>OY735208.1:39702482-39997482 GCA_963457665.1 Thysanoteuthis rhombus | reverse complement strand
GAGAAAGTAAGGCCTATATAATCATGCATAATTTGACAAATTACGGCGAAATTCTAGATTATGACGTCATAATTTTTCTTCTGACGAATCTGTTTTTCAAACTTGATTAAATGACGTCACCCTACAGACTGTCCTTCTTTCTGGTGTTTATTGAATGAACGCAAAGATTAGCTTTCTCTGTTGGGTTCTTTTGCAAATATCAACCATAAATATTTCGAAAAAGAATCGTAGTAGAGTGAAGAGATTTCTTTAAAATAACATTTTAACTAGGTCACAATGAAGCTATCTACACCGTACCTCAACCATTGAGACAACCTAGATTTAATAATCTTTCGTTTAACCCAAACAGATCAATCATGCAGGCTTCAAAAACATTCCTGGGCCCGGAAACTAGAGAAACTGAAAGGGTCTGCGATGGTGTTTCCGGAGCTAAAGAAAAATTCCAAAAACTTGGAGAGAAAGGCTGGATACAAGTTGAAGCCTGGGCTGATACATAATGAAGAATTTAAAAAGAAATAACCTATGTAAGAGCCTATGCCTCGTTTCACAGACGTTGACAAGAAAATTGAAGATATTGAAGATGCATTAAGAAGGGTTCACAAAATGTGTTTAACCGACTTCGCAAGTTGTTACTTGGTCGCTACGTGAAAAAAAAAGTAACGGCGCTATTGATATTAATACACAGGAAATTAAAAATAGCTCGGAAACTGAGAAAGAAAATACTGTTTTGACAGAAACAACTAGAGCGTGCACACCAAGATATATTTCGTAGATTAAACGTCAATACTTCATATGCAATTCTAAGCGTGACAGGTATAACGGAGGAGGCCATGGTTTGCTGGAAGTAGAAGTACACGCCTTAGGAAAAAGAAAGTGATTTACATAAAGGATTGGTCACCTCGTTAGAAAGATTCGTACAGCATATATTGCAAGGAGGCAAATGGTGAAATTTTTTGATTGTAGCGGAAGAACTCCAAAAACTCATTGCCGAGTATCTGGAAAGCTTACTGCATTATTCGTACATAGTCATATACGGAGATACATATATTGAGTTACATTTTGTAAAGGGCAGTTTCGTTGGTAGATAGTGACATTGTGATGGTCTCAAAAGATTCAGATATTCTCATTCTGTTAATATAGTCACATGAAAAATACCGCACAGCATGAAAGGAATTCGGATTAAGATCGTAATAAGTACAGCATTATTGCCTTCTGTATGTTTCTTGGGTAAAATATGCCTCACTTTCCCCGCTATCTACGCAATGACTTGCTGCTACTCGACTCGATACTTTTCTACCCTATATAAACAAATGTTTGCTGGGACTGAATACTACACTGTTTACTGTTGAGAATAACTGGATCTTTAGGATAAAAATGATTACTACATAATCTAAAAATGATAATTCTGTCGCATTTTGTTGAACTACACATCTTGTGATTGGTCTCACTTCACTCTATCGAGGTATGCAATTTATATCTGATTATGATCCACACGTCCGAAAATATCAACATTTTCAAGAAAAGTTAGGACCTTTTGATGCCATTATCAATCATGTGGCTTCTGGTTATTTCTTTAAATGCTGTCTAATCTTAAATTAAGTTTCATCATGTAAAGTCCCGATTTCAGCTTCAAAAAGTAAGGTTAAGCAGTCGCTTAGATGGTTGGGCTATTTACCCTGTTTATTTCACCTACGACGTTCATCAACAGGTTTCTTTGAATGCCAAAACCTTTTTCTTTCAGATTAATTCATAAAAGAATTTGCAAAGTGTTTATAAGAAAGAAAAGGAAAAGAGGATGGGTGAAGAGAGACGAATATTTTTCTCTTTTTTATGTCACCCTACGTCATATTTTTTAAAATCAATTAACGAAATCAAAAAAAAAAGTACAAGAAAGAAAACAGACTTTACAGTGTTCATAACCAATGTATACATTATATATATATATATATATATATATATATATATATACATATATATATATATATATACATATACATATATATATATATATATATATACATATACATACATACATACATATATATATATATATATATATACATATATATATACATATACATATATATATATATATATATATATATATACATATACATATATATATATATATATATATATATATATATATATATATATATATATATATATATATATACATTTTAAATTGTTCATTTCCTAATGAATTATATATTCCATATCGGACGATAGCTTTCGTTTTATTTTTGATGCAATGATTATAGTCAAACTCCCATTATTCCTGAGTCTTTATTTTCGTAATTAATAGCAATGACGGATGACAATGACCAGACCAAAGACCAGTCTCGTCATGCAGTGGCACAGTGACGTACGCAAAACCGATGACGAATCCACTCCCACTTCTAAAGCCTAATTCAGGTCGACTAAAGTTTGCAAATCCAATTCAGAGGAGCTGTTAATCAAGAAGTTGTAATGGGAACGTACTCTTGGGTTTATGTTGTTTGGGGAAATGAATTCTGTTCTGTTGACCTTTTAGATATTTAATAAATGACGGGGATTAACTTGTAAAATCAAATGGAGACGGATAATTTTTTTAAAAGAATGTTGCAAAGTGCAGTAAAAAATCGTATGTTATGAACAGTATTTTTTTTCTAGTTTTGAGGCAGATTTGTTCTTCCAAAAACCAAACCGATACGACCTTCCCAATTCTTATTCTGTCCTCAGCAACTGTAATCTTACTAAGGAGAGATTGAGTTCTTTTCTTCGTAGGATTTTTGTAGATGATATTTTAATCCTTGGATACGATGTATCCTTCACTATAGCAAAACTTGGTTTGTTGTTGAATGTTCATATCCTTCCTTCTTGCAGTGGATCTTACTTTTGGGTTTCAGGCTCAGTGGTATCAAAATTTCCGCTCAGCGCCCACACAAGAATGTTAAATGGTTGGAGAGTCTTTCTGATAATTTCTGTTTGTCTCCATTGTATGATTAGGTCAGGTCCGTATTGACTGTGAAAGTATTGTCTATAACTTTGAGAAGAGCCATTAACATTCCAAACCTTGTTCTGACGATTGATTCTCAGCAGAGATTCAATTGTCCGAACAAAAGCTGGAATGTTAATGACTCTCTTCAAAGTAAGGGAAAATGCAAAAATTAAGATCATTTAATTTTTGATAGCCTCTACATACGAGATGCTACCCAGAATTTAGGGAAAATTGAACAGTGCATGCGTACCAAAATTTTATTACTACCCTTTTTGAGTCGTAACTTCTGTGTACAAGTGTTCGAAAAGCTGACAACCTGATATACTTTGTTTCCAGGATTGACGGATTATTTTCCTCAGAATCCGTTAGAAAACAGACGAAACGATCATATATATATATATATATATATATATATATATGCAATGCTCTTCCAACATGGAATGGGGCACTCTGGTGGATGAGGAATATGTGCGATAGATAAATATATCGCTTAAATTCAACCTTACTGACCGTCCAATTCCGTTGAGTAGATGGAGGATACTGGCCTCCGGGTCTGAAGCTAAGTTTTCGATCCTGCCTCGTGGTGGTACTGGATGAGGTAATGGATAGTCTATAGCCACCCTGAAGAGTTGTAATACGTAATACAACAAAACAGCTGTCTGTGGATGACACAATATATATATATATATATATATATATATATATATATATATATATATATATATATATATTGTGCGTGTGTTTGTTAGTGTGTGTGAAAGTGTTTCAATCAAAAAAACTATGTGCTTCGATTAAGTAAAATTCTCTTGGTATTGCATAAGTGGTTAAGATTAGACAACGCAGAAATAATTATTTCACATAACTGCGCAGTTCTGTATATCAAAGCAGTTATTGTTGACTCTTTATATATCACGTTGTTTTACGAATCATGCATCCGGTCTCGTGACTTATTAGTGACGCTTTCGTCATAATCGGAAACTTCCGTTCACAAAATCTTCCCTCGCTTCTTTTTTTTTTTTTTTTCAACCCCAAAGACAATATATCTTTTAAAAATTTTAAACTAAACGGAGAATTAAATGCACCAATCATGGAGTTTTTCACAACTCAAACAATGAAGGCACTCTCCAGTAGAAACTCTGGATATTTTGAGTCCAATGTGCTCCTGTAATAAGATTGTAGTTCATACATTAATTCGATTGTATCGACCTTTCTTTCTAATTTGAGACGAAACAAGAATTAACGAATAAATATAAATAACGAAAGCGAGTCATAAATTCCAGAAGGATGTTTTTTTTTCTGTTTTTCAAGTTTTCTGAGGAGCTTTTGGTTTCAGAAATATCTATTTGAATTTTTATAGAGCCTTAGATCGAACTTAATTCAAACAATTTTTGACGTCCGATTTATTTTGATTTTAATCGGACATACAAGGCCAGAATCGAACGCAATCTGTTTGTAAGGCTGCTCTTCGTTGATTTTCTTTTCTCTCTGTCGGAAATAGCAAACTTTAAAGAGCAGAGAAGCTGCATCAAATTGTGTTTTTGGTTTTGAAAAATTCTTTCCGAGTTGCAAACGCTTCAAGGACAGCCTAACGCAATATATATATATATATATATATATATATATATATATATATATATATATATATATATATATATATATACATATATACATATATATATATATATATATATATATATGTACATACATATACATATACATATATATGTATATATACATATATATACATATACACATATATATATATATATATTAATACATAGATATATGTTTATGTATATATATGTATCAATATATATATGTATATATATATATTTATATATATAATTATATGTATCCATATTTATATATACTCATGCATATATCTATATACATATTTATATACATATACGTATATCCATATATGTATGTTTATTTACATATATGTATATTTAAATGTATATATATTCATATATATATATATATATATATATATATATATATATATATATATATATATATATATATATATATACACATATATGTGTGTATGTGTGTGTGCGTGTCTCTGTGTGTGGGTATAATTATATTTATATTTATACTTATATATGTATTTACGCATATGCATATTTACATATATATTCATACACATCTGTATATATATACACACACATGATGAAATGAAGGATTCGCCTTTATTCCATCATATTTTAAGCTCTCCTTAAACTCAACTTAATGTTGAATGTATTGAGCACTTATTGAACAGACCCATCACACAAGCATAGATGCTTCATTCTGGTCCGAAGCAGAAATACCGGCGGGTAGCAACAGTTCAAACTAATGGAAGGCACATATATACTAAACTCATCTTTGGTTGAGGGCAGGGAAGTGACAAAGAGAGCTCACGGATGCTATGATCCTAGACAGAGGACTCGATCTCAATAGGTAAATAATCCTGTCATTTTTGACGGGTGATATGCTCGGTTATATAATAAACTTCAGAACAAGAACGACTAATTTTTTGAAAATATGATTATTTTTTAGTTTAAATAATTAAAAGAAATTAGTGAATTTGATAGAATGATACTATCTTTCCAAACACTGCCTTGTTAATTAACGAGATCAATAATTGCAACAAATTCTGAACACATAGGATGGGTTTAACGTGTTGATAACGGTTTCTCAATGTCTGCTTTCGATTTGTTTTTAAATGATCATGCGTTGATTTTGGAGCGAAATTGTTTCTGACAAAAAAACAAGAACTCAGAAAGGATCATGATTAGTTACCTCTAATTGATTAGAAAACATGTTATTTATCAAATAAATGCACTACCATCACAGGAATAATTTCGTAGTGATAAAAAAAAACAAACGCCATCTTAATTTCAAAATTACTTAGCCACTCAGCATGCCCTCAAGTCATCAGAAACTGCTGCAAATTCATGTCTCTATCATAATGGTCCAATTTTTGTCTGCTTGTGGGTTAGGTATCGTAACACAGCAAAATCGGTACATCGTAGCAAATTTTGTTGTAATCTCAATCCTGTTAAAATGTTCTAACTTGGAGAATAAGGCAATTTCCAATCTAACAAGGACACCAATTTCAGAGAAATTAAATTGATCAAGAATAAATAGACGATAATAAGTATGTTCAAAGGCATTGATTCTAGGTCTATTAACTGCTTATTATAGTTCTTCATAAGAAAATAAGAGGAATAAGTAAATGATTCACCTCTGTCAGCGAGGGTGAAAAGAGGTAGGTATATGCTTTTGATAGTGTATATTCGTCTGTTGGATTATTTGCTCGTTTATTTATTCGTCTGTTGGTTTATCTGTCCACATGATATCTCTGAAAGTACCAATTGGATTTCAAAGAAAATCTGTTGAAAGGTTGGCAATGGGTTAAGAAACAGTGAAATTAAGGCAGTGTATCCAGGAATTATTTCCTGATTAAGAGATATTTTCCCCTTTTTTCACTTACATTTATGTATTTGATCACGACTTTTCATGCGATATCTCATAATATCGCAATGAATTTACATGAAATTCTATGGAGATGTAAACAATAGGCTGCTTGAGAACTGATTCAATTTTGGAGCAGTCTATGCTCAATTATCTCTCCTGTATCGTAATTACAATTCGAAACCCCATAATATCAACATAACTTCATGTGTTTCCACATGATATCTCCAAAAGTTTTCTGTGAATTTCTATGACATTTTGTGGAAGGATGGAGATTTTGTGAAAGAATGAAAAATATGCTTCGGAAAAATTGATTAAATTTTAGAGTGGACCCATACACAACTATCTCCCTTACGTCACAGTTATAAGTCGAAAACACATAGTATTGTCGAATTTTTCTCTTGTTTGCAAGATATCTCTAAGAGTTCTCAATGAATGTCAATGATATTTCGTACATAGGTGAATAATGCTCTTCAGAGGGACTAATTGAATTTCGGTGCGGATCCATGTTCAAATACCCCGCTGACAATGGCGTTGGCAGAGAGGTGTGTTATCTCTGAGCGCTTCCTAATCATAATACAGATTCTATAGATTGCAGGTGACTTGACATTAAGCTTAAAGGCCACTGAAGGCGGCTCTTGAACAAGTGTAATAAAAACTTCTGATTGAAACGATCATTAGGCCTTTTGCCAGTGACTTTATTGAAACCGAGCTATCCTAATATTTCCATTGAGCAATGATTGAAAAGACAAGCTTGGCTACGCTAGGGTCAAACTCCCTTGCTTCATTAAAATCTAAAATTTTTAAAAAAAATTAATTTTCCATACAATCATATTCCTAAACTACGTATCCCGTTTCAACTCTTTTGGTAATACTTCCAGTGAATGGAATTTTGAAGCTTTAGCAAAACAAGTCAACCTGAGTTGGGCTTCAGAAGTGAGAGTGAATTCGTCATTAGTTTTTGTGTGCGTCACTGATTTTTGGTCTGGTCATTGTCATCCGTCATTGTTGTTATTTATGAAAATAAAGTCAAAAGTCAATAGTGGGATTGATAAAAAAAAAAAAAAGAAAAAAGAAAAGGCCTACCCATCCTAATGGTTGATTGGTGAACAGCCTCGAAAACAAAGAAGAAAGAAAAGGAAGGCCCGCTCAAGCTACTGGCTAGTCTGCCACTTATCCTGAAAGCAAGATTAGAAAGAAAAAATGTGTCGCCCCCAATACCTACTCGAGTTTAGCAGAACGTTATAAACCACTGAGCCATGGACACAGTGAGTTGAATTTTGAACTCATTTGTGTTCATAGATAATATATTTTGGTCGGACGAATAGTTAAAAATCACGCACAAATATACAGCCTTTTTGGAATCCTCATGTTTTTTTGTATTGTCTAATGTTCCTGCTTTGATGGTATCCTTAGTAGCATTTTTTTTTTCACCGAAAGAAAAAACAGAAAAAATATACGTACTTATTTCATAATATTTTTCATATCAGAAATTCAAATTTTACAAAATAATACCAAGAACGCTCCTCAAACGCAAGCTGACACGGCATGACGTCATGACATCATTTTTTCTGTTTTCCTGTCTCTCTTATTGATGTATTAGATTGAAAATTCTTCAATTCCTTATCTGAGATTCTGATACTTGAAATTCCAAGGTCTGACGAATTCACAATAATAAAGTCAACTCTCAGAGTTTGACAAAAGTTTGCTGCTATCTACATGGTCTTGATATCTGTCTCAGTTCGTAGCCTCCCTGGGTAACGTCTGCAGCATGATTATTTCATTTCTAATCGAAGCGAGCCTGGGGATTCCAGCCCCAAGGTAGCGACTCCCGGTTGCACTCTGAGGGAGTGGTCGGTATCAGTCCTGACGCCTTCGTCACAGATTAGGGGTACTGGGCAATTATTGTCATACGTTTGTGGAACCCCGCGTTGAATTTGACCATGTGTCGTATTTGCTCTCGTGGGTAGGCGAACACATCTCCTTTGTTTCTTGTAAAAGTCAGGAAGCAATTATAAAAGTCAATGTTCCTACAATTTCTTTACTTGAAAGAATGGTGCACTGACAAATGAGAGTAATTTTTTGAGCTGGTCGACGTAACATTTTTTTCAACGTAGGTAAACACACACACACACACACACACACACGTGCACACACACACACACACACACACAAAATATATTTCTCTCTTTAGACTATAAAACCATCAATAACACTGTGTAAGATATTTTCAGAAGGTTTTTTTTTGTTTCTGGGTAAAATAAGTGTTACTCTCTGATCATGTCTAAAATGTATAGAAAATGACAATTATTCACATCGAACTTTTTTTGCGATCAGGACAGTGATCTTTTTTATATCCACTCATTTCCAATTGGACAACAGGCGAATTTGCGCTTTTTTTTCACACAAAGAGTAAGAGGAATAATTACGTATAAATATTACTATCATGGTCACAAAAGCAAAGTTTGAAGGTAATGATAGCCATCGGCAATCGGAAAATAACATTCACTATCAAGAAACAAATATTTGCTGTGTAATCGCACTGCGTTAGAGAAATGAGCTTTTCTTGGGAGACCCATTCTTATCTCGTGAGAAATGGGTCATTAGAATTGAGTCATTGAGGTGTCAAGTTCATTTGTAATTTTCGAGCGATGTTGAAGGCTTTGCATCGCTAAAGATAACTCTCAATTGAAACCATTAGATAAAGGTCAATTCATATATAGCTACAATGCAGGGGGGTATCTGTAAAAAAAAATAACCCTGGATCCACCCCCGAAGTTTAAAGAATTCTTCCTTTGCCCATGGTCCACTCTTCCATGAAAAAAAATATCATTAAAATTTTGGGTGATAGTGTGGATAAATACGTGTGGATTCATAGATATATAGAAAGAATATTTCTCAATCGAAAGGAAATTCTTCTGGATTCGCGCCAGAATTTTACCAGTACCCCTTCTTCCGTGGCACGCTGCCCATCCTTTCACAATATGTCAGCGAAATTCATTGAGAGTTTTTGAAGGTATTGTACGGACAGACGGACATGAGGGTGGACGGACGTGCAGACGGACACGAGTGGCTACATAAACCTCTACCAATTTGGTCGGCAGAAGCAAATAACACGGTCATACCAGTGGGACGGAATAGCGATAGTGTTTTTAAAATGGAAGTCGGTGAGTCAACAACAGGAGAGAATCCGATGTTTATTCTAAACCCACCCGATCATGGACGCCTTGGCAGAACATCGGCAGCGTCCAGGGATTGGCCCCAATTCTTGGGGGATCCAGAGCCTCAGGTACAGCATCTCAGTTACTACAGCAGCAGAGTACTGGGAGTCTTGGTCCTCTTGAGATAAGACGTGATTGTTGAGGCAGCTAGCAGGATGTGGATATATCTAGCCATCGTGGAACATCGTGGAAAATCAGAATATCATAATTTTCTTTCCTAGCCATGGACTTTATTATTAGGAATCTGCTCCCTGTGTCAGTAAGATATCGAAAAATAAAGTGATACCTTGGATTTAATAGATACCTCAGACCTTGCAAATTAGTAACAATATATGTTCCCATTCTTACATTAAATTGGAGTTCTGGGTGTTTTTTACAATCATCCTCACATGTAATAATTCATCATCAGTCTTTTAACGTCCGTCGTTGGACATGGACCTTCCTCAGGATTCGCCACAATTCTCTATCATGGGCGTTGCGGAGCCTGTATTTTCTGAATTTGTCTAGTTCATCTCTCCATCTTGTATTCTGTCCGCCTCGGTTGTGTATGTGATCTCTGGGGATCCATGTTGTGAGTCATGGCGTCCATCGGTTGTCTATCATTATTGCAACATAGCTTGCCCATTGCCATTTGAGTTTTCTAATAGATTCTATGATGTCTCTGATATGATAACTATTAGCGAAGCGATGAGCTATGGACTAGAATCAGCTGAAGAAAATGTTGATAAGCTTTCTTGTTATTTCATATTTTGGTGACCCCATTCGATCTAATACTTTGGTGTCCCCATTCGAAGTAATAACTTTGGTGACCCCATTCGATCTAATACTTTGGTGTCCCCATTCGAACTAATAACTTTGGTGTCCCCATTCGAACTGATAACTTTGGTGTCCTCATTCAAACTGACAACTTCACCTCTTTTGCTAATCCCAACACGTATCCTGCACGGCGAGACAATACGTATGCTGTTTCTCTCCAGTTTAATTGTTTGCAGATCCCCCGAGAGGAATGTAACAAGGCGGTGCAAAGCTGACCCCCCCCATAAACACCCTCCTCTTATTGCCATTCTGTTTTCATAGGCTTTAACACTTTCATCACGATAAGCCTAAAATAGTGATGGACATATCATATAAACCTAAGGATTGAAAGTTTCGATAATCACAGTTCTGTCGAAGAAACTCTCAGCCTCCCCTTCCTTGGCTCCCCAAGCCCCCTTGGCACTCTGAACCCCGGTGCATTGCACCAGCTGCACCCCTTTCTCATAGGCCCTGTTTGTTTGTGTTTAAATACAAATTGAGAGATTCTGTGATAATATCAGCTTTTAATTGAAACCCCAGGGCAGTGTTCCTCAAACTTCATTGTGTGATGACACACTTAGAGATATATCTGATTTACACGGCACACCTTTCCTCCATTGAAACAGGATTAAACATTAGTATTGCGAGAGACATGTTTTATTATTCTATCATCATCTAGCTTCCGCAAAAAAATGAATTTTGAAGCAGTAACGAAGGCATAAATTGTACTTTGAAAAATGAAACGAATTAGATGAAAGTATTCCAGCAGTTCAAGAACGAAAATTCTATATCAGCATACTGATATACACACACATCACTCTTGTTCTTTTCATTCGTTATGAAAAAAAAAGAAGAAGATTGAGATCTCACAAAATCTGGTGAGGGAACCACTAGATTGTCAACTCCGTGGACCAATGTAAGTACCCGTATTAGACATGTTCAAGGCTTTAAGTACATGTTTACGTATTTTAGGAAATTTAGCAGCACACTTGGAAGATAGCAGCGCCATACTATTGTGTCGTGGCACACAGCTCGAGAACCACGACCATATGATGTTCGATTTTACGGAAAGAGATCATATCAAAGTTCAAAGAGCGGAAGAAAAAAAAACAGACGATTATCTTTAACAGGCGACGGGTTGTGTTTGCTTTGGCGCCAACTAGAGATAAAAAAAACTCCCCAAGAAAAAATAAAGAAGACGTGACCTGCAAAATAAAATCGAAGCAAATTTAGATAAACTGAGCTTATCAAGAGAATGACAAAAAGAATTGAGACTAGGGAAGAGAAGACTTTCACAAGTGCCTTTCAAACAGCGATGGGTTTAATAATCGAGTAAATGTTTGTATACCTTCCGAGTCTGATGCATTCTGCGCGTGATACGCACATTTTAATACATTCTCAGGCGAACATACATGACACGAATTTCGTATGCATAGTGTCAGATTTATCAAATTATTAATTATCGTATTATTTTTTAAAGACCTCGTACAAATCATTTGAAACATGTTTCAAGGAGACTTTTAGACGACACATTAATTTCAGTAGCTGATATGCCCTGAAACGCTATTTTAATCTATTGCATACATAATTTTCAAATTTTCCTGGAAGAGCATGGCTTTAAAACCGTCCTAGAAGACATCCCCGACAGGAAGGAATATTGGATGGGAGAGCTCTCGATTCTCACTGATTCTTAACATTGAACCTTGACAGGTATGCGTTTGTATTCAATCATAACAATCAACGGAACTGACTGACATGATTTAATCCAGGTGAACTCTCGTTGCCAATGTTGTAGCTTTGGGTGGGTTGAGGGATTTTAAATCGTTCTTGGGCCTCTAATGGAGAGCTTCCCAAAAGATTCGTTAATAATAGTTTACAGTTTTGACTTGTTACAGTTACATTGTAAATAGACCATCCCATTTTGAAAACTTCAAAATACTTTTTTTCTAAAAACTGACAAATTTCGAAGGGGTGGGCGCCAAGGTTTATTAGATTGAAACTACCTAAAACTGGAAAAGAAAAAAAAAAATTCTTTCACGTGAACTGCGATGTTCAAACAAACGAATCTTGTTCTAAAATCTAACCTGACCCTGAATGAAATGTTGCATAGACTAACTTGAAAAAATTACTCTAATTTGTCACACCTGAATTTATTAGTTCATCTCCAGAGATATTCACGAGTTGGTATACTTGGAAACAAACTAATTTATTCAGGTGTGAGAAAGTGGAGTGTTTTCTTGAAAGTTCAATGCTGCGTAATATTCTTTACGTGCAACCCACTACAGATTTGGAATAGCAATGAATGGAAAATTTAGAATAGATATCACTGCTATTTATATTCAAATAAAGTGTTTTTTTCAAACAGTAAAACAAAATTTGTTGAATAAAAAACAATTTGCTATGAAATAAATATGCTTTAGATACAAACGGACAAAAATAAGTTTTCAGTTTTGGAGCCAAAAAACATGACGTGAACCAAGTAGAAAATTACACTAATTTGTTACATCTAAAGTTACTATCTTATCTCAAAGTATATTTACTCGTTAGGAAGTTGAAAGGCGTTATTTTTGTTCTCCTTTCACTATCTTACAAGTGGTAGAATGTTGAGAAACGAACGGCAGCACAACAGCGAGCACCACGCTAGGGATTCGGCAAAATCTTGATATTTGGATAATTGATAAACCTATCCATCGAAATTAATCGAATACATAAAAAATTTTGAAAAAAAAAAAAAATCCAAAAATATCTGAGCCACATCAAATATCCAATATCTAAAAACAATTCCTCACATCCAAATACAACGAAAAATATCTAAATTTGGATATAAAATATCCAAGTCGCTAATGCCGAAAACGATTTTTTTTGGCGCGCATACACAATGCATGCGAAATTTAAGTGTCCGCTAAATCCGAAAACCGTCGTATCAGGATCTGTTGAACCGAGGGTTTTACTGTACGCGCATTTTAGTTCGTATCTCCGAGTCTCAAAATTCAGTTCAGTCAGTTCAATCTGTTCAGTTTGATCCCTTGACCGTTACCACTGTCGGGGAGATTCTGCAGGCAGAAGAAGCCGTGGTTCCCCTCAATGCTAGGCTGTCTACAGCCTGCACCGAGACTTATGGCATGAACATGTCTATCCACATTTTCATGTTGCTGGGCAAGCCTTTCTTTCATCGCCCTCACCTGTGCCTTTCTTCGACAGTGCCCAGTACCATGACACTTGCATAAGTCGTCGTGTCGCGTGATAGAACCACATTAGCTTCCGTCGCTTCACAGTGGCATGGAGAGGTTCCTGGTGACTTACTTGGCTCGTGACATTGATACTCGTGTATTCTTTGGTCTTGTGCCCCAAGTAGGAAATGCGTCACAGCTTCTTTCGGCATTTTGTTCCGAACGCTAGGATTTGTCCCCGAATTACTCTGATTCAAAATCATTCAATGAAATTTACTAATCTCTGGAAAAAAAATTGGTCGTTCAGAAATGAATGGTGTTCTTGTAGTGATTTTTATAAGCCAAACATAAAATAAATTTTGCTGCCAGTCACGTGTGACATGCCATTCTGAAACATGCTTATCACTTACAAGCTTTCGTATCTTTTAACGCTGTATCACTTTTCAGATTAGATTGATACCCCCCCCCCTGCACTTGAACTAAATAAACAAAATCTTTCGTACAATATTTTAAGACTTCAAACTTGGGTTAAAAAGCTACTGGAACATCAATCGGTCATTTTCTCCGTATAATTTAGCGTCAAAAAATCTATCTTGAAAACCGGGAATAAAAGCGAACTTTTTTCTTGTGACTCTCCACTAAAAGCTAACTAATAGCCATAGTTTTAAAGTACCGATGTCTGAAAAGAAAGAAAAAATCAGGTAGCATTTTCTTCGTTTGTTCCCACCAAGAAACGATAGCTAAACCCTTAACCTCTAACCCTGGAAGGGGTGCAAACAAATTGAATAAATTAATAATCAATTGGTTATGAATATTTTGGTCAGGTTGGGACTCACGAAAAATCTGGGTTACCCTAACCCTGCTGCGTCCTATACTGCTGATTCTTTTCTGATTTAAAAATTTTGACAGCATTAGCCTCGTCTTCGGACAAAGCAGCAAAAATCTGACGACTTGACTGATCTAGAAACCCAATCGAAACAATACAAAAGACTGACTCTTCGGGAGAAAGGTTGAAACGTTTTGATCATTTGCGATCAAATTATTGTTGAAATTTGACTCCAAACTAACACCAGGAATTGGGTTTCTATTCAGCTGCAAATAGAAAATGCAACCTGATCTTTTGTCTTAGGCTCTATACTTGGAAATTAAGGACGTAAGTTTTTGCTGATAACCATCAAATCGTCCCCACCTCCTTCCTAAGTTACTAAAATGTCCATACTACGAGGCATTTCGCAGGGGTCGATCTTCCCGCTGAACAAAAGTTTCAAACCCGACCAATAGCTAAAGATGCTCTCAGATATTGTCTACATCTTCCAGAAGAGTCATTATCAATCCAACTTTCGTTCATACAATCTCTCTTCCCTATCCTGATCGGCTGATCCATTCTTCAGACTTCGTTAGGTGTATAATTCAAGAAAAGAGGCAGTACCCCTTTCTTCGCGCGTAGAATTATACACTTGAATGCATCGGCCGAACTACTAGGTGATCAAGCATAATAAGACCAATAAAAAAACCGATCAACTGTTATTGATTTAATTCCTTTTATAAAAACCGATGATTCATTCATGACAATTTTATGTCATACAATTCCTGCCAAGTTGAACTCAAGGTTTTGAAGATGTCGAATGGTCCTCAAGGTCTTCAGACCTTTCTTCCCTTGAGTTTTATCTTTGTCAACGGATGACAGTACTTCGTAACTATGAGCTTGTTAATACGAACTACTATGTCAAACAGATATGCACTAAACAAAAACCCATAAATAGAACAACGCTAAATGCATTCGTGTCACAGATAATCTTTCTTGAGATGTGGCCCAACTGCTTATTTGGGAGTAGTAGTAGATTTAGCAAGAGATTTTTTTGTCAACCAGCACCTACTTCTACGATAGCAGGCCATCCTTGGTAGACTTCAATCAAACTGAAGGGCAGGAGAGATGTAGGTTGGTATCTAGTAAGGCGGAAGAACAAACACAGTGGCGGCATATTATCTATCTCAAAGAGACAGTTTTGTTGATAACAAAAGACTACGGTTGACAACATGGTCGGCTCTGTCTACACTCTTGACCTGATCTGACATTTCATGTGTCAGTTTGAGACACATCAGAACCGTTTTTGCAGATCGTATATACAAAACAAGTTTCTTTCTTTTCTCCTTCCTTTCTTACTTCTTTTCAATCCTCCCTCCTGTTCTTATATTTTTTCCCTTTATCATATGTTTTCTTTTCTTTTTCTTTTCTGTACTCCCCTCTGCTTCTTTCCTTCTTCATTTCCTACTTTCCATTTTGCTATTCTTTTCTTTCTTCCATTCCTTATCTTATCTTTCCTTCATTCCTATATTTCTCTTCGTCGTTTTTCTCTCTTTCGTTTTTTCTTCTTTCCTTTCTTTCTTTCTTTTCCCTCAACATTCTCTGTCGTCATACCAAATGTCGTCTGCTAACTGTCGACCCATGACGCTGAAAATCACTACCTTTCCCGCCAACCACTCGACGCGCCCTGATTCTGTCACGACGTTGATAAACTACAAATGTTCTACTCTTGCACTACAACAGCTGTTCTCTGTCTGTCTGTCTGTCTCGCTCCCCCAGACGTTAACTGAAAGAGACGTTTTTTTTGCCAAAGATTCTGCGAACGACTCACAAATGTTAAGTTTTCAAATTTTACTATTTTTTTCCCCTGCTTTCCCGATGCTTGGACATGAAAGTCCACCATATTAGTGTATCATTCTTTTTATGTCTCTTTCAATATTGTTAGAAGATGTATGTGCATTAAATGGTATCTGTCTTTCTGTCTTCTGCTCTGTTAGTTCATTCAATATCTCTATAGATTTTAAGTGTGGAAGGATGGACCAAGCGCTAAAAAAAGAATTGATTGAATTTTGGGTCGGATCCGAGAGTTTTTTTTCAAGATATCTCCTCCACACCGTAGCTATTCATCCATGCAATATCTCCAAAAGTTCTCTATGAATTTCAATGACATTTTGTTGGAGGGTGGACCATGGGCTACGAGAGAACTGATGGAATTTAGGGGCAAATCAAGGAATTCATTTTCGACTGAGATATTTTTTTTATTCTGTAGGGAAAAGGGTTATTGACCAACAGTTACTGAAAAAAGCTAAATTTACATTTCAAGGGAAGTAATTCAATTTTAGTACAATTTCAAGTTATTGTTCTTGTTTTTTTTCAATCATTCATTTTCATTCAATTTTCATTTGGAGCGCAGGTGACAGATCAAGTAGGCTAACTACAAAATTGGCCTTCCTATGGCTTTCATTTGTTGATCAAATGAATATGAGTAATTATACTTTTTAGCTCTTAGTCGGCCTTACAGTTACCTTGTTATTCTTAATTGAAAAAATATCTGTTGAATAGTTTTTATTGCACATCAATACATGTAATTATGTTTTGTCTTTGTTCTTTCCAAAGGTTTTCCAAATAACTTTACAATAGCATTTTTAGGGTGTGGGATTGATTTCTCAGATTTTTGATACTTTTGAAATTTTTTTCAGATTTAAAATGTATTGAGGTGATTGTCTGTTATTTTAGTAAATATTTGAAATATATTTTTGTACTTATCGGCCTTCCTTATATCAATCAGATCTGAACATCTTTGTTAATCAAAGTGAATGGAAAGAGAAAAGGATCAAAATTAGCAACCCCCTCAACCCCCCCCCCAAAAAAAAACAAAAAACCGCCCCCAGAGCCTCCTTCATAAAATATTCAGTTAACCCTCGTTAAACGGACTAATAGGGGATAAAGATGTTCATTTTAGCCGATTGTTCGAATTGATCCAGGATAGGGATCAATACTGTACACATAAACGATAATGGGAATAGCTACACTGTACACTGAACAGGATACATCATACAACACCAACCCTCATCATCATCAGTCGTTGGAAATAGACCTTCCCCAGGATCCGCCACATTCCTCTATCATGGACATCGCGGAGCCATTGTTTTATAAATTTGTCTAGTTCATCTCTCTATCTTGTATTTTTTCGGCCCTGGTTTCGCATGTGATCTCTTGGGATCCATGTTGCGAGTCGTGACGTCCATCGGTTATCTGTCATTCTTGCAAGATGGCTTGCCCATTGCCATTTTATTCTTTTGATAGATTCTATGATGTCTCAAACTCCCGTTTTTTCCTGATATACTGTGCTATCTTCTGATCTCTACATGTGAGGTTAAGCACGATTCTCTCGTGTGCGCATTGCATGCTACTCAGTTTGCGAGTCTGTCTCATGATTAGGTTCCATGTTTCAGCTCCATAAGTGACTATCGAGGAGATGCATTTGTGCTATACTCTTCTTTTCACGATTATTGGGATCGTTTTGTTTGGCTTGCCATCCTAGGGTGATTCTTCGCTTGATTTCCTTTTCCTTAATGGATTTCATAGAGATTCATTGTCCTAGGTTGATATAGTGGTCTACTTTCCCCAATTTTGCATCCTCGATTTTGAAAGTTATGTCTTTATTCTCAATGTGATTGTTACACATGACTTAGACACCAACACTAACTTTCGCTAATTGCCGTACGCTGATCTAGCTATTTTCGAAATCAGGTTCGGTAGGAATGAAAAACGATTTATTTATTTAACAAAAAATATTAAATCATAAAATGAAACTGAGCATTGGAGATGGGATTAAATCAGATTATATTGAATATTATAGTCGGTAACACCATTGGATGTATTTGTCGCTTTATATATAATGCCACTCACAGACGACACTTAAGTGTGGATATAGACTCGATATCCACTCCAGTGCCACTAGTTGGGATTGAAACTTTTGCTCCAGACCAAGAGCCCGGTATTTTACCCCCCCCTTCTACGTAGAAATTTGCTGGCAGTAGGACCGAATCAAGCGATATGTTTTTTATGCATAAATCATAATTCCTCATCTACTAGAGTGCTCAATTCAAGGTTTACATGAGCATTGCATAATTACTTTTTGCACATGGGTGCTCTACACCCCCCCCAAAGGGGGAAGCTTTTATTGTCATCCGCAGACAACTGTTTCGTCGTACAATGACTCTTCAGTGTGGCTATAGACTCGATATCGACTCTAGTATGTATTTTTAATACGATCAATCAACAACTTAATCTATCGAGAATGGAAACAATTCGTACACTGTGATATCAGCAAATAAATTATTAGTCAGTTTTTAAATCGGAATCTGATCACATTTTTCTTGAATATAACAAGAGCAGCGGAATATAAATGTATATAATTGAATAAGGAGAGATAATGTTATAAGTCGTCTCCAATAACTTGGACATCAAAAGACAGCGTTAAATATATGAGTTTAAAAGGTCGTTATAACGAGTCTTCACTGTATGTAGGAATGCCAACTTGATAGTAGTAGACTGACTTTGAAATGAACCGATCTGACTCAAAAACAAGTACACGGCTATGGCAGAGTTGTGCGCTCTCGGAGGGGGGGGTCTAGTTTATTTATTTTCGGAATCGCTCGACCTTGTCGAATACCGGCTCTATTACGGCCCATATATCTATGACGGTTTTTTTGTTGTTGTTATTGTTGTCTCATTTGCAAACTCCTTATGAAAATAAATGTGATATGAAAACCAGGCCTTACCCCGTTGAATCGTGACACCTGACCAGTTGCCAATACACTATCCCTGAACATTGTTCGCAGCCGTCCGTGAATCGACAGCACTACCAACGACCTCCCCCCGCCCGCCCCCGTTCATTTGATTCCTTGGACAATCTTCATGGTCTTCATCATTGTCAATACTGTAATCACCACCGTCTGTACGCAATGACACTTGGTCGCTCTGAAGATAGTCTGCATCATAAACCATTAAATCGTCTCCAAGGTTGAGCACTTTAAATAACTCATCTTCAGTGATCATGAACTCCTGGACAGTTGGGTTGATTGGCACCTTGGCCAATTGCCGCAAAGACTCGAAAACCTTTCAGATCATTTACAGAAATACGTAGCCAAACGGTTCAACCATTAGATTTACCTTATTTTCCCTGAGTACAGAGCAGTACGATACTCAAAACCATGTTTCAGGCAATTTTACAAATTCTGAAATTGAGGTAGACGCTCTTACCGGTTTACTGGTACCATGGAGATTAGATGCCCGAGTGTTGTGCCGGTTGACCGGTGAAATGGATTGAGGTATGCACTCTTACTGGATGAGCGGCACAGCAGTGGTTGTACCAGTGGACCTTTCATGTCGAAATATGAACATACACGACCAGAAAAATTTCAACATTCAAAAAATAATAATTTCAATATCTTTCTATGTTGTACACATTTTTCTTCTGTTGGAGAGAAGTAGAATAAATTCACGGAACACAACAAGAATATTTCCACTGAGTGTCACATCATGAGAAACAACATCATCTCGACAACGTTCAACATCAACATCTTCTTTGCACTGTTAATAAACAATCTACAGAACCAATAGATACCCATCGTATTTTCTGCAAAACCCAATTTTGTTATATTTTGGTAAAATATTGATATTTCTCTGACAAGACTAATTAGATAGCATTGTAATACTTTGATTTCGGTATCATTCATACTAATCATTTGAAAATATTGATATAACTGTAGTCCCAATGGTAACATGAGTTTAAGCCTCATCAATCACTGCACGAAATAAACCCAGATAAACGCCAGAAATTCGATAGCTAACTTTCAAGATAGTCAGACTCTTCTCTCTGGGGAGATTAATACACCACAATCCCTCTCGCCACCAACCTCGTGTTGTTCTTGCGACAGACTAAGCTAAACTTTGTCCCCCTATCTCCCCCTCTTTCTCTCTCGATACATATATATACACACACACACACACATACATACATATATATATATATATATATATATATATATATATATATATATATAGAGAGAGAGAGAGAGAGAGAGAGACAGACAGACAGACAGACAGACAGACAGACAGAGAGAGACAGAGAGATGGGGGGGGGAGATATATATATATATAGAGAGAGAGAGGGGTTGAGGATATGTAAGTAGTTTCCGAGATTTTTTTAAAATCGAGAACTGATGCAAATTGTCTGGTTAGTAATTTTATCAATCTTTACATGAAGACCAACCCTTTGTTGATATCATTCATAGAAAAAGGAGTCTGACTTTAAAAGGGTTGTTGATCTATCGACAGGTGTTTTAATCACAATTCCTGGTATATCACAACCGCCAAGCACTTACACATCTGATAACTTCACCCGATAAACGGTTCATGAGTTTTCTGAATAGGCGTGTATGGCTCCGTGGGTAGAAGATCAGATAGATCACGGTTTCTCCAACTTGACCTTTCCAATGAACCCTTTCGTCCTGACCGGTAGTGCTGGCGTACCTCTCGTGGAGAATAGAGATACAGGGTTACCATAGAACTGACTATAGACATGTAGTATTTGTTACTAATTTCATTTAATTTAATGTTACATTTTAATGAGTTGGATGAGCTGGGCTCTTTCCAATGCGTAACACATTTCTTGGTTCAGTTTCATATAGACATACCCACATTCATTCTCAATTGATAGTCTTGCGCAGAATTGTTGAAAACCTTATTCACAACCTTGCTCACAACTCACATGAGCCACGTTTAGTTGTCTGTGATGACTTCAAATGTCTAGTTTTTTTTTTAGGAACTTCGTGTACCACCTTAATTTCACTTATGGACCTGTAAGAGTATGTGTGTCCCGGTTTGAGAACTCTTGAGATAGACAAGCAAGTGGACTGAGCCTTCTTTCCTAAAAAACCCGAAGAAGGGAAATTATAATTCTAAGACAGGAGAAAAAGCCCTATGCCCTGGCGGTCAGCTCTGTGTATTTTCAATATTAAATTCGATCAACTGCATAGTGATATAATGACGGTAGTGTTTGTGAAAACAAAAAGTCTTAAAGGATTGAATTCTTTAACTGAGAATGGATCAAGATCACTTTAGGCAAGGTTTTGTATCTGTCAGTCCCTCTTAAGTTAGTAAGGGAAATTACAACAACTGGCTTCCAAACATTCCCAATTTTCCTGCAGGTAGCTGGTTAAAAATTTTCAAATCAGAAGACGAGAATAAAACAATATATTTAAAAACATGAAAAAAATAAGAAAAACCTTTTGGAAAATCAATAAATATATAGTGTCATCCTCAGACAGCTGTTTCGTTATATTACAACTCTTCAGTGTGGCTATAGACAATACGTTATCCCATCCAGTACCACGAAGCAGGAATGAAACCTTGGCTTCTTACCCAGAGGCTGGTATCCTACCGCTGAGCCACGGACCTGGTCGGTTAATAAGGCTGAATTTAAGCGATATATTCTATTTTTGCCTAAATCCCCCACCCACCACTGCTCTATTCCTATGGAAGAGCATTGCATAATGCTTACAATGAACGAGTTACCGCATTTAAAGAGTGCTCAACCCTGAAAAGAGGAGCAATAATTTATATATATATATATATATATATATATATATATATATATATATATATATATATATATATATATCAACATCACAATTTGAGATGATTGAGCAGTTTCGATGAATGCATGGGAACTCTAAACGTGTTCAAGTCTGTTCACATCCATTACTCGTACTTGATTATTGAACGGAAGTAAAATTCCGTTCAATTTATTTGATAAGGCTTAACGGAGAAACACTGAAATAATGTTTCCGTCCCGAGGGTCATCAGGCTAAGAAAAATCCTGTGTTCAGGGTCGCGACCAGAAAAATATTGGAAACAATATAAAACATCTGGTTTGTTTAAAAACGCCATCACAGTTAAAAGCTCTGTAAATGTAATTGAAATCTTCTACAATGCTATACAGGGTATCATTTGTTTTTTGTTTGTTTGTTTGTTTGTTTGTTTTTATTTTCTTTTTTCTACACTGATAGATTTTTATTAAATTGAAGTCAGCTATGAGACCTGTACCTCTCAAGTTACAATCTTTTGTTTCTCAGAAAATTGTTGTCTTGCTATTCCGTTTTCTTTTATCGTTTTGTTAATTTACAGCGAGTTGTTTGCAATTTCTATAGAACAAAAAACAAGAAAAAAAAAATGACATGTTTTTCGGGCAATAGATTTTGTTTGAAATATTTCATTTTGTTCGATTCAATTTTCTTTTTTAGAAAAGTATTGAAACTTTGCGTCAGCACTTTCAGCGTTGTTGGCCGCGAGGAAATTTTTTTTTTCAACTGGAATTCAAGAAACCACAGAAATGAAACAAAACCCAAACCAAAAATGAAAGAACGTCTTAGTCGTTGACTGATCGATGTGCCAAGTGAGAAGATTTTATTTCTGAAGACAATGATTGTTGTTCGTCAAAGATTCGCGATATTCAAAAGAATAAACAAAGAAGGGATAACTCGCTGCAACAAATAAACACAGAGAAACACACTGACCGATAAAAAGATTCTATTTCAGTTCGTTTCATTGTTTTTTTTCATCCTTCGTTTTGTAAATATAAGGGCCAATCAGGGGGCGTACAATATTCTGCACTATCCAGTAATAGAGCGTTTCTGTGAAAACATTTCGTAAGCCAAAATGGCGTAAAGCCAAGAGGCAATCACCATTAATTTAAATAAAAGAAAAAAAAATTGAGCATTCCAAGACCCGAAAATTGCTTATGTCAATATATCAGGCTGAGTCATCGGACGTTGATGCGGTATGAGGTACAGGAAACTGGGATGAAGCAGAGTGGGGAGAAGGTGTAGGTTGCCTTTATAACGGCTCGCTGCAAAACAACTGCTGAACGCTATTTTTGCTTTTCGTCCTGGCGAAAAACGGCGTAAAGTAAATTTGAATTATTTCAAAAGTAGCCTTGCTCACAGAAATATGATTAGACATATTTGCGTAAGGACTGAAACAGCGGAAATCTCTCAGAATCTTTTGTTTTTACTGAAACCCAAAGTAGACCACCACATCTATTTTTGACAACGAATCTCCATTGAATCCTTAAAAGAAGAAGAAATCAAGCGAAGAATCACTCTAAAATGACAAGTATTCGGTAGAGTAAGCTCAAACTTCAAAAAGAACAATGAAATCTCATTAGTCATAAAAAGAAGAGTATAAAACCGATGCATCCTCCTGATAGTCACCTATGGAGCTGAAATATGGATCATAACCTTGAGACTGCTCCGCAAACTGAGAACCTTGCAATTTGCCAGGAGAGAATAATTTTCAAAATCACATGGAGAGACCACAAGACAGAATAGTATATTACGGCAAAAACAAGAATCTGTGACATCATAGAAACCATTAGGAAACACAAGTGGTGATGAGCAGGTAATGTTGCAATCGCTGGACATCACGACTCACAATATAGATCCCTAGAGATCAAAGTCAAAACCCAGGCCGGTTGAATATCAAATGGCAAGACGAACTGAACAAGTTCATAAAAATTTGGCTCCCCGACGCCAACGATAGAGAGGTGTGGCGAATCTTGGAGAAGGCCCATGTCCAACAACGGACGATAATAGACAAAGATGATGATGATGATGATGATGATGATGATGATGATGATGAAAGGGGGTGAGTTCCAGTCTCACCAGGGGGGGGATATCCATTATTTCCGATCAGTGCGGTTTACTAACGATCGTAGACTGACTGTCAGAGTTATTGCAATGAAAAGCAAAATAAATTAGATTAAGGAAAAAATCAAGTAAAAATGGTTGATAATGGTTGACAATACTTCATTTTGAAAAAATCTACTCAATGTTCCTAATATTGATAATGGTTGACAATACTTTATCTAATAATAATGAAATGGATAAAGATGTTATTTTAGACCCCAACCCCAACGCTCACTTGGAAATTCAGTCCGCCATCAAACAGCAAATAGGCTGTATCCCCCGTGGTTATGTCCTATGGAACTACGATGGCTGATAGCAAACCAAACTTTTCAGGGGCAAACCAAGATTTTTTTTCAATTCTCTACTCATGACGTCATTCTGTCTGTCCACTTTATTCTCTTTGATTGTATAATAAAAATTACTATAACCCACTTTCGGCCTACTGGGCCCATTGAGGCTGCACCACAGTCCTATCAGCTGAAAAATATTTCCCAAATACGTTCTTTACTGTGTCTGTTATCAGTCTCTCGCGACACCGAACGTTAGGTTGGACTTTCCCATTTGAAATTCAAAATTATCCGTCTCCTAAACTGATGGCCAATCAAGGCTGAAGAACCCAATCTATCACGCTATTTACCCACAGTTGTGAGAGAAGAGATGGAATTCTCCCATTACCAAGGGCATTAGTGAACGCAAACTGTCTCAGTCGAAGTTAGTACTTAGTTCATCGATTTCTTTTCTTTCTTACAAACCGATAGGCCACCAGCATCACATTAAAAAATTTCAAGATTCGTGAAAACTAAATCTGAGATAAATGAAGTTGCTGGCTCAGAGCATCTGGATCAGAGCTAGTGAGAAATATGTATCAATAGCCATTTTTTAGCTGATAAATTATATGACAAGTTTGGTTAGTCACTCAATAGGGACCATCAAGTGACCTACGTCTTTTAGGCCACATGTCGTGTTTGGGGCAAACGATTAAAAATTACACAAAAAGGGGCTCTCAATGAATAAGTTATTTCTCTTGCCTTTTGTCCGAATTATCGCAGCCTGACACGAAAAGGGAGGTAATTTAGCATTACTTAGTTAATTGAGGCGGAATTTTGAAAAAAACAAAGGAACAGATTTTTTCCACGACATAATGAGGAGTAAGTGTCTAAATGTTTAGCTCTCTAGCTCCTTCGGTGTGACCTGTACGTGCAACACATACATTGATAGCTAGCCAGCCAGTCAGACCCACTTAAAAACTGAAAAAAACCTATGTCAACGGTTTTGGTGATAGTTTTGGTTGAGGGCTTCTAATTATAAAAGATATATTGTCCCGTCTCATCTCAATGATATTTTACTTCCGGTTAATAGTCAATCTTATGTTGTATCAAAATGGCTTCCGTTTTTTTTACAGACTTTTACTACAGAGCTTATTCATTCAAGCATCTAAAGAATATCTATGACTCTACTATAGTGATAATATCATTATTATGTATCATATCATTATCGACATATATGTGCTGTACCTTTAGTTCCAGATGTTAGAGTGGTTAATAAACGTATTGAGAGTCTGGCATTGTATAATGGGCATCGAAACCGCCAAATCTGCTTGGATAATCCGGAAGCAGACGGAAATGAAATGATATCCGACCATACTGCCCAAAACATGTTTAAGCGTTTGAAATGTGCTGACATGTCCCTTGAAATGAAGCCTTGAAGTGGATAGTCATCTGTTGACGATTATGATGATCTAAAACGCTAGGTAGAAGAGAACCCGATTACCAGCACTTGAATAAAGTCCAGAAAAGCTTGGGACCATTCAGCGTTGCAGAAGCTTCAATAAGTAAAAGAATAGATTCTGTTCGAAAACTACGACGTTCTATTTACATTATTTGTCCACTCTCTATACCGTATATATCTAACTATATCCACGCTAAGATCTGATTAAAAAAAATAGCCGTCTATTTCTCTTCAACCACTTTGACTCTTCGTGTCACTTAATTGGTATTTACCGAAAATTCCTTCGTTCTAAGACCATTCATCGCACTTGAGAGGTTAAAAAAACGAAAGTGCTTCTGATAAACCCAAACACTAATGAATTACCAGTTGAAAGTGTGCTTGATTCATGTATAGAAATGGAGATAGAGGTCACAGGTAAGATACGCAATACCAAGATCAATAAACAAAGGTTCTGCAGACAAACACTACATAAATAATATATTGAGCTACAATTATCTTTGTATTGTTGTCTGTGCCTGAGTAAATGTGTACAGAAGAGAGTACATGCAATCCATAAATAAGTGAGTAGTAAGCTGAGGTTTTTTTCTCTTATCTGCGTCAACTGTAGGTTAGGGACAAGTGTACTCAAGATACTTATTAACCTACAGTGAACCTTCAAGGGGAAAAAAAAGAAACGTGATAAAGAAAAAAGGACAGTCAGCCTAGTATATCATTTTAGATGTGTTCCAGATCAATCAAGTTGTCAGATCTTCACAGCCTTTGGTCGAAGAAGAGGCTATTGTAGTCAAAAGTCTGAAATGAGAAAAAGAATTAGCAATACTGCATTTGGGGGCATTTTTGTCAGTTCTCACCAGACCGAAATTTTCATAACCTGTGGAAATTGATACAGTCTTGTTAATATCGTTAGTAATCCCGGGTTAGCGATCGGGGTTTGTGGTTCAGCGTAAAGGTTGAGGTTAAGGTTTAGGCTTGAGGTTAAGGGTGTCGTTTTTGGTACAGACACGGCATTTATTTTGTTGTGAAAAAGAAAACGGCACTAACCTTAATTCTACGCTTGCCATCCAAGTTCGGTTTTGTGTCGTACTAAGAAAGTAAGCTTTGTATATATCGATTCTATAAACTTTACCCAAGTCATCAAATACCACCAAAAACTAAAAGTAACGGTTTTGTATTTGTTTGACCCTGGAGCAGCCAGTCGTGTTTTCTTCTTTTGTTTTGTTTCTTTCAACTTAAGTTCACGGGACTAGACTTAGCCAGTCTTGAAGAGACCATTTTGAACTCAACAGAGGGTTACTTTGGAGACAGACTGCATCATGAGCGATAATGTTAACTCACTTTCTAAAAAAATAATTTCCTTTCCTTTCTGCTTCTTTATTTCTCGGCAAAACGCCCCGGTATTTTCCTCTGAACTTTTAAACATGAACAATGCACCATAATATTTTTATCTGCGACATCGATGTCATCATGAATAAAAAAAAGTGTAAATGAATAAAAGAACCGTAAAAAGAAAGTAAAAAAGGCATATCTCTATTTTCTTTTTCGGCTACTTTTTATCTTGGCTGTTGAGAACAGACGATTGAGATGGCGCTCTCTCGACAATATCAAGCCACGACACTCAATTCTATTTGATTGCTTTTTCAGGTGTAACAATTGCATTTTTTTTTTCTAATTTATTTCCTCTCTTATTTAACATCATCATGGGGGAACGTCACAGAATGATCCGACTTCTATTTATTGCCTACGGATTCGAAAAAGCAACAAAAGAACAGACAAGCTCCCTCAATTTGATATTTATTTCCTTGGTGCGAAATCTGTCTTTTCTTTTTTCTTATTTTCATACAGGAAAACACCACAAAGGTCACACGATGATTCTTGGCTGGTGAATTTTTATAATGACTTCTTCAGTTCCTGGGTGAAAATATTCCTCATATGCAGGTTTATACGAGATGATGGGCGGAAAGGTTTACTTGTTATAAAATAAAAAGGAATAATTCCTCGTCGCTTCTTACATATATGCGTACATACAGACATCCACCACACACACACATATATACATCTATATCTATATCTATATCTATCTATCTATCTATCTATCTATATATATATATATATATATATATATATATATATATTTATTTATATATATAATACCTGTCGTAGGTACTTGAACAAAAATCTTATTGCTTGGTTTTGAAAGTTAAAAATAGGGACATTACGCATGGAGAACCAATTTTTGCAATCTCTGTAACAAGTCGTGCATTTAGTCAGGCTTTGTGGTTCTGAATAATTCATTGAAAATGTTTTCTCAACAGAATATAATTGGCAAATCGAAAAGAATTTTTTAAAAATTCTTCTAAAATCTTGCTCAGAATGAATCAAGGGGATCAATTAATTTTGACCCCTCCCTGCACAAAATTCATAATGGCCTCAACAATCTCAGGAAATAAAAACAGAAGTTCATAATTATACAGACAATTAATAAAGAGATTTTACTTGGTAGCAAATCAAGCTGCTTTCATATCGTGTCAGTAAATAAAGAAAACGAAGCATTGTGCAAGGATCGAACCCACGTCCACCTTGGAAGTATCTTTAATAATCATCACACTCGGTTATGGTCCAATTACTGATATTTCATACTGTCGACATAGGGAACAAAACATTTGAGCTTGCAATTGTCGAATCAGAAAATGAGTGACATAAGTGTATTTCGGACTCCATGAGAGTGTTGTTAGCTCAGCGGTAAGAGCAGAGACTGCGTATAGGGCTGCTTCCAAGGTGAAATTTGTCTTTATAATTATCACACACACGTATATATTCAAAATTATAACGCACACAAACATATATATATATATATATATATATATATATATATATATATATATATATATATATATATATATATATATATATATTGTATGATACTCAGATGGCTGTGAACGTCAGTAAGTGGGTTTGTGGACTGTGTTATTGTCACATTACCGAGCGCGTCATTCCTTACGAATTGTGCAGGTTTTTTGTGAAACATTGCACCACCCAAGTCTATGAGACGCCCATACAATCCCAATTTGGCTCTCCACAATTTTTGTTGTTGCATGGATGGGATTAAGGAGAACGTGACATGCCAGCTGGTTGTGATCCCGACAAGATTTTTTCGGACTGTTTTGATAAGAGGAACGGATTTCACACCTTTATCACAACGTCCCTCCCGACTGGTTAACCTCATGGGAGAGTTTCTTCACTTGTGCACAGCGCAAAATTCCCTCTGATTGTATGCCCGGTTTCGTCAAGGCTGCACAGCCTGTTCTCGAGATATTCGAAATCATTGGATACTTTCCGGACTTACCAAATACGTTATGCTACAATGATACATATATGCAAGACAAGTTGTGGAGCATTTTTAAAAATTAGTTATTTCCCTTGATTTGGGTCAGCCTTTTGATGCTTGTAATTAAGACGGATAACAACAGACGGCGCTGACAGAGACAGCCTGAAAAAAAAACGTTTTGTTGTTATTTGGTCGCGTGTTCTGACTTTATTTTTTAAATGTCGCTTACAGAACAAGGAAAGGTCACCTCTGTCTACCACAAATTACGAGGCTGAATTTTCAAACAGCTTTTTGTCGCTCGACACTCGGTGGATGAAGCTTTGAGGTTAGTTCGTGCGATGCAGGCTTAAAGGTCTGATCTATCGATTTGAAAGAGAACAGATGTACAAAATGATAAGACGAAACATCATGATTCTTAATTAAAGATCGTTTTTTTATGAGAAGAAAACTAGCACAGAAGCCACCAAATTGATTGGATGTACAACGAATTTGCTCGAGACAAAGACACAACAATCAAAATCGAAGACGCTGAACTGGAGAAAGTAGACCACTACATCTACCTACGACGACGGATCTCTATGAAATAATCTCTTTAGGTTAGCAATCTTCTGATAGGGCAAGCACAACCTTCAAGAACAAGAAATTCCCGCTAATGCTAAAGAGAATAGTATACATCCAATGCATCCTCGTGGTTGTCACCTATGGAGCTGAAACATGGAAACATACCAAAAGAATGATCCTTAAACTGAGAACCATGCAACATGCACAAGAGAGAATCGCGCTCAACATCACATAGAGAGATCACAAGACAGCACACTATATCAGAGGAAAAACAGGTGTTCGAAATATCACTGAATCCATCTTAAATGGCGATGGGCTGGTCATGTTACGAGAATGGCAGACAACCACTGTACATTATGATTCACAACGTGGATCTCCAGAGATCACATGCGAAACCGGAGCCGACAAAATATAAGATGGCTTGACGAACAAGATAAGTTCAGAAAGTACTGGCTCCATGGCACCCACAATAAAGAGATTTGGCTTATCTTTGGGAAGGTCTATGTCCAACGATGGACGCTAAAAAGACGGTGATGGTTATGATGATGAAAAAACACAAATATAGTGGTTTCCGTTCAATAGGACCAACTGGACCAGCCGCATAATAGAACCAGTCTTGTAAGAACCGATTCAAACGTATGTAATCATTGCTGATTTGCACCGTTTATTTGGACCAAGAAGCGATGCCCTGAATTGAGATTTTTAAAAATAAAATCCGGTAGAATTACTGAAAATATATTTTTAGTTCTCAAAAAATTTTTTTTTTCAAATAATTTCAAATGGAAGGAAAAGTAAAAAAGAAAAGGGACATGAGTCGTGGTGGTTTTTATACACGTTGTTCTCCTTGAATTGAAAATTGTTTAGTTGTTCGGTTAATCAGACCAACCGGTTATAGGATCCAGAATCGTTGGTCCCGATGCGGACTCATCAAAAAAAATCCACTGAATATATCTTTAAGTGAACATATTGCAAAGACAAAAAAAAATATGCTCACCTCAACCGAAATTTATTTTCAGTCGATTTTTTACAGCACTTCGTTTTTCTGATATTTTCAGTTGTAAAAACGATAAGGCAATAGGATTGGTTGAGAAACGAAACCAAACTAAGATATCAGGATCAGTAGTATTAGGAATCATACTACTAGCAGCAGCAGTTGCCATCGTTACTTCAGTGAATACAGACACTGCAGCAGTCCATTTTGTAGCTTTGCACTCACACTGACTTCTCTTTCTATTTGCTTTAGCGTGACAGACTCCAATGAACAAACAAGTTGACAACGACTTTTCTATCATAAGAGTTCCCTGCAAATATTTGTTTGTATTGTAATAGAGTTTTATAGATCTTATTGGAACCAAATATAGTTTTTTTAAAACTTATAGATTGGAGACCTGTTTTCTCAAATAATTCATGTAGGACTTATTTTCTGAAATGCTATAAATAAACGTTGTCCTTCCGTAAAACATGATTGTAGGAAATGAATATTTGATTTTAAAACAAAAGATGCCCTTGATTTTATGTTTAATTCCAGCTACCTTAAACGTGAAAAAATCGGAAATATAGTTAGAATTTCCTTTGTATTTTCAATTCCACTGTTGTGACTTGGAATCTCAGATATTCTTGCCCCTTGAATAGTTTTTGAGTAAATAATACTGCGTACAGGCTGATTAATCTTACAGAGGTTATAGACAAAACTCAGGGATATGCTTCTACCAAATTACGGTGAGTTAGACCGTATGATAAGTTTATACGAACTAGGTTGAAACAGATACAAAACACGAAATTTTAGTCAAAAGTATGAATTTCGAATTGTTCATTCTGCTATGCCCGAAAGTTTGGTCTAGAAGCGGGAATACCAGACTTTTTCATTTCGGCTACTTTTGAATCGGGAAGTATAGCCCTATTCAGTCATTAATTTTGGATAGCTTTGTCTGAATATATTACATACATTTTTTAAAAATTGTTAGTTGTTTTGTAAATCCTTCAATACAGTTTAATAAACTTTTTATTATTGCAAAAGAAATGCTATTTCAAACATTTTCGTGAATAATTTTGTTTCAGATCTATGCATATACCACACAATTAAAATCAAGGAATAATTATGATATAATATAATATAATATAATATGATGTAATACAATATCCGATGTATGATGGGTTTATTTCATAAAGTGCTCGATACGTTAAACATTAAACGTTAAGTTGATTTAGAGTAGAGCTTAAAGTATAATGGAGTAAGTATTTGCTACACAAACACATTTATGTTCCTGTTCTGTTTGAGCTTCTTTTTGGGAACGATTCAGTTTATTTTAGATTCTTATTTAAGACATTTTTTCGGGATGGGTGTACATTTTTCTAGGTGGTAGAATCTTCCTTTTATTCTATTCATACGTGTTTTTTTGGTTGGTCATTGCTTGTTGTATTTTTTGTTTTATTTGATGGAGATGCTATGCTTGTCGGTCGGATTAATGGAATATTTTGATCTTGAAAGTTGGGTTGGCCCTATGGAAAGTTTCCCAACCTCGTGTGATTCTACTCTTGATTTCTTCTTCCTTTGATGTTTTAGTGGAGATTCGTCGTCGTTGTGGTCTTCTTTATCCAACTCTTCATTTTCTATTCTGATCGTTGCGTCTTTGTTCTCTCACGTGTTTGTTCCAGATGGAATTCCCATGAGCACCAACTTTTTCCACTCCCTCCTCTAACATTGAACATAAGCAAGATAAACAGGTAAGGTCATTTTGTCAACTAGCTTCACTCTCAGGGTTTTTAAAGTTTGCAAAGTAAATGATTACTCGTCGGTGATGATTGCACTGAATCAAAATGATTTAGCAGTGTCTAAAAATGACGATCGATCAAGCCAAGAAGAAAAAAACAAGTCTCTTTGCAAATGAAAGGTAAGAAGAAGAAAAAAAGAACACTTAATTCTGATGATATAAAATAATTCCAACTGGTTTCCCGGCTCTCAACAAGGGAGGTCAGTCAGACCTACCTTGATGTATTCATGCTGTTCAAGACTGTTTTGTTTTTTGCTTGTGATTTAAAAAAATTATGTTGTATCTTTATCATATTAACTTTGGGTGTATTTAAAACTACAGGTATACATTCCACGAAAGATACACAGAATTTCCCCTTTTTTCATAAAATCCAAGGTTTTTCATCTTCCTGCATGCTCTTACCAAGTAAAATTTCTTTCCAGGTTGTTGAAGTGTTGTATGACAAATCATACTTTTTTGGTAATAGTTAAAGTTTTTTTTCAATACGTAACTAAAAAAACACGGATATATTAATCCCTAAATTTAAAAACTATTACTCCTAGTGCCCTATTTTGCTTTCTATTGCACTACGTGAATTGTCCAATTCACTGTAAATATAATAAAAATCCGAAAGGTTTTTAGTTAGAACAGGTTATTGATAATCTTAAAGAGACAAGTTTTCTGGTGCCTATTTACCATTGAATTACTACAAATTATTGGGTTCTGTGCTGATTTTCTGTTTAAAGTGGCAAGCATGAATAATTTACCTCTTATAGAAAACTAAACTCACGAACTTAAATCCATGTTCACAAATTTTATTCTTAATGTATTCTTATCAGTCACCAAAAGATACCATTTCCCGACTGAGTTACAACAGATTATGAAGAAATGCAATCGTCTGCAGTTTTCCATAGAGAGATAAACATTGTGAATAAGAAACAACAATAAAGTTTTTCATTCAATGTTTTTTGTATTTTTTTTAGTATAGAGCAATAAGTATCTTTATATATTTTGGGAACCGTGTTTTGGACCATAACGAACGTTCTTTTCATTTACTGAACGATGTTAGATAAACGGGACGAACACTTCGACCATAACGAATTCCATGGTGTAGCCATTTGCAGCCTTTGGGTGAAAAATTAAAGTGTAGTATCTGTTCTTCTCAGACCAACGAAACATAGCATTAATTTCAATTTTAAACGTTATTGTAGTTATATTTCAAGTATTTTTTTTCATGAATTTTAATCTAATTCGACTACTTTTCCAAAAACATAAGTTGTTTTAAGTCCTTTTTTACCATCGCGACAGAAAACCACATAACTTGACATTTCTGTTTTAAATTTCTCTCGTTTGAGAAGATAGCAAGTAATATGATTTCACTAAAATCATTTCTAATTCATTATCATTAAATTTTGTATCAGAATAGGTGATTGTTTGTGTTGCATTTTTGTAATTAAATTATCAAATGCTACTTAAATAAATTATTGTTTTGATTGTTCCATAGAGGATAAAGCAAATTATTGCACATCAACTCAGAGTTAACAAAGCCAAGTCAATTTTCATTTATTAAATTAACAAATATATCAACTGGAAGATTCTTAAAAATAGGTAGTTATCATGGTGTCAACCCTCTGATCGTGTAATCCGGGGCGGGCCGCCAATATATATATATATATATATATATATATATATATATATATATATATATATATATATATATATATGAATAAAGAAATGGACATATCAGGTCCGACTGAATTATAAATTGCGTTATATAGAAAGTTATTTGAGATGATCTCCCGTTGTTATACGGTTAATATATATATATATATATATATATATATATATATATATACATATATATATATATATGTATGTATGTATGTATATGTCAGTACTGTATGTGTTTCTTTGTAAGTGAGTTAGTCATTATTATATGTTTTTATTCCTGAACCTTTGAATGTGTAGTGGTTACTTGGTACTAAATACAGATTCAACCAAATACCATTGAATTGTAATCTTGAGGTGTAAAATCAGTTGTATCTATTACAGAAAAGTTAATTTTTTAAGGCTGACTGATGATGATGGTAGAAGTCCGTTCAAGAAAATGAAAAAAAGGGTTAAATCTATAGAGGAGAGAGAGAAGAAAGATGAAACCCTTTCTTTCACCAACAGCTGGATCAACAAAATTAGGAAGATAGCCGACCGGTTAGTCAAATCAAAATTGTATATGCAAAAAGATGCATTTCGAATGTGCATGCAATAAAATAAGATGCAAAACAAAGGTTTAAATTAAAAAAGATTGTGTCGTTGGAATGTATATGAAATATAATGATTCGATTGTAATTCTCATTAGAAGAAGTAATAAGAGAATTCCTTTTAAAGTTGTTTCACTTCTTATTACAATAATATTGTTAATAGTTCAATGTAGATATAAGCGTATAATATTCATATGTAGTTGAGAATGGTCATGTGCTGGAAGTTGAGAAACTAAAGTGTTGGTTTGTATGTTAGTGCTTGTATAAAATGCGGACGTACGTAAGTGAAATGGGTCTTACGCAAAGTTGATGGAACAGCCTGCATTCTGCTAAACACAGAATGAGAACTGTTGTACGCCTTTTCTTATAGAAGAGGGTGAAGATAGGAGTGTGAAATGCAAAATTCATCGTCCTCTAAGATAGTCTATCTCGAAATCTTGACTCTATTTATCTCTGGAAAGGAAGTTACCTTTTTCCAGACTTTGTGTCTCGGGTGGGGCTATTTTACAAAACAAATATCTTAGTGTGCTTATTGCTGCTGATAAACAGTTTGGAATATCTAACTTGTGTTATCTCTTAATGAAATATTTTGGTATATTCGTGGGTGTTTTGATAAACTGATTCGGAATAAAAATGTGTGGTCAGGTGATTGTGTTCAAAATTGTTTTGAATGACCGGAGATATAAATCCGTAACAAATTCTTCATGAGTTTTCAATTGCTTGAATAAACTTTTATGGCTCAGTTTGATTGAGTATCATTGTGGAATATTTGAATATTGTTCTTTGTGAATTATTTCCCATTTTCCTTCTACCGGTCTTTCTCTTTGTAAATAAATGAAGTGAGAAGATATCCAGAAGACCGTGGAAGGGAGATAATTTTGAACTTGTCATTTTAGGACTCTTTCTTATTAGTGACCTGAACTGTAATCAAACAAAAAAAAACCCATTATATTTCGATCTCAGAAGCTCAGTTTACCCGGACATGCAATTGTGCACCAAAGCATTCGTTAAAATTACAATTTTAGTAAAACTATTTCACGGAGACACGCAGCCAATCGCCCCGACCCGCGGAAGTGATTTTCTCCTTGAATTCATTACGGTGAATATTCAAAAGATGTTAGGTTGGCTTCCCATTCTTCCAGGGAAATGTCACAAAAATATAATTCATTTTTTTTTTCTTTTTTAAACTTGATAATTATCAGTTTGACTTTTTCCAGAAGTTTCTATCATGAAATTCAGATAATTTTCTAATCAAAAAAGTCGCAAAAAAAAAGTTTTATATTTCGGATGAATTCACATATTGATTCTGATTTTGACTTTTCTTTTGTCTCTTCAATATAAAAGCCTGGTGCCGCACGCCATACTTACACACGCGATTAGTAGTACACACAAATGATTGATCCTGATACAGGCTACCGCACGCTGGCGCTTTGAACGGCACGCAGTCCATGCTTGACTTGGCGAGACATTATCTACTTGATTCACTCCGTTATAAGGCAGATCTGTTTGCCATGCCCCCCACCGGATCACATTCCCGTTGTCAGGCAATTAAACATCCTTGGAGAGGACGGAAATGGAGGCGGGGGGCTTGTTGTCCAATTGGCGATTCCTTTCTTCCGGTTAAGCTACTATCGCTGGTTTCCGGTCTGGCTACCTTCACACGAAGAATCAAAGGCTTTTCACAGGTTGCAGGCGGGGACAGGTAGACTGGTTATGGCCTGGGAGTAGGCTCTGTGGATAGGACTTGAACCGCCTGACTTGGTTACTGTTTACATGACTCAAACTCACGTAAATGTTTCTTGACAACAAAATATAATTTTCATATGCTTTTTTTTCTCCTGTTAAATTCACCCGTAATTTTTAACATCAAAGTTTTTTGCCAACATTAAGATGAAATTGAAAATCATTAGTGCATATATTTATTTCAGTCATCCATAAAAAGATTGGCGTCTCATTTTTTCTACTAAATGTTCGTAAGAAAATATACCAGACTATTATATGCATTTTTCCCTACCTTACCAGGAACTTATGTTGCATGTGCTACGAGGCTTTCATCTATTTACTTATGGTATCGATTCTCGTCAATGAAATCCTGTTGCGTGCCACATTATTGTGTTAGCCAAATCGTGCAGTGTCGAGTCTTCTGGAACAGGTTTGGGGAGTACTGGTGTAGGTGAGGAAATGATAAATGATAGGATCAGGCTATCAAAAAGAAAAAAGGCGTATTTTATTCATCTCAATATCCGTTATTTTTTCCCGGTCCACAATGCTTACTAAAAAGCGTGGAGTCAGAATCTGGGAGTTGCGATAAGCAGCAAATGTAGTGAAAGAAATCCTAATCAAAGATTAATCGTAAAGATGACGATATAAGTAACCCCCCCAACCCCCCCCAACCCCCCCCAAAAACAAACAAACAAAAAACAATGAAAACTATAAATGAGCGAAATGACATCTAGTTCATTGAGTGCACAGCAGCTTTATCAAGTGGAAATTCACTTTATAACAGATCTAGTATATTGCAATTATTATCTTCCTTAGAAACCAAGTGCCTTGTCAGCAATGGAGCCAAGAGAATCATATCAGCTGACCAGTGGAGTAAATGGGTTTTGGGAACCTGGTGTCTGGTTAGACTGTGTCTAGGATTTATACTCAGGAATCATAAAGGGGATGAGCGAAGTGGACCCATGCAGGTGAGGGTTCAAAGACACTGTAAGCTCCCGTGGGTAAATAAAAAAAAATATTGCTAATTTCGAGATCGTTTTAAGACAAACAAACAAACAAAAAAAAAAAAAAAAAAAAAAAGACAAGAAATTGAGAAGCTCCTCCATTTCAATCACTGCAGTTAACCAACACTGAACTGTTACCACTCAATAAGGTGATCCTTGGCAACCTAATCAGACTGCTCTTCAGCGACGTCTTTTTCTTTTTTTCTTCTTCGGAGAAATCTCAACGACGACCTATAATTGCTAATTCTACACTTAACTTTGTTTCGTTCTGTCTATTGCAACTTTTCATGTTGTATCTTTTCCCGAAAGTTCAATGACTGAATAGGTCAAATGAGTACTCGTAATCACGGAGGAACGACATAAATTTTACTTACAATCAGTCTGAACCAAGCTTGCATTAATCTCATAAAGATGGACAGCACACACACACAAAAAAAAACACACACACAGTGGAATGCATGCACGCACATGCATACGCACCTCGCACATGCACACTCACATGCACTGACAGACGCATACTCACGCACACACACCCTTGCAAACTCACTCACATCCATATACATATAAATAAATAGAGACAGAGAACACTCTGGTGGATCGGGAATATACGTGTGAGTAAATATATCACTTAAATTCAACCTTACTGACCGTCCAGTTCTGAGTAGGGCAGAGGTAGGATGCTAGCCTTCTGAGGCGGAGGTTTCGATCCTACCTCGTGATACTGGATGGGATAATGTGCCCAATAGGAAATGGACTTGGAAGAGCCCCAATCACGAAACAAAGAATGAAATAGACTACATCTTAACGGACAAAAACGATATCATCAAGGAAATCCAAGTTCTGAATCAAGTCAATGTAGGCAGCGACCACAGAATGGTACGATGTAAAATGCAAGTGAACACCAACAAAGAACGTAGGAAAATGTTCCATACAAAACTGCAACCTCTTAACATACCTAAAGAGCACGCTCGATCTTTCAAGCTCGAACTGAAAAGCAAATTTAGAATTCTTACTGAACAAGACGACACCAACATCAACAAACTTAACAACAAAATGACAGCATCTATAACAGAAGTCACCACGATATTCCAACCAATGAGCACACAACCCATTAGTAATATCTCAGACCAAACCAGAAATCTCAAGCCACCGACAACAAGAGAGAAAATTGAAGAAGCTGAACTAAATAAATTAATCAAGAAAAAACGAAGAGAAGACAGAAAGAGATACACGACAGCAGTCATTGAATCGACCCTTGAAAGAGATTGGGGCTTCAAAGCTATAAACAAAGGCCTCAAATCAGGATGAAAACAAATAACCAGCATACTCGAGTAAAATGGAAACCTAGCAATAGACAGAGACGGAAGTTTAACCTTCAAAAATAAAAAGATCCCATTAATCCTGAAAAGAAGGGTATATAACCAATGCATCCTCCCAATAGTCACTTACGGAGCTGAAACAGAACCTAACCAAGAAACAGATCCGCAAACTGAGAACTATGCAACGTGCACATGAAAGAATTATGCTGGGCCTCACATGGAGAGACCACAAGACAGTGCAGTATATCCAGGAAAAGACAAGAGTCAGAGACATCATAGAATCCATTAAAAAAACTCAAATGGCTGTGGGCAGGCCATGTTGCAAAAATGGTGGACAACCGAGGGACATCGCGACATGGATCCCCCGTGATCACATGCGCAACCGAGTCCAGCAGAATATTAGATGGAGGGACGATCTAGACAAATTCAGAAAGCACTGTCTCTGCGACGCCCATGATAGAGAAGTACGGCACATCCTGGGGAAAGTCTATGTCCAACGACGGACATTGAAAGACTGATGATGATGATAATGATGATGATGACTGCACTGAATATATATATATATATATATATATATATATATATATATATATATATATATATATATATATATATATATATATATATAAGTAAGATAAGGTGATATCATACCCCAAAACTATTTGCAAGCCTTGAAAGACCCTCCTGGAAACAGACTGGGAAAACATGGGGGAACATAGATTGGGAACATTTGAACAATTCAAGATACCGTGGTGATAATGCATTATTATAAGAGACTGCTGATGATCTACAAAACATGTTGAGTGATCTAAATAGAGAGAGTAAAAAAATGGGGTTAAAGATTGACAAAATGAGGACAAAAATAGTGTTTAATGATAAAGTCCCAGAAATGACCATAAGAACTGACAGTGAAACCTCCGAAGCAGTTGAGCAATAGATTTACCTAGGTCGTGTGATAGAGCTAGAGAAAGGTCACGAAAATGAAATAAGAGGGAGAAAAACGATTGGCTAGAAAGCTATTGATATGAATAGAAAAATACTGGAAAGTTAATTGCCAATAGATCAAAAGCGTAAAGTATACGACCAATGCTTAATACCAGCTATGACGTTCGGTGCGAAACCTGGAAACTTACAAAACCGCTTGGAAGCAAACTAAAAATTGCATAGTGGGTAATGTAGAAAACAATGTCAGGAATCACTCTTAGCAATAGAAAAAGATCAACATGAATCAGAGAATTGATCTGGGTAGAGGATATCGTAAGATTAAGCAACAAAAATGGAGATTGGCAGGGCACATTGCGAGAAAATGGAGCGAAAGGCTGACTGATAGGTGTATATTTATAACGCAATCGTTGAAAATGCACAATGCTCAATATTTCAATGAATAGATTAATACGATAGAACTTATGATTTAATATATATACATATATATATATATATATATATGTGTGTGTGTGTGTGTGTGTGTGTGTGTGTATGTATTATTAGACTCGCTATAATCTGATAAATAGTGCCATTCACTTGCCTGAAATGATGTGAAGACAATTCGAAACAATCTGTCAGATTGTAGCGAGTCTAATGATAGATACATAAACTTACCAAGAGTGTTGTTAAATCGGAGTCGCGTTAATATATATATATACACACACACATATATATATATATATATATATATATATATATATATATATATATATATATGTATATATATATATATATATAAATTCCATAAAGCTTTACTATGGGCAGACTTACTTGTGTATTTCCAATTGCCGCCAGTTTTAGAAGTTTGGCCCCAGGAAAAAAACAAGATTTCGAATACTGAATTTCAAGGCAGAAAAGATCTTCCACTTGAAATATTGGCGCATCACAATTTTTTTACGCGCACCCCATCCACCTTTTGGCTTTGTACCGCTCTGAAATAAGTTTAGTAAATATCTATTATAACAATTCTGTGTTAATCTATAGCGATTTTTCTCAAAATAGATTTTAGAAATATAGATTTATAATCATAATATTGAGATTTGTATTCGCCATGTTTCATTATGTACGTGTGTGTAGTGTGTGTGTGTGTTTGTCTGCGTCTGTGTCTGCGTGTGTTCCAGCATTTCTGGCCGTACCGTTTTGTCTAAAGACTTGAAATTTGGCATCAGTACTCCACTACAACCCTTCTAAAATGTTTTTGTTTTTTATTTTTAAAAAAAATGCTACTTGAGTTTAAAATGCTGGTCTCTGGTGCTTTTGAGAAAGATGCAACTGGTACCTGGTGGACTAGTAGACAAATGGTTTACAAGAGAATTACCACTCACTGTGGCCCCCGAAAGGAATTTCATCAGGCGATACGAAGATTTTTCCGCCCCCATCCCCTGCACAAACTCATTTGCCCCTTAGGCATCCTGTTTTCATCTTCTATGAAGGCATCTTTGCACGCCATACGGTACTCAGTCAACAGTAAACAATAGTCAACCCATCTTATTAATTGACACATCATATCGACTAAGAAAGAAGTTCAACTCCCGGACCGTCTTCAACTCTCGCGGGCCTCTTCGATCTCCGAGTGTCTTACCAATAAGCCGGCTGCAAAACCCCCACCCATCCCCAAGGCCCTGCTATACACTGTCACTCAACCAATATCGTGGCCAGTTTAGCGCTTTTCGCACTACATTTACTGTGTTCCTATGCCGACATTTAGCGCTATTTTTGGCCGATTTTTTTTCCTATTTTCGAGCTATTTAGTCAAAACTGGCCGTATTCAGATTTGATTTTTCTTGCGCCTTTCGGCGTTTTTTTTAACGCTTTTTCGAGGTCAGTTTAGAGCGTAAAAAAATCCAAAAACGTTTGAGTTGACAACACGGGGATTCAATCCCGATAAGAGTCCACATCGTTTCTCTCAACTCACCAGAATCTTTTTTTTTCTCTCTCCCGACCCAGATTGTGTACATGTCGATTTCATTTTTAGGCCATGTTATGTTCCGATAAACAATTCATTCAATTTCAGGTTAGATGTTCCTATCTCTCCGATAAGGGTGTAAGCTGTTGAACGAGTCGTGGTGAAATAAATATGGTTGGTTCAAGTAGACAGCTATCGACACTTCTTCATGTCTATCACGTCTTTTGTCACATTCTTTAGTCATGTGTGCGAAATCTAGAATAGTGTCCACCGCTCCAATGATACCTAAATACATGCCAACATCATCCATAAATGTGAGATGTAAACACGTATTTTCAGAGATATATGTTAGCTTGTCATTATAAAGAAAATCATCAACAATCGATGGTTTTATTTAGGAAAATGTTATTTTAAGTATATCAATGAATTTTTAATGGGTGCTCATTATCAAATTTATTGTGGTTGCATGGGAATTTAAAAGGTTTATTGATGAGGAAAATTACTTGAAACAGGCATACAACACATTTTTTTTTTACTGATAGTGTGAACCTTGAGCTTGATGATTCTCTATAAGTGTGGCAATATCTAGCTCGAGCTTTGACAAATTAAGTCTCATGTCACCACGACTAACAATATCCAAGCGGTGTCTTTTATTGCTAACGATATGGCTCTCTGCGCTGAATCCCCGTTTTACAATGTAAGAAGAGAGAAGAGCAATGAAAATCACTTTTGCTTTTTCCCCCAAATACCAAGGAATTTCCCCTACCCATGCAAACACATTTCACGGTATACTCTGACATCGTTTCTTTCGTTTCTTCGTGATTCTACTGCTCATGGTTTCTTCCTACGAGTCGATTTTTTCTCTGCCTTGCAAATGGATGGATGCATAACCCAGACAACAATATTCATATCAATCAGATATTCAAAGAGCTTCTCAAAAGCATTCTGAAAATACACACAGTTTTCTTTGTTTGAACACAATACGGGAATTAATTCTAAATAACAAGAGAGATAATTTTAAATTGTTATTCCCCTTTATCCATAGAATAACAGTAACACTACAGGGTATTAAGCACAATAGTTCATCTAATGCCTGTTAATTACTTATATAGAGGAAATGTTGGCAAAGTGAGTATTTGATAACCGTTTAATATTAATTCCTTCTCTTTTGTAAGCAGATACTACTAAACAACGACCCATTGTGAATCAGGATTATAGATACTTAATCTCCGCGACAATCAATCCAGAAGCACAAACGCTCCCTTCAGTCCATAACTTCTGCTGCACGGATAGTGTACTTTAATCTTCGGCAGAGGGACTTTCTTAGTTACATTTGCAAAAATTATTCCGCCTCCATGTAACCAGGTGCTGTATATCCCAAAGAATAGAGAGTATTCAGCTGTCCCTTTTCAATCTGTATGTCTCTACTCAATCCCCGGTGTCTTGGATCACTCGCCTGCATTGAGAAGAACACTGACCAGTTTTGTTCAATTGACCTTTGGAGATCAAAACAAAACTAATTGTCAGTGACCATACCTTTTGGGGTAACATCATCATTTGATATGATTGGACAACACCCCAATCATCCAGTGACAAAATATGGTCTTAATATTTCCCTCCGACGGTCTCTGACACATTCTGCACGGAGGGTATTGCAATAAAACGGAATGAATTATGTTTCCCCTAATTGTATAACTTTTTATTTTATAATTCTGTCGTTGGCAGGATAGCGATTTTTAATGATGATGCAAAATCTTATCATGTAAAAGCTAATGTCACTTTTTGTTTGTTTTTCAGTGCGTTTCTTTGTTTCTGTCACGCTAAAGTAACAGAGAAAAGAATAGAGTAAATCAAAAGTTTAGTCAGTGTGGTTAAAACACATAGCTATGTATCAGTGTGTTTATGTTTACATCCCTTCTGCGGCTGATGTCTTCGTTGTAGGACAGAAAACAAATATAAGCATTTTTATTATTCATTATTTATTAATGCTTTCTCATATAAAAAAATGTTTTTTACTCAATTCTGTTGCTTCAATTGAGTCGAAAAATCGACAAGAAAAATGAATTTTGTTCGAGGTATGCATTTTTTTTCTGCAGTAAATGTATTCATACAAAAATGTACATTTGCGTAATTTACCCGTAGACATATAATCCTGTAATTTTTTACGGGTAGTATGCTAGTTTTTAAACATCTGCACTCGGTGACGGTTTTATGTCATTGGATCCGGGTACAGATATTTATGACAATGAAATCGTGATACGCGCGAGAAAATAGTTGTTCGTGTATATGAGACTTTGAAAGCTTCGTTAGTAGAAGATTTCCTTATATATTAGGAGGGAAAACTAGGTTTAATGCATATATATGACACAACCACGCCTAGATACACTAACAAATATACGTCATTAGATTGGACAGTTTATAATTATCACTCACACACACACGTCTATCTTTCAATCTATCTATCTATCTATGCATATGCAGATAGGAAATGATAACAGCGAAGTAGCCTCAATAAATATTTCTGTTTCTCAGTTGGTAATTCAATTCTGAATCGCAATAAATTTGCTTTTACGGAAATACTTTCATGTTCGTTTTGAAACTGCCTCATGGGTAAGAATTTTATAGATATTTACCAAGCCAGACTTGAAAATCAGCATTTGGAAGCGCCCTTTCATGAATTATACATATATATTTATCTACTAGCTTGGGTACCCTGCGTTGCTTGGGAAAAAATTCACATATAACAACACCGGAATGCAAATGATATTCAATAGAGATTCCATAAAACTAAATAAGGAAGTGGTGGTGCTTGAGTGCACCCCCGGTCGAACTTGCACACCCTGGCAGATCCGTGCTGACCAGTGCGCACGCTTGGATAGGCGTGTATAACCCCCTCCTATAACCTAGAAAAAAATGAATTTTTCCTCAAAACTCGTGTGTTCACTTTTGGCGTTAGTAGTTCGCACTTCAAAACAGACCATTGGATTTAAATTCAAATGAAAGTTTTATTGTCGTATTTGGTTTGGGGTAAGAATTGAGCGTAGGATTAGAGTTTCGCTCGAAGAAACCATTTTATTGTCGGTTTAGAGTCGGATTCCTTTTTCAAGAATACCACCGAATTGGCATAAGCACCGAGAGAAAAAGAAATTCATTTGCATGATTTCCTACGATGGACGAAAAGAAAGCTCCAGTTTAGTATTATAGATACATTTTAAATAGAGCACCCTCTGAAACTTTCAAAGTAAAAAGTTTTCTTAAAACTGACAAATTTCCGAAAACTATGAACTTTTGAAAATGGCAATTGAAGATGTTTTGAGTTGAACCACACGTTTTGAGATGTCCAAGCGCTTTAAAGAAGGCAGAACCTCAATCAAAGATGACAAAAGAACAGACAGACTTTGATCTTCCAAAACCAACAGAAAATGTTAGCCAAGTACGCAATATGAAGCGTCTGACTGTTAGAGAAGCAACAGAAGATGCAGAAATATCTTACGGTTCTTGTCAAGACATTTTAATCAAGGATTTGAACACGAGATGCGTTACAGCAAAGTCAGTTCCTCGTCCCCAAGGAGAAAACAGTGGCAATTACGGAAGAACTTTTGGAAAAGGCCGGAATCGACCCACACTTCTTGAATAACATCATGAGTTTCCCTTGCCGTTTTTCCAAGTTTGAAGCAGAACTTCACACTAACTCCCTGCTCATCAAAGCTCAAAAATCACAATCTGATTTCATGTACCGTACATGCCGACCTCCAAGTCGATGGGTTGTATAAGTCGACTCCAAATGTTGAGGTATTAATTTAGGATCAGGCTTATATTCGCTGCATAAATCAACCTCCAAAGATAGACACTGATGACTGACTTCCACTTGACATGTGGTCAGGCTGGGGTGCCATATTTTCTTCAATTTTGGATGTAGAAGTTTTTAAAAAATACATCAATATATATATATGTATTGTTCAAAATAGGACAAACTCTGTCCGTTTAGATTTTTTGTTATTTTTTAATTAGCAAACAAACCTTTTATTGATGTCATCGAAGTCTTTTCGTGTGATAGTGGTATTCAAGGGTATAAATATCATGCTTTGTCAAAATCCTAGTTGACTTTATCATCGCAATTGGTCAGACGAGAGAAAAAGATAAGTGAAAAAAGTAAAAAGAACTAATTCCGTTTTTTGTCGGTGAAAATTACCTGGCTGCCAAGGATGTCATTAAAACAGTTGATACAATTATAGAACCATTAAACGGTATAAAAACTTGATTTAAAAAAAAAAGGCAGTAGATATTTGTTCATGATCTTGAGATATTCGTCCGACCAAATTTTTTTTAATAATCAGAAATTAATAGCATTTGACAGTAGTGCATCTGTGGCTCAGTGGTCGAGAGCGTTCTGTTAGACATCTGTAAATTTTTAGATCGAATCCAATTGTGAACAAAACATTTTTTTTTTTTTGCTTTGAAAGCCAGTGGCGGATTAATCATTAGGCTGAGTAGGGCTTTCCCTCCTTTCTGGCTTTCGATGCTAGTCATGAATTAACCATTTGGCGGAGTAGGCTTTTCTTTCCTTCTGTCAAAGTCTTACTATTGAGATTTGTCTCTATTTTCGTATGTAACAACGACAGATGACAATGACTAGAAGAAATACGTATGAGGTCATGCATGATTGACAGTAACACCGTGACGTACGCAAAACTGAAAACGAATTCACTCCCACTTCAAAAGCCCGATTTGGGGTTTACTTGGACTGCTCAAGTTAGCAAATCCCATTTACAGGAATTATTAATAAAGGAGTTGAAATGATATACTTAGTTTTGGATTGACATTGCAAGGAGAAGTCAATTCTGTTTTGTTCATTTTTAAAAGATTTTTATGAAGCAAGGATGTTTGAGCTTAGCACAGCCAACTTGTTATATCTCTGTTCCAAGTGTTGTCATTTTTTAACAAGCGTAACCATGAATGATTCTGTTTGAATGTGTGAGTGAGACTAATGCAGAACCGCACGGTATTGTAAATCCTAGTTGTGACTGTCGGCTGTTAGTAACATCACGTTATTACACGGATTAAGCATTCGAACTCGAGATTCGTTGACGGCCAGTCTCGCTCTTATAATCGGAAACTTCCGTTTTTAAAATCATCCCCCCCTTTTTTTTTTACAAATAGATGAGATATCTTTTATAAATTGAAAACTAAAATGAAAATTAGATAAACAATTTTTTTTTCAATGACTGAAACAATGAGGACACTTTCCAGGAAAAATTCTGACTATATTTCAAGCTGATGTGTGATGTTGATTGTTTCTTGTAATGTGATTTTTATTACCGTCTTTATGGTAACTCGTTCCCATTTTAGTGCCGTTTCTATGGTAAATGAATCTTTCCCAACTACAGTTTCACTTGGAAATATTTGTTGCAGACTGTGGTAGTTACGGGAAGTAGTGCATAGCGAGTGTTAATGAAGGCTGATTCACTTAACCTCTCCTCGAGGAAGGTTCGCGTTTTACATTCAACGTTTAAGTCGACCCCTAGTTTTGCCGTGATGATTTCACGCCTTCCAATATTATTTCTGTCATCCATCTTCACAAAACCATCAAGTAGGTAACTACCTTCGCTCCTCTTGCACTTTATAGATCTTTAAATTCTCCAAGCCTTCAAACCTCATTCTGAGTTTGAATAAATTTCAACTGTCTCTTCCTTATTGTTAGCGAGTGTTTCTTTGTAGTTTTTAATCTCCTCAAAATTTCTTCAATCTGTCCACGATATTCATAACATTCGTCGATGGAACCAAATATCGGTTACTTTCTTTTAATTGTGACGAAACTATCCAGCATTCACTGTCATAAAGGAGACTAGACATTACACGGTAGACCAACAACATTTTCTTCGTTTCTAGTACTATTTTTCCATTTTTGAATATCTTACTAATCAAAATTCAGCCATAAAAATATAGCTCAAAAAGATAACACTATTAAAAATGATGATAATAATGATTATCAAAATATTAGTAAATATGTATTTACATAGATTCATGTGATACCATACTATAAATACCTAAGGATCTTTCAATTGAGAGATAACACAACTTTAAAAAAAAGGTTTACTAGTACATGATTTTATACACGAAGAAAACTTCTGAAAAATAAAGCTTTCTTATGATTGCAAAGTAAAAAAAATATTGATAGCACTGGAGAGACTTCAAAAGGCACTTTATCTCTGTCACATATTATTACAGAAAATATGGAAGAAATCCAATTAAACATAAAGCTATACAGGTTTAGAATAATTTGATAAGAGGTTTTCCCGAATAGATTTAATGAATTTAAGTGGAAATAGTTTCAAAAGAATCCCCAAATAATACTTTATGAACACATATTGTAATAAGTAAATTATAAAATTGTTGAAAGGAAGCAAAAAACAATCTCACGGCTTGAGGTCTGCTGCGAAAAAATATCGTAATTTAATTTTTAAAACCACAACCAAAAAATTAACACACACACACACACACACACACACATACATATATGTATATATATATATATATATATATATATATATATATATATATATATATATATATATATATGTATATATATATATGTATATATATATGTATATATATATATATATATGTATACATATATATATATATATATGTATACATATATATATATATATATATATATATATATATATATATATATATGTATATATATATATATGTATATATATATGTATATATGTATGCATATATGTATATGTATATATATATGTATATATACATGTATATATCACTTTATTTTATTTTATCTCATTTTATCTTAATTTATTTTCATCTTGTTTTTTCTTTATTAATGAAATATTTCGAAAATTGAATAAATAAAAAAAATTATGCTGGATATGAAAATATATAGGTGGGTACTGCTTGTGAGGCTTTAATTCTAATTTGTACCCTCCTCGCCAAATGTTTTATTTATAAAAGCAAATTTATGATTCATCTGTTATTGTTTACTTGGAGAAATAAAAAATTATTCCATTCCTCCCCATTGCTCAGTTTATGGAAAGCGCCTTCCGCTATTCATATTCTTTGTTGGATTTCTGTGTAACTCTTCCCGTCAACTGTTGCTAAACTATCCCAATGGTTGAATTTTTGCGCCAGCTTAATTCTGACAGATCCCATTAATCCTAAGAAGATGAATGTACAATCACTGCATCCTCTTGATAGTCCCCAATGAAAATGAAACGTGGAACCTAACCAAGAGACTAACTGAGAACCATGCAACGTGCACTTGAGAGAATCATGCTCAACATCACATAAGGAGATCTCAAGACATCGCAGTATACTAAGGGGAAAAACAGGAGTCCGAGACGTCATATGAACCATTAGGAAACTCACGTTGCAATAGTCTGGCCATGTTTCAAGAATGGCAGAAAGCAACGGGCATCACAAATCTCAACATGGATCCCCCGTGATCAACTGTGGAACCGAGGCCGGCAGAAAATGAGATAGTGAGACGATCTAGAAAGGTTCAGGTAATATTGGCTCTGCAACGCCCGCGATAGAGAGATGGGGCGAATTTAAGTCCAACGACGGACAATAAAAGACTGATAATGATGATGATGATGTCGTCCTCCATTGTTAACTTGCACCTTGAATTGTCCCCTTTGCTCACGGCCACACATTCCGTATTCTGACGATTGATATTCCTTCCTTAATAATTTCATTTACTATGTTGTCTAAAGTTTTTTTTCTTTTTTTTTTTCTCTTCAATTTCCCTTCTGAATCTGCCATGCATAGCGTATGTTGTTGATCTTGAATCCGAAAATAAATCCAAGTAGATCTTCTAATTCTCTCAAAATCATTTCGCTGCACAAGTTGAATAAATCTGGAAAGAAAACACATCCTTGTCGCTCTCCTCTTCCTATTCTACTGCATTCTCTCAATTCATTCTATATTCGTACGCAAGCTGTTTGTTCCCACTGATTATTCGTACATCCCTCCCGTAGGGATAAAGATTCCGTGACATTCCGAGAAGGTATTCGTGAAGTAATTTATTGAATGTCTTTGTGTAATCTACCAAAGGCAGGTATAGGTTTTTCTGCATTTCTATTGGTCGTTCAGGTAGAATTCTTACCATAAAATTGCGCTCCTTGATCAAGCGTCTTAAACAGAACCAAATCGCTCTTCCTCTATTTCCAGTCGAATTCTGATACGAGCTCTATTCATTAGAATCCTAATTATTAGTTTTGTTATGTGGCTCATCAAGCTGATTGTTCGATGGTGTTCGCATTCTTTCACACCAGGTTTCTTTGGTAACACTGTGAAAATTGATTTACCTACATCCTCCGGTACTTCGCAGCTGTTGTGAATTTCGTTGATCACTTCCATTATCTTCTTAATACCAAAATCTTTCAGGACTGTCAACACTACGGCCATAACACCGTTGATTTGTTCCCCTTCATATTAGCCATCACTATTCTTACTTGCGATCTCAATATCCGGGGTCCTTCCATGATTTTATGTAATGTAGGTTTTTTTTAAAACCTCTTTTGTTATAGGAGAATCCTTTGTTGTACTCATCCCACCGTTGCTGCATCTTTTCTCTTCCCGTCATGATTGTTCCTTCTTTAGAGTTTGTACATCCTGTTGAAGAGCACGTCTGCTATTTCCTTCATCTTTTGATGCTCTCTAGTCATGTTCGTGTTTTTCAGTTCCCTGTCCCTGTGCAGTTTTCGATTTAACCATTCCTCTTTTGTTTGTTTGCTCATATCTCCGATGGTTCTGTTCAGTCTAATATACTATGCATTGTTTACTTGGGATGTCTGCTGTCTCTCCTCGAAAAGGTCGAGAATTTCACTCGTCATCCATTTGCTCTTCTCTTCTTTTTTTTTTTTTTTTTTTCGAGATGACGTCTTTTGTCGTTGTCACTAATACTTGCTTCAAAGTGTTCCATTTTGAATCCCTGACGTGATCCAAAGCACCATTCTTATTTCTAATTGCAATAGCATCTGCTTTCTAGCAAATGGAGCCGTTATGTAGTTTTTCATTTTACTGTTTTGGTGTTGCTTTGTTTTTTAAAAAAAAGAAATTAGTTATCCCACTCTTAGTTTGCATATAAATGGAAGATGGTCACTCTCGCAGTCAGCGCTTGGGTATGTTTTTAAATGTAAAATTGCGTTTTTAAATCTTTTATTAGTGGTCAAATAGTCAATCAGGTACTTGATGTCTCCTCTTAGATTTTCCATGTCGATAAGCGTCTTGGATGTTCCTCAAATAAAGTTTTAGTTATTACTTGGCCATTTGCTGTATACCAGTGAGCCCATTCTTCTCCGTGCTCGGTTTTAAGGATTTTAGAAAGAGGGTCTATTTATACATAACTATGATACGGAACCACATCCTTCCTTTGTATCTATTGGTGCAACTTTCTCTCAACTCAACCAAATTTGGTATGCATACTTAGTGGACCTCCGGGAAGAACTTGGACTTTTTGTATTTTTCCAAACATTTTTAGAGTTTTGAAGAGATATCTATTAACAATGAATTTATAATGCTGAACTGAACCCTTACTTTCTGTTTAATGTTTATATTAACTGGAAACCACCTGAAGAGGTGGGATTTTTAGCTACACCCTTCGAGATCTCTGGTCTCCCCTGGAGAGGTTGGCGGGGGGGTGGGGGCTTTCCACGGGGACTTGTTGGAAACCGCTTAATGGAGTGGTGATCAGTTAGTGTACATGTATATGCCCATTGAATTGGAGGAAAAGTAACGGAAGTGTATAAGGCGATTCAAAGAGTGTCTCCTAAGTTCCCTGGGTCTGGCGCTCGTTCTTTAACCTATCATTTTAATTATTATTTCCATTCGGGACTCAATGAATGATTCAGTTCAGTTGATTTCCCAGACATTAGCAAAGTTCCTGAAGAATGTTAAGCGAATATCAGAAGCAAGGAATTCAGCTGGATAACCCGGATGTTTTACTCTCCTCTCAGCTGAGGAGAGTTGGGAAAATGGCATGAGTAGGAACGCTAGTCCCAAAGCAACCATTTTGAAGAGTGTCAAATTAACTGTTAACTTTTATAATTTTCAACCGAAAGACATATAATTAGGATTGGCTTCAGGCTAACAGATTCCTTGCCCACCAGGCATATATATATATATATATATATATATAAGGCTATAAAATGATGATAAAATTTATTTAATATAAATTCTCTTTTTCTTTATTGGGTTTTCGGGACACATACACACACACACACACGCACACACACACACACACACACATATATATATATATATATATATATATATATATATATATATATATATATATATATATATATATAACGCAATCTTTTTAACCTAATTAGGGTTCCTCGTGAAGTAGAGGCTGGGTAACTATTCCAGCGCACCCTTACTACTCACTGGGTTGGTAGATAGTTATAATGGAGCCGCTATCTAGTTTATCTCCCGCTGATAGGGAATTTCTCCAGGTTCCTAAAGGAATGTCAATTGCAACTGAAACCTCACTCTACTGAGTTGCAAAACGTACACCCTAGTCTCAAGATTAAAAGAAAACGCTAAATTTGACCAACAGTCTTAAAAGGAAAAAATATATATATATATCGTAAACATGTGAAGTGAAAAATGGTTTCGTTACAAAGAATTTGAGTTCATTTTTAAAATTGCTAAAAAGTTATCAGTAACTAAAACGCAAATGTTGGACTGAATTCGATTCCTAATAGTATTCCGTTGGATGGGTGGTAGGTATCCCAACCAGGAAGATGTTGGGCCGATTTTAGTTGAAAAAGAAAACTCACCTGGTCTCTTTTATGTAAACCTCCAAACTTTGTGTTCAAGGGGGAGGTAATCGTGGAACGTAGGGTTTATTCTATTTTTGTTTTAAACTTCATGAAATGAACTGAAAACTACGCTTTGTTTAAACGGCTTTAAAGTCTTGGCACGAATCAAATTGTGTGATCCCTAAAAGGTATTGCTCCTCCTGCTAGGCTTGTATTATTGAATTATTTTCGTATTTCATACTCCAACATCGTCCACATTCCTATTGTATCACCGGAAGGTGAGGATTAGTTTTCTGGGATAAATCTTGGGGATTCAGGAATAAAATCATAGACTTCAAGTCCATGCGTTAATGGTTCAATCCTCAGTAAGAGCTCCATGGGCTTGTGCCAGAGTAACTTGAGCTTGGTAAAACAAAAAAAGGTGCCTGTCATTAAGCGATGATTGATTGTTTCGGAAACCATTCATTACAGTAGAGAGTTTGATCCTCACAGGGTATTCTAAATAGGTAGGCCATATATCCTGTTTTATGCTGGACAACCCGGCCTTTAAGCATTATGTCCTCTGTTCGGGGCCAACTTGAGCCGGATGTTAATTTGTCCCTTTTAGGGGATCTGACTCGAAAAAAATTCACCTCAGATATTCTAAAAACAGGGGGAATTGAAAGCTATAACATATATTTTCTTGTATTTAGTTGCAGACGTCAACACCGCTGCTGGGCCGAAGGGAACGAATCATGTTGTCAACACGTCCGAGAGGGTCAATCTGCTTTTTTTCGGCTTGGAATGTCCTCCTTTTGAGAAATTTGGAAATGCCTACCCTAATCACTCTATCGTGACTCAGTTTCTATGTCAGCTAAGCTTGGTAAATATTTACTCCATAAGCAAAACGAAAACCCCAAATGTCTCCTTGGCTCGGTTGTTTGAGCCTTTAACTATACTGGGCGTTCGGTCCCCCCCTCCCAACACACAAATTTTTCCTTACCAAAAAATAGCAATTCTAATTTGAATTTCTGGTATCAGGGATTATCCTTTTCATACACCGATATACACAAACAAGTGTCCCCATTTTGCTTGTAAGAGTCACGTTTTGGACGTTGTACCCTCTGATCTTCTTCGGGCGTTCTCCGTAGGACCAGCGACATCATCATCATCAGTCTTTTAACGTCCGTCGTTGGACATAGACCATCTCCAGGATTCGCCACAATTCTCTATCATGGGCGTCGTGGAGCCAGTATTTCCTGAATTTGTCAAGTTCATCTCTCCATCTTGTGTTCTATCGGCCTCGGTTTCTTATGGATGAAATTACGTATGATGGATGAATTTGAAATTAGGATGAACTACGTAACTAATACGAGAATTCTCTAGCATAGACAGCAGAATTAGAACATTCTACCCCGGTGGATTGAATAAAAGGTTTGGTTCGAAATTTCCAGAAGGTTATCAACTACGACAGGCACCTGAACAAGGCCGAAGGGTACAACCACTAGTCCGGGTATATCAGTGCATAATTCTACATTTGGTATTGATAGATATATATGAACAGACAAATATAGATAGATAGGTATAGATATATAGATTAACACTGTGTATGGCTATCGTGAATATGCATGATTTTTTTTTGCATAACTACCGAGTCATCGTTCAACTGATTGTCAATAAAGGTATCTCGTTCACGTGCCGTCAGCGATTCAAGTGTCATGTTCATTCATGGAAACCGTGACAAGGCATTTCCTACTCGGAGACTAAGCTAATTTCGTGTCTGTGCGTTCACGGAACCCCTGTTATCCCTTTCTGCTTGCTTTTGCGGGATAGAAAACCAACCAACCAACAAACAAACAAAGCGACGGCAGCTTTCGTGTATTCGAACTATTTTTGAACAGAATAATGAGTCAATTTGTTTTGAACAAAAATAATATTAATAAATGAAAGTTGAAAATTTGAATTTGAAGCAATGAATGAATGCAAATCGCTTTGAGTGTCAGGAGACATTGTCATGGAATGTTGTAGATGAGTAGGAATAGAAAAGACCATAAAAGGAGGGTCAGAATTGTGCGTGTGCGTGTGTGCACGTGAATGTGCGTGTGTGCGTATGCGCGTGCATGCATGTGTGTGCGTGTAAGGTGTGTGAGTGTGTGTGTGACATGCGTGGTTGTTTTATTTTAGTGCTTAGTTTTATTTTTTATTATTAATTGCAATTCCATTCCTTTATAAATCTGTGAACAAGGAAGTTGAGTCAAATGGGATTTTTACTTATTGTTCATTTTCTTTACATATATGGCTTTCTTTGATTGGCATCGATTAAGACTTCATAACTTCAATCATTCAAAGAAACAAAAGATGTTTCACAAAAACTTTGACATTATTTCACCTTTTTTTTCTAAAAATTAAACAAAGCAAAGTCCTTATCTTATGATAAAAAAGATGAATATATAAAAAAGATGAAATCACTTTTTTGTTTGTTGGTTTCTGTCACGCTAAAACAAGGCTCGATTGTGTCGAGGTGCTATTATTAATGCTACTGCTGATGTCTTAGCGATAATATCAATAATATATGCGTCTCTGATTTTTCATGAATAAAACTGACGTTTTTTTCTCATATTAAAAGATAAATTCGTTTTTAACGGAATTTTTAGCCCTAATATTTTTAAATTATCAAAAAACAAAAATACAAAGAATTTTTCTTTTGTTTGCAGAAAATACGTTTACAGTAAAATATACATTTGTATTTATCCATACGTGAATAATCCTGTCATTTTGACAAGAACTATACTAACTCTAAATAAGCCCTTGTTATCTTGAATCAAATGATTGGGGGAGAATGCCAGAACTGTGCAATAATTTCATTTTTAAACTTTGCAGACCAAATAACATATTTTGATGACTATCATAATGTCTACTCGACGTTTATGTTCCTGAAAACGTTTATTACTTCTTATTTGATTTCGGTTTGATTTCGATGATGAAGCTCTTGATCGAAGGAAAATCTTTTGCAGTAGATGTTAAGTATAGTCAAGAACATAGTAAATCATAAGACGGAGCTTCTCAAATGCACAAAAATTGCAGTCAATAGTTTGCAACAGTTTTTGTTAGATTTGTTAATGCCAAAATTGACCTGATGCTAAATTGACATCTAAAATTACAACAGTATTCGCAACCACCATTATATTAAACTTGGGGTCAAATTACCCTGGCACACAAATGTGCATCCTTTAAGGTGCAACCGTTTCCGTTGGATTTGAAATTTACAAAAATGACCTATGAATCCTTGGGACAAGTTCTCCCTGTATACAAACATTGCGCTTGTAATGGTGCAGTCATTAAGGAGTCTATAAAAACAAAGAAATATTCGCCGTCTTTATAGTATTTATATATACATTTGTTCGGTGGATGTGAAGTGATCCGAAAGAATGTTGATGAAAGTGACAATTGGAAGGTGAGGAGAAAAGAGCACGCCTTACTTTCCAATTTTTTTATAATCACATGAGCATGTTTCGATGCAATTCGACGAGTGCCCATCATCTTTTTCACAGAATCTCCCAAAAGATGGAATATGACTACAATTGTTGGAAATTTGCTTATATATGACTGGGCAATTTCATTATTCAAAATGGTTTTCTAATCTCTCTCCCTAGCCATAAAACTGAACTATTCTTTTCTTTTTGTGCATTTCAAAGTATCTAAATTTCCACAGTTCATAATTAATAGCTATATATATATATATATATATATATATATATATTCAGTGTATGTGGTACAAATCAGACTAGCAGTATAACATAATATATTAATATATCAATAATATAAAGCCACTTCTGATTCGCCTGATGAAGCCCGAAGAGGGCAGAAACATGAGCTAGTTTGTGTAGCGAATCCACATTCTACTATATATATATATATTCTTCAGGACACTTTTTCAAGATTTAGAAGCCATAGACATGTTTGATGAATCTGACAGGATGTACTCAAAAGCTTTATTTGCAGTTGGTAACTTTGCCGTTACAGTTATAAACATATGACAATAGCTTCAGTAATTCTGTGAGTATATATGTATATACACGTGTATGCATTTGTATTTGTATGTTTGTGTTTGTGTGTGCATGTTTCGATGGATTAGATCAAGCTCTCACAATACCCGTAACGATGTTTGAATACGAACGTCATTCATGTGCCAAATTAATTAAATAAACAAATTTCCATTCGTAAGCGTGGATCATTCCAAACCAACACTTTGATGGCAAGGGAGATAATGAATGGTCTCACTAATTTGAAAAACAAAATATTCTCAAACATTTAAACCAATTTTTGCTCGCTGATTTCTAGGGTGCATCAAAGATTTTGATCAGTGGTGGCGTTTGAATAGAACTTTTTTTTTACTAATAAAAAAAACAATATCTGATCTGTCATTTTCCATAACTTTATCGTTACTTCTTAGCACTATAATTGACAAAAGAGTGAAATAAGATAAGGATTTATAAAAAAAAAACGACCACAGAAATAAATCTATAGAGAATAGGACCGAAAATTGGGCATTTATATTAGATGCACGAGAAAAAGGACAGAATCTGTTCAAAACCTGCGACATTGTTTACACAATCTTTGGCCACATTTGTTTCTGTAATGAACTATTTGCTTCCAATAGATATTTCAAGTTAATCGCCAAAAACAAATATGAATTATCGTGGCATCAAAATGAAACGAAAAAATTATCCAAATTGTCTTATGATTCATTGGGAAATGAAAAATTATATATATATATATATATATATATATATATATATATATATATATATATATATAATAATTAATGGAAAGACAGTTTCATAAACAACCATTGATCGAAGAAGAGAATGAATGAGTTAAGGGTTTATTTCGACCTCCACCTACGTCAGAGTCCTGATGGATCATGGCTCAATAGGATAGCACAAATTTGGGCTGTGTGGATTCAAATTCAATCTGGGCTCATTTTTCTATTTTCTGATCATTGCTGTTGTTTCACTTACTACCGTAAATAAATCGGTTTCGAGTAAATTTAGTTCCTAAAATTGTCTTTCTTTATGCACACACACACACACACACACACACACACACACACATACATACATACATATATATATATATATATATACATATATATATTAGAACATTGGTTATAAACACACTATAGCCTTCTTTCCTTTATTTCTTGTACTTTTTTTTTCTATTCCTTTAATTGATTTTTGAAAAATGTTATGACGTAGCGTGACGTAATATATATATATATATATATATATATATATATATATATATATATATATATATATATTCCGCTTTCTTCACCCACTCTCTCTTTCCTTCAAGTCTTATGAACGCTTTGAAACATTTCAGTTTCGTCTGAGAGAAAGGGATTATAGTATCCATAGTAGATCAAATTACATTGAAAATACATTTTTCTACACAGATACAATGGTTAGTTAAATTGGATATCAACCATTTTACCCAGTTTTTCCCAGTTGTTTTTTGGGGTGGGGGTGGGGGGTGGAGTTGTCCAAATTCGAAAAAAAAAAAAAAAAAAAAGAAAAAAAAAAAGAAGGAAGGTGTCTTCTTCGTTTCCCTTTTAGAACACACTTATTCCAGTGGGTTTGAAATTTTCGACACGTTCCTGAAGGGAAGGAAATGAATTGTGAACTTGACACACATGTGAAATGTTTGTAGAGGTGTTAAAAACTATGAGGTTCCTGTAAGACGGTCGGTAATCAGTCACTTTGTCTTAACCCGGATTATCTTTATTTTTCACTTTCTCACTTTCTTCCTTTCTTTCTTCATCTTTCTTTACACTCAAGTAGTTTCTTTCTCCTCCTCTCTCTAATTATCACCCTTCTTATAAAGAAAGATTTTTCATTATTTTTTAGGAACGCAGTCTATCTCTGTTCAACCATTCTCTCTCCGAGTGACTTGAATCCTTACAAATGCTCTTCACCGATTTGAATTTGGTTTCGAGCAGAAATTTTGCCATCCATACAATCGCCGACTAACGTTGCCGTCGAACACAAAATATCACATTTTTTTTTTTATTGTTTATTTATGATTACTTAAGATTCTTTTGCTTTTTATATTTATGAAATTTCCTTCTTAGATGTTAGAATAAAATCAAACTGTGCTTCGTCCGAGCAGGGGAAGAGAGTCGGGACCTTGCATCCCCTCCAGGATTCGCACCATGAAAGTAAAATGGCGACTGTTTGATCAAGTTCGTTCTGTGAAATTATTCACTAAATACTGAAGGTCATTTGACGAGTTCGTGCAATTTCGCAGTGAATCAGAATTTGAGGTTTGTTTGGGTTATGTTGACAATCATCTGTATTTGAGGTTCGGATAAGTTACTTCAGGGTCAGTGTTTAACCCTCAGCTGTCAAGACAAGCGTTAACATGGCATAATGATAGTCTGTCCACAATTTCCGGCATCATTTGCCATCTACACCGTGACTCAGACTCAGATGCTCCCATGTTCTGTGAAAAATAGAGCAATTAATTTGTCTTCATTCCTTGAACAATCAACGGAGACCTTAGCATTGTTTGTAGCAATAGGACCGGGAAGCTAGCCTGACACAAGGGATTAGTAGTAGAGTACCAGTTATAATCAAACTCACTATACAAGCCCACTTGCAAAACGTTACTCGATAGAATTTATTTACGATCAGCGTGTAATCAAAACATTTAAAGAAGTTGAATTGTATTGACATAATGGGAAAATTTCTGTGCTATAAAATTCATTAATGATAAGTGTTTTTCTTTCTTCCTCTTTGTTTGCTTTACACTTCCACATCGCAACGACAAGGTTCTACTTATTGTAGTTCGTCCAGAAGATTTTTCCCATTTATTAATACAACCGCAGTTACTTCTGTCGGAATGAACATCTGTAGATATCTTTTTGTTGAGACTTGAGCTTTAGGCTTGAACTCTGGGGGAACTTTTGGTACTAATTTCATCCGCCTCAATATCAGAAGGATCAGATTTGGAATGTACTAGTCATATAAGTTTCAAGTTTCAACCAAAAAGAAAGTTAATTATTGTTACGCTAAGCTGGGATATACAAGTCATGTGTCCTTTACTCAGTGGTCTACACTTGATGATCGTGTCGGTCTGGTTAGGTGGGTCCCTGACAGACCGCGCATTACATTTCTGTAGACTTCAGATACAGCGGTAGATCACACGCTATATAGTGCCACATTTGCTTCGCTCGAGCAGGGGGGGGGGTCTAGAGCCTGTGGACCCCCTTGATCCACTCTTGTTAATATGTACGATTAATGGTGATGCAACTGAATGCAGACTCGAATGCATTTGTAAAGTGAACTTTGAAGGTTTCTTTTTTTAATTGTCTTTCCTGTTGAAAGTGAATGCACTTACCGGATGAAATTCGATAGTGAAATAGTTACATACAAAAAAAATATCTAAGCATCTTGCAACGCAGATTTATAACAATTGATTAATTTGTTCTTATTTACCTCTGACAAAGGATTTGGAAAGCTACGTGTATTACGTTCTATCCATCTTTCTGTTCGTCTGTCTTTCGACGCAATATTCTCAATGAATTGAAATGAAATTTTTTGAAGCTTGGTGGAACATGAGTTCAGGAAGAAGTGATTAAATTTTGGATTTAGCAATTAGTTTTCGATGGACGGATATTTTTTTTATTATTATGCATGAAAAGGTGAAACAAACGAACAGAAAATAAAATGCTCGATTTGATTTCCAAGGGAGGTAACTCAATATTTGTACATGTAGGGAGAATTGCGTTCTTCCTCTTATATTTCATTTTCATTTAGTTTTTAGTTGGTGCATGGCTCTGGCAAAGGTACGTGCTATGAGAAAGAAAGAAAGAAAGAAAGAAAGAAAGAAAGAAAGAAAGAAAGAAAGAAAGAAAGAAAGAAAGAAAGGGAGAGGAAGAAAGAAAGAAAAGGGAAAAGAAAGTAAATAAGGGAAAAAGAGAGAAGCACGAGAAAGAACGAATGAAAGAAAGAAAGGAAAGAGAAAAAACGGAGGAGGGAACTATGAATGGGATTAGGCAGAAGGGAGGAAAAAAAGAAAAGAAAGAATAAGAAAGGAAGGAAAGAAAGAAAAGAAGGGGGAAGAAATGAAGGATTAAGAAAAGAATGATAAAGAAAAGGAGAAAGTACGAGGGGAAAAAAGAAGAAAGTTATAAAAGGTATTAAAGAAAGGAAAAGAGGCAGAAGAGAAAGTTACATATATTACTAATTAGACAATCTTTAATTAATCTGATTAATTTACGACTTTTTACCCAATCTTAGATGCAAATTTTCTCTTCATTTTTTTAGATACTACTGCTCGACGTTGTAGTTTTTGCTCTTGTTAAATCCCAAGATTTTTCTTGGATCGGGGAATTAGTTAAAAGTGAATAGTGACGACCCTTCAGTTCCTGGCGCCCCGGGCCAGCTGAACTTCGATGCCCTTTAAAATGTAATATCTTATTTAATCATTTATGTTTTACAGAGATAAAAATAAACATGTAAGAATAAAAAGTTCATTACAATAATTTGGTAGAAATATTCCTGAAAAATCTGACTTCACATCAGGGATTTAAAAAATTTTGATTTTGACTGTTTTATTCTGTTTAATCTATTAATTTCCCCCATTGTATTTACAATGTCCAACCGTCTCAAATACACGGCAGGCGCCCCATAGCACTTGGCTCACTCGTCGCCCGCTGCGACTACCGGTATCTGGGTGAATCCAATGAATTCGATATACGAACAACGATTCTTTGGAGCGATTTTGAATTTTTCATTTTATCGTTATTCTGATGATTTCATTTAGTTAATTTTATTTTGTTTTGACGCTGATTGAAAACAGCCGAGACTGAGATGAATGGATTATAATCACCACGAAAAGAAAGCACGGCATCGCGAATGCGTTTTAGAAAGTAAAACACAAAATAATTGTCAAAAAGAGGGGGAAAAAGAAAGAGAGAAAGAAAAAGAATGAAAAAGAGCGAGAGAGAAAGTGAGAGAGAGTGTCTGTGTGAGAAAGAGTGAAAGAGACAGACAGAGTGTGCGTGAGAGAGAGAGAGAGATAGAGAGGGAGAGAGCGAGAGGGGTGGAAGGAGAAAGGGGAGGAGGAAAAACAAATTTAAAATAGAAGAAATAAAGGGAGATTATACATCATGTCATACAAAGCAAAAAATATAAAATATATAAAGGGAAGCAACTCATTTTAGCCTGTGTGAAAAAAAACGTAATTTTTTTTTATCCGTCGGCCTATTTCGGTCGTGTGTTCAACATCATATCTATTTATATGTTTATTTACTTTGAGGAAGGGCACTTTTAATACATTCTGGTATTCTATTGATATTCTAGCTGTAATATGCTGTTCCCACTCAAACGCCATCAATTTTTTTCTATTTTTCTTTTTTTTTTTTAAAGAAATAGCACCAATCCTAATTTCCCATAATATTTGCCCAGTTTAGCGTAATATCTTACATTTACCCCGAATGATTGTCAATCATGTGGTGCAGAAAATTAAAGAAATAAAGAAATAAAGGAAAAAAGAAAAAAAGAAAAGGGGGAAAGAATGAAATTAATCGTTCTGTCCCCCTTTCCCCTCTCAGAAAGCTTTTATTTCCCTCTTTTCTCCCTTCTGGCTGAGTGAGTCACTTGAAAAACCAAACCGACCATGGAAGGCTTTCTTTTTTTCTTCTTTTCTTTCTTTTTTATAAACAATCGTTATTTCCCCTTTTTTTTTTCTTTAATCACAGCCGACTGAAAGGTAAAGGGAAACCACTTTAATATGAGCACCTTTCATCCTCTTTCTACCTGTAAGTCGTTAGCAGACCGTCTTCAAGGCGAAACGCACACCACGAATGGGTTCCAAATAAAAAGATACGTCACATTAGACCAATGCTTCTCAGACTGCGTGTCACAGCACACTATTATGCTGCGTGAATTTTTTCAAGTGCGCAAGCATACATGTTGAGCCTTGAACGGGTCCAATACGGATATTATGTCTGTCCCGCTTCCGCCACGGAGTCGACAAACTATCGGTTCTTACCACAGGATCTTGTGATATCCCAATCTTTTAATGGACGGATCAAAAGGTTGATGAGTAAGTATACATCAGTGCGCTGGCGTAAAAGAAGTTTCATTCATGCATTACTGGAAGGGTTCTGTTTAATTGAGTAACCGTAGCCACCATAGGTGGCAAAAGGTTCTATCCCTTCTTATATGTGCGTGTGCTTGAGTGTTTGAGTCTTCCAGTGCTTCTGGCCACACATTTGTCTACAGACTTGAAAAAAAAATGGTATCAGTACTCTATAGCATCCCTTCTAAAAATGTTCGATTTCTTTTTGATTTTCGGAAGAAAGCTCTTTCGACTTTCAGGCCTTATTTCGATGGGTTTGTCAATAACATCTAGATTGTCCCCTATCTAGATGTTTCTAGATGTTTTTTTTTCTTTTCTTGTTTTTCTTTTGAAAGTCCATTTCACATATTTTCCTGCGAAAAACGTCAGTGATCTCATAAATAGGATTTAATCTGACCCTCCGTTGGAATTTTGATCATCATCATCACCACCATCACCACCACCACTACCATCATCATCATCATCATCTTCATCATCATCAGTCTTCTAACGTCCGTCGTTGGACATAAAGCTTGCCCAGGATTCGCCACAATTCTCTATCATGGGCGTCGCAGAGCCAGTATTTTCTAAATACGTCCAGTCCGTCTCTCCATCTTGTATTCTGTCGGCCTCGGTTTCGCATGAGATCTCTGGGAATCCATGTTGTGAGTCGTGATGTCCATCGGTTGTCTGTCATTCTTGCGACATGGCCTGCCCATTACACGACTCCAAATATCGACGCCACGGCTGTTCAAGTATTGACTGCGATGGCGAGTTCATTTCATTTTTATAGTACGTCGACATAATTACTACTTCGAAATTAACTGCCATGTGGAAGCAGGATACACTAATTATGATCCAGTATATACCAATGTAGATTCATTTTTTCAAAGGAGGCGACAGGTGGTGAGCCGCGTAAATCAAATATATTCCTTTGTGTGCCGTCATACAATAAGCTTCGAGAACTACAGCACTAAGTGGCATCTATCTTACTATACGCGCCACACTCCCCGGACGCTTTTTTCCCGCCTTTTCCCCCTCCCATTCAAGTCTAACACCTCACTTTAATCGTTTGAAGATATTCCAAAGCAGACCTCCCTCCTCGACTTGAAAATACGAAGCGGGACACACTGATTCATTTTCTCGGCTGTACAACCGTGTTTGGGGGGGGGTTGTTTGTTCCTTTTTTTTTTCTTTTTTTTGGTTACTTTTTTTTCTTTTCTTCTCCATCGGGTTTAATGGCTTCTAGCATTGACAGAAAATATGTCTCTCTTTTCTGCTGTCAGGGATCAGTGAGTTCAGTCAAAGTTTTGTTGGCGGCGGTAAATATTATTTAGTCGATGATGAAATTGTTTAGTGAACAAGAAGAAAAGGACGTGTCAGATAGTGGATTTCGTTGTTCCAGCAGACCGTAGGGTGAAGCAGAAAGAAGTTGAAAAGCCGTATCAGTATCCAGAGCAAGATCTAGAGGTAGAGGCTTTTGAGCCTGTGATTGACAATAAGAAATGGGTCAACAGTAACATTTTCTGTCATTAATTTACCAAACAGCACTGTGATATCACATATTATGTAAACCCAATGTGTCCGTACTAGCTGCGTCTCACTAGATACTGGGATTGCATTGATGATAATATCTAAAAACAGTATGTGTGTGTCAAACTCTTAATGTTACTACTTTACTTTTATTAAGGGAACAGTGAAAACCGTCCATTCTTATCGTTTTTATGAGTTTAACAACTGTTTTGGTATCCATTCGAATATTTGCTATACAGGTGGACGGTGAAAAGATTTCCTTTGAGAAAGTTAGCGGTGGTGCCAAAATGATTGGTAAGCCCTGATCTAACCTTGTCAGTGAATTGAAAAAAAAAACTGAGCATGAAGTAATACTAATATGGCCGAAGCCCTGGGAACAGCCCTGAAGAGCACGACAAAGAGATTAGAGGGATTAGAAAATTCAGGGAAGAGCCAACATCACCTAAATCTCAGCACTACTGAAAATAGCTAGAACACCGTTCTTTATTATTGAGGAGACCTGCTGTCACTTGATTTCGAGTGAAAGCTCTCTGTCATTACTGGCGGGAACGCCCAACTAATACAACAAGAACAAATGTATCGTTTCGACAAGAATTAAGAAAATGCACACAAAAAATAAGGAGAATCAAAATTGTTTGAATATTCGGTCAAACTTTGGGTCATTTGGCAAAAATATTGAGAGGGATTCGCAATTTTTTGAAAATATCACTTGATTTATGTATTTGTTCCGATATCTAACTCCAGCAATTTTATTAACAGCTAACGTCACAGTACTGATAGCCCGCTAAGATTATTTACCTCCACCAACCAAGTTGGAAGAGGTAGATGTATTTACTCGTTTCTGTCTGTCTGTTTGTCTACGAAAATTCTCCAAACATTCTCAATGAATTTCTATGATATCTTATGGAATGGTAGGCTATGGGCTGCGGAAACATTGATTAGATTTGGGAGAGGATACAAGAATTTCTACTGTTACCCCCTCCCCTGCATCCTAGCTATATATGAACTGCTTTTCATTCAGTTCGGAAGGATCATGGCACTGGCAAAGGTTTGCACTGTTTGACCTGGGTTTAGTAATGCTAGATTCCTATTCTTCGTTGGGTTCCCAAATATAATCTGTCAACAAAGCTCTTTCTGATTGTTCCAGGAGCTCCAGTAATGAGGGATTAGGGGTTTTTAATTCTTCTCCGGATTCCTAAATCTGTTAAGCTCTTCATGAGGCCCTTTTTAATCGTTTCGAGAGATTCATTAATGGTGGATTAAATGGTTTCAATTCTTCTTTGGATTTTTAAATCTTCTAATCTTTTAGCATTCGTTAATTGGCATTTAACAGTTATTTCTCCTCGACAAATCGGTCATTATAATATATAGGGATGAGCAGGAATGTCAACCTCGTACTATTATTATTATCAAGTTCCGAATCAGTCAGATTTCTTTCTTTTTTTTGTTGCATTCTTCAAGTTACCACACTTTTGGGGGACGTCGATTCAAAACCTGTAGTTTTAATGCAAAGTTTCAGCCATTTACAGTCCATAAAACAGATAAACCTAATCAGACTTTTTATATCATATAGAAACAGATAATTTGAAATGGTCAGCGCATAAATCTCCAATCTGAGAGTGGAAACCAGAGCAGCTGCCTTGAAAATTAACACATTGACACGGAGAGCCAACTTCCTATATCCAGCAGATTCCCAAAATGGCAGTTGCCTTATCGGCTGAACATTGAACAAGTTCTTTGCATTGCTATTGATTTATTCAATCGTTTATCGTAGGGTTTTTTTTTTCATTCATTCATTTATTTATTTATTTATTTTTTCTTTATAAATCGTTCGTTTCTAGTTACGCTTTTTTTTGGTCTGTAACTCGTCTGCCATTTGTTAGTCAATCCATCCAACTTCCCCGCCTTTCTTCCTCTCTACCAGTTTTATCTCTCTGCAAGCCGCGGCAGCCATATTTACAAACGAGTCCCACGAGTTCTTTTTCTCTTCGGTCCATACTTTCGCGTACAGATAACTTCATTTGTAGCAGGCACTTAATTATGTTTTGACACGGACTCTTATCATCGTCAAATGCGTACATTCCGAACAACAAAAGCGACAAGAGAAATCAATTATTGACTTATATATTAATGTAAGCGCCAGAAGTTTTGATCCGTTAGAGCATTGGACTGCAGACCGCGTTCAACAATTGTTTAGATATCAAGTGTTGATCAATTGAATTTTGTAAAGTCTGACGCATTGAGGAAAACGAAATAAAAAAAGAATGTGAATTTAATTGGTCCTTAGATCTCGGGGCCCATTTGACAGCGGTGGAGGGTGGGGGCAGTAGAAAATTACTGATATATAACGGTCTAAAAAGTAAAGAGAGTCTTACTCTTGATTTGTTCACTCACTTGGTTTTGTACTTCTCTCTCTCTCTCTGATAATTCTCTGAAGAAGAAGAAGAAGAAGAAGAAGAAGAAGAAGAAGAAGAAGAAGAAGAACAACAACAACAACAACAACAACAACAACAATAATAATAATAATAATAATAATAATAATAATAATAATAATAAAAAAAAAAAAAAAAAATTAGCACAGGAAAATGCACGCCATTTGTTACCTTCAGGTTGGGTGGGAGGCATGTACAAGCAAGCAGTGAAGATATTATGAAAAGTGTTGGAATCAGAGCAATAAACGCTAAAAGGATTTGGAAACGAGACCGTAATGAAAACAAGGAAAGGAAAATGAGAACAAATTTGACTCCTTAGAGAATTCCATAGACAAAGGAAAACATCTCAGGCAAAAGATCATGGACATAGCTATGCAAAGGAAACCTGAAGAGAGAAACAAAATCTCTCATCGTGGCAGCACAAAAGAAATGCATCAGGACAAACTATGCTAAAGCGAAGATCGAGGGAAAACAGAAAAAAAAACGAAGCTGCCCTGGGGTAAACAGTAAACCACGTGAGCAGTGAATGTAGCAAATCGGCTCAGAAATTTACTAGCTTTCAGTAATTTAGACAAATGGTACCAGTACAAACCACAGACTGCCCTGGGAAAAAAACAAACAAACATAAATTGCTCTGGGTCATCCAAACTGACCATCTCATCCAACCAAGAAGACAAGATCTGATAGTTATACACGAGGACCTGTCAAATAGTAGAGATGGTTGCACCTTGGGACCACAGAGTAAGGACGAAAAAGAATGAAAAAATGGGAAAGTATCAGGACTTTGCCTGGGAGCTAAGAAAGGTGTGGGACGTGAAATTCAGGGTAGTGACATTAATAGTAGGTGCATACGGACCAATGCCAAAGACACTGAAAACATTCAAGGGGTGGGAGATAAGGGCAAGGTTCGAGTCTATGGAGACCACAGCACCACTGGGATCTGCAAGAACACTGAGAAGGGTACCCCAGTCATCAACAATGACAAACAACTAAAATCAACATGATATAAGCATTTAAAAAGTAGGCAACGTTTAGGACATTACATACCACAATAGTTTTGTGATTTGTGAGGATGCTGAAAGGAAGACTTAGGACCTGAGGAAACTCGCTGTCTCTCAACATTCTGACAAGAGTGCAAACCACATCACAACTGTGGACTACAAGAATACCGAGAGGAAGGATGAAGATCTGACAAAACGATGTCACTCAGTCTCCAACGATTCCAGTTTGTGTTCTTTTGAGAGCCTACAGGAGGGACACAGTCAAAATTGATAGAATATTGAAAATCAGCAAAGGATTCCAATTTTCCAAAACAAAAGGAAAAGTCATGTACTTGACCTAAAGCTATTTGCAAAGAGCAAGGAAGTTAAAGAATACAGTGATGACGTTGAAATGGAATTTGGAATAGAAAAATGTTTGCTCATAATAACATACAGGGGAATACTTGAAGCGATAGAAAAAAGCGCCTTTCCAGACAAGAAAATCAGAGTATTAACCACACAGGACCAATATAAATGCCTGGGAGTTCCAGGGTGTGACTCGATAAAAATGGAAGAAATGAAAAACAAAATGAGAGAGGAATACCCTAGGAGGACAAGAAGAATATTTTAGACTAAACTAAATAACATGAATTTTATGAAAGGAATGGATGTAGTATCGGTAATGAGACACACAGCTCAATCTGGATGGATCCTGGATGGACGTAGGATAAACTCCATCAATGAATCGGCGAAGGAAGAAACTTAAAACGATGCATATGTCTCTACACCCCCGAGATGACACAGATAGACTGTATCTGTAGAGGAAAGAAGGTGGTTGAAAACTCATCAGCATAAGAGACTGTGTTCAAATGACCGAAACATGATTTCAAAAAAGCATGTGCAAGCAAGCAGTGAATGTATGCAAAGTGCTTGACGTAGTGTAACAAAAATAAGAAAAAAAGTAGTGAACGAAAGAGTATCACAGAAGGAAACAAGGAAAGAAAATGAGGGTAGAAAAAAAACTACCCAGGGGATTCAAAAGACCAATAAAAAATGTCACAGGCCAGCGATCATGTGCATGGCTACGCAAAGGGAACCTGGAAAGAGAAACTGGAACTCGCATCATGGTTGCCCCAAAATGCGTCAGGCAAAACTATGGCAAGGCGAAGATCAATAGACTCCACACACACAGAAAATGCTACGTATGTGAGGGATGAAACTGTAAACGAGATGACCAGTAAATGAAGTGAGTTAGCCCAAAAGGAGTACAAGATCAAGTACGATAGGATAGCAACTGTTGTATACTGGTATTTGGCAATCTCGGCAAATGGTACCAGCACAATCCCCAAGACTCTCCTGAAAAGTAACAACCAGAAATTACTCTGGGAACCTGGCTTCTAAACTGACCAGTCCATCCAAGCAAGAAGACTGGAAATGATAGTCGTGAACAAGGAGGAAAGAACTTGCCAAACAGTGTACGTGACTGTGCCTGCAGATCACAGAGTGAATATGAAAAAGAGTGAAGAGCTGGGAAAATACCTGGACTTGGCAAGGAAGCTGAAAATTATGGGGGACTAGAAGGTCGGGGTAGTGCCAATAATAGTGGGTGCACTAGAAACTGTGACCAAGATATTGAAAACAAGATTGGAAGAGTTGGAGGTAAGAGGAAGGATTTAGACTATTCGGACCACAAAACTACTGGGGGTCTGCACGAATACTGAGGAGATAACCGGAGAGATGATATTTACGAGTATTTGCCATCGGCAATGGCCTAACAGCTAAAATGAAAAAGGCGTGTGTAAATAAAACTGGGTAATATTGGGACAGCACAGACTCCAGCGCTGCTGTTAGATATGAGGACGATGAGAAAACGGTTGAAGATCTGGGGGGACTTACCGCCACCCAGCCTTTAGCGTTGGCCACCAGACACAGCACTGTTGTTGATTGTGGGAGTGTTGAATAGGAGGCTAGAGAATTGAAGGAATTTGCTGTCACTCAGTCTTCAGCGACGACAATAATAATAATAATAATAATAATAATAATAATAATAATAATAATAATAATTAAAAAAAAGATGTAGAACATGAAAGCCAGGGTAGTGCCAATCATAGTTGGTGCACTAGGAACTGTCCCAAAGACACTGAAGGCAAGAGGGAAGGATTGAGACTGTACAGACCACAGCACTGCTAGGAACTGCGCGGATACTGAGGAAAGTGCTAGAAATATAAAGACTGCAACACTAATTGTTAACAGTTACCTAACAAAAGTTGGGAAATGAAAGCGGGAATGTGAACCACAACACTAGCATGATAGGCAAAGGAGAGAAGAGATGTTGGCTGAAGACCTGAGGAGACTTATTGTCACTCAGCCTTCAGCAATTACCACTGGGCAACCGGTGTGAAACTGTAAACCGCAGTATTACTGTGGCCTATGAGAACTAGAGACTTGCGGAGACTTGTTGTCACTCAAACTCCAGCGGTTACCACCAGGCAACTGGTGTGAGATTGCAAAATAATAATAATAATAATAATAATAATAATGATGATGATGATAATAATAAATAGCCATGGTTGAACAAGAGGGACTTGAAGAACGAAACGGAATCCTTATTAATAGCAACCCAGTAACAAAACCCAACAAAAGAGCAAATGTCACCCACTCGAGTATGAAACCATCGTACATATAATAAGTGAATGTAGCTAATTAGTTCAGAACGTGTATTGGGATATAGATATGACTGGGTGGGAACGGTGATCCAATAGGATCCGTACAGTCCTATTAAGAAAAGAGGCATACATACATGTACATGTACATTATTATTGGTTGAAGATATCTAAATAAAAAGTCCACTGCAATTGTGTTCCCACAAGTTGAATCAAGAGAACAAAATGCAATGGCTGTTTCGTCAAACCTCCTCACTCAACCCATCCAACCGTCTACAGAAAGTAATTAACGTAATAGCATTTATCCGCTTCCCCAGGAGGACAGAATGTGACACGAGGTCGAGTTTAATGCAAGACGTGCAAACAGTGAGTGAAAATGGTTTATATCAGCAATTGCAATTACCTAATTTGGAAATTCAAATTATTGGTATAGTTATCAAAAAAACGTGAGTGGACACTGGTGTGTACTTGGGTGGCAGGCAGGGCGTTTGGCAATCCTGGATCAAACTCTCTCGAAAAGGGCAGGGGTTTTTAAAAATGGGTACTTATATAGTCAGTTACTGATAACGATGCAGTACAATTGTTTTACGTAACCACAACTTCCATCATGAAAAAATGACAAAGTATCAATCCGAATATATCTTTTTTTCCCCACCCCAACCCCATTCTATTAGAAAAGTGTCTGCAGACACCTATGTGAGTGGGTCGTGGTCATGTGATTGTTGCTGGTCTGAGGAGACTACAGAAGGACAAAATACGAAAAAATGCATATCATTAGTCTGGATAACAAAGCATTGCGTAAAGCTAAGATCGCATTTACTGCCGGTCAGCGTTTGGATTTCATCGTGTCGCCGATTCTTTGAATCGAATCGGCGAATATATATCGGCGATTAAAATACCGGGAATCCTATCAGCGATTGAATCGTAGGGAGAGAAACGGTTTTATTTTCTACTATCGAGTCAGAAAAAGAGAAACAAAGAATTTCACTTCATTTCACTTTCTTTTCAACTAAATCAAAAATAAAATAAAAATGGTGACCTACTTGTATCATCATGAGAAACTCAAGATGATTGATAATGTGTATTTTCACATTTTTATATTATTTTCAGAAATATTCAGAGGTTATTGTATTTTTTCCCTTAGTTTTGGATGTAGAATTATGACTTATTGATGTCTTTTCGATAATGACAGTTACGATGAAAGTAAACATTGAATCAGAAAATTGCTAAATAATTTCGTAATAAAATAAATTATTGCTTGCTCAGTCATGATTTAATTGCACGTTTAGTACACCTGAAATATTATTTGACGAAGTGGATTTTTGTTTGCGTTAGTTCAATAAAAATTGGTTTTACAGAAAGGGGGGTAAATAGAATATTTTAAAGTACTAAAAATTACAAACAAATTTTTTTCTGTTTATTATCAGATAGCCAACTTTCTTAACCCTTTCTACTAAGGAAAAAAGTTCTGGTGCAGTAATCCTTGTTTTGAATAAATAGTATAAAATAAAATTTCGACTAAATCATAATTATTTTTAAAAAATCATTATTTATTCACATAGTATGGTTATATGATGCTTAACTTTTTGGCAGCAATTGAGAGTCTAGTCATAGCAACATTAATATTAAACTTCTCGATCTACGATTAAAATACGAATCGGCGACACGTCACGAAAACCGACCTGAGTTCAATTGACGGTTTAATCGGCGATAATTTGGTTGGATCGTAGTGCAACCTAATCTTAGCTTTATCAAACTATGATATATCATCCTTGACAGATGGTAATCATTATTTCTACAAGGCGTTTTTTCGTCAAGGTTAACGTTTTTAATAATTTTAAATCATTAGCTTCTTTAAATGGAAGCGTTTTAACTAAGCAAATAAAACATGCTAAATGCAAATGAATGAATATTAGGTATTTTTTTCAAATATTGAAAAAAATGCAGCTGTCATTGAAAAAAGTTCTTGATTTAAAAAATACACGTACAGTAATTATGCAAATTAGAAAATTAAAAAAAAAATTCTCAAAATCTTTCTAAAACATGTAAGAAAAGAATTTCATCTTAGTTCCTATATTTGTGTATTTATGTATAAGTTGATGTGAAATTTTCTGATGGTAAAATAGAATTATTTCCTTCATTGTTTGGAAGTAACAATTCTGATGGGATCAACATCTGATCTAATCATCTGAAGATTTTCAGGTTCTTCTTAAAGCCATTGATATAAACTATACTGAACTCGTGTGATTGAATTTATTTTAGATTTTTAGAAACTGGGATAAGGCCGATATTCGTGCAAGTATGTCTCTCTCTCTCTCTCTCTCTCTCTCTCTCTCTCTCTCTCTCTATATATATATATATATATATATATATATATATATATATATATATATATATATATATACATATATATATATATATATATATATATATATATATATATATATATATATAAATTCAGAATTTTGGAAGGGAAAATATTTTAAATAACGACAGCTATCTTCTTCTCACTCTAACAGATATAACCCCTTCCCTCCTCTTATACAAAACAACCAGAAAACACACCGCCTAATAGTTTTGTTCCCCATCATTTCAGTCCAAACACGTAAAGAGATTATAGCTTTTTCTCTGCAATCTCTGCATGAAGATGTTGGCAGAACCAACAAAATGCATAAAAACTCGTCCACCTGATAATAATCTTTTTTAAATTAAAATCTTAAAGGTTTTCCTCTTAAATTTCCTTTCACTTTCCAAATGTCAATTTATTATCACTAAATATATATATAAAATGAACGTAGGACGTAACTTCCAGCATTCCAAAACATCACTTGTTCGCAGAGCGATGTCAGAGGAATAGAAGATTTTTTCTTCAATTCCGTATGTTTACCCGAAATAAAGCACTGATAATGATAAGAAAAAGAAGAAATCTTATTAAAAGACAATTCTCAAGGGCTGTGCTCAAGAAATCGAAGAATCAATACAATAAAGTATTTTCCATTTGGCATCGACAATTACTTGTGCAGTTTCTCTTTGTTTACCGAAACCAAAAACCGGAATTCTTGATTTGTTGTTCAATGGGTCCTGAAGATGCGTTCAAGAATTTTGGAAGGAAAAAATACTCCAATAATGACAGCTGCGTTTTATGTGGCTATAATTTTGAAAGCAAAAATTTTTTTAAACCGATTTTGACAGAATCGCAAATAACAACTTTCGTTTCCAGAGTCATTTCGAATTTTATTGAGATTGGATATTTGCCCATGGTTGGAAAGGATTCAGAGTTTCGATTTCATTAGCTTTATTACGAATGGTGTGGATCAGTAGGTGAAGCAACGGACAGTGTATCTGAGGCTTTGGTTTCAACGTGACAGGGGACAGACAAACAGTGAGGAGTTCTTCCCCCTGATGATTTCTTAAAATCTAATCCCACTTTAATTCGAGAAGTACAGATTTTCCTCTCTATCACGAAAGTAGAGCGTTCCCATGAAAAAAAACTTTTAGAAAACGAAAAAGCCATTACTGTAAGTTGATATCTAGTTGCAGCGGAAAAAAGTTTTTTGAGTGTTCCCTGACCTAAAAAGTGGTGATTATGGTATATTAGGCCGAATTATCAAATAGAAATTTAGATAAATCAGTGAATTTCTTTCAACTAGTAACTTGAAAATGAAACAAGCCAGACTGCTTCAGGTTCAAACTCCACACTTACTTCTACTCTAACTGAAGATGATTTCTACAACTTTTGCATCGTTTATATAATTAAAAAAAAACGTAGATATATAAGACGCATCGGATTGGCTAAGTTGATAACAGAGCTGCCTAGTAATCATTTTGTCGTGATTTCTAAACGCGGCCGGAAAATGTAATTTTTATAGATGGTTTTCATTTAACGTGACAGAGGACAGACAAAGAGTGAGGAGTTTGCTCCCCTAAATTTTGTGAGGGCTGTTGTTGTTCCTGTTGTTACAACTCACACTTGGACTAGAGTTGGATAAGGAAAATTGTTATCATTCTATACCATCTAAGTTTATTCATGCTGGATATTGAAATACGGTACTTGACAAGCGTAATAAACGGATGACGTCATTTATATGAACTTCTTCGCCATTTTTTTTGCTCCAAACGTACAATTACTTGGTATCAGATTTGTTGTGAAATCAACCAAATAATGACGCATAACAGTGTATATTCTGGTTTATAAAACAGACATTGACATTAAATTTTTTATTTTCCCAAACTTGAAAAGCAATTTTGGTGGTAAACATGTATAATGAAAAATGATTTCAAAAAATCTAATTCTAATTCCTGAGACGTTCGTTAGCTAAATTTATGTGAAGGAGAACAATCCTAATGATTTTTTTGTGTTATTTTTTGTCACTCCTAGTTTTCTTTACATATTTTTGGGATATTAAAAAGCCCGTTAAAAAACACTTAATAAATGAGTTAATTAATGCTTTTTTTCTCATGGTACATAATGAATCAAAATTATACACAAAGGAGAATAAGATGAAAATAATTAAAAACACGAGGAATTTGAGTCATTGGTGTATGAGGTTTTGTAATAAAGACTTGAGAGTGAATGACATTGAAAAATTGGATTAGTGTAAACAACACTGGATTTATGTAAACAGCAACTTTCGTTTTTCATCAGTTAGAAATGGTATCACAGGAAAGAAAATCTTTGATTTAATAGATTCTAACTGCCTATGGTGACATGGATTTTATACATATAGAACTTACTGTTTAGGAGACTCTTCTAAAGACGAACATTACCAGTCTAGCACCACGAATCGAATTTTGGCGGTTCAATCGGTGTTCCATGTTGAATCCACGGAGCTGCAAAAAGCAGAAACTACTGAATGTTGTTTATATTTGAAAGTGATCTGTCAATCTTTTGATATTTTCTTTCTTTTCAAACTTTACCAATCGATGGGTGTGTCTCTGTCTTTTGCAATCAAAATGTCAAATTCGAAGAAAATGTATGATTTAAATTATGAAGATAAAATCAATCGTTCATTTTCAAAAGGGAAATTAATGATCAAAAGTCTTCGAATCTTCGAGTTTTACGTTATTACGCATGAAGTGTTGTTTTTGATAGTAAGTTGAAGGCTGATATATATATATATATATATATATATATATATATATATATATATATATATATATATATATATATGTATATATTTTTTCAGGGATGAGCACTCTTTAAGTGAGGTAACTCATCCACTGTAAGCTTATGTAATGGTCTTCCATAGGAATAGAGCACTCTAGTGGATGAGGGATTTCTGTGTAAACAAATATATTGCTTAAATTCAGCCTTACTGACTGTCCAGTTCCGTAGTCCAGAAGTAGGATATCAGCCTGCAAGTCTGAAGTGAAGGTTTCAATTCAGCCTTGCGATACTGGATGGGATAATGAAAAGTCTATAGCCACACTGAAGAGATGTAATACATCAGAAACAGCTGTCTGTGGATGACTATATATATATATATATATATATATATATATATATATATATATATATATATATATATATATATATATATTCGAACATCGGTAAATATTTAATCTAAATATGACCCATTTGATGCAATATCCTTTCCCAGCGAGCATCTAATGACAATATGTCATCTCTATAATATTGTTTAAGTTTAGTTGTTACAAATTCAGTAAAAGCACGAAATATGCTTTCTTTATTATTAATGTCTCACTGATACGAAGTTGGAAAGGCGTGAAAAGACATTAATGAGTTGGAGAAATGTCTGGTGAATATAGAGGATACTACAAGACATCATATCCCAATCCTTTAAGCTTAGAAATAGTCAGCTGCTTGGTAAAGAAACTGCCACTTACATGATGTATTTCGTCCTGTTCATGTGAGATCCATTTTTCCAAATTTTAAACCTTCAACATTCCCTAAAATTGACGAGATATGGTGGCTAAATTCTACAGAAAACGCCTGAGCCGTTGTTCATGGTTCGTTAGCAACTGCTGTCGATTATTCTTCATCATTAAAAAAAACAGGTTCATTATTGGTATCCATAATTTTAGACCTAGACTTATTGAACCAATGTGGAACAGTTCGCACAGTAGTAGTTCACTTGACATTATCAAGCACATTGAGTTATATCATGTTCTAACTTGGAATCGTACTTGGAGATTATTCTACTTTTGTTGAGTAGACCCCATTCCTATTAAGGTTCACCAAACCACCAATAATAACGAATTATATCTCTACTTACATCGGATCTGAATAAAAATGCAATTACATTAGTAAATCTTTCTCTTTCAGTCTCATTGTCTGTGATGTTCAAAAAAAAATCGTTTGTAACAGCTTAATAGTTTATCGAAATCAGCTGAACCAATAATACATTTTATTTTATTTATTTATTTATTTATTCATTCTTTGAATGGGTTTTGAATTGATTAGTTTTCCCACTAAGGTATATGAAATTGATTGAAATTATCTATTCATATAAAACAACTGATAATGTTCGTCTGTCCCCAAACCAGATTAATTGATTGAACATTCGGACGAACCATGGGGAGTCTTAGGCCATACCCTGCCACTTTGGCCTATGATGTGTAGGGGTTGGACTGTTCGCAGCTGCTAAAAACTTCATAAAACTCATCACTAAACAAATTCACCAAAACGCTAGATGAAAACCATCCACGGGAGCAAGCTGGCTCTACAAGTAGCAACTCGACCAATAAATCTGCGATAAATATACTAAGAGAGAAAGCAATAGAATACAAAATGTCACTCGCTGAAGCATTTATCGACTTCAAGAAGGCCTTCGACTCGGTGGAAATTCCTATGGTCACTGAGGCTATCAATCTACAAAGTGTATATATCAGGGTACCTCAACATATATACAGTCTCAGTGACTCCTTTATCAGGCTGCATAAAGACTCGGGGCCCTTTCAGTCCCAGATGATCTTCCCAAACCTAGGAAACCGAGACATAGAATCCATTACTGGCGAATCCTGGGGTAGGTCTATGTCCAAAGTCGGACAATAGAAGACTGATGATGATTTAACATTTGTACAACCCAACCAAATTTAGTTATTAGTAGATCTATAGAAGAAATTTGAACTAATTATCTTTAAAAAAAAAACAAAAAACAGACAAACATTTGTAAGGGCTTTTTTGTGAGGGGTTGCTACTTTGCTAGTGACTATAATGCCAAACTGATCCTAGTTTCCGTCCAATGCAGATACGTAGATTCTGTGGAACTTGTATTATGACTCTTTTCTGCTCCTGGTTGATAGATGTTATTTTCTAACAGATGATGTCAAAAAGTATAAAATAGTCAATTATTCGCTTCAAACTTTGTCGTAGTCAGAGTTTTGTACTGTTCAGGTTTAGGCTTTCAAAATTATTTACTTTCTTAGTATAATTAATCATACGTCATGGAAATAACTGATCGGTTAGAAGCGCAGAAAAAAGACTCAGCGGCTTGAGTTCAAATTTTGGCTGGTATTGATACCCTTTGGGAAAGGCATGAATACGCCTCCTCCGGCTAACTGAACCTTTACTTTCCTCTCAGTGTATTATCTATTATTCTGTTCTATTACACTGCACAACCTTTTTTTAATATAATCTTTTGTTCCAAGGTAATAAGTGTTGTTTTCTAATATGTTATGTCTAAAAAGTATCAAAAAGAAATCCCTTTAAACTTAGCTTTGGCGACCAAGACAGTAATGATTTACAAGTCAACTTTTTTTCAATAGGACAACAGCCACATTTGCACGTTTTGTATGGCGTTATTTATTATCAAACAACGGGGTGTGCTTATTTCTTTCTAATCATAAAGCAACAACATCTGTTTCTCACTGTGCCTCCAATTCTACTCAAACCTGGCTTGGATATTCAATGGACCTCAGGGAAGGTTTTTAATGAAAAAGGTTCTCAGTAATTTTTCTGTGGGTTTTAAAGGGGCTTCTGTTTAGAATGTAACTATTATGCTAGACTGAACCGTGACTTTCCGTCCTAGTGCACATACTATCTAGAACCTCTCGATAGGGTAGGTAGTCATCAGCTAGTAATTGATAAAAGCGTGGAGGTTGGCGATGGTTAAGCCCATAACTACTGATTTATTGAAAAATTGACTTCCCATTCTCCTCATTTACAGCACAATTAATTGAATTGAATACCACGTCACAACTGTATAATTAGTTCTAATTAATACCGGTTTTATTGGAAATTGGCTGTAAAAATATTTGAAATCAGGAGATCATGGATATATTGACACGCACAAATACATTCACAAATACACACACACACACACACACACACACACACACACACATATATATATATATATATATATATATATATATATATATTACCAGTCAACCATTTGAGTAAACAGAGAAATATGACACTTTTCTCCTCACATTCCTATTCTGCACGTGTATTGGTACATAAGCTGAACATAGATTTCCGGACCAAGGCAGGAAATGACGCAAAGACCGAATTAAAAAAAAAACTTCACAAGAGCAACTTTTTTTTTTCCAACTGGTACATTCACCACCAGAAAGGTATGTCACCAGCGTGTGTTGGGGAAGTCAAGGTTCATTCAGTTGCAAGATTTTCATTAAAAAAAAAATACTTCAAAACAGTTGGTTGAATTGAATTTGTGTGTATTTGAATGTATGCTGCAGTAGACACGTCAGTCGAGTTCGGTTTTTGATTTTTGCTGTTTTTGTCTTCATCATGATCACCATCAGAAGCAGCAGCAGCATCATCAGAAGCAGCAGCAGCATCATCAGAAGCAGCAGCAGCATCATCAGAAGCAGCAGCAATAGTAGCAGCAGCAGCAGCCTGTTAGTGCCCTTTGTTGGACACAGACCTTCTCCAAGATTCGCCAGACCTTTCTATCATGGGCATCGCAGAGCCAGTACTTTCTGGATTTATCTAGCTCGTTACGCTATCTTACTCTCTGTCAGCAACAATTTTGCATATGATCTCATGGGAACCACATTGTGAATCGTGATGTCCTCCAGTTGTCTGACATTCTTGCAGCATGTCCAGACCATTGCAATTTGAGTTTTTTAACAGTTTCTATGATGTCTCGGACCCCTGTATTTTCTCTAGTATACTGTGTTGTCTTATGATCCCCCCCATGTGAGGTTGAGCATGATTCTCTCCTGCGCATGTTGCATAGTTCTCAGTTGGTAGGCCAATCTTTTAGTTATGTCTCATGTTTCAGCTCCATCGGTGACTATCGGGAGGATACATTGGTTTTATACCCTTTTTTTCTCAGACCAATGGGATTTTTCTTGGCCTTGAAAGTCGAGCTTGCTCTACCAAAAGCTTACCAACTCAGTATGACTTCACTTGACTTCTTCTTTTAATAACTTCATGGAGACTAGTTGTCCTAGGTAGATGTTGTGGTCTACTTTCTCTTTGCATTTTAGCAAAGAAGACGATGTTTTCAGCAAATCTGTGGTTACTTAAGTATGCTCCGTCTATCTTGATTGCTCTGTGTTCCCATTCTAAGTTTTGGAAGATCATCTCAAAGCTTGCTGTGAAAGAGTTTGGGTGAGCTGGTATCACCTTTTTTCACTCCTTTTTCTTGTTGGAAGGGCGCAGAGTCTTTATGTAACCTGATGGAGGAAGTGCTATGTCGGTAGATCTGTTGAAGCGCTCTGATTTGTACCTTATTGTATTATCGCATCCACGACTTAGGGGATTTCCTCTGAATCGGAGGCACTTTCATCATCATCACCATCATTCTTTTAACGTCCGTCGATGGACATAGACCTTCCCCAGGATTCGCCACAATCCTCTATCATAGGCGTCGCAGAGTCAATATTTCCTGAATTTGTCTCGTCCATCTCTCCATTTTGTGTTCTTTCGGCCTTGGTTTCTTATGTGATTACTGGGGATCCATGCTGTGAGACGTGATGTCCATCGGTTGACTTTCATTCTTGCAACATGGCCTGCCCATTGCCATTTGAGTTTTTTAAAATAGTTTTCATGATGTCACGGACACCTGTTTTCTTCCTTATATACTGTGCTGTCTTGTGATCTCTCCATGTAAGGTTGAGCATGATTCTCTCATGCGCACGTTGTATACTTCTCAGTTTGTAGGTCTGTCTCTTGGTTAAGTTCCATGTTTCAGCTCCATAAGTAACTATCGGGAGAATGCATTGGTAGTATACCCTTCTTTTTAGGATTATTGGGATCATCTGGTTATTTGAAAGTTGAGATTGCTCTGCCGAAGGCTTGTCATCCAAAAGTGATTCCTCAGTTGATTTCCTCCTTTTTTGAGGGTCTCAAGTCAACAAATGTTACAGTTAGTGGCATTCTATATCCTACTGCTTTCTGTTTTAGTTGATTTGCTGAATGGGGATGGTCGATGGTCGAGTAGTTCTTTCTGAACCCAGCCTGTTCCCGTGGTTGGTTTCCATTTAACGTTCTAGTGATCCGTTTGGTGATCACTTTGGTGGAGAGTTTGTAAATGCAGTTGAGTAGCCTTATTGGCCTGTAGTTGTTGAGGTCTTTTATCTTTTCCTTTTTTATGTTGCAGCATAGTAATTGTGGTGTTCCACTTTTCTCAGACTTTACTTTGAGGCATAAGTTGAACAGGGTGGCTAGTTTCCTATTGAGTAGGTTGATGGTGTTTATTTCTGTGTTAGTTTGATGGCCTGCTTAACTTCCTGAGGAGCAACTTCTTGGAAAGAGGTTTTTTTTGTAAAATTCCTGACCTTTTCAAGTCCAGTATATTAAGCTGCTTAATCTCTAAATTTTGAAAACAGTATAAAAAGCCAAGGAAAAAGGAAATCGTATCTATCTATACTTTTACTGGATAAAAACTTTAAAAAACCAAAATCATAGTTGGATACATTTCTCCAACCAGATATTTATCCTCGAATAAATAAAAAAAAAAGCGAAATTTGCAGATCACTTTGCTTAAATTCCGATCCTCTCCAGTCATGAAATACAAACTAATCTTTGCATCATTATCTGAGATTGTAAAAGCCGAAAATATCTCATTTACTTTGTTTTTCGTGATACATACGTCCCAGCAGATTTCTTAAGGAATTCTACAGGATGTATATATTCCACTAGTCATAGAAATCTCGGGATATATACATCCCGAGTGTCTCCAAAGAGTTAACATGGAGACAAGTTGCTGGCCAGGTAGTTAGATGCATGACTGTAGAAACTGACAAGTACATTCCATGGAAAAGGGACCCCAGGAAATGTTGAAATATTCTGAGGAAATTTCATCGAGATTTCTCAGCTGAGGTCGTGGAGACCAAGAATAGAATTTACCATCTCCATTTCTCGGTCTGTTCGCTTTCTTCCTTGTCAGCTCACGAATACATGTGTCCCCGACTTTCGGAAAATTCGTTTTACGCTATTTGTTCGCTTTTACGAAAACGAAAAATTGCATTCACTGTTTATTCTGCATCAAGCCGTTATAGAAGTAGCAAGCACCCTCTTCCTATATCTCTTACGACACCAGTCTCCTGTGCCTCCCACGACCCCCAACCTCCGATGACTCATCATCATAACCACTTTTGGTCTGGGAACGCTTAAAAACATCATTTCTCATCTAGATTGATGGTAATTGCTTCTTCACTTTGCGCCATTTTAGGTTTTGATAGATTTTGATATGAACACTTTACATTCGGATAAAGTGGGAAACCGTTTTCTCGTTTTGTGACTATTTCGATTCTCGTTACTTCCTCCTCCTCTCTCTCTCTCTCTCTCTCTCTCTCTCTCTCTCTCTGTATGTAGTTGCTCAAAAACACCCATAGTGTATTTACGTGTTGCAGTAATAATTATACGAATACTGATTAAAATTGATTTTCATTTGTTTCATTAATCTGATTGTGACAATAATATTCTCTCTCTCTCCCTCTCTATCAAACCCTCTTAACTCTCTTCTCTCTCTCTTTCTCTCTTTCTCATTTTCTTTCCTTCGCACTACTTCTCTCCCTCGCTCTCGATTTTTCAGTCACTCTTTTCTTACACATTCTCAATCTGTTCCTCTCTCATTCTTTCTGCCACCATCTTTCTTTTTGGTGCACTCTCCCTTTCATATTCTTCCTTTTGTTCTTTGTATATCTATCTTCTCTCTTTCTCTCCCTCACATTCTCTCCTACTCATCCCCCCTCTCTCTCTCTCTTTCGCATTCTCTCTTCCAAGTCTTCTCTCTCGCACTTTTCTCCTGTTCATCTTTCTCTTGTTCCCTAATACATAATATGTTTATATGTGTGTGCGTGTGTGTGTGTGTGTGTGTGAGTGAGTGCTCAATATCGGTGCTCAAACATATTGAAATCGAAATATATTATCTTTAGAAAATCATTAAATCGCCAAATGAAAAATATTCTATTTCCTCAAACATTCTATCGTACAAAGGTCAATGTTCACGCATACATTTTTATATATCTACTCCGCAACCCTGTGACCCGTTGAGTCAAACACTTACAGAAAATTAGTGCAATCTGATTTGACCAGAATCAACCCAGAGTTCTACACAGTTACAAATGAATATATAAATAAATAAACGAACGAATAAGTAGGACAATCCTATAATTGATATTTGATAGTTACATCCCTTGACAAATCTGTCATTAAACTATAGATAAGCACAAGTGCAAACACAGACCCCTCACTTTTATTATCAAGTTTCAAAATACTAGGATTTTTTTCATTCTTGAAGTCAGTACATTTTGTTGGTACCTTAATTTAATACCTCTTGCTACAACGTACCGTTTTTGACTACTTGGTGGTCACAAACAGATAAACAGAACTTTAGTATGATATAGATTCAACGATGAAGGTCGGTGAATCCGTTGAATGGAATCATGTGCTAAATTTTCTACTGCTTGTTATTTTTCGGGGCATTGGGAATATACTCAGCTTTCCTCGGATCCTCGAAGGAGTTCGTGACTCAAGAATAGTTTGCACCAACTCGTTTCGATCAACCCGGAACCTCATTCCGATGAGAATGATTCACGATAGACTGACTTCTGCGATGTCTCTACAGACTATCACGTATGGAAACCCGGCTGGTTCTGTTTGATATTTTGGGCGCACCTCGAACGTAAAAATAGAAAAAAAAAAAAAAAAAAAAATGGTACTGCTTACGATACGAATTTCTAAGAAATGCTCGTTTTCCTTTGGCAACGAAACGATAAATCATATTCAAGTCTTTTTGGAAGCGAAGAAAGGGCGGAAGGAATCAAGAAAATTCTTTCTCTGTTTCTGACATTCGAAGGAAAAGACGCGCACGGGAGCGCATTCTTCGTTGAAACCTGATGGCTCAGCGGTAGACGCAGAAGACATAACCATCAGCCTTCAGTGTAAGTAGCGGGGCCTGTGGAAATTCCAAAGTTTGAAAAAAATGTTCAACTTGATGAAAAAGATCTTTTTTATCCTATATGACACTCCAAACACTTCTTATCTATCGGTATTTTCTATAAACATAATCGCTTCTCCAGTGTTTTTAACATTTTCTCTCATTTATCTTTGTCTACAATTCTTCTTTAACCTCTATTTCATCCTTCTTCCGTCTTTTCTTTTACTTTTCTTCTTCTTTGCGTCCATTACAAACTGATTCTTCAATTTCCCCCACCCACTTAATAAATACTTTTAAATTCAGTGGTTTAATTTTCAACAAAAGAATATTTTGCCATCCCCAATGTCCACCTTTTACAGTGGGTTGAGGGTTGCCGTACTGGTATTGGGAGCAGTGTATAGCAGTGACTGCTTCCATGTCTCCATCTTTCTCTTTCCATTCTCTTTACAACGTGATACGATGGCTTGACATGGCAAATAGAGATGGTAGGGGTTGCACGTTTTAATAATATGGATGTTTTTGATGAGAAACGACTTTGTTTTTTTTCTTCAGGATATGAAAAATAGGTTGTTATATATTAAATATTTTCTCTATATCAAACAGAATAATGCTAAAAATGAAAAGTTTACTAGTGTAATTGCATTCATTGGTGATTCAACGTAAATTGAGATACAATTCGTTATTATTGGAGTTTTTTTTAGCCCTCAACAGCAATGGTGACCAGTTCTCAAGCACGAATTCAAATTTGGACATAATACTGCTCAAGTTGTTGATAACATCAATAAATCATTTAGAGTGAACACTACTACAGTGTGAACTGTTCGACATTGGTTCGATAGGTTTATGTATGAAACTATTGATACCATTAACAGACCTTAACGGATTCCTATATCCATTGTTAATCGAGAAATATCGACACTAGTGGCCGATAAACAATGGTAAGGTGCTTCAGGTTTTAAAAATGACCATATCGTGTCATCTCATGACAAAAGGCAAGGTTAAAAAGTAAGAAAAATGGGTCTTGCGTGAACAGAACGGAATGCCACTCGACAATCCGGACCCCAACCCTATCAGCTGACTATGTCTCAGTTTAGAGAATGGGGATATCCTAGAAACCCAGAATCTCCTATGATCAACTGACATTTCTCCAACATATGATATTTACAAGCATTTTGAATAATTGTTCAGTAATGATAGACTAACCACCACAGTCAATAATTGAACAACAGTAGTGCCAAAATTTCATGTCATTTGAAAAAAAAAAAGAAAAATGCTATCGAAAAACTAATATATCCTGTGTGAATTTTATTTATGGCATCAATGGCGTTTTCTACTGGATAACGTTTGAAAAGAGTTTTTTAAAAAGCACCGGCAAAATATTAGATGGAGAGATAAACTAGACAGGTTCAGGAAGTACTGGCTCCGTGACGCCCATGATAGAGAAGTGTGGCAAATCCTGGGGAAGGTCTATGTCCAACGACGGACGCTAAAAGACTGATGATGATGATGATGAAAATGTCTCAATTCGGGGAAAAACCCGTCAGAATAAGGCCCCAAAAGGTCAAAAAAGCATTTTCCCCCAAAAGATAAAAAACAAAAACATTTTAAAAAGATGCCTGGAGGAGGATTGATACCAATTTTCAAGTCTGTAGACAAAATGGTATAACCAGGAACACTGGACCATGCAAACAAATAAACCTGTTCGATCAAGTACCAAAAAGGTAAAAAAAAGCTTTGAAAAAAAGCTTAATGAAAAAATAAACATTTTTAGACGTCATCTAGTGGAGTACTGATGCCAATTTTCGAGTCTGGAGACAAAACTAAGAACGCTGGAACAAACAAACAAGCACAAACAACCACACACACGTTAAAAAAAGGGATAGAACCCTCTACCATCTTTGGTGGCTACTGGTGTTCAATTCAATTATAGGGAAACCATAACTCATGCTTTTACTGAATTTGCAACCATTAGACGTAGACATTTTATGTAGATGGCATAATAATCTCAACACCCAGATTTTTCTTTACGATAAATCTCTCCAGTTTTATCTCCGTTCAATTTTTAAACACCAACATCATGTGATCCATTTGTCTCGCATATTTTTTCCCTCTTTACTTTCGTTTGGTTCTGCTTTGTCTTCTTGAAACTGGTTGCAAATGTTCTTCATCGCATTTCCCTTTAGTGCTGGATGAGAAAAAAAAATACCAACTGTGATCTTGTTGAGGATGGGTCGCCGAGAAGATCTCGTATTTCAGTCAATTTTCAAGAACCCTCCTCCCTATCAAACCCTTTCTTTTTTTTCCTTCTTTTTAATGACTGGCTGAGTCCCCAAGAAAAACAAACAATTCTTCCCTAAAAGGCAAACATTTTTCTTTGTCTCCTACATCTGTTATACAATAGCAGAGTATTTTTCACGCCACGGGCCACTGGAGCAGAGCTCGAAAATTCAGCACAATACAAAAACCAGAAACCTTAAATATTTGGAAACACATTGAAAGGGAATTTTGTTGATCAGTGCTTTCAATGGCATCACCGTGGGGTTCGGATTGTGCCTCAAACGGTAAAGACGTACTCATCGGCGTCTGCAGCCAGTTTTATTTTAGGGAAATGGCGAAAGGATATATTTTCAGGAAGGCTACAAAACGATATATTCAAAATATATCTTGCTAACGATTAATACCATCTTGTTATATGGGTACATTGAGATTGGGGTGCCTAAAACAATTTCACAGCACCATTATCCTTTATTTACTGTTCCATCTTTCAAAAGCCCTCACCGTAGGGGAGTGACAAATGTCCTGTTTGACCCACCATCCTGCAGACGTCGCGGCCAGTATGAGGAAAGTAGTGACGTAATGGTTATCAGAACGGAAAATGAGATCGGCGAACCAAGTTCAAATTTCGGCAGAAGTCACACATATTCATTTCGACATTATGCTCTTTGGAAAGGCATGGATTCATTTCGCTTTTTTGCCATGGGTAAATAGCTGCTACATTGGAACCCTTTAGCCTTGTAAGGCAGTCCATCTTGAGCATGACACAAGAAATTCCACCCTGTAAAAACCTTCTTGCAACTGAAACTGCAAGACAGCAGTGCGCTTCAAGAGTTCAAATGATTTCTCGGCGTAGTTATTGTTCACGTCGGGCTTATCTCGAAAGAGTCGGTGTCTGTCTTTTTGTTGAAGTAGAAACTCACAACCCACCAGTGCCAGTGGTCAAAAAAAAAAAAAAAATACTCAAAACTGACTGTTCAGGAGGAGGGTTAAAATATTTTAAATCTCTAAAATCAAATTGTTGCCAAAATTTGACCCCAAACTAACATCACGATTCGAGTTTCTAGGCGTTGAGAAAAAGAAAATGCATTCTTCTTCTTCGTTTTTCAGCTTCTGTATTTCAAAATTACGGACGTTAGCTTTTGGAGATGATTAACGAAGAAATCCTCTTAGACTGATGACATGGGGTCAATGACTTTTTAATTTGTTTACGTTCAGGTCTTGTCTCTCTTACCTTCACCCCCTGTCATAGCAATCAGTCTGGTACGTGTTAAATTAACTAAATTCAAGTGGTTTAAATATCAACTCGATCATCATTTATTGGTTTGTTATTCTATGTATTTTTTCAAATTTCAATTATTTCTTAAATCCTGTAAATCAGTGCAAAGTCCTCGGGGCATCACAGATGAATTCCTCATGGGTGTGTCCATGGCGAGGGAGCCTGACGGAGCTCATCCCGCTTCAGGCTACTTCAGAATCAAAGTTGTAGGTCTTCTAAACTCGTTGTTAACCATAGCTTGAGAGTCTATTCTCCCTTACTATTTACACTGCCAGAGAGAGAAGAGATAAATTCGTGCATTTTTCCCAAGGATGTTAGTGTGAATTGAACACGAACAGTCTCAGCCAGTCGGATCACCGATTCCATTCGCCGGCCACACCCCCGGGTAGATGAAGACAATCCGATCTAACTAAACGATTCAAAGTCACATGAATATCATTATTCCCTTCGTCTTGCTATCTGTCCGCCATCTTTGCTTTAAAATCGACGACGCAATTACGATTACGAACTGCCCCAGACGGCAAAACAGTTACCCATCATTATGAAACGAAAGCGAAATTTTTCCATGCCCCACCTCTTTAACCTGGACATTCAAAATGTTAATTATACGTAATTATTATTTCAGGCAGTTGATGCGATAAGACATTCTTGATTATTTGGGGAGTTAATTGTTTCTACGTGGGCTCACGAAATTTCTACCAGTAATACTCTGTCGGTTACCAAGAGCAGATACTGTGGGCGGTAATTAGTTCTATCGCCAATTTTGAAGAAGACCGAGAATAAAAGGCCGAAAGGTCGTCGACTCTGTATCTCAAATGTTCGTACACAACAAACAAATATCCTTCTGAATTGTTTTCCGTAAAGTGTCTATTGAAAAGTCAACACACACAAGTTATGTTCACTGTTTTGTGAACCAGGTTCGAGACCCAGCAGCAGTGCTAGGCTTCTTCCTGAAGCAGTGGTTTGCAAGTTCAGTTCGTTTCTGCTAGGCCCTACCAAAAGCTGACGAACATAATTTTGAAAGCCTAAAAAACATTAATTTGAACTTACCCTTTCTCACCGAAAGGACCCCAGATGCTGGGTCTTTTTGGCTAGTCACCATCTAGAATACGAAAACCCTAACCCTAACCTAGCCTTTAAGCCTAAGCTCGACTCCTAATGCTCACCGTAACCCTGGCGGGGCACTGAGGAAACAAATGTAACAGATCGATTATCACTGGTTATCGAAAGTTTGTTTTGGAGGGAACTAAGAAGAAAAACCTAAAATGCTATGAGCTATATTTTCAAATTTTTTTTATGTCAAAATTTTGACAGCATTAGCCTCTTTTTCCGGTAAAGCCAAAAAAATTTGACAACTTGACTAATCTGGAACCCAAATAAAAAATAAACAAGAGTGACCGTTCAGAAGAAGAGTTGAAATGTTTTGATTCTCCAAGATCAAATTGCTGTTGAAACTGGACTCCGAACTAACACCATAATTGAGTTTCTAGTTGTCAAGAAAAAATAGATTCAGCCTAATCTTTTCTTTCTTCTTCGCTTTGAAACGTTAACTTTTGGTGAGGACTGACCCAAACTCCTGCACGCTAGTTTCGCAAACCATTTCTACAGCAGCGTGGGTGATCTTCACTGAAAACCCCACACATGTCGCCTTGTACCAGAATGGGTTACACTTGGTGAATAGCGTTCATTTAGTGAGTTCGATGTGCATTTCAAACCGGAGCCAATGATTGGTGTTTGGGCCATGGTAAACATCAGGGTTTTATCTGCTGATTTTCTAAGCAGGAAGCGTTCTACACTTGAAAGACTATCGCAACACAATCTTCCAATCGGCGATGCCGTCTATTTGGCCATGTTAGACCGGGACTCTCTCCTTTCCTGTCCTTTCGACGTTTAATTTGAATACGGTATCTCTCTTATCCCAACTCTGACTGTATTGCCAGAAGGAGGGGGTCAAAGGAAGCAAAGTAAGAAAAACAGAGCCCAATTATCTTGAATCCTTAATTTCAATCGATTTACCTTCTGGGATTTTTTTTCGTAAATAATTTTACTAGTTACTCCCCGGGAGAAAACTCACGCATGTATTTGAATTTCTATGAGATGGTTATTTCGAGAGAAGAAACTACAAAGTTCGTTTCAGTTGTGAAGTCCATTGTTTCAAATGATGGTTGGGGGATACTTTAACAGCAAAAATGTTGCCCCCAAGTGGAAGATTCAGTTGTTACAAACAGAGAAACAGAAAATATGAGATTGTGCGAACATTTATTTTTCGACTAGACAACCTTTGTTGTGGATATTCACTAAGATTAACTTGGTCGGACACAAAACTTGTTAATTACTTGTACCGAGACAAATCATCTCGTAGCATATCGTATATAACACTACATAAATACGAATCTTAGATTGTGAATGGTGGGGTGCCATGGTGGATACTCAAAATCGGAGAGGGCGATGCAGTGCAATATACATAAGCTTTATTCAATGAAGAATCAGGATTTATTGGTTACTTCCCACCAGACCCAAAATAATCATAAACAATGAGAATAGATGTGTTTAGTTCATTTCGTCACCCATCAAGCATTTGGGGTCTTTTTCAGCACAAAAAAAAAGAAATGTAATTGAATCTCTTTTTAGTGGGCTTTCCTACTTTAAAACCACGGGTGTTACCTTTTAGTGGGGACTAATGGAAAAGACAAAGAAACCTGCTTAATCCTTACGTTTGTCTTTCGTTGTACAGTTCTAAGCATTTTACACGAATACATTTTTCTTGTAGAGATTTTTTTTTCTCTCGATAATCAAAAGCACGTTCTGAAATTCCTCTGTTCGACGAAATTCGACCATTATTTATCTATTCATTTAATCAAGAACTGTTGACATTCAAATGTCATCTGAAAATAAGTTCTACTGCTCTTCAAGACATCCATTTTTGCAGCGTGCTTATTCAAAAGAAGAAAAAAAAAAGGAAAGAAGTTCAATAGCAGAGAATCTCAAGTACAATATATATTAATTGAAGCAGGCGTATTCGTCCGACAGAAAAAAATCCTTGAGCAAACAATAGCTTTTTATTCAAAGCTTTCCTTTGCAACAAGCATAACTCAAGTAGCGACTTTATCATTGTTATCACAAAGAAGTATACGTAATAGAAACGAATGAATACAACTAACCAGTTCTATTTTCCATTTCGCTGTTTCCATATTTGAAAAAAAAAGTACCGGTTTTTATTATTTAGGAACAACAATGACAATTCGATTTGCCGAATTATAAACAGGTCTGGTTAGTCACTCAATAGAAACCAACGTGACCAATGTAATCTGGTAGCATGCCGTGTTGGGGGTGATCAACCAAAAAAGAAAATTGGTCAAAAGAGATCATCAATTAAGGTTTCTTCTTCTGCATTTTGTTGGGTGGTGGTCACTAAATGAATAATCTCCAAATTAAAAAAAAAATTCTGCTGGACACAAACTAAGTAACCAATTTAGCATGAACTTGCATTGTAAATTAAACGTCTGACTAAAAACCTATGAGTGTGAAAAAGCAAAAAAAAAGCTTTTATTCTGTATCAATTATGGCTCTTTACTAGCCCAACTAATATGGACTCACCTTCACAGTCAATAATTGAACTCCCGTAACGACATATTTCGAAGTTATGCAAAAAGATTTCTATCAAAATATGTCTATTTATGATATCACTGGCGTTTTCCAATGAAAAAAAAAACATCTAGGAACATCTATATTATTATTATTATTATTATTATTATTATTATTATTATTATTATTATTATTATTATTATTATTATTCTGATAATTTATTAATAAACCCGTAAAAATTACTCCCGGCTCCCAACCGGGTCAAAAAGTTTGTTTTTTTCCCAAATCCAAAAGGACATTATCAGAAAGGATCTAGTGGTGTATTGATGTCAATTTTCAAGTCTAATGACGCATAACGGTATGGCCAGGAGCGCTAGAACACATAAGCACATAAACACACATACATATGAAAGATAGAATGAAGATAGATAGGAAAGAATGATGGAACACCTTGCCACCATCTTGGCTGCAGTTGTCTAATAAATCAGTTTAGATTATCTTTCATGCAAGATGAAGTACAATAGTTTTCACAGAATCCAAGGTCACATCGGTACCCTTGTGATTACGGGTTTCCTCAATTTCCTCCCAATTTTGAATTGTCATCAAGTGATTTTTTCACCGTCATACCTCTCCATATACATCCCCTCTTCGACTGAAATCCCTCCCTTCGGGAAATTCATCCCCTGGAGGCCAAGTGTCTCCCATCCGAGAAGGTATTTATTCGCCTTCCCACAGGAGGAGAATGTGACTCGAAGCCGAATTCAATGTAAGAACCTTCACGCACACGTTTGGGTGGTTGCTAAAAATTATCAAGTTCCCTCAGCACTTCCTTTCGGTGATAGTTTCATCGAATTCTCAGCTAGAATAATAAATGGCGGTGAACACTTCCATTTAAAAAAAATTCTTTTTTTTTTTTTGCATTTCTATAAATAAACAGGTTGTCTTGATTAAAAGATTCGAATTGGAAGTGCATCCAGAAAATGGCCGGTCAAGACACGCGCTCTCTTCTTCCTCTTTCTCCTTCTTTAAATGAAGAGACGGATTCATGTAATAACATTCGTCTCCTCAGTTGAATAAGAACGATTGAATATTCTTTATCTGACTGACATAAACCAGAAATAATAGTGATCCGTCTGCTGGCTGTTCGAAGTTAATATTTCCCAATTGGTTCAGTAGACAAGGAACTCAACTTCACGCTCTTTTCATCTCTGTCTCTGTCTCTGTCTGTCTCCGTCTCTCTCTGTCTCTGTCTCTCTATCTCTCATGCCCTCCCCCTCCGCTTGATATCTGAAAGTAGAGCTTGCTTATAAAGATAAAAAAAAAACTTTCGTCGGCCGAAATGACTAAAAAGGAAAGAAGCAATTACCGTCAATTGATATGGAAAAATATTCTGAGCGGTCCCAGACTTCAGAAATGGAAATGATGATTTGCCAAGACTAGGTCGTTGGATGTTGGGACAGCAAGTGGGGGATTGGAGACTGGTGTGTCGGAAAGAGGAAGGATGCGTTAGCTTTGTAATGGCTTGCTGCAAAAAACAAAACAAACAAAAAACAAAAAAAAAACAAACACTGAACGCTATTTTCGCTTTTCGCCTAGTTTTGGCATATAACAAACTTCCGAAAAGCGGGATATATATATATATATATATATATATATATATATATATATATATATATATATATATATATATATATATATATATATAATCTCCAAACGTAGTCTTTCATTTCATTTCAGTGTTTGTTTTTTATTGATTCATATTTCCTTCTGTTTAATGCTGATTTTTTTTCCGATTTCGATATTCTTTTTCCTTTCCTTTTGCTGGAAATATAATGATCTGTGGCAATTAGAGATACCACTCCCTTTATTTTATTTTCGTTCGACAGAAAACGGCAAATCAAATACAGACTTTGGTCAATTTGAGATTTTTATCCGCGATTTTCCAGCTGAAAGGCCTGGTCGATAAAACCGACATTTTTTCTCTCTCTCTGTTATCGTTAATAGTTGTAAAAACGTGGGCGCCAGTCAGTATTACTCGATTGAATTGTTTTTTTAGATCATAGAATAGAAATGTTATCTCCTGCATTGCAGATCTCTATCTGATCCTTTATTTACTCAGCCAATCAGATAAGCGAACGGGACGGCCAATGAATACGCCATGAAATTAACCATAAAATGCGGGAAAATACTCGCAATCAATGCCTTGATTCTCATTGAGCTTAGTTGAGGGCAGTACAAGGCTGAATATGAAGAAGAAAAATGCAATCAGAAGATTATGTTGCACCAGTCCAAGTGAATGTGTCCCCATTATTAATTTTGACTACAATTTTTCATCATCTTTAATTTCAGTTGCTTTTAAAAAAATCAAAACTTAAGTCAGGCTGTTGACCTACGCTCATCGGAATCTTAATCTGTATTTCTGATTCGCGCTGTTCATTCAAAGTTGTCGGTTGAGTCGAGTTTAGTAGCAATAAAAAGCAAGTATAACCAAGATGAAAGAAAATAGTTGTCAAAATCAATAATAATGGTTTAAAATATACATCTGATATTCTTTTCTTTCGAATAAAAAAAAAGAAAATGATCGAAGATTTGACTTGGAAAATCAGCATTCAAAACTGAGATTTTCAGCTGGATTCGAACACCGTCCGCTGGCACTGATGAAAAATTCACAACCATCTTGATAATCAGGCAGTCTTTTGATACTTGACATATATGTACAAGACTGACTGTTGAAAAAATTGATTAAGTACTTCTCAAATTATATGCTTTTGTTTTGAATTGGTTATGGTTAATGAGCTATATTTGACTGACTGTGGAAGTTACACAAATAAACTTGCTGTCTACGTTTCTCTTATCTTCTTCGTGTTCTGCTCTTCTCCATCATAATGCCAACGTACTTATGATTAAATCATGGATTATCGATTCCTGCAATGATTTAATTATCGATTATCGATTATCTCAAATTGTTAAATCACAAATTATCGATTTTGGACGATTACAACGGAAAATTACACTCGATTAAGCTCATGCTTTTTTGTTACCTAAAGACTACTAGACTGGGGAATAAATAGTTCACCAGTTCAGGTGGTGCGTTGGAAAAACATGTCCCCCTTGTTGGGGCGATCAATAAGACCTCTTTGAGCACCAGTAAGCGTGACTCACGAAATTCAACTCTCTGTCTCTGTCACCGGTGTTGACAATGATCGGTCATGCGGGTCAGCCCAACTTACACTCGGGACTTATTAGGTTACTTGTAATTACCCATGAAAAATTTATGGATGTTTATGGCTTGGCTTCGCGAGCGAAGATTATTGGGACGATAAGCAGTAGGCCCATAGATAACTGGGCCTGCGTGCACAATAATCCTCCACTCTGAGCAACTTTTTTGAGGTGAAATCAATTTTCCAAGAGCTAACCCCACCCTTTGAACCAAGGGTTAGCATCCTATGGTCCATCGAGATGGCACGGATATGAGCAGGACTCCAAGGTCGTAGGTTTGACAGTAGTGTCCTTCTCCTGGCAGATGCAAGCTGGCTATGGGGGTCTTTCGCCCCTTTGCAGGTGTATTCCGATAGTAGGATAACAGGACAAGAACAATCCGCAGTTGGTAGATGTCTCTATATATATATATATATATATATATATATATATATATATATATATATATGTGTGTGTGTGTGTGTGTATTCACGGATCGGATATATATATATGAATTTTATAAACTGTATGATATATATTGTAAATACGTTATATTAGTTTGAAACTGTATTTGAAACGACTCCATGTTATTACACGGTGAATGTATGATTTAGTCTTGACAGCGTAATCAGAATAAACAATAAAAGAAAATTGGGCTACTGCAGGAATCGAACCTCGGACGGATAAGTTAGTTGCTATAATGTAGTGTCCCTCTCAATGAATGAAAAGGGACCAGTCTTGACTGTGTTGATACACTTCTCCGTTCCGCTCGAGCGACCAAAGATTTCATTGAGGCATTCGTCTGGGAAGACTGATTCATCCACCGTACTTCCCTGATCTTGGTCCATTTAACTATCATTTGTTTGGATGTTCACAGAACCATTCCGATGGATAAAGACTCGATTCAGGAGAAAAGGTTGAAAATAAGGTCAAAATCGAAGGAATTTTACGAATCTGGTATCGAGGAACTTATTGATGGATATGGTCGTCGGAAGTAAACGAGAGTATATAAACGATCAAACGTATCTTTAATAACTACTATATTTATGTTTTCAATGAAGAACTTTCTTCACAACCTGATAAAAGAAATCATTCTCTCCAAACACAAGTAAAAAATGCTTTTCCTCGATTTTGTTAACAACTCTGAAGATCGTCATCTCCATTAAAGACGAGAAGTAGAAGACAACGTAATAAATGGTCTACTTGAAAAAAAAATCAATGAAAAATAAACTGACTGATAGATGAGATAATGGCAAAACCAAAGATGTACAGGTAAAGTGAATAGCCACATACGTTTATAGGTATAAGAAATCGCTCATGAGATACGTGTCTAGCGAAAAATATCTCGAAAACAAAATCATTTTTGCTGAGTCGAATGGAGATATCTGCAAACTTCCGTTGCCCCCAGGAAGAGTAGGAAACAGAATAATTTCAAAGATGCAGGAAAGGAAGTAGCACTCGCAGCAGTTACCATGCTGCTGCTGGGTAAGCGTTAAAATGGTGGAAATACAAATGATTAGTAAGATGCAGCTTGTCTGATAGAAGCTTTGCCACCTACTCAGTATTCTCAATGTGCACCAGAACGATATAATCTCTAACACTGAAATGCTCAAGGCAGCCAGGGCCACAAACATTGAAGCTATACTGGCGAAAGACACATCGGTGTTGGAATGGTCTCTCAGCAATCGTAGAGGACTAACAGCTTCCAAAAACAGAGAGCTAGTCTCTGACCGGCGGAGAGGTTGGGTCCCGAAGAAGAGATACAAGGACTCCTTAAAAAAAAATCCCTCATCTCCTGTGGAATCAACCATCGTCAAGGCAAGGGAGGCAACCCTCAGGGAGACAGAACGACAGAGGATCTATCAGGCAACTACCTTGCCGAGGAATAAAAAAGACGGTTCTGCAAGATAAGAACTTCTGTTGGCGGCCAGACCTTCCCTGCAAATGCCGTGAGAAGGTCTGCCTCTTCTACATATTCTTTCTTGCTGCATCACCCGGGCCTCCAACAGACATGGAAATCCTCCTAAATCTTTGTTTGCAAAGCCAAGCCGTGATGATCATGAAGATCATGATGACAGAAGGCTGACAAATATCCGATATTCTCGTGACGGACTTCAAGTATCGTTCTTGCAAAGGGAAGATATTGTGTATCCTTAACGGACTTCTACGTAGCCAGCAGGAACTTATTGAATACAAGTCCAAGCAGGGATATAGTTGAAAGGTCGGGATAAGAAAAGAAAAAAACAAAAACAAAAAAGGTCTGGAAAAAAAGTCGTCAAATCGGCAAAATTCCAAAGATGAAAATTCTGATAATTTTGTTTACATATTGGAAAAGACTAATTGTTTTGCCAACGAATTCGGACAGAGTTTATGTATTCACCAATGTTTGCTAGATTGGCTGTTTCTTTATCAGATATCTCCGGAAAGTTTTCAATGAATTTTGATGGCAGTATGTTGAAGGGCGGGCGATGGACCGAGGAACAATACATTAGATCGCGGGGCAGATCCAAGAGTCGTTGCAATTTTTGGTAACGTTGCAAGAGGACAATTTTTGAACTTTACGGATATAATAACATAGTAACGACGTCATCATGATGTTGTCATCACAATACAAGTGCAGTCATGACATCGCTTGGGATCTGTCATCTGATTGCTCAGTTGTTTTTAGTGACAGTGGCGTTGGCGGAGGTAAGTTCTCTTCGAGTGCTTCCTAGTTTACGTTTCTGATGGGAGATTACAAAGTATACAATATATTTATTTTGTTGAACTCTCTTGATGTTGTAGACCAGTTCTATAAATGCCAGCCATATACATTATATTCAGTTCATTCTCTGAGTCGATATTCATGATACAAGAGAGTTACATACAAGTATTGTTTTTGTTTTTCTGGTTCTAAAATATGATTTGGGCTTCTCTAAATCGAGTTTACGGCCAGAAACTTGATTTCCAAACTTTTATTCAAACGTTTTGGCACGGTCTAAAGCGTGACGTCGTTTTTATAGGCCATTATTCTGGCTTCAAGGTAAAAATGATTCGGATTTATTGAATTCCTTTATCAATGACGTGATTTCTAACTTTATTAACGCACTGTAAAGGTGCAGGTTGCCTAACGGTTAGCGGAGAATGGAATCGATGAGACTGTTTGCTTTCACCTTGCACTAATGTCCTTGTGGATGTATCAATTTTTTCTCCTCATCCCCCAGCTGTAGTTGAATAGCGGGACCGACTGGGCTCACTCGTTGTTGGCAATAAGTCCAGGAGTTGGACAACTCTGATTTTAAACCGGGGAATGTGTTCCTTTAGGTTGCAATGCATCATGGAGTGCAACGAGCCCTTCGAGGTCTGTGTAGCGTCTTATTCACCCTCTACATCCCGATCTATCTCCGGTCGCCCTGAATATATCTTACCGCTGGACCCGTATTGACAAGGATGACAGAGTGAGACTGGTGATGTGCAGAACACTCCCTCACTCAACTAAAAGTGCACTGTAACTTATGAATCAATCAAAACTGAAGCTATGGTCATCTTTGATCTCGAAGGACGAACATGATGATGATGATGATGATGATGATGATCCTATGTCAGGTCGAAAGGTACTGAAAAAAATAACCCGACATGATTTCAAAAAACATTCTTCCACAAATGTCGGGTCCCTTTTTTTTTCTATTTCAAATATGTTCATTATAGGCGTAAAATATTTTACGAAGCAGAAAAATGTCCTCAAGTCGAAGCTAATCGGACTTGATGAAATAAAATTACATTATGGCATTAGGAGAAACTTCGTGCACCGATTCGTTTTATCACAATATCGAAAGAGAAAGAGAAAAAAAAAGCGGATAGATTCCAAATGTTTTTTTCATTGCAAACATGCCATAAAAGCTATCCAATTTATTTCGGGTATCTTCCAAGCCATTTAACAACCATTATAAAATAGCTTGTATTGAAAGCAAATAATCAGAAAAAAGTTATAAGGATCGCTTTCGAAAACCAACACAATGTATTGAAGAAGAGAATGTGTTTTTTTTATCTCGGGCCCAAACAATAGAAGCAGCCATTTCCACTGAGTGACATTTTACAGTGTATGAATCTGTGTGAATGAGTGTAACGTTTCAACTTGGTGACATTTTATGCCGAGTGAATCTCTCGTGAAGGGGGTGCAGGTGGCCTAATAGTTAGCGTTACGGAGAATGAAATCGACTGACCGAGTTAAAACGCCAGCTGGGACAGTTTGCGTTCACTTAGTACTAATGCCCCTGGGAAAGGCATTAATCCATCTCCCATCTCGGTTAGACAGTCCATTTTGGGCGTCTAGCTAGCACTCCGGTCCCGTAAAAATCTGCAAATACTGCAAACAATGATTAGGTCTCCGTGAATCGTTCGAAACAAAAAATATCTCACTCCAAGAAAATTTTGCAATCTCTCGTCAATTTAGTTTGACATAATTTTCAGGAAATTTAACACTGGCATTGACAAGCGTGAACTCTACCCCAAGTTAACAACCTTCCGGTTTCCGGCCTTCCGAGGCTGGAAGCCACTAATAATTAATTGAAGCTTGGTACCTATGGCTCTGGGGTGTTTCCTTGTCTATCTGTTGAAATCGGGGAGACGCAATAGTTACCGTCTCAGAAGATGGAATCAGAGTGCCAAGTTCAAATTTCGCCCATTCACCTCACACAAATGCCCTTGGGGAGGCACAAATCCATCTATTCTCCCCTCAGGTCTTGGTAGATGATTCTGCTCCCTAACTTTGGCTGCTGACCAGTCTATGATAAGGACAATTTTGTATTCAAAACCGGGAGTAGAATCCACTTTTCCAAGCTGCACATAAAGATTAGGAGAATGTGTGATTTGTGCAGCCAATCCCACCTTATAAAGAACAAATTGCTAAATATATCAACCTGCAGTGATTCAGGAAAAGGTCTAACAACGAAGACTCTCTTCCGTAAAATTGACAAAAGCTTTAAGACGTAATGAGTGATCTGTTCCGAATCTGAAAGAAAAGGGAAAGTGTTTAGAAAAATTGAAGATTCTACAATAGCAATGACCATAGCAGATGCGACATAGAATCAAAAACATAGACTTTTATGTATAAGCTACCTTCTTCATCCAGCGATCGACACAGGCATTCTTGACTTTAGCAAGCAATTTCAGTGGGATGGTTCCATTACAATTGTTGATTCTTGCCCCAATTTCATAAAGGTTCGTTTGATTTTGCAGCATAAACTTTCCTCTTGATGAAGTATTATAGACTTTGTTTGGGTCGGGTTATAAGCATTTTGAAGTACATTTAGTTTCTCCGGAGATCGCCCGATTTTGGGGACCACCCGATCGGGTCTACTGTTCTGATCTTCAAAAACTACGTACGTTGCTCAAAATTCTGCGGCACCTCTGTCAGTCATTGAAGAATGTCCTATTCATAAAAATTCCAATAAATTGACTCAAAAAAACATGTAGTCCAATGTCAGAAGGTCCATCAGGACATTTATTCCAATGCCAAAATCCCATGCAAAAGGTCCATCACAAAAATGTCCAATACAAAAATGTCCGATAAAGATAGCAAAAAAGTTTAAATATAAACACACTTATACACATACTACATATGCACATGGAACACACTCATTTGTACGGGTGCACACACATGTCACATATACACAGACACATAGGCATGCCATATGGGCTCACATATACGCACGCTCTGCATGCAGACACATGCTGCGCACTACATGTACACATGCTAAATACATATATGCATGATCATAATGTATACACACGTACTACGTACACACACATACGCATATGCAATATATGGACACGCATAGACATATAGACATGCACTCATACTATATACACACATAACATACGCACTACAAATTCACATGTACAAGTGCACAGACATGCCACGTATACACACACGTTGACACTTGCCTTATACACACACACACACACATAAACATACAAGAGACTACATGTAGATATATGACATACATATTCTACATGCATACATACACATGCCACGTACACTTATGTCACTTACGCAAAGGCATACCCAAATGCATTTCGTCAAATGCAAAAAGGCCATTGCAAAAAGGTCTGATGCAAAAAGGTCCCAAACAAAAACGTCCAATCTATACACATATGCATAGATACTACATCCTCCCATTTACATGTGTACACACGCGCCGCATATCTGCTCGCATACAAATATACCACCTGCACATTTAAGCAAATATGCCACGGACACATATAAATATACACTCATAGATTTAGTCAATGTCAAAAGATCCATCGGTGTGTAATATGCGTGGGATGGTTGCATAACAATACACACATGCACACGTAATACATATATATATATATGGAATACACTCACATGCCGTATACCCAATCATACTACCCACAGATACATGCCGTACACATACAGCTTCATGCACACCTATACACATGCACATATATGCCACATACATGGTATAAATGCGTACACATACACTGTATATATTGATTCAAATATACATGTACGTATTGTGCATACAGATTTATATACTTTCACATACATGCAAAATATACTCTCACGTACACAAACACCATATATGCACGCAGTGCACGATGACACATGTAACACACATGCTACATACACTCATATACACTTGCACTTATGCACACACGTAACAGATAGCTACATGCCACTTTAACGTATGGGCCACAAATACGCATTCAAACACATACCACTTACACACACATGCACACACTGTGCACACACATGCTACATACTCACCTGTATACCTGTATATACGTGACATGTATGCACTTGCATACGCATATACACATTACGAAAGCATACATGCATACACTTATGCACACATGCAATTTACACTTACACTCCAAAAACAAAAATATACGCATACAAATACGTAAGTGCGAAAATACTAACATACATGCATTTGCCACAAGCATGTAAACTACACGCGCACACATACATTACACATATGCCACATATTCACACACATCACTACATACTACATGCACACATACACACATCTGACATATGCATACGCATTTATATATATACCATGACAAATATGCACAAAAATACACATAGACTTACACACACGTGCCCTTCACACATACACGTTACAAACACACAAATATACACACGTACACACATAAAGTATATTCAAATGCTTCAGAGCATACACATGTGCTCATATGCATACATACACGCATATGCATACATACACATATACATGAATGTAACAAACAAAAGCCTACAAACATGTCACATGCGCCAACGCACACACATATCACCTAAAAACATGCACATATCACATACACATACGCTACCTACTCAAATGCACCAGTGCACACACATGACACCTATGAACTTTGCACTATTATCAATGGAAATTATTTTCTTGGACTATTTGCTTTTTTTGGACATCTTTGGAGTTGGATATTTTTTTTCATTTTGCCTTTAACTTGGCACTCCAAAATTTTCCCAGACATTAAGCTTTTGATTGATACCAAATTTAAAGTGACAAGATAGAAATCTGAAAAGGAAACTGAAAAATAATGTTTAGTCACTTTTTGAAACAATGCATATATATATATATATATATATATATATATATATATATATATATATATATATAATTATTTCTGTGTCTGTCTCTGTTCATCTAGCCGTGTTAGTTTTCAACTGATGGAGTCCCAACTTTGAAAGTTACACAACGTTTGGCACGAATCCGACGTGCCTGTATAAAAAACACCCAAAACAAACAATAAAATGCGAGAATACAAAGCCATTAGCTGATTGCTTTCATAAAACTTCATCGAATTAGAAATGAAATCGATAGGATTACGTTGAAGGGAATAAGACTGTATCTATCTGATGTTGTGGGTCACCAAATAAATCAGTAAACTGTAAAAACTGGTCCGACTTGGGATTGGTAAAGAGAGGATACGACCAAATCAACACACACACACACACACACATATATATATATATATATATATATATATATATATATATATATATATATATATATATATATATATATATATGTGGGGGTGAGATCAGAAGACAGCACAAAATATCAAGGAAAAAAACAGGATTCCGAGACATCATGAAATCCATTAGAAAACTCAAATGGCAATGAGCTGGCCATGTTGCAAGAATGGCAGACAACCGATGGACATCACAACTCACAACATGAATCCCCACAGATCACATGCGTAATTACAGTCGGCAGAATTCAAGATGGAAAAACGAACTAGACAAATTCAGAAAGTATCGACGCTGCAATGCACATGTTAGAGAGGTCTGGAGAATCCTTGCGAAGGTCTATGTCCAACGATAGATGAATATAAGTATATGATTATAAATTGCTTTATATCACATTATATAGAAACCTCCTTCAAATGATCTAAATAGAACAGACAATTAAAGAAAACAGAACCTGCCACCGATAGGGTAGCCACTTCAACGGAGTGATGCTCTCAACTCAATGGTGAGAGCATCGCTAAATAGTGGCCGGTAATGCAGAGGCCCAAATACCTTTTTTTTTTTAACTCGTTTATTCTAGTTCCTTTTGTTTCTTGGGGTTTTTTTCGACACAACAGTTCTGTAATAAGAAATGGGTGTGTATGATCCGGCAAAATGATCATAAATTGTGCTATATCATGTAGAAACTTATTTGAAATGATCTCCTGTCATCACACAGTTAATGTATCACTCAACATAGACAACGTAAATAGAATAGACAATTTGGAAGAAGCTGTGCTTTCCTACACTTATGGCTTTTCCCAAATAGATTTCAAACCCTTGGACGAAATTAAGGAAAACGCTTCGGGGTAGCTAACGATGATGCCGAAATAGGTTTTTGCAGACTTTGAGAAGGGGAAGGGACGCTAATTTTGTGTTGTCCAAACGGAACTAAGGCGCCTTTGCCCTATATAGGCTATTTTTCTCTGATAAAATGTGACTGGATACTTTTCCGGCTACCTGGTATCTCTCTTTCTCTTTCTCCTAATACATCTATAGTCATCTGTACATGATTTGTTGAAAAAAATGTTAGTCTTAGATATTTCATAAGTTTTAAGAAAAAAAAGCCTCCACATCATCAAACGATTTCATGTCATGCAAGTCAGTTACTTTCCGATTGCTAGTAATGTACTATGTTCAGGTAGTTTGTGTTCTGCACAGAATTTTAGATTTTATTACTGTTATTCAGATTTGGATTCTTATGTTGTACATTGAATAAATAATTGTGGGGATCATTAGCTGTCCTGCCATGGAACTGTTTCGGGTATTTTGAAGAACGGTACAGGCGTTTTATCTTGGCATCTATTTAATTTGTGTGGACCGTCTATCAGTATTTCATTTTACTATATATATATATATATATATATATATATATATATATATATATATATATATATATATATATAAGGTACGTGTTATTTCTCTGCTAATTCAGTGTCATCTTTTTAATCGAATTTATGTGGACTACATATATAGTCATGTGAACTATATATAAATAGTCATGTAAACTTTTTATCTTGTAATGCTGAAGAAGAATCTTTCGTTATCTTTATATATAGTCCCAAAGTATCCACGACCAAGTGTCATGCAAGCCACTTTTAACCTGACCAGCGTTATTTCAACGTGTTGTCTTATAACTGTCTATGATATAATTTCAGGTTCTTGTTGCATGAAATTTACTCTTATTTGCATCCGCGTTTGTAATTTTACTCCTTATTATTCATAGCGAGATGCAACTGTGCGAGTGTTAACAGTGTTTGTTCCAAGAACGTCATGATCACAGCTTCTCACGTGCGGACCAAGCATATCCAAGAACAGTAAACCTCCCGTGCTATGGACGATGAAATTAATTAATTTCTTTTCCAGGTTTTGCTGACAGAATCAAGCAATTTCTTTCGAAAAATTTATGTTCCTCTTCAATCTTTCTTTCTTTTTTTTTTTGTTGTTTTCTTATTATCCCTACTTGTCTACCTCTCTCTCGTTTTCTCTCTCTCTCTCTCTTTCTCCTACTTCCTTACTATCTACCTGTTTCTTTCCCCTACTTTTGCTCTTTCCCTACCTCTTGATTTGTGACAAGATGAGATACAAAGGCTCCTAAAAGTATGACATCTAGTTCCAGGGGTCCTGCTCCCCCCTGCTTGTACTTCCCATTGTACTTAAAGAGTTGGGTTCTAATCCTGATGCCTGATGTGTCCCAAGATTAAGTGCCGAGGGAACTGGACATTTTTATTATCTTAAGTCACATGGACGCGAACGGGTTCCACGTTGAACTCTAAATGTCGAATTCGCCCCTGTTGGAGGTGGGGAGGGGGTGATCAATATCATACTTGATTGCCTCTATATAAATATATGTAAGTGTGCGTTTGTTCAGGAGCCAGTAAGCACGTCGACGGATTTGAATCATGCATTTCCTGTTATCGCTTTTTAGGAAGAAATCCAAAACTTTGCCTGGGCCCCCCCCCTATATATATATATATATATATATATATATATATATATATATATATATGTACATTTATTCTGGAATCCATCCCGCAGTTAGTACTTCCAGTCGATGATAACAACAGCAGATTAAACTCTTTACATGCTATATTTTCTAATATGTTTACGTCAACACAAACATATGCAGGTATAAAGTATAGTCACATATTCACACACACACACAGAGACTCAAACACGTATTATTATCGATATTTACTATACTAAGTATAGCTTTGTCTGGCTCATGATTAAATTTTGATGTATCAGTCACAAAACTGATCCGAATATAAATTTATTCATGTGTTTATATATGTACACGTATCTATCTATTTGACCAGACATGTGTGTACCTGCATGCATGTGTGTGCACGAGCAGGTTTCTATCAGTACATCTATGCAAGAGAAAGAGAGAGAGAGAGGGGGGAAGAGAGAGAGAGAGAGAGAGAGAGTGAGCATTTTCTCCTATAATAATTTCTTCACTCATTTAAAATGCGCTTTACGCATTTAAAACCTGAGATGATGAAGTGGCCTTGCTCCCATTAGCGTGTGTGCGTGCAAATAATGGGCAGATAACTCTTATGAAGTGTCAAGTGGATTTTGACCTTTCTTTAGAGGGTCGCATGGCTGAAAGCAGTTTTTCTTCCTATTTGTATTCTGCACGAATAGTGCGCTGCAAAGCGACTCGGTGCAGATCTTAATCAGTAATTGCAACACAGGAAATTATATGCAAGCCCCGTCATTGCCTGGAGTGTACAGACGGAGGGAATGAAGGAGTTGAAGTCAAGAGGAGGACAAGTGCCTCGGTGATGGTGGGTGGTCATATCTCAGTTTCTCTCCAACCCACCCACCTCGCGCTGAATTACATCGGCCAACTAAAATGTCAGCGTCAACCGTTCCGCCACGCACTGACTTATCAGAGCAACGACTTTTTTTATCTTATCTAAATTGCAACATCTTTGGGTTATTGCAAATAAAGATCAAATGGTTAACATTTAGTCTCTGGTTGCCCGTAGAGTATATAAAACGATTAAAAAAAATAAGAGAAGTTGCTTCTGATAAGGAGGTGCAGTTGGCCGAATAGTCAACCCATCTTGGGGTATTGGGCTAGCACCCAGCTCCGTAAAAAACAACAATTATTACAAATAACGGTTGTGTTTTCACAGATTGTTCGAAAAGTGTAGATAAGAATCATCACCTCATCTACTGTTCCACACGGCAAGCAACTTGAATTGCTTTTGCTTGGAAATACTCCCACTAATTCAAGCCTAGTACGAAGTCCAAAGTGTGGACTAATTACTGTAGTAGTACTGGTCCGGTAATGAACTGCTACACACCTTTTTACGAAGCCTACCATCGTCTGATACAAAGTCATAAGAATCGAACTCACTACAGTGGTAATTGTAAACAAGACTAGTTTGCTAACAATCGCAACACAATAAGGTACATTTACTAAGTTTAACTTAGTTTTGTTGCTGGGTCACAAATGTAGGGAACCTCAAGAGGGTTGAATTTAAAAATCAGGACAATATCAATACTTTGCTCGCTGGTATTAAAAACCATTCATTATAATGGTCATCTAGGTGAGATCGTTAAGGACAGTATAAAAGTTCTCTCAAAGCTTGCTAACTTCTGACGACCCTGCTATAAATATAACTATTACATCTGATTATATATATATATATATATATATATATATATATATATATATATATATATATATATATATATATATATATATATATATATATATATATATATAATACGAATCAGGATGATATAATATAATACAGCATCCAATGTATGATGGGTTTATTTTATAAAGGGCTCAATGCATTCAACATTCAACATCAAGTTAAATTTGAGTAGAGCTTAGAATATGATGAAGTAAGGATTCGCTACACAAACACGTTATTATTTCTGCTATGTTTGGGCTTCTTCAGGCGAATGATATGGTTCAGCTTGTATTCATATAAGAACAATTTTTTAGGTTGCAAGATCTCCAGCCACTTTGAAGAACAACCCAATTACTATAATTATCTTAGACATGTAAAAACAGACCTAACCCAGAATAATCAAACTACCATCTAAGGTCGTATAAAAGTGAACCGTAACACAGAGGAAACAAATCTAAGTGAGAATGAAATGCTCTCAAATAGGAAACATACCTGAAAGAGCTAATGGTTTAACAACATACTGATAACGAAAATGCCTCCACTACATCTTCCTAATTCATTATCTATAACTACCAACAAGCACAGGATCCCCACTGAATCAAAAAGAAAAAAAAATAACAAGTCATGACTAACCACTAAACAAACAATATGTATACACATATATACATATAATAAAAGGTAGACCCTAAAATTCAGAGAAATAGACATCCCCAGCCCGCAAAATGTCCTAAATAGGAATCTAAAATGAACCAAATCATTTGCCTGAAGGAGCCCAAACAGAACAGAAACAGAAACATATTTGTTCAGCGAATCTTTTCTTCATATATATATATATATATATATATATATATATATATATATATATATATATATATATGTATAATAGTCGCCATGTCTGTCACATATATTATCATTAGAAGTTGTCAATCCTCTCTCTTCTCACTCTTTCAATGAACAACAAATTTTCTCCCTTCACTCTTCCCACTGTGCCTGTCTCACTCATAATGTAAATAGCAACAATCAGCATAGCCTGTTATAGTGCACTCATGATACCGTCAGCGAAGCGACGGATCACCAACTGATAATTATGATACACATCTTACTACTACTACTACTACTACTACTAATAATAATAATGATGATGATGATTATGGAGATGATAATAAATCAGAATCAATTTTTCTATTGAAACGTTTTTTATCGAAACGACTTCTCATTGAAATAGTATTTCCTCAAGGCGATTTTTATTTCCGAACTGACTTTTTGGATTTGTACATTAAATAAAGCAATGATTAAAACTACTTTTAATAATTCAAACATGAAATTTCCATTTGAAAATTTGAATTTTTAAGAACGTTACAACAGTGATGCCACCCACTGCCAAAAATCTGGTTTGAACTTTCCATGAGTAAACTCTATAGAATCAAAGATTTTTGAAAAAATAAAAAAATCGGACGCGTAAAAGGTGTAAACAATGAAGTTCATGTCGGTAAATTCAAGGAAAAGTAGAAACAAGTCAAAGGAAAAACACGTGACTGAATGAAAAACTGCGAGCAAAAAAATGCTGCAAATATCTGTGATTATATCATGCTTCTGTTGCGGTTATTAGTTTGGAAAGATTTCTGTTGTTCCTTCTTTATGCGTCGTGTATTTGTCGTATTCTTGGGGGTGTTTACTCTTTTCGTTTGTACTATGTTAGGGTCGTGCTGTACTCGTGAGTTCCAGTCGTTTATTATTCTATGAGAGAAGTTCATTTCAAGTATTTTTTACGCTTTCTAAATTTTGTCATTTTTTCTTTGTTCATCGCGAAAAAAAACTTCTCGCAGGGATGTTATCTATACCTTTCATAATTTGAATGTTCATATTGTATCTCCTCTTATTCTCCTTTCTAATAGTGTAGTTAGATCTAACTTTTTAAGTTTTCAATTTGGAGGTAAAAAGTAAGTGTTTGATTTCAGTAATTATATCGTACAATCGAATTGTAATATGTGTAATCCGATTCTGGGCTATAATAAATCAAAATTTGTTTTTCTTTTTTGTGGGGACAAAGGTGTGTGCCTTTCTCTCTCTTGCATAAACAAGAAACTTCTTGAGAAAAACAAATGTTTCAATGGAAGGTCGTTTCGATAAAGAATCGTTTCGATAAAAAGTCGTTTCAATGAAAGGTGGTTGATAAAATGTTGTTCGATGGAAAGTTATGCCACGGATTGTCTTACTATTACCACTACCACTACTATTGCAACTATCACTACTATTAGAAACAGTCAACAAAAACTGTCAGCATTAGAATAGTCGACATCAACATATGTTTCTTCAGTTTTTAAGTGGGTCTGGCTCGCTCATTGGCTACTTATTCAATGGTCACGTGTCGAATTGATGGAGCTACAAGGCTGAAATTTTGAACATTTACCCTTTATGTTAATAAAAATTTTTCTTCTAACCCTCCCCCCACCAAATATGTTTTGTGGGTGAGTTCAATTTACAATTTAAGTGTATGCTAAATTGGACCCTTAGTTTGTGACCACTTGTTTGTTCTTTTCAATTCAGACTTCTTAGTGATCACCGCCCAACGAAATGCAATTTCCTGTCAAAATATTGACCTGTTTTCCTATTGAATAGAAATGCCTCCACCGTTTAAGTGATCAAATCTTGCCGCTAAAGAAGAATTATTGGATGTCATGAGTTGAGATTTGGTAAAGCAAGAGAACATGTTGGATTTTGAATGATATCTAATAAGCGTGTCTGTTGTTCAACGTCGATTGTGTAATTTGAGGAAAAGAGCCAGTTGATTGGAAGAAAAAAAATCAGATGCACAGTGCTCACCAAGGACCACATCGTGTGCAAGCAGGGAGAAAAGGATATTTGTAATCTTATCAGAAAGTCAACCAAAACTGTCACCAAATCTATCAAAATAGGTTTCTCCAGGTTTCAAGTTGGTCTGGCTATGTATGTATGTATTCAGTCAATTCTGTGAGCAGTCTGACTTTTGTCTGTTACGCGTGTTTTGGACTTTTCAGGTCATCAGCTGGTCTTGAGAGCCACCCTAGAGCACATGGACATAGTGGTATGAAACAGGGTGACCAAATAAAGTGACAGGATGAAACAATCATCATGTATGTATCACACCTACAGGCTGTACCGATGGAGCTAGAGGACTGAACATTTGGATATTTACTCTTTATCATGCTCAGTCAAAAACGATTTTCTGTTTTGTGAAAATCTTCCTACAAAGGTTTAGGTGGGGGGCTCAATTCATAATCAAATTTTATGCAAAACTGACTCGTATTTATGTCTGCTTGTTTCTTCTGTTTTTTTCTTTTTTGAAAATTCAGACTTTCTAGCGATCCAGCAAAAGGCGAGAGAAGTAACTTGTTCATTGGTCACCCATTTTTTCCAATTCGTTTTGGTCACGTGATGATTTCTATTGAGTGACCAAACAGACCTGTCTCGATTTACTTTTATTGGATGAGGCATTGTCAATCATTATCAACTTCAACTGGTATTTTCAAAATCATAATTTCAGTTGCTTTCATTCGCAACAACTTAAGCAGTCAGTCTATGGCCATCAGTGGACCACCTACACCTGAAATAGTTTGTGGGAAAGATTCAAACTATGTACGGCAACTATTATACCAATTGAGCAAAGAGAGTGATCAGGTGAAATGAAGCTAGGATTAACAATTTATTTCTGATCAGATATCTGCCGTAGAATGAAGTAACTGTTTTGGGACCCATGTCCACTAGAAACGCTCCAAGAGCGATGAGAGCCCAAAGAGCAATAGGGGTCCTGAAAGTGATCAGAGCCTCAAGAGGTTGAGGGGGGAGAGCTCTTAAATTCTGCTCAGGGCCCCCAAAAAGCTTACGTCAACCCTGCTGAGTAGATGTAATGAAAAGAAACTAAAATTAAGAAGACAAAAATATCACAAAAAAAAACTAAAGAAGATGATAGTCCCACTAAATCATAGTGGACGTATCGAGTGAGGGAGTGGTTGATCTCCACCGACAAAATCATAGCTGACGCACCTTGTCCCCCTTGTCCAAACGATGATGACTTAATCACATGGAATCGATCCTTCGAATCAAGGCCGACAGTCTCTTCTCCCCCAAGGATTCAGACGAAGTGAACTGACAGGGTCTGATTATATGGACAGAGTCAGAAAACCACACCCCGAGTATGTGAAGTGCAATCGAAAAAATAATGAGAAAGGGGTAGATTTTGAGAAAAGGAGATATAACAGAGAGAAAGAGGAAGTTGAGACGAAAATGAAGAGAAAAGGGGGGCTAAAAAAAGACAGATAGAAAGAACAAAGAGGGATAGAAATATAAAGAAAGGAAGGGAGAGGGGATGGGAGAGAGATAATGAAAGAGAAAGGTAAGGAAGTCCATTTGGCATTAAAAAAACGAATCAAGTTTTGCCGCACAATTTTCAAAGCAGGCAATGACTGGGTGATATGAAAAGTATTTTTGGAGGTCCGGACGCTCGGCATGACGTGACCTTTTATCTGCACACGAACCGAAATCCTCCGACTACCGTGCGCACACAAAGAACACGTCAGAAAAGAGGAATATCCTTGGAATGGCATTAAGTTTTTGCCGGTGCTTTTGAGTTACAATTACCCTATGCTATGTGCCAACCAGTGCTCAAATCTGCTTGCGCATGCTCACATACATATTTATTGGATACGAGGACAGATCCAGCGTTTTGAGCAGGGCGGGGTCCAAATGGGGAAAAAAAAGTTTTTCAAATAAATACGTGAAAAAAAGAAAAAAAAAAGTTTCGAACATCAAAAATATTATGTGATCAAGGATTCTTCAATTACATTTGAATTGTATTCTCTTTGCACATGGATTGGAAAATGAGTGAAAAAAGTTAAGAGAAATTATCTGAGAGATCTACCAGAAAACCAATAAACGAAATATCTTTGGAGAACAAGAATAAAATAGTATCGAGCACTCAACAAAATAAACCTAACATACATCAGATATGGCATTATATTATATTGCATCCCTGATTTGTACTGATATATATATATATATATATATATATATATATATATATATATATATATATATATATATATATATGCTCTTCTTCTATATATGGAATAGAACTCTCTGGTGAATGGGGGATCTATCTGTAAATAAATATATCACTTAAATTCAGCCTTACTGACCGTCCAGTTCCATAGCTCAGTGGATGACACAATATATATATATATATATATATATATATATATATATATATATATATATATATATACATATATATGTGTGTGTGTGTGTTTATATGTATATATATATATATGTATATATATATATATATGCTGTATTTATGCAACATATGTTCTTTTAGAAGAATAAACACTTTTTGTCTATTCATTATTGCAAACAGAAATGACGTAACTAACACAAGATAACATTAGTACCGTTAAAAATTGAAAGATTGATACAATCACAGCGACAAAAACAAACTTTGAAAAGATGAGTGATAGTCGAAAGTACTTGGGATAAAGAGAGACATGGATTTCGGAAAATTGATACAAACATTTGAATCTTGTTTTTCCCAAAACCTTTTCTCCATAAAATTCTCAATGAATTTTGGTAAATTTCTTGTACTCATTCGAACCGGCACCAAGAAAACATGAGAAAACTTTCTTTAAAAAATAACATACTATATATATATATATATATATATATATATATATATATATATATATATATATATATATATATATATATATATATATATATATATATATATATATGTATATGTATATATATATATATATATATATATATATATATGTGTATATATATATATGTATATATATATATATATGTATATATATATGTATATATATATATATATACATATACATATATATATACATATATATATATATATACATATATATATATATATATATATATATATATATATATATATATATATATATGATTGATACAAAAGATTGAAGCTTGTTTCTTTACAAAATCTTTTTCCATATATTCTCAGCGCAACATTATTCAGTCGCCACGCTATTTTCCTTAGTTCACTATGACTTTGTGCATCCTTTCAACAAACTTGTATACTTCACTAAAGAACACTTCTATTTTTTTTTCTAAATTGATTCTCCCATTTAAACAAGTTGAGTAGTTTCTTTTCTATAAAAAAAATCATCTCATAGAAATACAAATATATGTGTGATGTGATTTCATGGGGACGAACTAGTTCGTAATAGATGATTCCGGAACAAACACAGACCAAAACTTGTTTCCCCGAGCGTAGCTGAATGAGGGGGTTGCAATTTTAAATCGCCCTCCAGGTCCCCATGGAGAGCCCCCCCCCCTAAAAACTTTATAAACAGTAGTTAACCTATTGCATTTTTACTTACATTATACAATAACAAATCTCATTGAATGTTGGAGGGGGCCCACAAGGAGCCAAGCCTCCAACTGGGTCTTCAAATCTCTTGCAACTTCACTTGCCTTTCACTACTAGCCTTGTAAGTAATACCTTTGTGGGAGCTCGGGAGTACACAGTCTTTAGGTTATAAATATCTCCTCTAAATGTTGGAGGGAAGACCCAAGGGGCCAAGACCTTCGAGCCTCCAAATCTCCACCTACGTATCTACGTTTTTTTTTGTAACTTCCGTTGAGTTTGAGACGTTAAAGGCGGTTCTTCATCGATGCACTATAACTTTCATTGTCGATTCTAGTGATAAAATCCATTTTTAGTCTCCAATGACGATTTTTTCCTCAAATCTTCAATCCGTCTTAAGGCCTGTTAACTGCGTCTTAGAGTTGGCTGATAGCATAAGAAATAAAGCACTGAATAAACTTCAGATATATTTCTACGATTTCAATAACATGTTGAGAAAGATAGCACTGGGAATTTCTGCATCAGCCTAGTACTTGTGTACGTATCTGATTATTTGATTATCTACTATATGTATTGATAATTAAATGTAATTTAAGATATCGTTATCTGATCGAAAGTGCATCCGAATGAATCAAATCATTAATCATGTATTGCTCGATTTGCTTAGACGAGGTCAATTCTAGAAAAACGCAGCATTAACTTCAAAATTCAAAGCTTGAAACTGCTTGTAATTGACTGTGGAACTCTTCAATGAATTACATAAAAATAAAAGAACTCTCCTGTGAATTTAATTTGGGGAAAAAAAAAAAGAAAGATCAATTCACCTGATGGCCTCAGGTAACTAATCTTAATCAAAAGTTATTTCCCTTTATGCTGACATTCAGTTTTTGTTATATGAATTTAAGACTTAATGAAACACTTCGATGTAGGAGTAGACTTAATTTAGTCCTGCACAGAATCACAATATTCGGAGACACAAACTCTCCATGTCGGTAATCGTCTAGCTTGGTGAATCAAATAAATGAAATAGTTTGGGGCTGAATGAAACTTTAGGGATAGGTGAAGGATGAATAGGACCTAAAAGATGAAAGACTTGATTTACTCAAATATTTATATTTCTTATTCTTGAAAAGGAATTTTTGAGTTGAATGTGTACTGTGGAAAAACATAATTTCAAAAAATCCAATGCCAAGTTCTAAGGCAGCTGTTGGCTGAATTTACGATAACTGAAAAAATTCTAATGATTTTTGTGTTATTTTTTTTTGTCACTCCTAGTTTTCTTTACATATTTCAGAATGTTTCAAAAAACATGAATGAAATAAACACGTCAGAAATTAGTTAGTATATGCTTTTTGCTCATGATCCAAAATGTATTGAAATTATTCATAAAGGAGAATAACAGTGAATTAATCAAAAACATAAGGAAATTTAGTCATGGGGAAATAAGATTTTGAAATAAAAACTCAAGGGTGAACGACAGAGAAATATTTTAAGAAACACTGGCCAAGCTTGTTAATTATCGTTTTACGACAGACGTCTCTCGATGCATGTGCGCGTGAATCAGTGGCGTATGGTGCTTTGTATCATTAGCGTGCTCTGAGCTATAGATGCACAAAAGGCAGAAATATTTTAGTTTAAAAAGCGATGAGTAGTAAAAGCTATTTTGATGCAATATAGGGAAGATGGCCACGTTTGTAAATTTTCAAGTTTCACACCTTCGCTCATTCGATGTTACAAATGGCGATGACTGGTGTCAGTCGGATCGAGCTTTTAAGAATCTATTGCTGAAAAACAAATTTAAAGCTTTTTTCTCCTCCTCTTTAATGCTTTACGATGCATCTGCTAATTACAGGAATTTAAAAATTTTGTGCCACGGAAAGACTTCTCATTAATTATTTTACTTCTTTTTATTTGTTCGCCGTTTGTAACATCGAACGAGCGAGGGTGTGAAACCTGCAATTGGAACCAACTTCCCCACATTGTAACAAAAAGGCTTTTGCTGTCCTTTGCATGGATAGTAGAGACTACAATATTTTTGCGGTTTTTTATGCATCCGTAGCTCAGAGCACACCTGCAACACAAAGCACCATACGCCACTGGTGTGAATACGTGCATTTTTCTCCTAAAACCTGATGTTTAAAAGAAAAGTTAAAAAAACTGAATTGAAATTGAGACGCGGCAAACACAAAAGAAGAATTCATTGTGAAGACAGGTTTACTCGGCCAGAAAACAAATTTCGATTGATTCTTATTTGAAACTCGATTCTGACGTCATTCATTAGAGGACAACTCTTCATCCAGCTTAAGAAATGACGGATTTAAAAAATCAAATTGCGAAGTTGAACAATGATCGATATTTAATTCAGTTGTCGGTGCATTAGACTGATTGCAGTTTAAATATCGGATAATTTTTACAATTTTCAACTCATTTCGATTAAGTTAATACAATATTTCAAATCAGGTGCACATGGGCCTCTTTAACAAAGAATAAGAATTGTCTGTTAATACGTATAGGCACTCCTCTACCTTGTTGGCCGTGATGGATAGTGCTCCATATCAGGGAATAAATTCGATCGGGTCTTTTTCGTTAGTCCCAGCCAAAAGCAAACGCCCATAAGTGTAAAGTACGGAAGCCTAAAAAGAAATGAAAGAGACCTGAAAGAGAAGATTAGATTTATTCTTTATTCAAATAATAATAATAAAAATCATACCAGCGACCACCTTCAAAAATCGAACTTGGTTTGCTACATTCCATCTTTCGTGCCAACTGCAGCTTAACTTGACTACTCTCTGAAGTGCCTTGTTTTCGTATGAGCAAAGAATCGCCCTCGGTTGGCAAGCTTTGAGCAGAGCAAGTTTGATTTTCGAGAACAAGGAGATTTCATAGTCATTCAAAAGAAAGGCCTATAACCAGTGGGTCCTCTCAATAGTCACCTACGGTGCTGGAACATGGAACTTGACCAAAAGTTTCGCCTCTCAAAGCAAGATCGATGCAACGTTCACAGGAGAAGATGGACATGCCTTGTTGCAAGAGTATCGGGCAACCGCTGGACATCATGATTTACTACGTGGACCCCTTAGGATCATGAGTGGGATGAAAAAAAAAAGATGGTGTGATGATTTGGAATGTATTGTCACTATGATATGTGAAAAAAAAACTGGCAGATCTTTGGGAAGGCCTAAGTCCAATTACGGTCTCCAAAAGGTGGATCGATAATGATGATGATGATGATGATGACGATGACGAAGAAGAAGGCCTACGTGTACATCATCAATACGTTTATTAATCGTGTCTCTTTAAGACTCGTTTAAGAGACCCAGTGTGGTCACCTGTCTGATGTGTGGCCAATAAAATTCGATTTTAAATGCTTCGTCGATTGATGATGATGATTAAGACTTTTTGATTTATTTATTTTGATTTATTTATCTTTCGCTTCCTCGGCCATTTCAATTGATCTTCTAAAACTAATTATCAATATTCATCAAAACAGTCTCGGATTTTTCTCTCTTGACATATGAGGAATATTATTCAACTTACTGTCTCCAACGCAGACACACTGTCCCGGAAACTATCGCACTCTCTCCAGCACACGGTGGACTTACTAAACGAACGCAGACGTTCTAATATATAGTGAGATTAAAATCAGAAATATTTTTTGATTTTATATTTTACTTCCAAATTCATCGGAACAAAATCATTAAAAGTTTTGTCTGCGCTTCCCTCTCGATAAAGTTATTTACTAAGCTTAGCTTAGTCTGGCACAGGGCCATTATGGAGAAGCACCCAATGAAAATCAAACTCACTACTCTAACAAATTACTAACGATTCATATTCACTCGAGACCTATCTTGTTGCACTAATCTTCAAAATAAGGAGACCCTACCAACCTACCTAGCTACCTAGCTACCTACCTGCCTTAAAAGATAGCTTTCAAAATTTTGATTTTTGCAAGAGCTAGAACACCGACCACCTGCAAAAATATCAAATCCACTAAGCAGGCTCTCGTCAATACACTTATTTAATACAGTTCCGTTTCAATCAACTGTTCAGAATTTATCATATCGATATGGAGGAATAACGATTGAACTAAATCTTTACAAAAGCAATTTGCTTGAAGCATAATTGATATTTCTATTTCTACCGTCGTCTGATATATTGATAGAAAAGATGTGGATCTGTTTGTCTACAACTGTGCGAAAACTACCTGCAATTGAACGAAAAGTGCAGTTTTATTCTTGTTTCCCCAACAAATCCAGCCGTTGAGCAAAACGAAAATACAAAACTGGCCACTAATTGCAAAAGGTAACTACCAACTGCTGTAAAAAAACAATTCCCCTGTTATGTTTAGAGTAAGTTAGGCAAAGAATTCGCTGCATGACCTGTGTGAAAGCAACGGTCTTGTGAAAAGCCTTTTTTTTTTCTTGGCGTATAGAAGCTATTGTTTACTTATTAAGTCCCCATGGCTGAATGATTAAAAACTGCCGGGCGTATACTGGGCTCCCTCTGGAGTGGGTGAGTGCTATCTTCCAATTATGCTGTTTAATCGTTGCCTTAGGTCCGACTTAAAGCTGTGATAAACAGCAACTGAAAGTTAGGGTGAAGGTAAAAATTATCAATAATGTTGCCATACTCCATCAAAGAATAAATTTGAAAAAACAAAATTCAAAATATCGTTTTAGTGGAAATATGTTGGCTGAACTCCTTTCCTCATTACAGTTAACATAAAAGATAAATGAGAAAAAATCAAGCTCTATCATCTTTTACCGGGTGAAAACTCCGACCATATTGGATTGTAACGTGAGGTCAAATGCTCATGGTTAGTACATTAAATCCTGATATGGGATTTAGTACATTGTTAAAACCATCATCAGTAAAGATTTTTTAAAAAACTTTGCGTACCTTGTATTTACTGAAACTAATACAAATTGGCAGTTAAAAAAGTTCGTACACGAACGAATATAATAGCGTGCATGCAATTGTTAGTATTCATATAACATTTTTTGTAATAAAATGTGTATGTAACATTAACATGTTTATATCATGTCTTGCAGCTCTCAAACATCTGTGGCTAATGTAAGTGACTCTTATGTTAAGCAAGTCTTGCCACCCATAGTATAGAACAATCATACTGATTTCTCTGGCGAATGTTACCCTCGTAAATCACAATGAATGTCACATTGAAATTTGATGTTTAATGGATTGATTTTTACTTCAGTTGTAAAGGGGGAAACGTTTTTTTTCCAATCAATAGGATCTCTTACACACATTTCTGGAAATCATAAAGAATTTGCAGGAAACGGTGCCCTAAAATGGCTATTGGAAACTGTCAACCAATACTGTTACCATAAGTCAAACTAGGTTTCTTCGGTTTTCAAGTGATTCTACTTGGCTATATGTGTATGTGTCACAAGAAAAAGTCGTATTAATGGAGTTAGAGGGCGGCAAATTTGAAAGATTGATCCCTGTCATTTCTCGAGAAAAAAAAAGATTTTTCTGTTTTCTGAAAATTCCCACCGAACAACTTTTTTTAGGGGGGGTTGATTTGCAATGTCATTACATACGAAGAATTAGTCCCTTAGTTTGTGTTCAGCAATGAGCACGCTTGTTTGTTAAATATTCGGACTCTTGGATGAAGTTTACTTTCCGCACCCCGAGATAAACTGCTTTGTAAAGGGACACATTTGACTTGACACCGTGTGACATCATCCACCTGTCAGCGTCTTAAAAAGGTAAAAAATGACACAAGTTCACAGAAATTATTCTCCTCACATGGTATCAAGTCAAATGTGTTTTCCTATAGGGTGGTCAATCACTGGATGTGATGAGTAAACTAAGTCTGGACTTCTTAGCAACAAAAGGCTTTATAAACAATTCATTCATTGATCAACAATTTTGCATTTTTTCTATTGAATCCCCTAATACAGTATGCTGCTTGAAGACGTGGGTCATTTGTCGGTTTCCATTGAGTGACCAACCAGAATTTTTTTTTAATGAAGTTTCATTTTTCTTTTTTTTCTTTCTCGTCTCATTTTCAACATTCATAAGTTGATCTTGTGGATCCATAAATCTTTGAAGGTATTTTCAAAGAAATCATCATTCCCTTATATGCCTTGTAAAGATGTCGACCAATCAGTTAGGAAAGTAAGTGGACAAGAAATTAGAGTAACAAAATATCATATTTTGTGACATAAATTCAGTTTTCAAAAACTCTGGCTTAATTGCAACCTTTTGCCACACTATGTCAAATGCATTGCATGAGGCTGTAACTAAGTTACATAAATCTTCAAGGAAAATAAATGTGCCTTATCCCTGGAAAAGGGTTCAATTTCACAAACAGTTAACAAGTGTTTGGGCTTCTGTATCCACTGATAAAAACTCTAAAATATCTTTATGTACTGAACTCCATGAAGAAATAAGTCTATTTAGTTTTTGGCAGTTGAATATATATATATATATATATATATATATATATATATATATATATATATATATATATATATATATATATATATATATGTGTGTGTGTGTGTGTGTGTGTGTGTGTGTGTGTGTAGTTGTCAAACTCAGTGATAAGTTACTCATATACTTCTATGAACGGAAAAAGACTGTGATAGACTATAATTTGGATACAAATGTATATATATATATATATATATATATATATATATATATATATATATATATATCGCCTGATATATTTACTGATATATTTATATGTATATACAAATATATATACATTTATGCACACATACAGGCACTCACACACTTATACACACACACACACACACACATACACACACACACACACACACACACACACACACACACACATATATATATATGTAAATGCATCTTACTGTTATGGGTTGGTGCGTATATAGAAACGTCTGTATATCTTCATCTCCACGCTGGATAAATATGTATAATTGTCAGTGTGTGTATGCTTGAAGAAGAGAAAGATTGAGTGATTTCAAGCTTCGGTTCGTACGTCCTCATCATCACACGTGTCTAAGCAAAAAGAATAGACTACACTGACGAGCAGAGATCTGTTTCTTGAGACAGTATAAGGAATGGCTATCTGGAAACCTGATGTCGGTAGCAAAAAAAAAATGGACAAAAAAACAAAGAGAAAAACATTCGAATTGGCAGTATCCGTAAGAAATATTTTGGTAACGGATTCTTTATGTTAAAATAAATGTTTACTTATCTTTGAGGTATAAATACGAAAAAAAAATGGGGAGGAGGAGCAGGGGGAGCTGTAGGAGAAGGAGGACAAAAGGGACAATAAGAAGATGAAATAAATTTAAGGGAGCGACCCCCCCCCCCAAAAAAAAAAACAAGAGAGAGAATGAGGAGGGAGGAGAGAGACCAGCAGGAGAAGAAGAATAACAGCAACAACAACAACAACAACAACAACCAAGACAACAACAACAACAACCAAGACAACAACAACAAATGTGCTCAAGGAAATGGATGGAAGGAAAAGAAGAAAAAAACAAGAAGAAGAAGAAGAAGAAGAAGAAAAAAAACAAGAAAAAGAAATATCAGAAGAAAAGACATAGAAGAAAAAGAAGAAAAAGTATGCCAACTTTGAAAGTCAGAAGTTTGTTGATAAAGAGACATCAAGCAGAGTTCCGTTCCGATTACAAGACGGACGTTTTGTATGTCTGTACGTGTGTTCGTTGATTAAAAAGTAGGGGGGCCCGGCAAACTGAGAACCGCCCGCTTCGTCACTTGATTAAGCGACAAGCCTCTAGCCATGTCCACAACGACGTGCTCTCGACAACATATGTTAATCTCGGTTGTCCATTACGAAAACCACCCAAATCAATCCATTCATAGACAAGCAAGCAAAGCAAATGTCGTCATTCAACAGATAACCACTCGACAAATGAACTTTTCTCTCGGACACTGGGCCTTTTACAACGGAATGAAAAACATTTGGTCAGATTTCTGCGAAAACGTCTCGAAGAGCGGCACCGATTCCTTTCGGAGAGAAATGATAAGCAAACCAGATATTGACACCCAAGTTTTTTTTGTTTTATTTTATTTTATTTTATTTTTTTTATTCCTCTTCATTCAATAAGACAAGAAACTTTTCTTCTGGAATTCCGGTCCATCGACTACAACGGTTGAGCAGGCATCGACATTCACCGAAGATTGAACACGTGATACATCATGTTGCCTGCCCCTTGGTTCGAATCTCACAAAGGGCTTATTCATATGACAATTGCGTCAATGTTGTACGCTTCTTTGGTAGGATGAATGTTTAACTCGGTAAACAAAATCACCTACAGAATACTAAAGGTTGAAAAGATGAATCATCATCAGCATCAACAACAGCATCTTTTTAATGTCCGTCGTTAGACTTGTGCCTTCCCTACATCCTCGCAGCATGACCTGCCCATTGCCTTTTGAGTTATCTGAGGGATTCTATGATATTCCTGACTATTGTTTCTTCTCTGATGTATTGTGCTGTCTTATGATCTTTCCATATGATGTTGAGCATGATCCTTTCTTGTGCTTGGTTATTTGTTTGAGAGCCAGTCCTCTGGTTATGTTCCATGTTTTCGCTGCATAGGTGACTATTGGGAGGATACAGTGATGTTGACTCTTCTTATCAAAACTGATTGGAGTAAACAATCATTATAATTAATTTTATCTTCATTTTAGTTTTCCAGTTGCTTATTATCGTAACTTTTACTCAGGTCTGCTTCCCTTCGACAGCGCTGAAACAGCTTTGATCGGAAATGAAAAATGTTCCTTGGGGTACAAATTCACAACATCTTACCCAATCAACCGAGCTATTGAAGCCAACTAGCGATTAAAATTCAAATCAAACACTTTGAAATCATTCTCTATACAAACCCTTCACCACAATCTTTGTTTACATACAGTAAAGTCAGTATTAATACAACTGTTTTTGTTATTTATTATTATTAGATGAAGCATTGTAAGTCATGAATACTAATTTTTAGACCATTCGTCTTTATCTTAATTGCTATAAAGGGAAACTAGAGAATTAAGATGAAGACAAATAGTTGTCTAAAAATTAATAATAATGATTTACAATTCTTCATCAAATAAATGATAAAAATAATTGGTGTATTATTACTGACATTACCAGTATGTAAATAAATATTTGGAGAAGAATCGGTGTAGAGAATGAGTTTAAAGTTTTCGATTTGAATATCAATTGCTGTGAATAAAGAAATTTTTGCCCCTTGACTTCAGTGGATGTGGTAGGAAATTGGTCGCGTCAATCTTGCTCTGCAACCCAGAACAATATGCAAATAAGCTTACATTTGTCTAGCTTTCAGACTCCTTTGCACTATTAATGTTATTTAGAAGATAGAAACAACCCGTCTCTTAAAATGATAAAAGTTTTTTTCTTCATGATGCTTTTTTCTATAAGAGCGTATCAAAATTATTTTCGTTTTTTCATAGACCTTTACTCCAAAGCTCATTTCATGTACACATCTAAAGACTCTATGAATCCACCATACTGTTTATATCTTGTTAACCTCGTCAATACTAATCAGATATACTTTTTCTTTTCGATGTAAAAAAAGGCATACTCAAGCACATGGAGATTCTGGAAATTTCGAGGTATTATTTTGAACTGGACCCCAAAAGTGCCAAAATTTCTTGCTGAATTCGGGAAGCAGAAAGAGATAAAACAATATCAGCCCCGAATCAGTTGAAGCGTTTTAAGGTTGGTAACTTATTCCTTTTAAATGAAGTCCAGAAGTGGACAACCATCAGTTGGCGATTATGATGTTTTAAAACACCAGGTTGATGAAAGCCCAACAAACAATATGCGAAAACTTTCAGAAGAAATAGTATCATGGAACAATACCATATGTAGAGGTTATGCACCATAGACACTGTACATAATACATGTAAAGGTGATTAAAAAACGAAATTTCTTTGGTTACAACCCAATATTTATTTGTCAACAGTGTCGATATTGTGAGCTTTTGATATTTTATTTCATACCTGTACATAGACTCACCGTCTCTGTATTCTCTGTTAATTACCATCTATTTATTAAGGTAAAAAAAGATATAAAACCAACCCTGAACGAAGAATAAATCTAATATATTGTGTTTTTAAGGGCCTGAAAGATACAGAATTCAAGGGAAAGACAGCAGAAATACAAGATATATGCAGAAGAAATAATTCAAATCTTTCGATATACTAATTATTATTCAAACAGTTCTTTATATACTTCTGAGGTCATTTTTAGATGGCTATCACAACACACTCCTGTTTCATTTCCGTTTGTTTGCAACTATGCTGAATTTAGACCAAGCTTAGTATCTACCCATCTCTCTCTCTCTCTGTCTCTCTCTCTGTCTCTCTCTCTCTATCTATCTATCTATATCTATATCTATCTATCTATCTATCTATATATATATATATATATATACATACATATATATATATATATATATATATATATATATATATATATATATATATATATATATATATATATATATATATGTGCGTGTGTGTGTGTGTGTGTGGTCTTGTAAACGATGTACGAGTGATTAAACTTCACCAGTTTTGAAAATAATGATAAAAGCTTCCCACAGCTGTTGGTTTGCCAAAATAATCAATAACCCACTCTCTTTTACGTCAACTGTCGTGGCATGCCAGTGACGGAATAGCATTAGTTTGAGGCGAACTAGAGTAGCTGGTGCAAAAATTTGGACTCAGTTCACCGATAAAATTTTCTGCAGCTTCACCCCTTAATTATGTATAATTTGCACATACATAACTTATATGCATTCAAACGTGGATACATCAAGCATTTATTTTTGCACAACAAATGTATATTTTTCAACATAATCTCCTTCCTTGTCAATTCATGTCCGGTTACAGACTTATCGATCCGTCATTGTCAGCACATATAGATATATATGCGATTTAGATTTTGAAAATCAGCACCAAAGTATGTTTTTTTGAGGGGGTGATTAATTTGAACACCGTTTTCAACACCGATTGAACGAAAGTGTGAAACTTCCAGTCGGGATTATGTTTATTAATATTCATCGTGGTCACAGCAGATAATCGTAAATCTGTTATTCTTATTTTTGCCCTGTTTTTAATATCAAGTGAAACAAGGTCTCAAACTCTACGATTTACAATCGCGATTACCTTCTATTCTACCGTAAGATAGGGTTCAAAAGTGGATTAATACCAGATGTTATTGCCCTTCCGTGCATCCACAGTCAGTTATGACGGTGGTTGGAAGTTTTAAAGACACAAAACGATAGAAGTTGAATTTTGAAATTTTTCCAAATGATAAAAGTATGCAGTATTGATTAAGATTCAAACTATTACCAAATAGTCAAACCTTTCCCTAAGGTAAATTTTCATGCTCCAACGATTCGCAATTAAAAACAAGCCGTATCATTTGAGAATTTCCTTCTCATTGAATACAAATATTATAAGAAAATCATATATTTACAGAAGTTTTTTTTTTTTTACAAACGTTGAATTTTCAAGAAAAAACAACAAAATGAATTATAAATATTTATTATGTTTACACGGCAGTTATTCGTGAAGAAAATTTTTAAAAAATACTATGCTGTAAAATCAAATAACGCTGGTTACTGCTGTTTGTGAGGCATTATATCTAATTTGTACCCGTTGTAGTCAAAAATTTCATAATCAAATTATTACTGTTATGCAGAATGAAAAATATCTTTTTTTTTTATATTCAAATGTCTGTGGTGGTAATTTGAAAATGTATCGCGCTCTTTTATTTTTAAAAACAATCAAACGCGTTCAAAATTATTGTTCTGGCTTCATTGACCATTGGAGTCATCAACTGAATTCACTTTTCATGATTTTAACTATATTTTTTAACAAAATTGTGGGATCCTGTGGGGGTTTTGTTTGCCTATCATCCATTGGAATATGTTTGTAATTTTTAGGTCCATGTTTGAGTAGTGCATCGACTTGTAACAGATACTATTTGCAAATAGAAACTTATAGGCCGGTATTGGTATCCAAGCTTCGGTTCGTTTCACTCGCTTGCTTGTGAAAGAATGTTTTTTTCTTTCAAAACTGGCACGTTTTATTGATTGAAAGCACATAAAATTTCTTCCGAGTAAAAACAACAACAACAGCGACAACAACAACAACAACAACAAAGAAAATCTTGTAAAGTTTCTCGGTTTTGGTGGTTATACGAATGTTGAACATCTTAATCACAACTTGAAGCGATTATAGGACATTCTGTACATAGTGCAGATCATAATTGAGAAATTAGCTCTCGGTGTAAATAATTTCTTGTTGTGTTACGTACAAAGAAATATATTGAAGAACATACTTTCCACTGTGCTGTCACATTGAAGTTATTTTCCCCGGACAACACCGAGTATCCCTGCAAGTACATGTATGTATGTGTGTGTGTACATATTATGTATGCATATATACATATATATGCATATTAACTTATATATATATATATATATATATATATATATATATATATATATATATATATATATATGTGTGTGTGTGTGTGTGTGTGTGTGTGTGTGTGTGTTTGAGAATGAGGAGGGGCAAATGATGATACTGTCTGGTCTTATAACAATAGAATAGAGCTGAAGGCAATGATTAAAACAGAAAAAAAGAAAATCTTCACGTTTATGATTTGCCTTCGTTCATAATTATTCCGATTTGCGTGCTCATGCGCATCAGCTTCAAGTCAGCGTTGCAGTCAAGACGTCGTCTTTTCTGCCAATGAAAAAAAGAAAAACAATTGAATCATTATGATGTCAACAGAGACAAAATTGTAGATTATGCCCCCAAACAGGCTGTCGTGATGGTGGACAGATACTTTCAATGGATTCAGCATTGGTATTATAGCATGAACTGCCGATAGGTGGAGACACTGGTCTTTCAATTTCATTTATTTGTTCATTCAATTTTTTAAAAATTCATTTATTTGCTTATTTATCAACGATCATTTTGCAAGAATCAAAAAGAACAGTTGCTATCGTTCGTTTATCTCAATGGCTTGAATGATGGCTAAAAGGTCAAGAGAAACTCAAATGACATTCGCTAATAATCGGTCGTCATAAAACGAGGCTGAAAGATAAACTGCAGACACATTAGTTTTTTTTTCTTGTGTCGAGATCATAGTTGGTGCATTTTTGAAGAAAAAATTCTTACCCCCTCATTCCCCCAAATAATTGCTGCAAAATGTTATTGAGCACACATATCACTGCAAAAACAGCTAAAAAAACTGTCTACAATGACTAATGAACGAGTAATATACATCTTAAGAATTTGACGGCCATCTTGGACGACATCTTGAAAATTACACCTTTCCAGAAGCCAGGCTGTGGTATACTTTTAGCATGTTGTTGGGCCAACCTGATACTGCAAAAACCGTGGGGAAACCTTCCTTAGCAATTTTCAGGCGATGAATCCATAAATACACTCAACTGAATGGGTATTTTTAGGACTTATTGATACCATCATGAAAATTAAACATTTCCTGTAGCCAAACTTTGGAAGATTTTTAGTATATTATCAAACTCACTTGATTCCACAAAAAACGGTATAAAACCTTTTAGGGTAAATGATTTATCTTGAACTCCATCTTAAAAATCACACTTTTCCGGTGGTCAGACTGTTGTAAAATTTCAGAATGTTATTGAGCACACCTGATACCACAGAAACCCTTTGAAGCAATTTTCTGGTTGTCAAAACACAATTACACTCGACCATCTAGCTAGGGAAGTGTTACCAACCTTACTTTCAAGTTTACTTTGAAAATTTAGTCAAAAAAGATCTTGAAACACCTAAAAACATCTAGATTCTCTGGAGAATGTATTATATATTATCAATAAATTAAATGCGACTCTAATATCGAACATTAGGATATTCTGTTATTTCACTCCTACGAATTCAATAGAAATATTACTGAATAAAATAAAAATAGTCTGAATTGACGTATCTAGACAAAACCAAAGATATTTGGATTTAGATGAAAAATATCTAAATCGGCAATACTGAGCAAGGGACGTAACTCGACACCGACTGCGACAATCTGCGTTCACTTCTCACTAATGCCCTTGGGGAAGGCATGAGTCCATCTCTTCTCTCCCAGGCTATGGGAAAATAGCACGACCGGGAAAGTCCGACCCCTCATTCAGGACCATGAAACACTGGAAACAGATGGAGTAGAGAACATGTATCGAAAGGTACGGTGAAACGCAACTCTGTTGAAGCTTCGACGGGTCTAGATTATAAAAAATACTCATGTCTGTACCGAATGTCACACTCTGTGGTACAAGCAACTGTATGGCTGACTGACTGACAAACAATTGCTAGTACCTTTTATTCTATACAATGATCAAATTTGTTAGAATTGGAATGAAAATGTTTCATTGGTTGATTTAAAAGCATGAGCTGAAAACCCGTTTTACGGACAAGTTTTTCAACTAATACCAGCTGAATATATAAGTGGGGTTTCTGGTTGTAATAAGAGATCAAAATTATTCTTTTCGGGGTAGGTTTATTCTATACATCTGGTTACAAAGCACCATTTTGGCAACTTAGAGGTTACATATAGATAAACAGGATGAGACTTGTAGTAATAGATAGATAGATAGATATCTACCTACCTACCTACCTACCTACATACATACATACATACATACATACATTCATACATACATGGTAATCAGATCATATTTATCGGAAAGAGAGAGAGAGAGAGAGAGAGAGAGAGAGAGAGAGAGAGAGAGAGAGAGAGAGATAGCGAACGCAGACTCTTCTTATTATTGTATTTATTTCAATTTTCCAAGACTGATATGTAAATACATGCTCCGGATCCCATCAGTACACACGGAAAAATTGGTGGCGATATCTCTAACCGTCCTCGAGTTATGCTGAAACAGACGGACGGACATTTATTTGGTAAACTGAAGTAATAGTATTTTTTTTTAGGTAAGTGCGAACGTAGACAAACTCAAAATGAGGGACCAATGTAGCATATACTCACACTGTAAATTCACCCCCCTAAAAACTTTAAAAGTTTTTGAATTTTCATAAACCAACTTGCAAAAAAACTAGCATTCATCGTTCATATATAGAGGCAGCATACATCCTTTCTATAAATAAATGGTGATTGCCCCTTCGTTTAACGCCATTTTGGCTTACGAAAGGTTTTCTATAGGAGCACCTCGCTTTCAGATAGCAGAGAAGCCTGTATCATAAAAGTTACCAGCAGTAATTTAGAAGGCTTACTAGGACAGGTGCTGAGACTTATTTTGATAAAGTATGGAAAATTCTAAATGAAGCTCCATCAACCGTCTGGCTTATGAGTGCTGAACTGATCAAGTTGAATACAGGAACTCCCCGATTAAAGTCATGGTTAGGTTCCTGAAAACCACGATTAACTGAAACAACGCTGTGGAACTAATTTCACCAATTACGTAGACACAATTACATGAATAGGGATTATTTAATTCATCATTGTGTAGGAATTTGAGCGACTGACTCATGTCTAGTCAGAAACATTCGCAAATCCACCGACAACAAACAATTCATATCATCTTTTTTAGAGGTGCCCCCGATTCTCAATGATTCTGTCCGTATGTCCGTCGGTAGGTTTCTCCCCATATTGTTTCTCGGCTGTTTTAAGTTAGATTCACATGGAATTTGGTGGAAATGTGTCTTTTGATAAGATGCTTCTCACTCCGAACATTTTTCAATTCAGGGTTCACGTGATCTGGGAGTAATGGCGTTGGAAAATCGTTTTTCTCAGATGTTTCATGTCAGATTTATTAGAAACATAGTAGAAAGGTGTCCGCTGACTCCTTTACGTACAAAAATCTTCCATTCAGAGTCACGTGATCTGGCAGTAATGACTTTCGACATTTATGTTATAAAACCGATTTTCTCAGTTTTTTTTAGTCATATTTACGTGGAACTTCATAGAAACGTGTTTCATGATGAGATGAGCCTTGCCCAAGGTTATCTTCTACTCGGGGTCACATGATCTGGCGATAATGGTGTTTAAACTTCATAGTGGACGCCCTATTGAACTTTCGTTTCTTGTTACTCAACGGCGTTGAATGAGACTACGTTAATCAAGGACTTCCTGTACTTGGCATGATTTTACATTTCAATAAGAAGCAACATAAAGACGAATTGAACACATTGATAGAGATCTTCCGGTTCCTGTCGTATGGAGGACATATTCGTCACGCAAGCCATTCATTGTGAGTGCAATCCTCTCTAGGCATTTGACTCTGTCGCTTACATTTATTTTCTATAGCAAAGAGATTTTCATTCATTTCTGTACTGTCAGCTTTCAATATGACCACTGAACACAAGCACTTAAAATATCATACGTTTTATTCTTAGAGAAAACTTCTCATATAATGAACAGTGTGATTTTCCTGGTTCTCCGTCCGTAACCATGGACTCTCCTACTTAAAAGTAAGGATTTCGTTGATGGAATTATCTTCTACCTACCATTTGAAATAACAGACTCTTTCACTTTACCACTTCTTCCTTTTTATCATTTATTCAACCAGACTGCGCCAAAAAAGGTGGGTCTCGCCGAAGGCTGATTCTTTATTTCCAATCTGTACCGTCTATTCACGGTTGTAGATCGACGGCTTGAGTTGAGTTGCAATAAAATGATTAAGATGAAGGAAAATAGTGGTCGAAAATGAATTTTGATTGATTATTTTAGTAAGGGGGTTAACTGATACTTCTATATAGTATGAGCATTTTGACGTTGAATGCACAGAAGAAACTAGAAAGCACTCGGAGAGTGCATACCTCTACCAACGCCGTACACTGGCGAAACACTGAATGAAAATCAGTACATGTATTTCTATGCCGCAAGATTAGAGGTAATCGTGTAAGTTTCAGTTTTTTCATATTTCGGACTAAAGTCTTGGTATATGGAGAAAAATCTCTCAATCCAGAACCAAAAGACATTGATAATGACGTTTAATCTTATCACTGGAAAACGACCACGGAGGTCGAGAGGATGGGATCGTTCCCGTGCAATGATCCCCCTCCCCCAACACACACACACTTTTAGAAAAACATTCACGCACAGGTTGCTGCGTAAGCACAGCTGCAGACATAATTGGAACGATGGTCAACCAATCACAATATTTTGATAATAAAAAAAGATTCTGGATCTATTCAATTCTTTCTCAGTCCATGACCTAACTTTCCGCGAATTATCATTGAAATTCACGGAGAATTTTTAGAGATACCGCGTGAAAAATCAGACAAAAACAAGTGAATAATAAATATCTTAAAAAATCAAAAATGTTTCCCAATCGAAAAGAAAAGGTTTTTGGGTCCACACCAAAGTTTTATGTTCATCCTTAGTCCATAGTCAACCTTTCAAGTTGGACTTTCTCTCGATGATATAAGCAACCATGAATTATGGTTCGATTTTCTTCTATGAGAGTCGCCTGATGAGGGAAAGTATGTTGATATTTAATAAGCTTATTTTAGTATGGCACAAGGAAATACAGGAGGAAACTAGGAGAGAAGCGTTATGTCGTACCAATTGAACATGCATGACCTACCATGAAAAATAGGCTTTCGGAATTAAGGATTTCCACTTGGCTTCAAGCACCGACCTCTGGTACCAGTAGGAAATTAACAACTATCTTCCGTCTGTTATCATTCTCGAAGGGGCCAATACATGCCCCTCGGGGCGCTGGGAGATTTAGAGGAGGTGGTCATAGACTTGAACTGAAAAAATGAATTTTTCTATCTATCTGTGTTTTATCTCAGTTTTGGCAGGGGCCCTGAATCCTGAGAAGAGCTCATAAAGGATCTGTGACCTCCTACCCCCCAAAAGGTTGAGAATGGCTGGAAGGCATTCATTACTCACTTTAGTAATTATTGCAAGAAAAGGAAGTCTTTATCATTGAAAATAAAAAATATATTTCCGAATGCTTAAATGAAAGGAAACATCTTGGATGAAGTCAAGTTTGTATTTGAAATTGAAGCCAGTAATTTGTACTGTGAAATATTTCGAGAATTCCCCAACGCCAAATATTGTGATGTTGGTATGTTAGGCTGAATCGTTCGAGATTGGGATTTTAGGAAGTACAGGAGACTTGGGCGCATGGAATAGAGAAGGAGGGTGCGCGCAGGTTCTTTAACGATTCACTGCAATACAAACACTGAGCGCTGTTTTCACTTTGCACCTTTTTTTTGTAAAAGTAAAACAGTGGCGCAAAGCGATTTTTGGAAAAGCAGATAAAGCCTGTATTTCGATTGCAATACTCAATCTGAGGCTTATTCATTCTATTCAAAATGATTTTATGCCAATGCTAAATAGATCATGCTAAAATGCTTGACTTGGTACTGAAATACAGATTTTCGGGGCAGGTTTTATTATAAGAGTCGATCGTATGTGAAATTTGCGCCATCCGGCATCAGGAATAAGAAAGAAAAGCCGGTGTGCTTCATCTGAATCGTCTTTTTTTTTTTAAAGGTAAGCGATTGGAAAAATGGTTTGATATCAATTCTGATATACACTTTAAAAAAATCCTGGAACAATTGCGACCCTATAGTTTGTGTATTTCTCCAGAGTGGCGTGGGAAAATATTTTTTTGAATTTACAATGATCGTGTTGAACAAGGTGATTCATGAAGAAAAAAAAAACGTGTCCGATGTTTCAAAATCATAAAAGTGCGTAGGAATATGGCAAAATAAAAAAGAAAATTTTTTTCTTTAAGATTAAAAAACGAAAAAAAAAGTGTGAATGAAAAAAAGGGAGAAAAAAATGAAACGAGAGGAATACGAACGAATGAGGAAAGAAAAAAAAGAATTAAAAAATGGATGAAGTATGAATGACCAAAAATCAAATTGGGAAAGGAAAGGGGGGGGTGAATAGAAGAGATATAAAGAGAGGCGACGCGGGAGCAAAAAGAGGGAGGTTAATTATGATAGAAGTGAAAATTAGAGTATACAAAAGAGAGGGTATTAGAAAAGAGAAAGAGGGGGTTAGTGAGCAAAGAGAGGGAAAGAATGAGTTAGAGAGGAAGAAACGAGAAAGCACAAAAGTAGTGAGAGAGAGATTACCCGAGAGAAGAGTAAATGTTACAATTAATTAAAGGCAGAACTAGGATTTCTAGCGAAGGAGAGATCCAATTGGAGATTTTTTTTTTTACTAATAAATACGTGAAAAAAACTAATAAACATCATGAGTAAAGCACAATTTTTTACTTACATTTGAGCTATAACTTTTAGCACTTGAATTGACAAAATCATAATGTAAAAAAAGAATTAATCATAGAAGTTTACCACAAAACCAATAAATGAACAACTTGAAAAAAATAACACGGAAGACATTTCATCTATATTAGATAAAAAACGAATTTTTTTGTTCTGTTTTCAAGGTAGATTTATGATTACTTGGGATCATTTGTGTTTCATTTATAAAACTTATTCCTCTTGATATCTTTTAATTGTACTCTACCGAAGCGGGTGGAATCCAGACCCCCATTCCCCCTAATAATGATTTTTAAACAAATAAGAGAGAGAGAGAGAGAAAGATGAATGTACAGAAAGAAGGAGAAAACTAAAAGATTAAATCTTTCTAAATATTATATTATTTCAAACCTTATCATTATTTTGTGTGATAATCACATAAGGATTAAAAAGATTTAGCGAACAAAAAAGGACTAAATACTACAATTTATAATAATAATAATAATAATAATAATAATAATAATAATAATAATAATAATTTAAAATAGAAAAATGTGCGCTATTGCACAGGGGATGGTTATGGCGATGGAAGGAACAGACTTACCGGACAACAAAACCATTGGACATTAACCACACCGACTGGTATGAATACCTTGGGGATCTCGAATGTGACTCTTTAAGTCAAGAAGTAATGAAAGCGAAAAAAGGGAATACCGTTCGAGAAGAAAAATATAGGAAACTAAGCTAAAGAGCAGAAATTTGATAAAAAGGATGAATCTGTGAGCAGTAGTGGTAGTGCACATGTCCATTTTGGGGATGGACAAAGGATGAACCTCAATTAATGGACCGGTGACCTAGTTATAAAATATGACGATGCATAGGGCCCTACACCCCAGAAATGACATAGACGGTTTGCATGTGAAAAGAAATAAAAAGTGGCGGAGGACTCATCGGCATAGAAGACTGTCCAAATGAGGGAAAAGCGTGTGCATGCACGCAGTGAAGATTTCATGAAAAGTACTCAAAGCAGTACAACAAACAATAAAAAGCTAGCAAATGAGGTAGTAAGCAAAACAAGGGAAGAAAAATGAGAACCAAAAAAAAACTCCATTCAGAAAACGGGTCAAAAATATCGCTGGCAAAAGATCCTAGGCATGGCTACTCAAAGGACACTTGAAGAGAAAAACAAAAACTCTTATCGTGGCAGCCCAACACGAATACTTCAGGACAGAGTATGTCAAGGTAGATGTTGACAGAACCAAAACAAACAGCAAATGCTGCCTATGCAGAGAAAGAACGAGACTGTAAACCTTGTAACCAGTGAATGCGGTAAACTAGCCCAGACAGAATACAAGATCTGGTGAGACAGGTTAGCAAATGCCATATTCAGGGAACTATGCAAACAGCTAGGATTCGAGTACATTGATAAATGGCGCTAGCACAAATCAGAAACTACCAGATTACAGAACCTGTAAAATCACAGACATGATGGGCATTGAGTGAATACGAAAGTGAAAAACTGGGAAAGTGCCAGGGCTTCACTTGGGGGCTAGGAAAATACTGGGCGCGCTTAGAACATTGCCAAAGACATTAAAATCGAGATTGGGGGAGCTGGAGATTAGAAAGATTGAGACTATGCAGACCACAGCACAACTGGAGTCTGCAAGAATACCGAAACTGAGAACGAGAGACTAACGACCTCCGGGCGTCAGCAATGACCAAACAGCTAGAAAAGAAATGGCATAAGTATTTGAGACGTGAAGGAAGGTTGGAACAGGAAGGTGGGAAGAGAGCTGGAGTCCTGGGGAGACTTACCGACACTCAGCCTTCAACCATGACCACCAGATAATCGACGAGAAAGTTCAAGTCACGGCACTGCGGTGGAATGCAGGAATGATGAGAGGAGATTTGGGACCTTGAGGGACTTATCACTCGGCCTCCAGCGATGACTACCAGAAATCTGGTGTGAACATGTATACGCATGAATAATAATATTATCATTAATAATAATAATAATAATAATAATAATAATAATAATAATAATAATAATAATAATAATAATGATGATGATGATGAAAAAAGAAAATAAGTAAATGAATGAATAAATAAAAAGGAGACATCATGAAGAATACGAGTGCTCCGAGGTCAGGGGGAAAAAAAGATTTCGTGATTTTGCAAATTTTAGCAATGTAAAAAAAATGGAAGCAAAGAATAGAAATCCCCTCAGCAACTGCTCATTAGTTAGTTCAGAAGAAAAAAAAATAGAAAAAAAAGGAAGATGGAAATAAATAAATAAATGAATGAATGAATAAATATAAAGAAAAAAAAATAAAGAACAAGGGAAAGAAGGTCAGGAAGAATCAATGAAAAGAGAATAGAAACAAAAAAACAAAAAGAAAAGGAAGAAAGAAAAGAAGGACAGAAATAAAGATTAACAGCGAAAATAGAATAAAAAGAAAGATAGAAAAGGAAAAATGGACAAAAGAAAGAATGAATAAAAATAAAATAAAAAGAAAGACAGAAAAAAAAGAGATGAATAAATGTAAAGATATTCAAAAGAGAGGAAGAAAAAATGGAATCGGAAGGAAGAGAGAAAAAGAAAGAAAAGAGAATGAATGAATGATGAGAAATAGAAAGAATGAATGGAAGAAAAAGTAAAGTAAAGGGAAAAATTACGAAAAAGCAAGCAAGCAGGGGAAAATAGAAAGAAAGAAAGAACGTATCAATTGGCCAGAGATACAAAAAAGAAAACAACATTTTAATGAGTTGAGACCGCGCATGTGCTTAATGTTCATTTGAGTACGCGCATGCGCAAAAGTTCGTGAGCTTTAATGTGTGCTCGTTTGCTGACGTATGTCATCGATTAAGGTGCTTTTTTTTCGCTCTATTCACAGTATCTATTTCGGAAGTGATAAAAGAATTTAAAAGATAACTAGCTAAAACGAGAAGAAATGAATAACTTTTCTTATTATTAATTTTTGACAACTATTTGCCTTCATCTTCATACTTCAGTTGTTCTTTATCAGTCAAAAATTGGTTGTAATCGTTCACAATACTTCATTTGATAAAAATGATAATAATAATAGAATAATAGACTTTTTGTTCGTGTTTATTCACGTCCTTGTTCTAACTGTTTAAAACACATTCATTTACATTGCCTTCATGTATCTATTTCAGTTTTTACTTCTGTTCCCCGAATTCGCCGCCGTCTCAAACTACAATTCCTCATTCGGCTAGCAGTATTTCGGCCTGTAATTTCTCATCTGGACAAAATACTTTCTCATTAGAAAAATTTAATGGCAAAAAGTTAAAAACTGACTTCTAAAGTAGTAATTCACTATTGAAATCTTTAAACATGATGAAGTAACAGTAATTATCTTCGATGAAGAATGAAATACAATTATTTCTAAATGTGGTCACAGCTCAGCAGCAGTAGCATCAAGTTATAGAATACAACGTTCACGATTTAGTTTCTCCAATATGTTCGTGATTTGTAAGAAGGAACTGGAAGCCTAGTGATTACGGTGTCGGCAAGCAATGAAATACAGCAATGCCTTGGTTGGTGCTGTTAATTCCTTCCAAGATATTCCATGCTGTTCAAATACGCACTATTATGGGTCTTGCAATAGTTTAATGTGTTTTTTCAGCTCATACTTAGTTACATCAGTTTATAAAGCAATCATCATCATCATCATCATCATCATCATCATCATCATCATCCTTTTAGAACCCATCGTTGGACATAGACCTTCCCCGAGATTCGCCAGACCTCTCTATCATGGGCATCGCAGAGCCAGTGCTTTCTGGATTTACCTAGCTCGTTCCACCATCTTGCTTTCTCTCGGCTACAATTACGCAATTTCGCATATGATCTCTGGGGATTCACGTTGTGAGTCGTGGTGTCCAGCAGTTGTATAGCATTCTTTCCAAACTCCCAATCCATTGCTATTTGAGTTTTCTAACTTTTCCTATGATTTCTCGGACTCTTGTCTTTTCTCTAATATACTGTGCTGTCTTATGATCTCTCCATGTGAGTTTGAGCATGATTCTCTCGTGTGCACGTTGCATGGTTCTCAGTTTGAGGGGCAATCTTTTGTTTAGATTCCATGTTTCAGTCCCATACTCGACTATCAGGAGGATGCATTGGTTGTATAGCCTTCTATTTAGGACAAGTAGGATTTGTGTGCTCTTGAAAGTCGGGCTAGTTCTACCGAAAGCTTGCCAACGTAGTGTAATTCTTCGCTTTATTTCTTCTTCTTTTGAGGATTCCATCGAGATTCGATCTCCCGCACAGCAATACCATAACCGTTCATCAAAAGCTGCATCGATCAAAACAGCACTATTCAAGGTATCGCTGTACAGAAGAGCAGCACTAGTATTTGATTTTAGACTACAACAGTAGTTCTCTCTGAACTCGTACATTTTGCAATCAGCACAGAATGGAAGTTAATTTGCGTACAAAAGATCTCAAAGATTTACCGAATTTTTATTGAAAAAATATTGATTCACTACGTCGAACTCAAAAGTGCACGTATACTTTTGTCACAGGAAAAAGAAATTGCGCAACATAAGATTTTTGCGCCCACCGACTACAAAATAAAATTTGAGGGTAACATAAGCCACTAACTCTCCCAATTAGTTTCTCTTATATGCTCAAGTATTGGGAGAAGAAACGGGAAGCGTAGCGATTACAGTATCGGCAAGGAATGAAATACAATTTTCTCTAAATGTGGTTACAACTGAGCAGCACTAGCGTTGAATTCTAGACTACAAAATCCTTTTATATGTTCATAGGCTGTGAGAAGAAACTGGAGGCCTAGTAATTACGGTGTCGGCAGGTTGATAGAATTAAATGTAATTATTTCTAAACGTGATTATTACTCGGCAGCGGTAGCATTTGTAAGCCACAACATTCGCAGATAGGTTCCTCTTATTTTTTCGTTACTAGTGAGAAATAGAAGAAGCCTAATGATTGCGTCGTCGAAAGGCAGAGTTAATAAGACTTATTTGTGCATTTCCATAGAAAAAAGGACTGCAGGGTTTCTAGAATTGGTCATGGGGAGGGATAATCCAAACCTTATCGCAGAGGCTGACCCAACAGAGGCATTAGAATAGCATCGAATTTGGAAATCGAGGAAGTCAAGCGGCAGAAGTTCAATACGAGTCTCTTGAAGAGAGGCTGATACTGAACTTTCTGCCTCCAGACTCAGATTCATTTTCAAAAATTCGATGCCATTCCAATGCCTGTATTGGGTAAGGCTCGAAGATAAAGTTTGGATTATTGCCACTTATGACCAAATATGACAATCCTATTGCTTAGTGCCGAGATAGCTACGTATTACCTGTGTTTCGCGTTCAAATGAAAGCCTAAATTTTCCGAAGTTGAGTCCAAACAACGGAATGAGTCTGATCATTTCCACCACAAGCGGCTTGTTAACTGTAGCCGTGATCATGACTGTGTATGTCAGTGAGTAGACAGGGCAGAACGGAAATAAAGAATAAAGTCTAGGCGAGACTCGAATTCACATCTCTTCTATTTTGGGAAGCCTGCCTTTGTATGGCAAAAGTTCTATTGATTGAGGCACCACCACTAAAGCATTTATGGTTTACAGAAAATTTTTTTTCAGTTAATTTCTATAAATGGAATCATTCCGGCGATAGACCCTATCACTATAATGATTCCATTTGCTTTAAATCAAGTTGGCTTATCGTTTATGTTAATTCCGAAGATGTTAATGAAAATTAAATAAATATAGGTGATTAATCAGGCAATTTTCAAGATTTAATTAACCATTCAGTTTTCACACCTATTCATAGACCTCCCCTTCGTTCAAAGCCTGGTAACTACCATCTTCTTCCCAACGTTTCAATTTTCGCTGCGTTTTTCATTCAGATTTACAAATGGTGTCAATGTATAATCTTCGCTTCATAATCATTTGATAAGAGATTTGCCTCCTGGCTGTAGATACCTTTTTTTTCCCACCGGCGTCATTGATCGGTGTTCGATCTCAGATGAAAGCCAAGATTTCTTATGCTACAGGTTAGAGGGTAGTAGATGTTCTGATGAAAACTTCAAAGTCTTCGGCCATCTTGTGATGTAAGTAACGTTCGTATCAAGTACATCGTCTGTGTCTGAGTTTTAGAAGGTGACGCTTGCTGCGATGAGGCTCAATGTGGTTAAGGGGTCTTGTGCAAGTAGGAGTTGTGCAACGGTTATGCTCCTTTTGTTCAATTAGATTCTTTTGAGAAGGGTCTGATTGATGGCCCCCAAAATGCTGGATGGTCATTCCAGATACTAGGCGTGACGCGTTGCTGGTGTTTCGATGTTGGCAACAGTGGTCAAATGAATATTCCTACACCCGTGAACAAGGTTCTGGGCGTCCAGGTAGTACAGACGCTCGCTAAAGTCAATGCATTGTACAGGTAGCAGTGGCTAACTACATGACACAGAGCAGAAAAAATGTGGCCCCCAGGATGGTCAATACGAACCGTTGGTAATCGTTTACTTGCAATAGGACTACGAGCTTGCGTACCTCGAGTCAAGTTAGTATTAATCCACTACACATACGTATATATCTCCATTGGTGTCGCAAGAGGGTCACCTGGGGGATTGAATTTCACTATGTAGTGTTTAGAAATGAGAGCAACTTTTGCCCATATGCAAGCAATGGTCGTTTGTGTGTGCGACGTAGACTTGGAGATACCATCTTCCGGAGTGTATTCACTCAGGACAACACAGGCCGAAGCCCTGGCATCATAGGGTGGTTTGTCATATGTTACAACTCTCCTTTGCCTTTGGTGTTTGTAGAGGGAGGAATAATGACCAGTGCAAAGTATGTTCATATCATTGTTCAACCTATTTTTCATCCATTCCTGCGACAGAAATGCAATGTGCTCTTTTATCAGGATAAATCCTGCTCACATGATGTCTCTGCAACTCAAGATGCCTTGCGAGATGTCCGACAACTTTGATAAGAGGTTCGACAACTTCCCTGGATGACACAATTGCCAGAACTGTCCCCCATTGAACTTGTTGTCTCTGCAACTCAAGATGCCTTGCGAGATGTCCAACAACTTTGATAAGAAGTTCAGCAACTTCCCTGGATGACACAATTGCCAGAACTGTCCCCCATTGAACTTGTTGGGACACAACACCTGACTCGTTCAATTAACCCACTACAACTCTTGCTGAATGCATCAACAGGTGTAAGAAGCATGGAAAAATGTATTGCAAGTAGATATTCACCATTTGTACGATTGTATGCATACTGATCTGTGTCATCGCCCAAGGAAGAATAGGGTCTGAGCACTGTTAATGCAGCCCTTATTTTGCAACTAGTGCACCTTATTGATTTGTACATGTGACCATTTACTATAACCCAGCTATATAACCTGTACGTTTAATCTTGAGTAATTTGAAACACCTATTCACGGTGTTACAATTTCATCTTCCGTCAGTGTATATACGTATTTGTATAATTCAGCCATACGTAAATCATCCCGTAATCTTTTTCATTAGATTTATGCTAGTCTGTCTATAATAATCTGAGACGCAGGTCATTTTAAGACAAGATCGAGAAAAAAAAAATTTACACCATCGCAATTTGTGTTCCAGTCTGAAATCGAACAGATCGATTCTTGATTGGCAGATATTGAAATACAAAATGAAACGTTTTTCACATGTTTATTTCTCTCTTTTTTTTTTTTTGCACAAATACAAGCATAGACACATGAACATACACTCACACACACACAAGCACACGTTTAACTTGGTCTGGTAAATCGGATTTTTCTACTTTTCATAACTTCACACAGGCCATCAATTTATGACAAAGAGTGAAAGGCTCAGATTTGGAATAAAGGACGAGCCCCCTCAGTGAGAATCGAACTCACGTCTATTTTGTTACGCTTACCGCTCTGAAAACGCATCTTCTCCGATCTTTAAAGGCGTCATATTTGTAATTGTTTTTACACTAATAGTATCAGTCGTAGCAATATTATCTTCACTTTTCCCATTAGATGAAGTATTATCAATCATTCTTAATAATTCTTTTAATAGTATTTTCTTCCAGCTCGATTTTTAGTTGCTTTTTATCGCAACAACCATCAATCTACCGCAATGGGTAAAAAATTGAAACGAAAGAGAATACTGGTTAAAAAATTGAAAATGATGGTTGACTATGTTTTATCTAATAGGGAAACAAATATAGTATTGTGATTTGTCTAGCACAGAATCATTAGAGTGTGGCACACAATGACAAGCAAACAAGGAATAGGAAGCAGGATGAGGTGGCATAGTGCAGTAATTCCTCGGGGCGCCGCGACCAGCTAATTGGGGCGCTGCGAAATATTCAAAAAAATTTTTCGTATTTCAATACATGATCACGATAATAGGAAGCGACATCTAAGTGGTTATTCACTAATCTCTCTATCCATCTATTAGTTTCATATAAATAACTGCAGACTCTTCGCAGCCTCATAATTGGAGATTGAATTTACAGAAAAGCTGTTTGATCAAGCAATTAATTTAAAGCAAGTGTTTTCATGAAGATAATAGATTTATTCAATGATTCATTATTTGTTTATGTAATCAACATATACACATGAACGTAAATCCAATACATTATCCATGCAGTTCATTATTTTCCAACATAAGCGTCGTGGGAAAAAATCATTATACGTTAATTGATTTGAAAAAGGTTGGGAACCCCTGGTATAGTAGATGTTTAGTAAGCTTATGTTGGGTTGAGAGCCACTCAAGGAAGATTGAACTCACTTGTAGGGCACTCTGTGCGAATCAAACTTACTACACCTGTAATGCTCTGTCACCTATCGCTATATTGTAGGCGCTCACCTGTCTAATTATTAAGCTTAGTTTAGACCAGTGATTCTCAAACGGAAGGCACTTGGCTCCCAGGGAATGAACTTCTTAAGGAGAGGAATTTCAGTCAGAGACGGTATAATGGAAAGTATAACTGAGGAAAAATTAGTAGACGGCAATTCAACGCCCCACCCCGTTCATGAAACCTCTGATAAAAACAATGTGGAATGTGATTTGTTAATCTGAGAATCATTGCTATCTCCTTACACAGAATTTCATCCATGGCACTCTAGAAGACTCGAACTTACTGCAGTAATGGACTGCAAACTCTCTAGCAGAAGCACAAGTATCTATTTATTAGACTTAGTCTGCAACATGAACATTGCAATGAGTGCTTAGTAAATAACAATTTCACTTCACTAACAATGGTCTATAAGTTAGGATTGCTAACTAATGCTCTATGGTAGTAGCCAATTAGTGTTTTAGTTCAGTGTTCTTATCCTTTTTAGCCCTTACCAACGAAGTTGTGAGAGGTACGCATATCCACTCATATCTGTCTGGTTGTCCACACGATATCTCCAAAAGTTTGCATTGAATTTCAATGAGCTAAAGAGAATTGGTTAAATTTGGGAGGGGATCCAGGCATTTTTATTTCCGTTAAGAGATATTTTCATGTACCAAGAAGAAGTAAACAATTGTCAGAAAAATAAAAAAAATAAAATTGAAACACAGGTACCTGTCCTGCACTGATGATCATTCAGTTTTTACTTACTGTAAGGCGTTGAGAGATGTGTGCGCTCTGAGCACTTTCTAGTTTTGGTTTCTGTTTGTTAGTCATGATACTCATGTGTATTTACGATTTTACAAGTCTAAACATGTACTTGGTGATGGCTTCGTAGAACGTACCACATCGAAACCGATTGACCTTCTTGGAGAATAATATCGAAGTACGGCTCGCATTCGGAGAGGAAACTTTGGAGGCAAATATTGAACCAGGTTAGAGCAACTGCCACCGCCTTTCCATCTGTTTGAGACCATGTGTAAAGGAGGCCAAGTTGTAAACAATCACAGCAAAATTCTTGGAGAAGTATGGGAGGGAGGGAGGGAGGAAGGAAGGAAAGGAAGGAAAGGAAGGAGAGAAAGGGAGGAAACAGTCACAAAATTCTTTAAAAAGAAAGGGAAGAAAGAAAAGAAATAGGAAGGAAGGAAAGAAGGAAGAATGGAGGAAGGGAAGTTGTGAACAATCATATCAAAATTCTAACAAAAGAGAGGGAGAGAGGGCGGAGATAAGGAAGGAAGCAAGGGAGGGAGGGCGGAAGGAGAAGGAGCAAATGATGAGGAGGAGGAAGGAAGGGAGGGTGCAAGTGAGCAATGGACGAAAGAAAGAAAGAAAGAAAGAAGAAATGAAGTGAGAAAGGAATGAAGGAAAAATGGAGAGGAAGAATGAAAGGACAGAGAGAGAAAGGAAAGAAGGAAAGGGTAGGAAGGAAAGGAGGGAAAGAGGAAGGTTGGAAGGGGGAAAACGAGGAAGAAAGGAAATCGTAAACAATTGCAACAAAATTTCAACAAATGCACAAAGCAGTTGCAAAGCTTCTTTTTTCATCTATGTAATCGAATAAAAACTTTGATCGATTCGATCTGATAATCTAATTATAGGACTTTTGATTTTATTTCAGCGACTAGGAAAAATCTCATCTTGGCCGTTTGCGGCAAACGAGACAGAAAAACAAGGAACCAATGAACGATGCTTTATTTACTAAAATGCTGTAGTAGCTCAGTAGACGGAACAGTGGTCTGGAGATTTGAGGTTCGGCAAAAAAAAAATACTTAAACCAGTTCAATGAGAATTCGTGTAGATCAGAACTTTTTGGTCAGTCAGTCAGTCAGCCAGTCAGCCTGTCTGTGTCTCTATCTCTCTCACTTTATATGTCTGTCTATCTATCTATTTATTCATTTATCTCTCTCTCTCTCTCTCTCTCTCTCTCTCTCTATCTATCTATCTATCTATATATATATATATATATATATATATATATATATATATAGTTTCGTCTTTATAAAAGAAGAGAGATTTTCCTTTACATCGGAAATCGAATAGTTGCCATCACAGGAATATTAAACTCTCTCTCTCTCTCTCTCTCTCAATATATATATATATATATATATATATATATATATATATATATATATATACACCCTATTGGACAATTAGTTCAAAACAATCTTTCCATCGCGAGTTTTCCGCTCAAGTTAACCTCTTTTCTAATTAGCCTCCGTTTAGCAAATATCTATTTATCATATATCAGATACTATAAGCTACATGGGGCCCGTGTGCCAAACTAAGCAAATCTTGTTAAGCATCATCTATAAATGTTATATCGTAGCATTATTTGACAGTGGGTAAATTCCATTGAAAATTCAAACGAAGTTGGTAGGCTACAGTTCTTCAAACCGTCTCGAAATGTGTTGGGTGCCAGAAATTCCGTACACGATTTCAACGGGAATAAAAGAAGTGAACTTTAGTTCGTGTGGCGAATATTTAAGAGCTAAAGGTTTTCAAACAGCCAGACTTTCCAAGGAATAAGTTACTTGCAAATATTCCAAAGTCTAAGAGATGATGTGATTCCAAAATGAGATTGACACAAGAGAATGAATAAAAGCTACGAAGTACTTCGATAGAACTCATACGAGGCGGCCTTGTGCCAGGCTACAGTGAGTTCAGGAAAATAACTGGAGATTATTCTTATTTGAAAGTCAAATATCTATATTATACTAAAAGTTGGATTATGTTTATTGGTTCGTGACCTCTAAGTAGCCAGAAAGGCGCATTGCAGCCAGATGAATTTAATTATTCTACTCCTAAAATGCGCTGACTTGAAGAATACAAACAATCTGCCAGTTAATAATAATAATAATAATAATAATAATAATAATAATAATGCGGGGTTTGCATTTATCCTTGGTTTTCCTGTATTCTAATGACTGATTAGTCAAGGGAGATTACTATTAAATGCTAATTGTGGAGCGCAGAGCCCCATATTTATTTATCTACTTATTTGTAAATGCGTTCAAATCCAAGTTTGCTTCTTTCTTTAAAAAGGTGACCCAACGGGTCATAGGGTTGTCTAGAAAGCCAAAAAATTTATTCATATTCCTTGGCTTGAGCATTCGTTGACCGACTTATTCCTTCTCGTTATTTGTTTCACTTCTTTTTTTTCTCTCCCACTTCCTCCCGCTCTTTGCCTCTGTCTCACGCTCCTTTCTCTAACCCTCCTTTCTCATCCCCCTTCACTTCCTCCTATTCTCTACCTCTTTTTCATCCTCTTGCCTTACGTCCCTTCTTCTTGATCTCTACTTCTTCCTCACCCTCTTTCCCTTCCTCCTATTCTCTATCCCTTTTCACCCCCTTCCCTCCCTCGTATTCTCTACTTCTTTCCCATCCTCCCTCCCTTCCTCCTATTCTCTACCACTTTCTCATCCCCCTTCCCTTCCTCCTACTCTCAACTTCTTTCACAGCCTCATTCTATTCCTCCTATTCTCTGCCTCTTTTCCACCTTCCTTTCTCCTATTCTCTAACTCTTTTTCATTCTCCTTCTTTTCCTCCTATTTTCTGCCACTTTCTCGCCCTCCTTCCCTCTATCTTATCTCTACCCCACCCTCTCTCTTCTCTCTGTCTGTCTCCCCCTCTCTAGGTCACTCTCTTTACATCGTTTGTGCTTCTGGTTGCATTTAATAATTGTCAGACAAGTGTCAATTTCTCTTTTCTGTTTTTTTTTATCCAAATTAAAACTCTAAAAATATTCCATCCATGTAACCTTTGGCCAAATCGTTTTTGAAATTGAACAAAAAACGGAAGCAAACCAGAAAATGCCAAGTTCACACTTTGTTTGATGAGCACATCAAGAGTGAGTTTGCTGATCCAGGGTGGAGTAGGGGTCAAGAGGGGTCGGGCCTACTTGCCAGGGAATAACTAATTTGAAAAAAAATTGAATACCTAGATAAATAAATTTTATTGGAGATCCTGTGATAGATTGTGTGATGTAGATATATAACTACGGTGCAGGGAATGGGGATTCATGGATCCACCCTAACATCTAATCACTTCATTCGTTGCTCATTTCCCACAAAATTTATATGAGAACTTTTGGAGGTATCAAAACCGTATCTTGTCGTGGCTAAGATCCGAACCATGGTTATCACGAACATTGCATGAGGTCGTCACCTCTAGATGTTCACAGATCACAGTCACAGTGAAGCGCGTTTGCTTCGTTTCCTTTTCTAAGGACTAGAAAGTTTGAAATTCATTCAATGTGGATACAGTGCAACGATATAACGGAGGGAAGTTCTGGATTCGCTCCAAAATTTAATCACTTCTTCTGTTGCCCATTGTCCAACCTTCCGCTGAATTTCATTAAAATTCATTGAGAATTTTTGGAATTATTCCGAGGACAACCTGATATACGGAAAGACGGACGGACACTGGTGAGAACACATCTCTTTGTTTGTAGAGGTGAATAACAGCTAGGGTTATTACTTGGAAGTTTTCATAACCAAGAATAAATGTTATAACACTCTTGTAGTTGGGTAATAATCCTCTTCGAATGAGAAAAATATCTCCACAGTTTCTCAGCTTTCAATCTTGCCCAGTTGTTTCTAAGCATTTTGTACATTTCAATGAAGCATCATTAAAATATAAACATTGTATGCTTTTCTTCTAAGCTATATTTCCACATTTATTCTTTATTACAGGAATGTTTGATAAACCTTGTTGCAATTGTCAATCATTCAAATAAAAATTACAATTTTTTACATAATGAAACTGAATTCTATTCTTAAAGGATTCAAACCAGTCTGTATTTGAGATTAATTTCTCTTCAGTACCCGTTCGAGTGTCATTATTTTTCACGGCTGTAAAGATACTCAAAGCTTTTGCTTGAATTGTAGCTTTAGAAAGAGGAATACGTTTTCTCACAACGATTGAGGATATCTCAATGCATGTGCACCGCGATTATTCGACAACTAGCTATTGTACGAAGTTGAAATTCTTCGGATTTATTAGTCAACACAAGCCAATATCGCGTAGAATTTTTTGAGATATATGATAAAAAAAAATATCTTTCTACAACACTAGCTTCATGCCAACCATTGAACGAAAACACACGGACGCTCCACTTCTCTTAGCGTCATTATTTCAACACGTTTCTAAAACACCAACTTCATGTCGGCCATTAAACGAAAACACAACAATGTTTTTTTTCTCCCAGCGCTACCGCTGTAACACGTCTCTAAAACGCTAGCTCCCAGTCAGACATTGAATGAAAACGTAAGGATGCTCTGCCTGTCCTAGCGTTCAACAATATTTTTTTTTTTTTTTGCAGGGACACGACTCCCTCCTGTTCTCTTTGCAGGGTAAAAAAAAGGTCGAATTTCATGCCTCACTGCTGATGATAATATCGACCTTGCTACAGTTCCTATCAATCATTTACCTTTGTCTCGTAGCAGTTGTATCAGGGTGATTCATTTATCAAGTCGGAGCGAAGATGATCGCGTTTTTTAAATTTTTAAATGTACTGCCAATTTTTGGATCATTATTATTATTATTATTATTATTATTATTATTATTATTATTATTATTATTATTATTATTATTATATACCTATGTCCATGTGATATACCATTGTGAACTGAGAATTCTGCTCAGTTTATTTAAGTAGAACATTTACTTTTCACAATCTATTCTGGTTTATTTGAGGCAGACAAATCAATGATAGAAAAAAGTAAATTCGAGCAAGTTTGTTGAATGATTTCAAAATGGGACGTAATTCAGCAGAAACTACTCGCTATATCAAATGAGTATTTAGTCGGGGATCATCAACGAACATTGGTTCCAAAAATTTTGAAACAGAGATGAGAGCCTTGAAGATGTGGACGTCTTTCTGTGATAGACGACATCTAATATTGAGGCAGACCCACGAAAAACAACTCTAGAGGTGGCAGGGGAACTAAACGTTGACCATTCAGCAGTCGTTTGACATTTGCACAATACTGGAAAGGCGAAAAAAGATCGACATGTAGCGCAAATGACCGTGGATGAAAGAAAAAAAATTTTGCCTTTGGCACGAATGACCGTGCAGAAATTGAACAAATCAGGCTTCGAAATTCTACCCCATCCAGCTCATTCACCAGACCTCTCCCCGACCAAGTAACATTTCTCCAAGCATTTGAAATACTTCCTCCGAGGGTATATCTTCAACAACCAGGCGACATCTGACATTCATTGGTTCTCGAACACAATAATTCTATGCTTCCATAATGGACCTGTTTTTAGTTGGCAAAAATGCCTTTTTTCCCCCTTTCTATTTAGACTATATGTTTATCATACTTTGGATTGTTGATGTATGCATGCCGATATCTCTGTCAATTTTCGTCACGCGTATGGAGTTGTATTACATCAAATTTCTGCTCTATTTGCTGTGTGAGTATTTTCTCTTGTCCTTATTCACTGGGGTGGTTTATACAATACAACGATAGCAGCGACACACATGAGACGTACGGTTTTGAACCTTCATGTATCAAAAGAATTCATGCTAAATCGAATTCAGTAATGTAATTAATCGAATTTAGTCTGGTATCAAATAAAAAATGGTATCATATAATTCGTACCAAATCAAATTCGTAATATTTGATTTTACTCTTATCGAGGCTTGCCTGTATAAAGCTTCTGCGTTAGATGTTGATAAATGCGTAGAATGAGTGAAATTTTCTCTGATTGCAAGTTGCATTCATTTTTCTCTCGATAACAGAAATTTTGTTTGGTCATATGATCCAAATCAACAGAGTGTCTTACTTGGTCTTTCGTTACATCTCTAAGGTAATTGGATGATTGATTGTAGAGGCCCATCTCCTCTCTAAGTAATATAAAAAAGGTAGCACTGGTTTACATAGTATAAGTGGTAAAAAAAAAGAATAGAGACCAGAAAATACTTGTCTCTATTGACCAACTTGGCATGCCAGTGACATGCCTGAATAAAAACTCGGTTCACCAATACTGTTTTCGGGCTAAGAGATGTGACTTTGCAGTAAAAAAAATTCAAATCCTGTAATGGTTTATAAGCACTTCCCAATGAGAAGCAAAAATGAAACCGTAAATATTGTGAGTTTCAGGGATGGCTCAGAGTCCGCAGCAGTTGTATATTTCCCACTGACACCAGTAGTCGGTGATCGAGCTTAGTTAGAAACTAAGATTTCGAATGTTGGGAGATTGGAGTAACACAATCATCCTCCTTCATGTTATTCTGTGCAAAATGAAAGAAAGCATACTAGATTATTTTTCCATTATTTATTTTGTATTTGATCGAGTTATGAATCCACGTCAATGATTGAACTGTGCCGATCCATGGTGAAGAAAGGGGCACAAGTTGAATTTTCATCATGATTATCAGCAGCAGCAGCAGCCTTTTTTTGTCGAACATGGACCTTCCACAAGATTCGTCAAACCTCCCTATCATAGGCATCGCTGAGCTAGCACTTTCTGAATTTTTATCTAGCTTGTCACGCCATCTTACTCTCAGTCGGACACAATTTCGCGTATGATCTCTGGGGATCCACGTTGAAAGTCGTGATGTCAAGCGGTTGTCTGACATTCTATCAACATGTCCAGCCCGTTTGAGTTTTCCAACTGTTTCTATTATATCTCGGCGTTTGTCTTTTCCCTTATATATTTTGCTGTCTCGTAGTCTCTCCATATTAGGTTGAACATGATTCTCTCATGTGCACGTTGAATGGTTCTCAGTTTGCAGGTCAGTCTGTTGGTTAGGTCCCATTTTTCAGCTCCATAGGGGACTATCGGGAGGATGCATTGGTTGTATACCCTTCTTTTTAGGACTAGTGGGATTTGTTTATTCTTGAAAGCTTGCTCTACCGAAAGCTTTCCAACCCAGTGTGAATCTTCGCTTTATTTCTTCTTCTTTTGATGACCTCATGGAGACTCGCTGTCCTTGGTAGATGTAGTGCTCCGAGTTTTCCATTTCGATCGTTGTGTCTTTGTCCCCAACATGTTTGTTGTACATGACGTTTGCACCGGGAGTTAATTCTCATTTCTGTTCTGCAGTATTTACACACTGTCGTAAATCAATGACCTGGGTTAGGTTGTGATGAAAAGCAACTTTAAAAAAAATAAGTTGAAAGAAAATAGTTGTAAAAAATTGATAATCAAGCCGAGCAAGTTCCGCTCCAGTTCTTCTGAACAACCACAAGAGACTCCGAATAAGAAGAGTAATTTTACTTCACAGAAATAAGCTGGAATCTATGTGTTCAGATATCTTACCTGGGCGCCTCGTGAATCAAACGAATATCGTGTCACTTAGTCCCGATATTCACGACCTATATCAAGGAAATGATTTCGATTTTCGGTCGGTCGGTCGGTGGAGCGTTCTGTCTGTCGGTCCGTCGGTCGGTCCGTCGGTCGGTCCGACTTACGTTAAACAACAGAAATGGGAAAGAAGTAAGGAGGGAAGAGCTGTGATTTATTAATGGTGCAAGGTTATTAAAGCTATGATGTAATAATATAACGTACGTGAATGGCATTTTCGTATTTAAATAAAAAGCCATTAATGATTTTTATTGAAAATAATACTCTCAGAAAATTTCCATATTGAAATGTTTTACAAGTATGAGACTCAATTGATTCTCCTTCCCCTCCTCCTGTAACTATCATCACGAATGGTGGACGCATCGTTGAACTTATGGTTCTTGTCTGATTCTGCATCACCATGTTTTCCTGAAATAAACCATCTTCGGTGTTTTCCCTCCCATCTTCAACAAGCCTAGAGCAGAACGTTCTGCTTTAGGCACCAAAGATTTATCTGCTATGCATGCTCAGTATGTGCGATGTAATATTCAACTTAGTTCGCATTAAAGCCAGTGCCGGGGTTGAACCAGGGTTGTGAGCAAAGGAGGGGGTCAAAATAGAAGAGAATATCTTTGCGTAAAATATGTGAAAGAGAAAAAACAAATTTTAAACATCCATGATTACATGGGATTATTTGAGTTTGATATTTATAAAATTTTGTAGTGAAACATGTGTCTGCATATGGAACAAAGGAAGATGGGTCATTAGTTTCAGCGGGGATTAGTAGTGGGGTCGATCGGCCAATAGCAGTTTCCTTACGATGAGTTTTGACTTACTCAACCAACCAGCGTACTGCTTGAAAGTAGCTCTGTTTGTCTGTCTATGGTTGACTCTTCAAACAATGACACCCTCAGCAACGGCGTCAGCGGCAGGGAAATTTTAATGGTATTGTGGCAGTTGTGGAAAAGACAATCTCCCCTGAACTCTCGGCTGGTTTGGGGAGGTTGGATGAAGGTGGACAAATTATCAGCTATCGAGGCTTGTTAGGAGCAACACGCGTCTATCTCAGTTATTGGCTGTTGAAGCGCTAGAGAAAGTAAATAGGGAAGTCATTGTCAAACGGATTCAAGTACTTCGTTGAAAGATTTCGTCCAACGTTTTTCTAGTCCTGTCCATTTTTTCCCTCTCAAATCTTTGTCCGGCTCTTGTTTCCGCATGTTTTTTCCATCTTTCTTTTTCGGAAACTCTTCTTGTAACTTCTCTCCGAATCGTTGTGCCACATGAGAACACGTTTTACACATGGTTGTACGACGATTTCCCCGTCTATATTTTTTGAAAAATTCAAACTTGCTTTGGCCAAGCAAAGGGGGAGTTCCTGGGCACCTCCCCTCGATCAGTGCCTGAGTCACAGCCTTTATTTGTTTTACATAAGGTGCAAACTCTCTCTTGGTGTGCTCAACAAACAAAGCGTGAACCTTACATTTTCTGTTTATAAACACCGGAATTAAGCTTACATGGACATAACAGAAAACACTTGGGTGGCTGCTATAGTGCAATAGTCAACAAGCTTTTAAAGACCATTCGCTACCGTGGGAAGTTTTAATTTCAGAAAGTGCCTCCTCCTGCAGTCTATTAGTATTGTGAGTTTGATTTTAGGCGTCACTACACTGGCCTTGTGCCAAACTAAACTCAGTAAATATACATGGGCACCAACAAGAGAGCGAAAATGAGAAAATACAAAAATTTGACTTGTTTAAAATGAAGACTAAATAGACTGATTCAGGATAGTTCACACTGGATTTCAAAATGTTAAGATTGTACTCGTCGGGAAAGCATTGAGAATGGAGTACATTCCCAAGAGCAGATGTTCTTGAGAAGAAACTGTCCTTGCGTGTTTATTACAATGGTTTAGCTCAGTGGTCCCTAACCGGGGATAGCTAGTCAATGGCGGGGAATAAGGCTATTAGATCAAAAATAAAGGTCATCGTGAACGTTTTGGTGTTTAAGGATTGTAGGTATGTATGACACAAGATAGAGTATAACCGTGCAACCAAAGATCTGAATTTTTCTTCCCGGTCTTGTTTATCAAAATTATTTTATATTTAGTTACAGATTTAACTTTTTGTTGCTGGGTTTAATTGGTTTTATTAACCCAAAATGTTTCTTACTAGAATGGAAAGGGAAAACAAGCTATCTTATTGACAATAGTGGTGAATGACCTTGAAAACGTTGGGAACCTCCGGTCTAGCAAGAAAAGAATTGAGATTATTTCAGGGAAAATGTCTGGGTGTTAGCTTAGGGATATCTACCCCACAGAGTGACAGTGGGAAGAGATAAAGACAGAAATATTTCAGAGGATTAAGAAAGAATTTGACGTAATTGGCCGAACCCCTGGAGCTTGCTGCGGTCAGTGCATTATGCTCTGATAGTAATCTTTTCGAATCATGTGCCTACCACCAGTTTTATCTCTGGCTAAGCCACGACAGCTTAGTTCGTGGGGCTCCCAAAACGCTTATCAAGTATATCTTTGAAACGATCTCTGTGTACACACGAAGCCAGGGTGGATCTAGGATTTCGAGCAGGGGAGGGGGGAGTCTAAATCGAAAAATCTAATTTCACAAATAAATACGAGAAAAAAAGAAAAACAATTCTAAAATTGGAGAACAGAGAAAGTAATAGGTGAATGAGCATTTTCAATTTACCTTCGATTTGACAAGAGAAAAAAAATTAATCGAAGGAACTTACCACGGAACGAATTGATAAAAATGTAGAGAATTATACGGAAGACATATTAGATGAAGAGCAAAAAAGAATCTTAGTTTTTAACGTAAATTTGGGATTATATATATATATATATATATATATATATATATATATATATATATATATATATATATATATATGTATATATATATATATGTATATATATATATGTATATATATATATATATATATATATATATATATATATATATATATATATATATATATATATGATTTTGTTACTATACTTTGTTCGAGCAGGGATGGGGTCTTGACACCCTAACAGATCCGAACGATTCATTTACGTCGTTGTCGCTAAGGATTTAAATGTAAGGGGGAGGATGCCACCTCGGAAGTGGAATACAAACCCAAAGTGTTTTCAAGAGATCTATCGCGAGGAACCCATTTTCTTTGGAATATTGCATGCCTGCGATTCTTGGTCATATCTTAAACCTTTATACTGGATGCTTGAGCAAAAAAATCTGCGAACTCGTAAGAATAACTTCTGAAATGCAAAACAGAATTGATAATCCAGATAGGATTTGGTTCTATTGCGATACTTCCTCCGGGTAACAATAACATTTATTGCAATTATTTGCAAGACTACCCGGCGCTGCTCGGATTGAAGTTGGACAGTTAAAAAAACTTTATAGCACTGTGTAAACGGCAAAGAAGAAACAAAACGAGCTGTCCTTTTGGATTTCATTCTATGAATGAAACTCATAGAATTTTCAACTTTTAAACGTATTCAAAACTTGGCATATAATCTTAAATGAATTACGGGTGGTTTGCATGAACATGGAACTATCCAAACTAAGTAACATCGTTTCTTTTTATAGCAATTTTCATACATACATACATATATATATATATATATATATATATATATATATATATATATATATATATATATATATATATATATATATATATATATATATATATATATATATATATATATATATATATATATATTAAGAAATAGATATATATGAAATTGAGTTACATTATATAGAAACATTTTTTTGAATTGCACGGTTAATGTATCACTTAACCTAGACAACGTAAACAGAATAAATATTTCTTTAATTTACAATCATTCTGTCGGAACATATACATCCATTTCTTGATACATAACTGCTGCATTGAAAGAAACGAATAGACCAAGAATAAACGAGATTAGAATTTAAGGTGAAACCAGTTATTTGGGCCTTTGCATAACTGTTGGCCGTTCAGCTCAATAGTAAGAGCATCGTTACGTTGAAACGTCTATCTTATCGGTCACAGGTTCGATTCCTCCAGCATTTTCTTCAATTGCTTATTCTATGTGCGTTGTCTAGGCTAAATGATACATTAACCGTATTACGACAGGGGATCATTTTAAATAAATGTCTCTATATAACAAAACGCAATTTATGATCATTCATATATATATATATATATATATATATATATATATATATATGAATATATATGAATATAATATTGTGATTGGATATCATTATTTCAAACTCGTCCATCAACACTCCATTTTCAGTGTGCGCTGGAGCGACTGATGTCCTCTGTATAGATTACAAAATTCACAAGCATGAAGGCCATGCTCCACAGGATATATTTATGCCAAAGTTTTTTTTTCTGTTCGTTTGTGTGTTAGGGATAAGGGGAAAGTTTACGGGTCAGAGAGATATAGGAGCGCCGCAGAATAGGTGTTAGGTTGTTACAAATAAAATGTTGTTTTTAGAGAGTTTGATGAATTTTGATGTAAACAACAACAACAACAACAACAACAAAAACAAAAACAAAAACAACAACAACAAAACAGCATATATTTATTCCGAATATGACCCATTCGGAACAAAAAGCTTTTTTCTTTCATACCATCTCTGTAAAATTCTGTAGCTTTAGTCGTCATGAATTTAATGAAAGCACTAATCATGACTTCCCAATTATTGTACCTGTTATTGTGGATATGAAGTAAGAAATATTTGAAAAGATGGTAATCTATTGGAGAACTGCTGACTGTGATTATAGCTAATGCTGTAAGCTTAGACCTAATCAGCCGAGAAATGTGAGTCCTGGAATTGGTACAATACATTCATATATAATTGGTTATATAGAGATTCCATTCAGCTCATGCAGGACCTATTTTTTCCAACTTTTCAACCTTCCTATTGCTTTGAGATAAAGTTATTTGGTCGCTGATGAAGTCTTGAACTCTCAGAGCGTTGTTCATGGATGGTTGGCTACCACTATCGATAATTCTCCATCAAGAATATGTTTTGGCCTCTTATGAGATTTATCATAAGTATCTTTATCTCCAGACCTAAATCTATTGAACCAACGCCAAAAAAGTCGCACTTTCGTGAAATTTACTTCAAATGTTTTGTGGACATTATCAGCATCTTGAGCAGCATAATGTCCTAATTTGAAATCGTAATTGAAAATTAGCCCAACTTCTTGAGCTGTTAAGGACATCCCCCTCCAATAATAATGAATTATATTTCTATTTACATTGAATCTGCAAAAAATGCTATTACAAAAGTAAATATTTTATCTTTAATGCTATTCTCTTTGACGGAAAAAAGGCATTTCAAGTGTTACAACCTAAGACAAGGACTCTTTAAAGAAGACATCGACCCCCTGAGCCATTGACCACATGTGTGTGTGTGTGGGGGGGGGGCTGTGTGATTTAATTACGGTTACGCTTCTTGTCTGAATCCTTTACTATCAATGGCAATATTCCCAAGATTTACATACATATGAGTGCATTCGGCTTTCGTGTCGGCAGATCGTACAGAAGTAAAATAGGGAAAGAGGTCACAATGCGTGTCGAACTTCCATAAAAGTGAATCCATCAATTCAGAAAGCCGTACAAAGTTCCGACTCTCCACGGCTCACATTCATCAAAAAGCTTGAACGATCGCGGTCAGTCAGGTCCAGTTAAGGGCGGCTGCTTTTAACAGCCCCTCTACCACTTTGGTCCCCCCCCCTTTTTTTAGTGCCTTGAAACACACTAATCACTTACCCCAGCTCCCTGTCTTGTTTTGTGTATTTTAACTGGGCGACAAAGTACCTCATCGGCCGATATTGATGTTAGGTGGAAAAATGTTTAAAAAAAGGCAGGGAAGTGTTTTATTACGATTAACGACCGTATAAACAATTGATGAAATAGGCGAAGAAGAGAGAAATAAATGCATGGCTCTGGTCCGAAGCCAAAAACCGCGAAGAAAAGGTGAAAGGTTGAGCGTTTTAAGATTCGATTCAGCGCCATAAACCATCGGTAATTGGGGAAGGGCGAGGGCTTTTGGGACGAGGAAACAATAGATAAATGCCCAGATTCACAAACAATCCATTCATTCTTTCTTTAAATACTACTTTCTCCATTCTTTCTTGAAAATATATTTTTTTCCTTTCTACTATTATTTCTCTCTATGATTAATACTTCGTCCGTCCCTCCTCTGTTGAAAATATACGTTTTCCTTCCTGCTTTTCTTTCTTTCTTTCTTTCTTTAAAATTTACTTTATCCTTCTTTCCTTTCTTGAAAATATACGATTTCCTTCCTGCTTTTCTTTCTCTTTTCTTAATTCTTTCTTTCTTTTTTCCTTAAAAATTTACTTTGTCCTTCTTTCCTTTCTTGGAAATATACGCTTTTCTTTCAGCTTTTCTTCCTTTAATTTATACTTAACCCTTCTTTCCTTTCTTGAAAATATGTTTTCTTCCTGCTTTTCATTCTTTTTTTTCTTCTTCAAATCAAACTTTCTCTTCTATCCATTTCTCAAATTGATATTTTTCTTTCTTAGTTTTCTCTCTTTTCATTTCTTTATTTTATTTTCCCTTTCTTTTCCTTTTTTTCTATCAATTATACATTCCCCTTCCTTTCATTTCTTGAAATTTTACTTTTTACTCTCTACCTTACATTATTTTTTCTTTCTGTCTTTGGAAATCATCCTTTTTTTTTTTTTCAATTTCTTCTCTTCAAAGCATAGTCCCTTCCCTCTTTTTCTTTTGTTTTCCCTCTTTTTTCTTATTTTTCATTATTTCTTTCCTCATTTCTTACCATCGTTTATAATTTTCTTTTTGCCAAACTTTCTTTTTAAAAAAATTATCCCTAACTTGATGTTTTCCTTTCCATTTCTTTTTTCTTTCTCGCCATTTTTCCAATCTTCATAATTTTTTTCTCTTTCTCTCCCTGCTTTACCTCTATTTTCCCTTATGCGAATCGCGCCAAAACTAACAAAAAGAAAAGATAGATAAACGGCTTCTAAAAACTTTGAGATCCATAAAACCCCACTTTGAGTTTAATCGTTAAGAACAGAAACTTCTGAATGAAGATATCTTCCTCAGTAGCGAAACAAAATTCTTCATGTGCAGTAAACAAGCAATGCTTCCATAACACACAGAAGCATCTTGTTTACAAGCAAACTTTTCCTCTAAATCTTATAGATCAGCTGTTCTCGATTTTCTTTGTGTAATTTACCCTTCTGATAAGTTCTCTCATCCAGATTCAAAACCTTCCATAAAATGTTAATGTGAGAATTTTTTACTGTTTTTTTTTCAATAATTACAAAAAAAAAAAGATTGTTACGACATAAATTACTTTTTACGAGTTTTTGTTGTCGAAGCGTCCACGACGAACCCAATTACATGGGAAAAAACGAAAATCTTTTGCTGAAATATAAAAATAAGAGAAAAACGTAAAAATTAGAATATTTCTAGCATATATTATCGCTATATAAATCTTTATGCTGAGGCCTGATTTAATTTAATTATTCGAATTAATAGAAAAAGAATTTTAATTATCAGAATGTACAGTTGCTAATTTGCCCGAGCCAAAATTTACCCTGACGACCAAGGAAATTACCCTCCACCTTTAGAAGTACTGTTATAGAGATTAAACTATAACACATGAAACCTGTTCTTGATGATGGAAAAATGCCGAAGGTGGTGGCCAACGACCCACTCGCATACAATGGTTCGAGCACTTTTTGAAAACTCTAACACTTCAACTGCAGTCATATCAAGTAATCTCAAAACAATGGGTTGAAAAGTTGGAAAACGAGATCCCACATGACTGAATGAAGTGTTCCATGACAGTGTACCTATCTTCACACCTCAGCTGACCATGTCTTCACTTTGAGAATTTAGGTATAAAATCTTACAGGATCCTCCAAATTCATCTGACAATCGTCCTTCAGATTATCAATTTTTAAACATCTTGAACTTCATATCCATAATGAAAGGTTCAATAATAAGGAAAACATAATCATTGCTTTCGCAAAGAAAGAAGGGAAAAGAGAGTGGGCGAAGAAAAGGGAATATTGTCCCGTCGTATTCATTTTTTTTTAAAATTCTCAGATTAAGAATAAATGCGTCTCAAGATAATGTTCGTAATTCAAGAAGATGAGATATTTGGGAAAAAACTCATAATTGTGAGTGTAGAGTTGAGGGCAACACAAATAAATTCACACTCGGATGCAAATGGAAATGTAGCAAGGCACAAGAAAACTACTAAGTGTTTATTATTTTTTTAAATATATTAATAGCTGCAGGTTTTTCTTCTAAATCGATTGGAAACAAATAGTTTATTACAGAAACAGGTGTTGATAAATGTTGCCAAATGCTGTCATAAATTCGTGTAAACAATGTTGCAGTTTGTGAACAGAGTCTCTTCTTCTTCTTCTTGTTAGGCACTCGTTACTCGACGCTGTCGGCTGCAAGAATCTTTTCCATTTCACCTGAAGACGCTTTTCGTAATGGCGACTCTCAATTAACCGAGTTCTAATGATGCTTCACTCTCTTTGCACGGAGCCAGAAGAACATCTTTGCACGGAGCCAAAAGGAGAACAATAATAATAAGCATATAAAGACGTGAATGATGACAAATAGGAATATGTATATATATATATATATATATATCATAAAAAATGGGTATGTAAACCGACAGAATACGAGACAGAAAAATATTCTGTATTATATGTCTGTTCATACAATGAAACCATATATATATATATATATATATATATATATATATATATATATATATATATATATATATATATATTATTGTGTCATCTACAGACTGCTGTTTCAATGTATTACATCTCTTCAGTGTGGTTATAGACTTTCCATTATCCCATCCAGTACCTCGAGGCAGAATTGAAATCTTCACTTTAGGCCAATATCCTGCCTCTGGAATACGGAACTGGACAGTCAGTAAGGCTGGATTTAAGCGATATATTTGTTTACGCAGAAATCTCTCATCCACCAGAGTGCTCTATTATTATGGAAGAGCTATTCATAAGCTTACAGAGGATGCGTTACTTTTATTTGAAACTCTATTTGGACTGACGTTAGCCAAGACAGTGTAAATAGAAAAAACAACAAAATAAATTGGCTACAGCAGGTTTTTGACCTGAGTAACATGAACACAGATATGAACAAGACAAGATTTGGATACGAAACAGTTATTCGGGCCTCCGACTTACCAGCTGGCTGTTTAGCTCAGTGATAGGAGTGACGTCGCGTCAAGACAGCCTCCTGTTGAACGCAGGCTCGATTCCCACAGCAGCTCATTTCTTTAGTTGTTTATTCTATTTACGCTACGAATACACCATCTAGCATATTCACTGTGTAAAAACAGGATGTCAGTCCAAATAAATTTTCAAATAAACACAACGCATATATATATATATATATATATATATATATATATATATATATATATATATATATATATATATGTGTGTGTGTGTGTGTGTGTGTGTGTATTAAAGTTAAGAAAAGCTCGTATGGGCAGAGCTGATGTGTTGGAGTAATTTTTCCTCCCCTCCCCTGATCTGGATATCACCCTGTTCGTTCTCATATGAATAGGAATAATGGAGAATCGGCTCGAGTGAAGATTTTTTCAACTGAAGTCCTGAAATCTATAGATTATGATCTTCCTGGTTCTTTTAATTACATTAGGGAAACGTCTGAATCAAACAAAGAAGATATTAAAAGATATCGCTTCCAAAATATTGTTACAAAATGAATTGATGTATAAGATGACAATATTTCATCAATGGTATGAATATATAGTTGATAAAATTGACACAAAACTATATAAACCACCAATAGTGGAAGAGAAAAGTATATCTCGTGATGTCCGTGTCGTTTTTTTTTAATGAAAAAAAGGACTTGATGATATAAATTTACCGAAAATCTTTAATCACAAGAACATCTTACAATCTCCACCAACTGAATTAAAAAAAGAAGAGGATAAACCATTAGTAACATATAGATTAGAATCAACAATATGAAATAAAATGTTAGGTTAAAAACAAACAGTAGTTACTATGAATGAAGATGGCGAAAATAAAATTCCAAGATGTGAGTACCAGGCCTTGCAATTATGTGATAAAACTCTTGGCTACATATTGACAGGTAAACTAGAGATTGTAGAAAAAAAACTCCTAGTTGAGAAAACTCCTCATAGAAGGTCGAAATTAAAGAGAACCAAAGTGTTTAAACTGTAGTAAATGTTTAAATGAGATTAAAATGCATTAGATATTTACATTGTATCTGTGCCGAATAAATATCAAATAATAGAATCAGCGTTCGACAGGTGGAAAGAAAAAGTCCTCGGATTTGCAAATGAAAAAATCCGTACGGGTGAAATGCTTTAAATACCCTCAAAAAATGATTCCGGTGCTAAAAAAAATCCCAAGTATTAGCAGATCTCTCATAACTTCAAAATAAATTTGTTATAGTCCCGATTGATAAAGCAGCAAATACTATAACATTCATCTGTGAAAAATATCATATTCAAAGGATATTGTCTGAAGTAGGTTCAGTAGGAACTCCATCATCCACGTATAACGTATCTATTTGTGAACCAGACAATATTATATTTAATAACAGAGTATTATGTGAAAAGCTAGGACTTGAGATACATGAAAAAATACTAAAGTTACCAATTATGCATTTGATACCTAAAATGCATAAAAATCCGATAGGTGCTCGCATTATGGTAGCTTCTAGAGTTTGTAGTACAAAACCCCTTTGCAAAGCAGTTTCAAAAGTTTTTAATTCAATATACAATCGAATACAGCATTTTCATCATGAAAGGAAATCCTACAGTAATTCAAATCTCTTTTGGGTAGTGAATAATTCTATGCCCCTTGAAAAAGTGGATATCATAAAGACCCGTAAAGGGTCTAAATCTATCTAAACCTATGATTTTAGTACTCTTTACACAAAAGTTCCTCATGACGATCTTATCAAAGAGTTTAATAAAATAATAGAGTTCACATTTGCAGAAGGATATGGTAAATGTATTGGGTTTACAAACTCTAAAGGTTTGTGGTGTAGAACAAAAAAAGGCAAGACTTACTTAACGTGCTCAACCCTTAAAGCATCTTATTAGGGAATGTTGCTTTAAAATAGGAAATGAAATATTTCATCAGATTATAGGTGTCCCTAAGGGAATTAATCTTGCTCCCTACTGGGCTAATTTGTATTTACATAGACACGAATATTTATTCATGCCATCTTTAATTGAAACTCTTACAAAACGAGTTGGTTCATCTTGAGGTTGTGCCCGTTTTATTGATGACTTATGTTCTCTTAATGATTGAGGAAAATTTGGAAAATTATATGGTAATATATACCCTAGGGATCTTGAATTAAAAAGTAATGAAAGCAATGTTATTAGATTTGGATATTAAAATAAAGGATGGAATGTTTATCAACAAATTATTTGATAAACGAAACAGCTTTCCGTTCCTTATAGTGAGAATGACTTTTAGAATCAGTAGTATTCCATTTTCCGTATTCTACGGAACAATATTATCAGAATATTTGAGAATCGCTAGAGAAACTCTTACATTTTTTGATTTTATACCCAAAATTGTTTCTTTAGTTGTAAGAATGGTCAATCAGAGCGGTAAAATTATTAAGATTTTTTAGACAATTTGACAGAACCATGATTAGACATCCTGATCCCTTTAAAACATATCAGCTTGACCGAAGTGATATAAAAACGAAAAATAAAGAATATGTTAACGAGAGTATAGAAATAAAATAAATGAATTGGGTATAATAAAATAAATCAACTTGTATTAATGAAGGTTACCAAAAGAGATGGATCCAGTCTTTGTCAGTATGAAATATCATTGTATTGACTGGAACCAGGGAAAGGGGGAGACATTTGGCTCCAGGCAACTTGTCTGACTGATAGATGGTTGGGTGGGTGGGGAGATCGAACATGGAATGCCATGTCACAAATTGTCTGAGTATATAAATGGAATCGCCATTGAGGTGTTACTACCCGCAAGAAAGTGGTTTCGTTTCAACCGTGTACATGAGAATACTTTATTTGATAATCAAAAGTGTTTAAAAAAAAAACATTTGATGGAACCTTGCTTTTATACGACGTGGAAAAATTAACTTTAAGGTTAGTGGGAAACAACTGTCAAATTCTCTGATTGAATATCTTGGTAGAGAATCAACTCGAAGAAGTTTTTTTCTTTGTAATTAGTATTCTTTTACATGGTATCATTAGTTGGTTTTCACACAGTCTTAGATTAGATCCCATGGGTAAACATTCAATAGAAATGATACGAATAATGAGTCATGTCTGTTGTTATACTTACTGATCCCTCATCGTTTAAAACGTTTTTTCGAACACCTACTTAAGTAGGCCATAATAAAAAAAAGATGGGTAGTATAAAGTAATATCAATACACAATACCCGTAAAACTATGTATGAAATGACAAACTACATGTATGGCATAAACTATATAATAAGAAAGGGGATGGTGTTTGATCTACACTGCTGGGGTGCCATGCTAATATAACTGTTTTGTTTTTTGCTTTTTTAATCCCCGAAACAGTTATAAGGTAAACAACTGCTGATTTCAAACAAGAGACAATTTATACATTGTATCATGATAACAAAGTATAAGGGAAACAGAAAAAAACACTGAAGAAAATGACATGAATAGCATTGACAGATGTCGTAGATGCACGTGGGTTGTGATGAAAAACGTTTAACCTTCGTTTAACCACTAAGAGCGGAAGGCTGTATAAGATTTGCTTTTTGTTGGTTTTCAAAAGAAGTTTTGGTGCTTCCAATCAATAAGACCCATGTTATATTTCAAAAAGTATCAGGCAAATTTATAGTTTGGGGGAGGGAGGGGAGTCTATTCACGTTGTAACTATAATACTGAACCGAACCCTTGCTTTAGGCCAGTCGTGTGAAAGTATGGCTTTGAAGTCTTTTGGTTAATTCCTACGCGGAATAATTTATTTTTTTTCAGATTTCTCTTCATTTTTAATGATGTTCAGATATATTTCAGTGTTTTTGAGATATTATTTCAGACAGTCCTGCTACAGATTAAAAGTAAGTTTCTAGTTTACCATTATAGTTACAAATTAGATAGCACTGCCTGATCCCCACCCCCAAAAAGTGACACACCTCAAAAGGTAACAGGTAAGCGAGTGAATGAGAGCTTTACAATTTACAATCGTTATTTAATACGATTTGTCATTCGTACGATTTCAGTCAAGTCACTGTATATTTTTCTGCCTTTTTCTGTATCTATCGTCGATTTCAAAAGTGGTTTATATTTCAGAGTCCACAAAATGTAGTTGTTTACTGTTTTACTATGGAAAAATACTAATTTTTTTTCAAATACTAAAACGTAACAGAAACGAAATTTGTACTCACAGAATAATTGAATAGCATTGAATCATTTCAACATAGCACAAAAAACTTCGAAAAATATTACGTTTTGGGTTTTTTTACTGGTAACAAAAATTAAAACAGAAAAATCAACTGGAAAAATTGAGATGAATGTAAGTAGTAGTCAGAAATTGATAATAAAGGTTTACAACTGGGCTTCTCGAATTTTTTCCCATTCACGACTGTTGAAACTAATGTTTTTGCGATCCTTCACTGGGTAATAAGAACAATAGACACTAATACTATTCGTCTTAATAACCTAACTAACGAATTACACCCCCTGCAAATGAAAATTTACAGTGTTTACTGTTTATAGAAAACATTTATTTAAAAAAACATTCATTTAAAAAATACTAAGACGTAACATAGAAACGAATGCACACCCGCCCACCTCAAAAAATGCTAAATGTTATTTATGGTGTATACTGTTTATTATGGGAAAAAATATTGAAAGGTGACAGAAACGAGATTTGTATTCATGAAATTATTGATGAGTCATTCTACAGTGGAAGTAAATATTTGTATAGAAGAGAAAAACTCTTGTTACCCAAATTATTTCTGGGGGAAGAAAAAAAACATTTTCTAATATTTCTGCAAATCACAATCTTTATGTGAGCCCTGGAGGGGTTCCAACCCCTAGTTCGAGAAAAGCTTGCTCACAATATACTTCATCTGATAAAAATAAATGATGACACAATTACTTTCAATTCTAAAAATGACCTTCTCTCAAATTTAGAGGAAATGTTGTAAACATTAAATTCGACCGGTTCTCGCTAGTTAATTACTGTTGCTGATGCTGAGGTCAGTTTATTTCTCTTCCCTCTCTTCCTTTCAACCACTTCTTCATCAACGCTGTCTGGTCATTTTTTTTTATTACCTTATCTCTCATTAAAGGAGTGCTAACAAACATACCAATTTATATATATATCCTCTATTCAGGGTTGAGCACTTTTTAAGTGAGGTAACTCATCCATCGTAAGCTTAAGCAATGCTCTTCCACAGGAATAGAGCACTCTGGTGGATGAGGAATTTCTGCATAAATAAATATATTGCTCAATTCAGCCATACTGACCGTCCAGTTCCGTAGCTCAGAGGTAGGATATCGGCCTCCGGGTAGACAACATAATGGAATAATTTCAAAAAATAGGCTGAAGCAGAGGTTTCAATCCTGCCTCACGGTACTGGATGGGATAATGGAAAGTCTATAGTCACAGAGATGTAATACATCGAAACAGCTGTCTGTGGATGACGCAATAATAAATACATATAAATATGTACACACAGAGAACAAATTTACACATTGTACCCTAATGTCAAAGTATATGTAAAACATTTTTAAAAAACGCTGAGAAAATTACAGGAACATATTAACAGATAATAGAAAATGAAGTGACACTGAAGTCACACAAAAAGAAAGAAAATGTTTTTCGATGTGTTTAGTGTTAAAAACTGAACTGTAAAGCTTTCTAGAATATTTTTATGCTATTTTTATTTTAAACTCTATTTACCTCGACGTCTCGTTTTTACACAGTGGATATGTCAGTTGACCTAGTCATTACCAGCGTGCAAACATTGAAAATTATGATATGTATTTCATTTTCATTGTTATTTTCATTTGAACCAACACTCCGTTTTTACAAGGTGAGTATGTCAGTTGGCTTTGACAACATAAATACAAAAATTTCAAAAAATATGCAGCGTCGAACAAGAGAATGTCTTGACGTAAATCTGCTCTTACCACTGAGCTAAACAGACAGCTGGCAAGTCGGAGGCCTGAATAACTGGTTTATTGCCAAATCTTGTCGCTTCAAATAAAAATAATGCATATATATATTGTATTTGGATGAAGAGGGTTTCATTGTTTGTTCCTCTGTTTTATAGACTCTTACACAGTTGTACCCACAAGCTGAATATTCATATATTAGGGTAACTGACCCCCGGGAGAATAAAGAATGGGTACGGATGACTTTTAAAAGTCAATTTCGGTATTTTCGAATCTAACGGAAACAACTGCGCACTAAAAGTTGCACATTTGTGTACAAAGGTAACTTGACCCCAGGTGAACATGGGATAGCCGGTTCTGACCTCTGGTGACCTCTAAAGGTCTATTTAAAGTCAGATCAATTTTGGTTGAGTCAGGCATTTCAAATCTACCGGAGACGACTGCACCCTAAAGACTGCACATTTGTGCTCAAGAGTAACTCCACCCCAGGATAAACATAAGATAGGTGTTCAATTTTTCAAATCTAACGGAAATGGCTACACTCTACCGCTGCAAATCAGTGTACAAGGGCCAATCTAGGATCAGATCCATTCAGGCATTTTCAGATCAGCAAAATTGTGTGGTGGCATTGACATCTGGTGATCTCTCAATTTTAAGGTCAGGTCAATTTGGAGGATTTAAAAGAATATCAGCTTGGGCATTTTTGTCCACCCCCGCGACTGTCTTCGATTCTTACTTTGAGAAGCTTTGATTTGTAATTTACTGCTTTCAGTATGACCTTTTCCATAGCAACACCGGGTATCCCAGCTAGTATCCTTCATATAAAAGAATATAAATGTCTCCTTCCATGTTTGCACAAATGAACCAAATAGAAGTAAAGAATTATTTATTATTTCAAGTCCGTATGGTCGGCCTATTGATTGTCGGGCATTCTAAACATTAATCCGTGAACAAATACATGAAAATGACGTGAAATTCAAAGATAGGTACTTATCAACAGTAGCATTACTAGTCATTTTTCTCCAACAGTATTACTGTTATTTTCTACTGCACTTGGTATTTTTATTCATATAAGTGTCAAAACAAATTAATAATAAACTATAAAATGTGACTAAGGGATTCATTCCTGAAGTCATGAGACTTTCCTTTTACCAGATTACGTACATGGTTAGAGAAGTCGATGGTTTTGAATCTTTGTAGTTGAAAACAAACGCAATTTCATGTACTTTGCTATTTTGGCAATCTTTCGGTTTCAGTCAATATCACTCGAACATTCTGACTGTATCGAAATGAAGGCGAAATTCAGTCTTTGGAGAAATATTAAGTTATAAATTAATGCTTTATTGCCTATGGTTATTGGAAAAGATAACAAAAAAATGCAATTCCCTCGCTTACATTTTATTTATATGTTAAAGTTAACGTTTGTTGTCAATGTTGTCCTTCTTTCCGGTCGACCGTTTTGGGTATAAATTTGAAAACTTGACATTTCTAAAAATACTGATTCTGACATTCATTTTTTCCAGCGGAAATTTTGAATATTTTGAAAGATTAACGTATGCTTCAGTTTCCAGTGAGAAATTGTAATTTTCTTTAAAAGAAAAAGAAATCCTCTTTTCAGTCCAATTTCCGAATATTGCTTTTATTTCAATTTGTTTCCTCCGGAAAATTTCTCAGGTTTGATAAACATTACATTTTAACAGCCATGCTAAACTGGACCGTTACTTCGGAGCAGTCCGTTTTATTCACTTAGTTACTTTCTGTTGATTCTTTATTTGTAAAAAAATGTTTTTTTATGTCATTTTGTATTGTGGGAATCTTGAACTAAAACTCCCACTTTCAAACATTTTCATAGCAGTGATACGAAAAGAAATGTGAACTATGTTCATCTGCCCGTCGGTGTGTACAGGCCTGAGAAGGTCTGCCTGGAAGGATATGTAAACCTGACAGACGGTGTGCAGGATCTATACCATGATTCGATTGCACAACCAGCCACTTAGTACATCCAACCCCCACTTGGTTATGCTGAGTAAAAAGACGTACTATAACAGATCATATTCCATAACTGTGTTGTTGAATTTGAAATCATTTCTTTCAAAGGCTACACCGAGATTCCCTGCCAATATATATATATATATATATATATATATATAAGCCGAAATATCAACCCAAAATAAACCCTCAAGAGTGAAATATTATAAAAGAATATAAGAAAAAAACAAGATTGGCCAACCATATATCATTATTTGCAAACGAAAAATACAACAACTGTACATCACTGTCGTTATAATGGACTCTAACTGATAGCAACCTCAAACCCACAGTAAAATGGAAAATATTAAACCAAACACACATATGCCAGGATACTGAAACCCCATGTTACCTATACCTAAATGAGAAATTAGAAATCCTCACTTTTGCCGATAGAACAATAAAACAAAAAAACCCAGAATTATTAAATAGAAAAAAATGAAGTAGCACTAACGTGCCGGCACCGCTTGGAGTTTCTATTAAAAACATAATTTAACATCTAACTTCTAGGTATTCAAAAAATAACCACCATAGCTATCTTACTCCCCTCGTTATTACTATTAACATTATATTTTATACCTCCAGCCACTTTAAAGAAAAATCTAATTACCATAATTATCTTAGACTCGCAAAAACAGATCCAACCTAGAATAATTAAACCAGCATCTAAGGTCGTATAAAAGTGAACCTGAACACAGAGGAAACAGATTTAAGTGAGAATAAAATTCTCTCAAAGAGGGAACATATCACAAAGAACTGATAGTTTAATAAAATACTGATAAAGAAAATGCCTACACTATCTCCTGCTAATTCTTAATTTACAACTACCAACAATCACATTATCTCCATTATATTTAAAAAGAAAAAAAAACATAACAAGCAATGATCAACCACAAAACAAAGAAATGGAATAAGAAAGAAGAAAATATATAGAAATAGAACAAGGGGAAGTTCCTACACCCAAGGAAAATACACTGTCCGAAAAACGTCCTAAATAGGGATCCAAAATAAACCGAATCATTCGCCTGAAGAAGCTCAAATAAGGTAGAAACATAAACTTGTTTGTGTAGCGAGTCCCTTACTTCATTATATACATATAAGCAATTAAAGAAAATGAGGCTACTGCAGGAATCGAACCTGCGATCGATAGGGTAGCTGCTTCAACATAGCTACCATTGCATTACCAGCGGCTGTTTAGCTCAATGGCAAGAACAAGGCTACGTTGAAGCAGCTACCCCATTGGTCGCAGGTTTGATTCCTGCAGCAGCCACATTTCCTTTTTTCAGGCCAAATGGTACATTCACTGAGTAATAACAGGCGATCATTTAAAATGATAATTTCCATATAATGTAATGCAATTTATAATCATACATATATATATATATATATATATATATATATATAATCATTTCACTTTTATATATATATATATATATGTGTGTGTGTGTGAACATATGGAAGACGCATAGGCAGGAATGAGTGTAAAAAGGATTTCATTTCATGCTTGATCTGTCCTTTTGCTGGTAGGGCATGACTCATCATTTCTCAGTCACATTCAAGTATTCCATCGGTCTGTAAAGTTATTTTTAGAGGTCATCGGTAGAGTCAATTGATGTTTATATAAGAGAGATTATCAGGGTTTTATTTTTGTATATCACGGCCTGGTCCCATTTGACCTATATCTAGAAGGAAAGTTTCACGATGGTCGGGGTTTAAGTTTAAATTTTAATATTCTAATGACAAGAAAATGTATGCTGTTCTATTGCAATTTCATTCGTTGAAACGTTTGATTTTTCGAATCAATTTTAATTCGAATATGTGTTAGATTCGCACTGGATATTTATATGAATTCATATTGATTATAGTAATTAATGTTTCATGTTCTTATTGAAGTTATTAAGATGTGTTATGATGTTCGAATAGGATGTTTGGCTGGATAAATGTATGTTTTAAGTGTATTCTTCTAGATTAGTGGTGCGTTGTACTCAATTGCTGCTGCATTTTTAGGGGTAGGATGCAGTGTTCTTTGGGTGGTTCAGTTTGTCCTTGAAAACGTTGGATGGTAGAGTTTTCTAGGAGCAAAATCCAACTATCTTCATGGGTTCTCTTATCGGCGTGGCGTTGTTAGCTAAATTTTTCGATCCTTTCCATGGTTGAAAATTTTATATCCATGGTAAAGCCATGGTCTGCTAAGCAGAACTGTTGCTTTACAGGCAATACTTTGTTGTGGTCTACAGATTTCATTCTGTATCAATAGTTATTTAATCTATTGTGAAGAATGTCGTTCAGATTTCCCTATACATTGTTCAAGAGCAATTTGTGCTTTTCGAATGCATACTGATCTCGCTAGATCTAGCACATGTATAGTCTAACTTTTAGGCTTATTTCAGCATCAAACATTCATCTGTATTACAATTTCATGGGCGTTGCGTCGAAATAACTATTTCGTTCCCGCGAAAAATCAAAAAGGATCTAATTTTTTTTTTCAAAAAGCAAGTTAAAACCAGCTTGATGCAGAATTTAATTTCATATTGAATGTAATAAGTAACACATTCATACCGTACGTCATAATGCAGTAGTTCTCGAACCTTCTTTCCAATGATATACCCGTTCTGAAATATTTTTCATCTAAGTATACCCTGAAAAGTGCCACAATTTTTGTAGTAGAAAAAAATACCTATATAATGCGATACAATACAGTGCTGTACCATAAGTGTGCGTGTTAAGTAAACAACTAACTTAATAAGTAAAAAAAAAACACTCAAATACTGCATTTTAAATGTTAAGAATCCATCAGTCAATTCATGCCAGACCAGTTTTTGCCAACTGACAATAACAATCAGACTGCATTGTAGCCGCCTTGAACAGGGTCTTTTTGATAAGTTTCTCCCCGAATTCAATGAGAAACTTGGTATCTGTCATTCTCGGTAGCAGGGAGGCAACTGCAGTGATAAATCTTTAAGATGTGCTAGCATCTCTAGCAGCTATAGCGTCCCTGACGGACATACCGAAATGTGTTACGTCCCTGGAAAGATGGTATACTGAAATGTGAGTCAGCTCTTTTACTTTGTATTACCAAATTAGATATTTTAATCTAAATTTAGATGTTTTAGGTTGTATTTAGATGCTAGAAATTACTATTTAGATGATTTTTTTGATAGAATAAGAAATATCTTTATTTAATTCATAGCCATATAATGGGTGATATTTCTAATAGGTTATGTAATATTTTGACTTAAAAATTGTTTAAGAGTTAAGTCTTATTTAATTTATGAATGATGTTCAATATATTTCTTAGATTATAAACATATAAGTGTCCGAAGAATCTAGACGTTTGTAGGCGTTTGAAGATGTTTTTTGATTCAATTTTAGATGTAAACTTGAAAATAAAGTTGGCGACACTGCCCATTTGCTTGATCCTCACGCAAAAAAAAAACACCGCGCATCTATCGTCAGACTTTCAGACTTGTTTTTCATTGAACCTTTATTTTGGGAATTATGCTTGACTGATATTTTTAATTAACACTTTTTTTAAAAATCTCTCAAACCCACCGCAGTACTATTAATTATCCTTGAGGGAATTCGTACCCCCATTTGAGAAACACTGTTACGGAATATATTTTATGCTTCCGGGTACAAAAATTAGAATTGATCAATATGAATGAAGTCGTAATAGATTTACTGTCTTGAAAGATAAATAATGTTTTTTCATTCGCAATGCAAACCATATTGTAAATGTCAATTTATTGTCGTCTGTTCAAGCCTAGAGGCAGCAGACGATTGCTATTAGAAAACGTCAACCAAAACTGTCAGCACAGTTTTCTTTTCCAGTTTATTCTTGCTGGCTATCTATGTATATGTCTATCTATCTATCTATCTATCTATCTATCTATCTATGAGTCCATGCCACACTAATGGCGCTAGAGTTCTGAAAAATTAATCATTTGCCGATTATTATGTCTAGAAATTTTTTTTATTGCTTTTTTTTTTATCAAGAACCAGATGATCCCAATAATCCTAAGAAGAAGAGAATACAACCAATACATTCTCCCGATAGTCACTTATGGATCTGAAACATGGAACCTAACCAAGAGACAGGCCTGCAAACTGAGAAGTATGCAACGTGCGCATGAGAATCATGCTCAACCTTACATGGAAAGATCTCAAGACAGCACAGTATATAAGGAAGGAAAAAGGTGTCCGTGACATCATAAAAACTATTAAAAAACTCAAATGGCAATGGGCAGGCCACGTTGCAAGAATGAAAGACAACCGATGGACATCACGTCTCACAACATGGATCCCCAGATATCACATAAGAAACCGAGGCTGACAGAACACAAGATGGAGAGATAAACTGGACAGATTCAGGAAATACTGGCTCTGCAATGCCCATGATAGGGAATTGTGGCGAATCCTAGGGAAGTTCTATGTCCAACGACAGACATTAAAAGACTGATGATGAAGGTGTTCAAGTTACAATCTAAGTTTTTGCTTGATCAATCCTTTTATCTTATATCCAGCAGTGTTCACACTTTTTTTCATTCGGATTCTTCTAGTAATCCCTGACCAAAAGGTGAGAAAAGTAACTTATTCGTTGATCTCTCGTTTTTCCCAATTCTTTAACTGATTACCCCCAACAAAGCATGCTGCCAGAAAACATTGGTAACGTGATAGTTTCTATTGAGTGATTAAATAAACCTGTTTGTTTAAATCATCCATTCAGATGAGGAATGAGTATTGTGTTTATAGCGAGATATTCAAAAGATTACTACAACAATCTTGAGATTTAAATATGAAATTTCATATTTTACGAAATGGTTTTTGGTTCGTAATATAGTAACACTTATCATAATATCCATTCACAACGCAAGAATTACAATAGAAACAGATTACTTGGCCCAGGACATCTGAAATGTAACTAGGCACCCGCAACTAGGCTCCACCTTGATGCGGTAGTATTGCTGCTCGCGTAATCAGTAGGCGAATCATAATCTTCAATGAATACCAGTTTTTATTCACAACACAATTGCCTATTTGTCCGATCCCACACTAGAACAGAGGATGGCACAACGTCAGTTTGATGCAGGGATACCACACATTCAAACCTGTGAGTAGGCTGTGACCAAATAATTATCTTTAGTCCTAACAACTATTGTCGCTAAGTCATAAGAGCGCTGGTCTTTAGATTTTGAGACTTATCCTAAGCCCCTTTGGATTTGACTAGATAGAGCAGCACAATGCCTCATGAGGTATAATACAAACCATATTTACGTCCGTCTGGTCTTTAATGGTCATATGAACGACACAATTAGCCTTTTTGTCCGATCCCCCACGAGAACAGAATGTGCCACAATCAACTAATCAAACCAAAAATCTTATCATATAGTAACAGATCTCTTTATATCAAAGGAGCAAGGGCAACTAATCTACATAGATTTAGTCAGTTGAATTGATTTCAGGAATATTTTCAAATTATCTCTATGCTTACTTGGAGCCGGCTTAGATTGTTTTAGTATCTCTGTACTTGAAATAGTGCAGGATCAGTTTTCTATGCAGGAATGGCTGAACCCGTAAACAGCGTCAGGGCACTCTTTATAGTTTGGTGTAACCAAAAGTTGCACCAAAAGTTTCCAATGACAAATATCAGCTCAATCCGTGAATCTTTTAGATAACTTCGTTGGAATAAATTGTGAATGGTACAGACCCCCTGTCAAATGTGTTCTGTGAGTAGATCTCTGCTTTGCTCCAATAGTGATAATCATGATTTATTATAAGAAAGGAATAGGAATGGAAAATACAGGTAGATCACCAATTTCCCAGTACTCTTGGTTCCAGATTCACCTATTTGATCGGACCAACAGGAATTATGAAAGAATAATTCAATTATACACTTATGACTCGCTAATTAAGCACGTCTCATATCTTCAAAGAATTAAGACTGTTAGAAATTTCAAACAAATATGAATTAAATGGCAAAATGTAATACATTATTATAAATCGTAGTTTATTAATATAAATAAAACGGATACGGGTATATTAATTAAACAAATACCGTACTATACTTTTGAAGAAATACCACACCAAATGTGACAAATTGTACAATTTTTCTTAAAGTGTTCCTATGCACGTTCTAGACAGCCATGTTGATTTTTTTTCTGTTCGAAGAAATTCTGCCAAAACCATGCATGCGCAAGAAACCATGTATAAATATATGTTCAGTTCCGAGTTATGTGTGTCAGTGTTTGTGCCTGTTTGTATAAGTAATTGAATATTTGTTCACCCAAACTCCTATCCATTCACCCCCTTGCTGGTAACTGCGCTCCTCTGGAACCCTCAACTCTGCCCTCACTACTTTCTGAGGATGAAAAGAGCAAGATCATTCAATTCATATAAAAATAGAATCCTCAAATTGAGAATATACAAATATACCTACACACCAACACCTGTATATAATCAGAAATCATTATGTGCGATATGATAAGGCTTTTCTCTTTGTCTATATATTCATTTATCCACGATGTTTTGGTTTCGCATCCTCTGGTCTTCATCAGGTGTTTTTGGTTCGAGAATGTGGAACCATTCCTTAGAATACATACTTGAAGTGAACCAAATACATCATATATATATATATATATATATATATATATATAATCATAAATAGCATTATATTATACAGAAACTCTATTTTGAAATGATCTCCGGTCGTTACACAGTTAATGTATCACTTGGCCTAGACAACGTAAATAGAATAAACAACTAATGGTCACAGGTTCGATTCCTGCAGCTGCCCCATTTTCTTCAATTGTTTATTCTATTCACGTTGTCCAACCTAAGTGACACATTAACCGTGTAACGACGGGAGATCATTTCTAATAAGAGTTTCAATATAATACAAGGCAATTCATAATCGTTGTGTACATTCAAAGTTTCTATGTAATTTAACACGATTTATAATCATTCTGTCGGATCATATATATCCATTTCTTAATATATATATATATATATATATATATATAAATCCATAGATTTTGTTTGCTGACAAAATCTGAATTACTTCCCTTGAAATAGGTGACCTGTTTACTTGTTCATAAATTTGATTGAATTTGGGAGCAGATACTCCACAATTATCTATCCTCTGTCGTAGTTGTGTATCCAAACCACATAATATCGCCAAACTTCATGTTTGTCCACACGTTATGTCCAGGAGTTCTCGATTAATTTTAGTAATATTTTGTTGAAGGGTGGACATTAGGTTCCGGAAGAACTGATTGAATTTGGGTGTGAACCCAAGCTGCTCACTTGGCGGACGTAGAATGAGGAACGACCCAAGCATTGCTATAAAAAAATATTTGGTATTTTTACTGAACATTTTAACACAGCTTCGAATTATTTCGCAATTGTTTACCTCTTTCATGAAAACCCAAAAAACGACGCGGTATTTTGATGCTATTCACCTCTGTCGACGCTTAAGAAACATATATTTTGAATAACATTCTTTTGGGGGAGATTTATCCGGTAAAAAAAATCCAAGGAGGTACGGTTTAATGAAGTTTGCTATTTTAGAAAAATGGTTTCAATGCAAAAGTTCTCGCTATATTTATATGTGACTGCACGCTTTCAAGACAACCTAATTTCTTTAAGGCAGATTTAGCCAATTGTGTGGTATGGAAGCGACAGACACTCCGAGAAAAATCGATGTCTGATGCAAGGACAGATACAAATTTTATTAGCGCTGACAATGAAGTTCATTTTTCGCTGGCCGTTGTTTCGTATCTTCGCTTCCCAACAAGTTTTTCCCCCCTTTTCTTTGAAGATAGCCATATTCTTGTTTGCTACCTAAGGCAGGATATCTTTCATGATCTATATTTACAGGCGCTAAAAACATCGGCCTTTGGAGAACAACTCCTTTGAATTTTTGAATGCTTTCTGCACAAGACGGATGCCGAGAAGAAAGATGAAAAATAAAAAAAAAACAAGAAAATGGAATCTTTATTAAGTGGCTGGTGTTGTCACTTCCAAGTACGTCACCTACAGATAACCAATCGATTTTGAGCAACAAAAAACAAAAACAGAAAAAAAGTAGAGGAAATATTGATACTGAGGATAAAATCTTGTGTTTCGAAAGAACCAATGTTGGTTGCAGCTATGAGATGCTTGGATGGGTGCCACCAAGTGACCGTGGTTGCGATACACTTTTTTTAGAGACCTCTACGCTCAGTTGAGGTCTTAGAAATAAAAATAGCGCCGGTGTATGAATCCATCGCGTTGATAGGATGCAATTCATTATGAAAGATACAGCCATGTTTGCTGGGGGCATGGAAATCGCGGAGGTTCGTCCGACCCGATTACACGCTTGATACCACTAGAATGGAAGATTTCAGAGTAATATAACGCATTTATAATCAACTCTGTCGGATTATACATCCATTTCTCAATGATATAATTGTCTGCATTGGGAAACAAATAGAGCAGATATGGACTGTAAATGAACAGAATGAGAATTTGGGGATAGAACAGTTATTTGGGCCTTTGCATTACCGGTGGCTGTTTGATGCAATGGTAAAAGCAACGCTACGTTGACGCAGCTATCTTATTCTTCAATAGTTCATTCATTCAATACTGTCTAGGCCAAATGACACACCCACTGTGTAATGACGGGAGATCATTTCAGATAGTTTCAAAGTAATATAACGCATTATAATTATATATAGATATACATACATATATTAGACTGGCTGAAACCCACCCTATCGGACCTTTTTCAGCTCGTCTAATACATATTAGAAAAAAAAATTTTAGTTTGCAGCATTTTAATGAGGAAAGCAATGGCGTTAGAGCCACGGAACACTTTATCGTAATTTGGAAAGCTCACACTGCAGCATCAAAATCTTCATTTTTCTTTTTCTCTCCCTTTTAAAAGAAAAGACTTGTACTTTTCGCTGCCACGGATGACATCAGTTCAGTGTCGATAACTAGTCATACAATATTGATGGCAGCATTTTGTGCAAACAAAGAAAATTTGCAAGTCATAAAGAATTAAAAATTTTCCAGAACTTCTACTTTAAAGCATTTCTCCGAGCAATAGAAGTATCTTAACCTCTCCAAATGACCTGCATCAGGTTGTACTGGATTACATGCCACCATCAACAAGGAGTAATTCCTAGTCTAAACTATTGGAGGATGTGTAATCAGTTTTCCATTTGGATTTCACTCCTGATTTGAGTCATTGTTGTTCGACTGGCTGCCAACAAAAACTACAGAACCCAGTCTACCCTGCTATTTACCCATAATTGGGTAGAAACCAATGCTGGAAAGCCTAGATTTGACAGCTCTTTACCAATAGCTAAAGGAGGAGTTGATTCATGCTTGTCAGAAGGATGTTAGTACGAAGAGAACACCAACTGCCTCAGTCGGAATCAAAACTCGGATTTTCTGTTAACCATTTGGCCACCTACACTTTCAACCTCGTGTTTCAAGTTTGTCAAACTAAAAGCAAAGGATTGAAGTTTTGTTCGTTTTATTTTTAGCAAAAGGTAACCCCAAGTGAGGCAAATATGATTGTCCTCATTTAAACCCTTTCTCTAATATCTTTTCTCCTCAGAATAATTGACAATCTGTTCTTATTGCTATGTTGTAGGGTTCCCAAAACTTCAAAATAATAACGATGGCACCAGTCTAGACAGATATCAAGGCCTGAAGACCAAATCAACCAATAGAAAATCTGTGAGATGTCACTCTTCTAGCAGACCACGGAGTAAAATCCAAAGAAAGTGAAAAACATCTTTCTTCGGAAAAAAAGATTGGAAAAATTGTGGAACATGAAGGTGACAGTAGTACCCATGATAATAGGTGCACTTGGAACAGCTTCAAAGAACCTCTCCAAGAGATCGGAAGAATTGGAAATCCGACGGAGGATCGAAACCACCACTAGAATTAGCTAAAATACTGGAGAGAGTGTTTGGGTGCTTAATCAACACACTGTTACTTGATCTCCCGTAAAAACTACCTGTAAACTACTGGTGTGGGAATTCTATGCGTACACTCTTGCGATCTCGTTTGCCAATTATTAAAAAAAAAAACGCTGGAAAAATTATGTTGGCAGATCGAATTTTGAACAACCAGAAATGATTTACGCAATATTAATGTCGACTTATGTTCTGAATTTCGTGCGTGTCATGCTGAACGTGTAACCTATAGCCTTAAGCAATGATAAAACGTGTAGACATTTGTTTTATGTTTGATTTTAAATGCACATGCTCTGTCCCGGTGAATTAAAAAAAATACAATAACGGAATACGATTTCCTGACGAAATGCTTTCGATAAAACAGCAATGCAGCTGCTGCTGCTGCTGCTGCCGATGATGATGATGATGATGATGTTGATAACCAGAAAACAAAGAAGAAAAAGACGGGGAAAACGTTAGGCAACCTCGAGTAGATGATCAAAATGATTTTTGTAAGAAAGAAAAAAGAATGAAATCGAAGTTTAATAGTAGACAACCTGCTCACTCTCAATGAAGTCAGCTTTCAGATATACAGCAGAGTTTCGTGTGAAGATAAAAGACACGACCAATGTCTCTTCAGGTTCTCAGCTAAAAAGCGCTGAGAGAGTGCATAACTCCACTAACACCATTGTTGCTAAAAATGAACGAAAATCAGGCCGTGTATTGTTACCATAGAAGCAACAGTAAAAATTCCTAGATCCCAGATTTGATAAATCTCCCTTCAGCCCTTACACAAAATATCGTTGAGATTCATTGAGAACTTTAGGAGATATTGTGTGAACAAACGGGCTGACAAACAGACTGGCAGATACAAGTGAATGTAAATCCATATGCTCGTCTATATATGCCAAGAAAAAAATGAAACTCTAATTGCTAGCCAACCGTTGACTGTCGTTAAAGTCAGCTGTCAAAATTATGGGAGAACTTGTTAATGAACACGTCAACGTCAGGTTAGGTATTTAAGGGGTAAAGATTCTAGACTTGTAAAGAAAGTTTCCCTTCACTTTGATCTCTTAAATAGAGGGAAAAATTTCCCCTTCACTTTTGGCCCCTCAGTAGGAGAAAAGCTTTCTCTACACCTTTGACCTCTTAAACTGTTATATATATGAAATAAAATCAATTATTGTTGAAAAGATACATATGTATTCTGAACGGAGAGTACAGGTCAAGCTTAGCGTTATAATTACGTCGTGAATAGAGCTTCCCCTGTAAAACCTTTTTTTTTATATCTCAAAACCTCTTACTTTCAAACTGTCACTTCGGTCTATTGAGTATTCATGCCAAATTTTATTGTCTATAGCGTAATAGACAGACATTGTAACATTTCTAACTTATACAGATTTCAAGAGACGATAAAAGACACGAACAAATATCCAGGTCTTCTCTCGGTCTCCATCTTATCACGCAGAAAACAAATAGAAAAACCAAAGTGATTTGCATTTACATAGACTGAACAAAAATGAGAAAAAAATTATTGAATAAATCGTGATTTGAAAACTTCTAGGAACAATGACAAACGGAAGACAAGCAAAGAAGTGTTTGATTATTGTATGTAATTGGGTTTTGTTGAACGATAGATGTGGGGAGGGCCTCTTATGGTTGCATAATGGTTAGCAAGTTCGTCTTTTTGAGCAGGGTTCGTCAACTTTTTGCTATCGTGACTCAGCTTGATTTTATTCAATAAACTCATCACCCACTGACAAATTAAACGATCAATTTCATCCCAGGATTTGGGCATAAACTTATTACAACTAAAAAAAGACCAATTCATACTCTCAAAGTTCAGATACAACTGAACGTGTTCGTTTCAAAGTCCTACATGTGTTGAATGTACTCGTCGTACTATACACTTATAAATCATGTCTTGCCAATCTTCCCCTCTCCCTCTCTCTATCCCACTCTCACTGAACCTCTGTTGTCAACTGTACTAAGGCTATTGTTACTGTTATTATTTAATAAGTTTAAAGAATAAATTATTGGTTACAAAGGTAATGATAAGATTATTTGATATATTCGTATCTATAAATTAAATAAAATGGGGATTTTTTCGGGCTGGGGGCTCTCTATCCCCTTAACTATCTGTACTAACCATGATACCACTTGAAAGAACCAAGGATACCAATTCTCGAAACCAAAGGGAAAAGTCTACCACCTCATGTACATGGATGACATAAAGCAATGACAAGAAGATTTCGAAATGTTCAACAAAGTGAAATAATACAACGATGGCATTGGGATGAAGTTTGGAAAAGAAAAACTGCGCACTAATGGTAATGCACAGATGAAAGCTTAGAGCGATAGAAGGAATCGAATTTTCGAACAACAAAAAAAAATCAGAATTAACCACGGAGGGCCGATATAAATACCTAGGAGTACTTGAATATGATAAAAAAACCAAAAAAAAAAAACCAGAAGAAATGAAAGAGAAAATAAAACAGGACTACCTCAAGAGGATAAAAAAAAATATTAGAGATCATAAATAGCAGAAATCTGATACAACAAAGGATCACGTGGGCGATACTGGTAGCAAGATAAAAAGGTACATTTTCTGGATGGACAAAAGAAGAGCTCCAATCAATGGACTGGAGGAAGCTTATGACGATGCACAAGGCTCTAAACTCCAGAGATGACACAGATAGATTATATGTGAAGAGAAAAGAATGACTCATCAGCATGGAAAAGTATGAGCTATCAAAAAGTGAAGATATCATAAAAACAGTGCAACAAACAATTTAAAAAAGTAGCAAACGAGGGAGTAGCAAAGCAGCCAACAAAGAAAGAAAAATGGGAACAGAAAAAAACTATACGGGGAATTCAAAAGATTGATGTAGAATATTGCAGACGAGAGGTCATGAACATGGCTACGAAGAGGACACCTGAGAAATAAAACTGCTCATCATGACAGCTCAAAACAAATGCATCAGGACAAACTATGTCAAGGCGAAGATCAACAGAGCCCAAACAAATGGCCGCCTATCTGGAGAAACGGGCGAGACTGTAAGCCACATAACCAATGATTATAGTAAGCTAGTTCAGAAGGAGTACAAAGAAGACACGACTGGGTAGCAATAGTTATATACTGGGAACTAAGCGAACGAATAGGATTCGAAAATGCAAACAAGTGGTATCAGCACGAACCAGAGACAGACCTGGAAAATAGAAGTCACCAATTACTCTGGGGCTTTGACATCCAAATCGATCACCCAATTCAAGCCAGATTAGATCTAATAGTCTACAAATTCGAAGAGAATCCCGGAACCTGGCAAGGAAACTGAAGAAGGTGGGGAACATGCAGGTCAGGGTAGTACCAGTAATAGTAGGTGAACTCAGAATCGTACTTGAGACACTGAAAACGAGTTTGGAGGAACTGAGGATGAGAGGAGGGATCAAGACTATACAGAGCACAACACTACTTGGGACTACTTGAATACTGAGGGGAGTACTAAAAATATGAGATCTACGATCCCAAGCTGTCAGCAATGGCCTTACAGCCAAGAAAAAGGCATAGTGGAAATGGGACAAACCACAGCGCTGCTATGATAGGTAGGAACGAAAGGATGGAGACCTGATAAGACTTACTGTTATTCGGCCTTCCTTCTGCGATACTACCAGGCAACTGGAGTGCAACTGTAATCTACAGCACAGCTGTAAGACTGTGAAAAAGAGGACTCTGACCACCAGGCAATTGGTGTGAAGATGCAGATGATGATGTTGATGATATTGATGATAGCAGCAGCAGCAGCAACAGTAGTAATAGTAGTAGTAGCAGTAGTGGTAGTAGTAGTACAGAGGTGTGGTAAAGGAGGATAATTTCAAAACTAAATGAAAGAATATCGTAAGGGAAATAAATGTGCAAATCTATAATGTGTTGTCTTTATCAAAAACGAAATCCAAGCTTCGTAACTGGCCTCCTTTTCATTATTGCTGTGTACTGCGGGATAATTAAAAAAATATCCCGAATTTGCTAATTCATCCAACCCTTAGCCTATGGTCCAACCTTCCACCATAATTGCACGGAAATTCGTTGTGAAATTTTAGTGATATTTAGTGGATAAATGGACATACAGACACGCACGCGTTCGCGAGTGAATACAAATATATCTTCAATCTTCGCTGACAGAGCTGAGTAAAAAAGTTGGACCAGCTGGGGATTTTATTAATGATACAAGCGACGCACTTTTTAAAAAAATAGATCTACGACAAAGGCGAGAAATTAATAAATGAACGGACCGAGATAGATGGATAAGTATTTAAGTAGGAGAGAGACTCTTAATCAAATTCTGCAGAAGCTTTGTTGGCCTCTCATTTGCAACATCTCTTCACACAGAAAAATACTTACCTGTAATTAAATTACAAATCAATAGCAAAAAAGATAATCAAAATGATTCGTGGTCTTCACATGAATTTAGCAATCAATAAATTTGATGTCACGTATGTAAATTGATAATGCAAATTAAGAATAAAAGGAACTTGGTGCATGTATTCAGTTTGCCGGATCAGTTAGCGTGGGCTTAGGAATTTGAGGGGGTGGGGCTACTGCTTGTCATTACTTTTCTCTGAAAATCGTTTTTTTTTTTTCTTTTATATTGTTCTGTAACTTGTACGTGCATCATATACACTACATGTACAAGTATATATCCATACATAAATCATGAGTATGTAGCACTGATTACAAAAGAAAGAAAATGGGAGTCTGAGACATCATAGAAACTATTGAAAAACTAAAATGGCAATGGGCAGGCTATGTTGCAAGAACGAAAGACAACTGATGGACATCACGACTCACAACATTGATCCCCAGAGATCACATAAGAAACCGAGGCCGACAGAACACAAGATGGAGAGATGAACTAGACAGGAAATACTGGCACTGCGACGCCCATGATAGAGAATTGTGGCGAATTCTGGGGAAGGTCTATGTCCAACGACGGACGTTAAAAGACTGATGATGATGATAATGATTTTCATCCCATCATCAAAACTATTTTTACTGAATAATAATAAAAGTTGTTTCTTTGTTTTGCATCCCTCATATCCAAATCCAGATCAAAATTACGGTCCCAGGGCGCTATGGGGGAGTTTTATCGGCAGTGCTCTGCGTAGATATAAAATATCTAAATTGGCAACACTGTAGAAAAGTAACCAAACCACTTCGGGGTCCAAGTTCCGTACGACGATGGTAAATTATTTTGCTCGACAATTATGGAAGGTTAATAAGTCTGCACCCTGCCACACTTGCACCTTTGGAGCGGGCAATGTCCTAGTAGAAAATAAATAAAGCCTATATTCTTTTCAAGTGTTCCTGATTTTCTAACATTTGGAAAAAATCAGCTGGCAGAAGTTACAGAGTGGCGTGACAGTTAATGGAACGGAGAATGGAATCGGCGAGCAGAGTTCAAAGTCCGACTCAAGTAGTTTGTGCACTAATACCCTCGAGGAAGGCACGAATCCATATAGTGTCTCCCCTGCTAGGACAAACAGTAGGACAAACCGGGCTCTTTAGCTATGGTTGGCAACCAGTCCAGGAGTCGACAACTCTGATTCCAACCCCAGTCAAGTCTGAAGATGAATGGTCTCAATCAGGCCATCTTAACCTTGGCACACCGATCACCTGTGGTATCCCAATGACTCTGCATTGAGTTACGGGATAGGTGAATAAATAAAACCTTTGTGGAATTGTTTATCGGCAAAGGGGTGTGTTTATTCGCCTCTTAGGGCACCAGAATTTAGCATGGGTGAGATTTTGCTCCTGCCAAAATGAGAGGAATGATTCCTGAACAGGAACAAATCTCACAATCTAAGGTCGAAGCTTTATGGTAATAGAAAATTACAGGAAAACGTCCAGTATTACCAGATGCAACCTGATGAAAGCCGCAGAGCACATCAGCCGAAACAGTCATCAAAGTGTCAGAATCTGGCATATGCTAAATAAGCTACTGCTTAGGGCCTCACAATTTGGAAGGGCCTCAAAAAATTTAAAAGGCATATGTTTCCGAGTTTTGTGACACTTTCCAAAGTAATTCTTTTAACAGAGGGCCCAAAGCTTCATATTGCTTTGGGCAACATCAAAACTAAATCTGGTACTGAACGCAGCAATTAATATGAATAATTCGTCGAATAGTGACAATGACTCATCCTGGAATTTCAAACGTCTGAAATAAATAACATTTCGCCCCAAACCTTCTTGTCCACATATGCTAAACATCTGTAAAACTTGAGGCCAATGCGTTTGTAAAAACAATTCAAATAATAATAAAGAGTTTGTGCTATTCTGTGCAGCCGGATGTGATTGTATGTACCAGAAAATCAAGAGGAGAAATGTTGGGGAAAGGAACAATAATTCTTTTATTGACTACGATTTGAGTAATTGGGTAGGTCCCCATTAACATTTGATACAACGGATCAGATATACAGTCAAAAGTGCCAATTTTCAGATTTACGAAATTTAATTTGATTTAATCAAAACAAGGATGAAACGTAGAATTCAGACCCCTCTAGCCACATAAAGGGTATAGTGAAGAAATAGTACCACAAAATTTGAAAAGAAAAACTTGATTCCATTTGGGTTTCCGGATTCTACATTTTATTCAATAAGACTATACCCTTCTCACTTTTTCTATATCCAAACCTTCATTAATCTTTTTGGTGGACCGGGCAATCGTCAGTGCTTACGTGAAAGCAGGAAAATGCATTTTCACAAATTCACATACTAAAAGTTAAACGTTATTGCATGATACTAATCTAAAGTCCTCTGTCGTGAAATACAGTTTAATCAGTGATTTACTATTCGTTCCAGTAAACTATTCTCAGTCAATTCCAAAAATTGAAAATCTTGTGATTGATCATTTTTTTTTAACCTATTGACTAATCAGAATATAACGGACGTAGATCGTGACAAGAAGGGTTATAGTATAGATGTTATGTCAAACCTGATAGATAAAACTCCATGATTATTCGATGGTAAATAGAATCTTACTCGCCATTTTCTTTGGGGTTTGGGCGAAAACATTTTTTTACCTGAGAAATCGACGTATTTCTCTATTCAAACACTCTTAGGGTAACTTGATTCCTTACAAACACCGTTAACCAATTCCAATTTGGTCTTAACGTAATATTTCCCCGTTCTCAGAACTACCGACATACGTCGCAATCAATTAGAGCTGTTGACTTACGTTGTAATTGAGATTGACATCCCACAACAATAACATCTTGAAAAGTACTTGAAACTTAACCAAAACAAGCTCGATTACGATATCGTCATATAATCATTTTCATAGATTTTATAAATACATATCATTTCTTCCATACAATTCATCTTCGTTTTTTCTTGAACAAAAAAGTCGTACAAAAGCCGAGAAGAATTTTTTTGTCTTTCAAATTAACGTCGTCTGTTTTGAACAATAAATTTTCATTTGGCAGTCAGTTTCTGCACGAATCGTGAGTGTACATGAACGTCTATTTCCTTTAAAAAAAAAGAATTTGTTTTACTTGTCAGCGCCAAATATAAAATTACGACCAAATCGTGTCGGACACACCGGTTCTCTTACAATCACTGAAGTTGAGTAACGGCAGTCTAGGTCTAGTGCTTAGATGGGTAATCGTCTGGGAATACCAGGCGCCTAAAGCAGCAGGGTATCATCTAAAGAGCCTCAAGTGACGATCCTGTTACTTCTCTCAAGGAATAGACCGATCTCTACTCATTCAAAAACGCAACGACCCACCTTCTTCCTATTTCCCCTGAACTCACTGATTGGCCTGCAAGTGAGAATGAATAAACCTAAAAGAATATTATGAGTTAAAAAAAAAAAGCAGGAATAAGATTAACAAATAGCAATATTTTCTTCTGAAGTGAATTCAAATCGAGTCGATTTCGCTGTATCATTGATATCGTTTTCTAAAATCAAAAGAATTTCAGACTCTTTTCTACTTGAATAATGAGAATGGAATAAAAAGATTTGAAAAGCGTCTTCTTTTTGTGAATTCCTTTTCGGCACTGAATAGAATTAGCATCTAACATCCCCTGCCAACCCTTTTGAATCTGAAGGAAATTCATTGAAACGACTAAACATTTATTTGCTTACTTGTTCCATTGTCACCATACAAATGAAAACTAATATATTTTTGCGAGAGGTCAAACGACCATTCTGAAACGTCTCTCGTTTCCATGAGTCCCCCATCATCTTATGATAAATTCGTGTTTGTTCGTCTGTCTGTCCATTGCATAACTCATAAATGCAGTTAGTGTCATGGTCGCAAAATTTTCGGTTACTTACGAAACATTGGAGCATGTTGTTAGAATATTAGATTTTGAAATTCAAAAAAAATTTTCAAATTTTTAAACGATGAGTTCTATTTAGAATGCAAGTGTAATGGTAAACTGGACCCTTACTTTGTGTTCATCGGGTTAGCTGATCTTTTTGTCCAAGCGTATGAAGTAGACATCGACCTGAAAATCTTGCTCGTAAATAGTTTCAAAAGCTACTGAGAGCATTAAAGTTAAAAACAGGACAAAATGCAGTGAAGTTTGAAGCTCTATCTCTGAAACTGGTCGGTAACAATCGTTAATATGTGTGTTCTAGGAAGAAGAAAATTCTGACGTTAGTCGAGGGTATTTCATAAATCAGTAGATTCACAGTCTAAGTCATTATAAAATATTTTAAAACAACTCCTGTCCCTACTGTTATTTCAAGATGTTCAATCCTCCTTCTGTTTTTGAGATGTCTGATCTTATCTGACCAGTTTATGCTTGCAGGGTTGTGTTGTAGTATTTTTGCAATAACATTGTTCTTTTAAAATATCAGAGACAGCAAGTTAGGCAGCATATTCTTATTTATGTTTAATAATTCGTGAATATTGAATTGAACTAAAGATAAAATTGAATAAAGGTCGAAAAATAATTTGAAACTGCCTAACACTTGAAAATGGAGGAATTGAATATTGTCACTTTTTTGTGTATAAATATTGAAAAATGTTGCACAAAACACATGTAAGGATACACATACGCCGGTTTCATAGATTACAAAAATCTTTTACTCAAAAGGTTTTACAAATAACATCCGTGTCATTGGATAATTATAGCGTTTCGTTTATCATAGCATAAAATCGATTTAAAAAAAAAATTCGTCTGACTTGTATATCGTAATTATTCAATTTGAAGGAGAGGCCTTTTTCTTTCCTAGTATATCCATGCGTGCGGTGGAAGAGGGAGAACATCAACTAAATAGTTTGCATTGGGAATTGATAAAAAAAATTCTTGCAAACTCCGGTTCCATAAGCTTCATTTAGAACAGCTAATGCCGGTGATCGAACAAGGGCCGGTGTGTATTGGAAGAAGAATCATGCCAGAAGTTTGAGATGACCAAAAATGAAATAAATTGTACGAATTTAGAAGAATTAGTGATGGTAGCAATTGAATATGAGATGCGTTAAAAAAACAACTAGCTGACAAATCCGGTTGTCAAGTCGTCCAGGGTAGACAAGTCAAGCGAAGAGGAAACTAACTAACTAATCTTTTTATTTTATTTATGAAAATGTCAGTTCATGAAAAAAATTAGGGGAAATATTATTTTATGTCATAACAGCCCTTATTCAATTTTATGATGTCTTAATAAATATCGAACCCAAAAATCAACTCCGTTGATGGAAAAAGATAATTTTTATATCGAACTTTTTTTCAGTCAGGATAATCGCCCAAACCCACTTAATGCAATCTAATAAGAATTAGGCTCAACCGGTGTAGAGAGTTTTAGTTGTTTCAAGAGTAATACAAAATGAATAAAAGAATTTTAGTTAACAATACCTTGCGCTAACCTTCCAAATTACTGGGTAAACTTACTGACATACAATACAGATTTTGGTAAACCGTTCTCAAAACAACGGATATTTTACTAGTTTTAGACAAATCGATGACGGTAGCAATTGAACATGAGACGAATAAACAACAAACCTAACAGATGCAGACTTAATTCTTTTGTGTGAAAGTCAGCTCTGAATTAAGGGTTGCCCATTAAGATATTTTATTTTCATATTTGATTCTGTGCTGCCAATTTCAATGATTTTTCTTCTTTTTTTTTTGGAAAAGGGTCTAATTTTGGAGTGATTTCCACATTCGAAAAATCTTGAAAAAAAAAATATGTAGGCTTTCATACCCAGGCTGATCTGAAGAGAAAATGGCGATAAATAGTCAAAAGAGATTTGTCGTCTGCGTCTCTTCTCTATTTGCCAGACAACATTTTTATATCAGAGGAATAGAGGAAAATGTCTTGGTAGGAGACAGTGTCACTTTTGAGAAAAAAAAAATGCGTACGATTTTCGCCCAGATGCTAAAGGTTGCGTCTGCCTCAAACTTTGCCAGATCTATTCGTTTTATTACGAATGGGAACAAATGAAAATGTTGCATACGAAAAACTTTAAAAAAATAAAAACTAACAGCTAGCGGCTACAAAAATTCAAATGAACTTGCGTCTGTGATTGTCGCGTGAGTTTTGTGTGTGTTCTGTGTTAAATTTACACAAGTGACAGATTATATATATACATATACATATATATATGTGTGTGTGTGTGTATGTATATATATATATATATACATATATATATAGAGATATTTATATATATATATATAGATGTTTATATATATAAATATTTATATATATATATATTTATATATATATATATATATATATATATATATATATATATATATATATATATATATATATAGGGGGTGTGTGTATGTGCATGATTGAGAGTATAAAGTGGAAACTGTATGAATCATAATGTTTTCAAACAGTTATTGTCATCAAATTCGTTCGGTCCAAAACATTTCATTTTAGATTTATTTGAAACAGATTAATGATTATCCGCCTACTATAATCAAATTTCTGGGTATTATCAAAATCTTCAGGTAAACTGTATTTAAAAATGAATATATCAATTATGTGATATATGTGTGTGTGCTTCTTGAAATGTCATTCTTAATTTGTTTCATGTCAGGTTCAAGATGCCGAAGAGGAAAAGAGTTGCTGGTCTCAGCAAGGTCTTGAAAAAAGCCCGGCAAATAATCCACAGCGAGAGAATGAAGAGACTCGTGCAGATATTTAAAAAAATACTAGTCTCTATCAACAAAGCCAACGTCAAGATGAAGAACGTTAAGTAAGAGGGAGAAGAGAATAAAAATGAGAAAGGAACGTGCAGGCTACGAGAACAAGACGTGAGGACAAGTAGGCAAGAAAAGGCGTATGAACTACCGGAGGCTCGGTTTAGAGCTCTCCGATATCGGGAGATACAGTAGGTTCAAGATGAACAAGCAGGGTCTCGACAAGACAAACTTGACTCAGGTCCTCTCCGACTACTGGCAGTACGTGACGTGGGCTGTACTTCAACAACCCCATGACAGAGGCGGACAAGGCCATGCATAAGAAGCTTCAAGAGTTGGAGTCAGTATGGAGCTGGTCAATCAAACGGGTGGGCTTTGCAACTGCAACGAAGCACACCATCATGAAATCTTTTCCTGGAGAAAATGATCTTATCTCAGCCCTGCGCTACTGTGTCTCTTAAGACTGTCACCAATTAGAAAGTCTGCCATTTTCCTGATCTACTCCATCAACATTTACAAGAAACGTTCAGGTACAGCCAGCAAGGGACACCGTCTTAGCTTCCTTCAAGATGTTCAACGTGTGGTAACAATCCTTCCACGAATTGAATATCGTAAGTTTCAAGAGCCCTAATGAGGCCATTACAGACAAGAACTTGAGGGGGGGGGGGCAAACAGGGTCATGGAGCTGTTAGGTGGCTCGAAACACGCACTGCGCAAGATAAAGACATTCAGATCTCGAAGGTAATGCCAGCCAGGACCCTGAAGATGGAATCAGGGACAACGTTTCCACTCTGGATACAGATAAGCTCGGTATTCTTCCAGAACAGGAGGGAGGGAAACTGCGAGAACCCGAAAAGGAAATCATCGCTGCAATGGATCCCCGAGCCTGCAACAACAGCCATATCGGGAGGCTAATCAAGATGATCACAAAGAACAGGATTCAGGAATTGCTTGGCTCTAAGTCCACCATCGGAGATCTACGAAGCGAATCAACAAGCAGCCTGTGCAGCAGCTGACCCAGATGTCAATGAATACAATTACTGTAAAAAGGTATTATGTCTATTTTTATCAAAAAAGATCACAGATTATTTTTCCATTGTTCCGGCATATTTCTGTCTTGAATTCAATACTCTGTTTTTTGTTTCTTTTCAGTCGAAATTGTCGAATGTCGCTAGTGTCAACAACGACAGAATGAAGATGACCTTGGCTAGGGACCACTACGTTGGCATAAAACACAGAGAAGACAAGACAATCAATGATCAAGATGAGAAACGATAGAGGACAATTTACTGTCAACATTCAACCATTTTTCCTGTAAATAAGTTCAATCAATCAAAAAAATATGATCGTCTCAAAGTAAAACTATTCACAAATCTGTCGCACGGTAAAGAGCTCGCGAGCTCGCTGCAAAATAAAAATGTTTACAAATCTAACGTGAAGTAAGGTGCTCACCAGTTCGTCGCTACGTGAAAAAAACTTGAAATAAAAATCTTTACCTTGGTATTATCATTGCTCAGAAAATTCTTCCTGTTACCTTCCAATTGTCCGATATTCTCTGGCAGTTTTACCATCGAAGCAATCGACCTTTGAGAGAATTACAATTCCAAGTAAATTCTGATCTTAGAATCGTTCAGAGAAAGAAGTTTGTAAGAGTTTCTCTATGAAACACCAAATAAAGTTATATATACATGTCACTGCGTGCATTCATATCCTCTTCCCACACATACACACACACACACATATATATATATATATATATATATATATATAATTAAAATCAAAAATACAAACTTATCTTGAAATAATTTTACTGGAAGATTTTGATAAAAAAAGTAGTGCCGTTAGAGTTATATCAAGTTATATGATATATCAATGATACAATATAGAACAATACTTAGTTGGGATTAAAATAATCCACCATTCACGATAAATTGTGAACCAAGAAACACGTGTTGGGTATTTATCACTCAAAACTTAAGTATATATATATATATATATATATATATATATATATATATATATATATATATATATATGTATGCATATATATATATATATGTGTGTGTGTGTGTGTGTTTGTGTGGCTGGGCTTTTGTTTAGAATGGGTCAGTGGTGTCTGGCATTTGATGGATAGGTGTTACCATATACCCATAGACACAGATACAAACACTCCTGACCTCCTCTCTCACTGACCCCTCTTTTTTCGTACCAACCTGATTCTCATCGACACAGATACACCTACCCCTACCCCTACTACTTGACAGCTAAAAACATACATCTCCTCATTTCATTCCTCGAATCTCAAACACGTAAACAGTGTATAGTTTTCTCTATAACCGTAATAAGTTTTTGAAGAAGGGGATTGGCAATCATCGAAATGCATCAGAAACGTGCCCATATAATAATAAAGATTTGAGATGTAACACCTGTTTTTTTTCTCCAATTTATCCTCACTTTCAACAAGAACTATTATATTGATCATACATATTCGTATAGTTGTGTGAAATCGTATAATTCTAAATCTTGGTTAATACACTCCAGAAACGAGAAGGAGTAATAATTTGCTTCAAACCTGATCTCTAAACTGGTCTCTATCCATCGAACTCCACCATACCATAGCCGTAATTGTACATAATGGCCTCTTCTATTGGTCGTGAAACAGGATGTTACCCAGCATCCGGGTGGATCCATTGTTACAGAAGGAGAAACCAATAGGAAAAGTAACACTGTTTATTATACATGTGTGTGTTATTCTCTTTTGTTTAAGCTCACTCCATAGTTGTCACACTCACATGTGAATAAAAAGAAAAGTTTTGTTGATATTCATGTTGGCAAAGTTAAGTAAAGTACTTCGCAAGTTTCCAAGATATTAGATCGTTTGCCACGGAATTTGAAATGAATTTGAAATGATGAGGATGTGTTGGCATCTCTATGAATTGTGAGAGACATTTTAAGGAAAATATGTTATGCCCAACAGCCATTAAATTAAGCATTCAAAACATCACTTTCGGTGCGATTGTCGCCATTGTTTCCAATTTGTTTTTCATCCAGATCTAAATGTTTTTGGCTGCGTTTAGGTGTCAGAAATTGTTATTCAGATATTTTTTTTTAAATGAAATAAGTAATACTTTTATTCATTCTATTGTAATAAAATGAGAAATATTTTAACCTATGAGAACCCAGAACCATTTCCCTTTGGAAGGACGTTATAGGGGATATTAAACATACTGAGTAGGGAAATTGACCAACAGTCGCGTGACTGCACCCGGATGTTCAGTAGCTGTCAATTCATACACTCCACGATATGGAAAATTTAGATGTTTTTAGATGTTTTTTCTATTTTGTTTTTTTTTATTACCCAATTTCAGATTTAAGCTTGAAGATAATGATTTGATAACACTGCTTTTTGCCAGTAGAGACATGTTTACGAGTGATAACTTATTAATTGGGTGCGTCTATACAAAATTATTGGGAGGATGCATTGGTTATACACCCTTCTCTTTAGGATCAATGGGATCTTGTTATTTTTTGAGGTTGAGCTTGCTCTGCCAAAGGCTTGCCATCCCAGTGTGATTCTTCGCTTGATTTCTTCTTCTTTTTAGGGTCTCATGGAGATTCGTTATCCTAGGTAGATGTAGTGGTCTACTTCTTCCAGTTGTGTGTCTTCAATTTTGATCTTAGTGTTTTTATCCCCGATGTGGTTGTTGCACATGATCTCCTAATAGTCACTAATGGAACCTAACCAAGAAACAGACCCGTAAATTGAGAACCATGCAACGTGCACATTAAAAAATAATGCTGGGCCTCACTTGGAGAGACCGCAAGACAGTACAGTACATCCGAGAAAAGACAAGAGTTAGGGACATCATAGAATCCATTAAAAATCTCAAATGACGGTGGGCAGGCCATGTTGCAAGAATGGCAGACAATCGATGGACATCGCGACTCACAACATGGATCCCCCGAGACCACATGCGCAACCGAGGCCGGCAAAATGTTAGATGGAGAGACGAGCTAGACAAGTTCAGGAAGTACTGGCTCCGTGACGCCCATGATAGAGAAGTGTGGCAAATCGTGGGGAAGGTCTATGTCCAACGACGGACGTTAAAAGACTGATGATGATGATGATGATGCAAAATTAGTCTGCATTAATTCAAATCCGGGGTGTATTCCTAGAGAAAGAGTACGAAACCCCTGTGACCCTTTGGATCACAAAAAGGGAAATCAGTACATTCAATGTAAACAAAATTAACCCGAATTCGCTAATAAATAAGATAGACTCCGCTATAATTAGCATTTAATAGTTGTCTAATTTGATAAATCGGTCATTATGATATAGAAGGGCAGAGCGCAATTGCAGACTGTACACTATCATTATTCAGTTGCAAATTACCCCAATTTTTTTTTTTTTTGCAATTTTCAAATTAGTGCATCCTAGGGGTGCCTTATTTCAAAATATCTGGTTACGACGTAATGTTTCGACTAGTTAAAAGTCACAAATTGATGAACGTAACCAAATCTTTAGTATTATATAGATCATAACTCGAAAAACTTTTCTGATCGGAATCCTACTCAATTATGTGCGACTGACACTCTCAAAGTTCATATGCAACTAAATTCGTGTTTGTTTCAAAGGCATAGATATGCGGAATGTACTCGTGATATTGCACATGAATTGTGCGTTGCCTAGCAACCTCTCTCTCTCTCTTTCTCTCATTTAAACTTCATTGTGAGTTTCCAACCATGCTAAGACTACTATTACTGTTATGATTTGATAAGTTTAACAAATGAATTATTGATGACAAAAGTAATGTGAGTATTAGACAAATTCATATTTCAAATCTTGGCAATTTCATTAGTACCAATATTTTTCTCATTTCCTCTTTAATCATCAATTTATTCATTATGAACCTGTGACCTAGTCATCAGGACCTCGCGACCAATTAATGGGTCAGGACCTATACTTTGAAGGACCCTAAAACCTCTTGCAGCGATAGTTGTTCCAAATTTTTCGTTGTTCCACCCCACCTCGTCACCCTCCTCTCCCCCCCTCTAATAGTCTGGTTTCTTTCAATCTGTTCGTTTAATCGTGTACTGGAAATTCCTTTTGGGGTAGGGTAATCAATCAATCAATCCACGGCGGAGTGATCAGAAAAGTCTAACTTTATGACCATTGCCTGGGTGTGCTTTCCGTTACACCTCCACCAAAAATGTCGGGTACGGGCGTCGGAAACCTTACATCTATGCAAAGCCAGTGATGATGGTGGTGGTGGTGGCGGGAATGAAGCCCAGCTCCACTGGTTGACACTTTGATCACCAGACAAACAGTGGAATTAATGTGAATATTCGTAATTTGCGGCAATGGGCGGGGAACTCTCGAAATATTTCACAAATTTGATTGCAGCAGTTAAATGCGTCTCCACCCTAAACGTGGGAAATCGACGGTTTGCCTTAAGAAAAATGAGAGCCACGGGACTTGTCTACTTCACTCTTTCGCGTCTTCCAGGCATGAAAAGTTCCTTTTTTTACATAAACAAGTATTCTAAAAAGCAACAATTGCCAGTGAGGAATGTAGCAGAAAGAATTGAGACATTGGGCTGCCGCTACCAACGAATGAATTTGCGAATAAATGTCAGATTATAGAGACGTGACAAACGCCTCACTCAGTCGTTGTGTATGCATCGGTCATCTAGTACATAAGCTTGCTCAGTGGCGTCCTACGGTCGACTGAGTAACCCCACGGTAGAGTGTTCACGTATGCGCAGTAAGGTCCGGTCGGATGGTTGCCAAGTTGCATCAAAACCCGCGAAACCGGTCCTTGATATTCACAATAGCTGGATACTTCCTGGAGTGGGGATGCTTGTGTGTGCATGTGTTCCCGCGTGCATTGCAAAATTTACAAAAGTAAAAAATGACATTCACAAGAGCAGTTATACATTCTGGTCTTCCAAATCAGTGATATATTTTTTTTTCTTTCAATGTATTACCGAAGGATGTCTCCCACCCAAAAATGAACAGCGGAATGAGGACATTCTGCCTCCACGCTTCGATGAGGGTCGCTCATCCAAACATTTCGAACTCTCTCACCCAACCTCCATTCACGACACCCACCTGCTGAAACGTTGCGTTCAAACTATGAATCAATGTTAGGACTATACGTGTCAGTGATATATTTGCAAAAGAAATGCTTCAGCAGTTGCATTGTAATGAGGGGTGGAACCTTAGAACTTGTGGCCTGTAGATCTTTCCTGGCTCAACCGCAGAGTTTTCTGTAGTGATTTCTGCAGAAAAAAAAATCGTTACCCGTCCAGATTTCGACAATAACCGTTTAGCTTGTACTGTTAAGAAGATTGCCCACGGCAGTCCGTCAATATCGACGATGGCATTCTCTATTCCTCATAGAGAGAAAAAAAAACAAAAAATGAGGAAACCTGTACCGGAGAAGAGATTTCAGTGCTGGGGATGGGGACTGTACAGACCACCGGCAGCATTATCTCGGCTCGCACTGTCTGGTGGCCCTGAGAAAACTCAAGACAACCAGGTGTTGTGCAGAGTTGCAGAAAAGTGATCATCCATCTTCCGATATCCACCTATCGCAGCTCTCCGTTGCGATTAGCCCAGCCTTCCGTCTTCCAAGACTAACCTACAAGGCAGCGGGACAGGATTTTGTAGACAATGTCACGTGTCCCAGAGGCACAACATGTGCTAAGAAAAAGATTATTGGATGTGGAAAAAAAATAAAGATCTTTTGGGTATATGGATTTAGCAGGCGAAGTTTAAGGTGCTTTTCGGAACCAAAGTCGAATCAAAATAGGTCTGGTTGGTCACCCAACAGAAACCATTGAGTGACCAACGTCTTTTGTCACCACACTTTGTTAGGGATGAATTATTGTTTTTAAATGGAAAAAGGGGTGATCAATGAATCAATTACTTCTCTCATCCTTTGTTAGGCTGTGATCACTGAAAAAGACCGGATTAAAAAAAAAAAAAAAAAAAAAAGAAGCCTGAACGCTGCTGGGTTCAAACTAAAGGACCAATTTAACATGAACTTATATTGAAAGTTGAACCCCTTCTAAAAACCTATTTTGGAGGGTGTGGGTTGAAAAAAAAAGCTGGGTTTTTTTTGTCGAGACGTAATAAGGAATAAATGTTTAAATCCCCAGCGGGACTGCTTGAAGCGTTTCCGAATAAGACGAAATCCAGCTCACAACGCAAGAGGAAATAAAATTAACCAAACTCATGTTATGAAAAATAAATACGCATCAATTTTATATACTTTTGATCAACTTGAAAACTCAGCGTTGGCAGCGCTTTCCAGACCCGTTGGAGCGGCCTATACATAACAAGTTGGCCAACTGGCGATGGTATATGTTGACTGCGTTCATGCTGACAGTTTCCGTTGATGGTTTCTGATAATTTCAAAAGACAAACCATTCCCTGATTCCTGTGACTTGAACGTTTTTTTCTGTGTTAAGAGATATTGTTATCCGACAAAAAGAAAAAACATTAAAGGATACGAAAACATGACGTGAAAATTGATCTTGTCGTCGGGGTTAGAGCGTTCACAGCTTTAGGTTGGAGATTTGAGATGACCACATACAGAGAGAGAGACAGAGAGAGAGAGAGGAGGGATAGAAGAATAATAAAGAATAAAATTAAAAAAATAAAAAGATCGATAGAGAGAGGGGAGACTGATAGATAGGGAAAAGAATAGAGAGAGAGAGGAGGGAGAAATTGATAGAGGGAAGGGAAAAAAGAGATAAGAGACGAGAAGGAGAGAGAGAGAGAGTTTGAACAGAGATTGAGATTGAGAGAGGAAGAAATTGAAGAACAGGAGAAATATTGATAGAGAGAAAAGGATTGATAAAGAAACGGAGAGAGAGAGAGAAAAAAGAGATACAAAAGTGAGGGGTGATAGAGAAAGAGAGCGCAAAAAGAAATAAAGAGAGTGAAGAGAAAAGGCGTGAGATTAAGAGAGAGAAAGAGATTAACTGAAAAAGAGGGAAACCAATCGAGAACTTGACGGGAGAAAATGTCATTTTTCTGACAAGAATATCAGGAGGTATCTTACGTGCATACATATATAATGAACGGTGTGATTTTCATGGTTCTCTATCCGTAACCATGGACTCTTCCACTTGAAAGTAATAATTTTGCTGATGTAAATGTCTCTTACCCACCATTTGGAACAATGAATTCTTTCACTGTAATGGGCTTTTAGTTACTTTTCTAAGGAAAAAAAAAACAACAAAAAACAAGAACAGAAAGTTCAATGGGGCGTCCATTATAAATTTTAAACGTCATTATTGCTAGATCACGTGACCTTGAGAAGAAGGTAAGAAACATCTTATCAAGGACTGCTTTTTTATGAAGCGTCAACAAACACTGACTCAAAAAATCAGAGAAAATCGATGTTAGAACATGAAGTTTAAACGCCATTATTGCCAGATCACGTGATCCCGAGTTGGAGATTTTTTAAAGGTAAAAAACTTCCTACCAAGTTACTTGTAAATCTGACTAGAAGAAACAAAGAAATAGAATTCAAATACGTATAGGATGCTCGTGAGCCAGAAGTTCACTTTATCCCACTTTTTGACTATTTCACACAAAGGCGAAAGGCGGAAGTAGTGTTCAGATTTTGTTTTGCTGTGGGTCGTTATAAACGCAGAGAACACACCCTTTCTCTCTCCCCAGTTCCCTGTTCCTTTCACCACCACTACCTCATATGAATCAATCTAACTCACCATTCTCGTCATCTTTTGGCTCTGGGAACACTCAAAAGTTTTCCTACATAGATTGATTGTAATTGCTTCTCCACTCTGTACTACTTCGGTTTACGAAAGATTCACGTAGGAACGTTCAACTTTCGAATGTCAGGGTAACCTGTACATCCGTGATTTATTCACGGGGATTAACTAGTATATATATAAATATTTATAAAACCAATCAAAGAAATTCACTTGATAAAGATCTACTTGATTGTAAATAAGGAAAAAATATAAAAATATGATTTTGTAAAGATTTATTTTCCATATAATTAGACAATCTTGCCTACTTAAGGATTATCGATAGAAATCTGCAGTTGATAACAGCTTTGAAAAGCATTGAGATCGATCGATTTTTACCTTGTAATGAATGTATCGATATTCGGTTCGATCCTCTGGAGTAGATTCTGATTTAGTGGCTGCCAATCTCAGGAAACAATTTCTCTCCATAACCGACACAGCCGAAAATAAACGTCTCTCTCTGTCTCTCTCTCTCTCTCTCTCTCTCTCTCTTTCTCTCCATCCCCAGCTCTCCGTCTAACTTTCTCTTCTGCTATTTCATTCTAACTCTCACTCTCTCTTGATCTCTCTTCAGTTCATTATCTATCTCTCAATTTCTCTCTCTCTCTCTTTCTCTCTCCCCCCTCTCTCTCTCCCTCCAGCACACAGTCACTCTCTCTCTCTCTCTTTTCTCTCTCAAACTTAATCTCCTTTTCTCACTCTGGCTCTTGATGATAATCAACTCTCTCTCTCTCTCTCTCTCTCTCTCTCTCTGCAGCCTTCTACCTCTGTCTCTATTTATCTGGCACTCTCTTTCTCTCTCTCTTTCTCTCTCTCTTTCTCTCTCTGTAGTTCCCATTCAGATCCCCCCTCTCTCGCTCTCTCTCTCTCTCTCTCTCCCTCTCTCTCTCTCTCTCTTTCTTCCATGGCTACTGCACTTATTCCTGAACACTGTTTTGGCTTAAATGCATATCTGAGGAGCGAGATGACAGAAAATATCTCTGTTCAATGTTTTCCAGATGAGAAGTCATTACTGAACACAATCCTTTCATTTTTATTTTTTTCTTCTTCATTTCCTTCCTTCCTTTATTCCTTCCTTCTTTTCTTTCTACCCCCCCCCCTGCTTCTTCATCGCTCTACCTTTCTCGTCTTTGCTTAAAGGATGAAAGGATAAAGCTTATTTGCACTGCATTCACTTTCATCTTTAACAATGCAACTCAAGTTCACAACGCTCCGATCTGCGAGAGGGACCGGCAGATTTTCGTGGAATTCTGACGCATGCATTGTTGGCAAGACGCCCATAAACAATATGTATGTAAGAATTCTAAACGCTACAAAAAAAAAAATATATATATATATATATATACATATATCAAGCAGTAGCAGTAGTTCCGATGGCGGTGGTGGGACGCTTTGCTTTATAGAAGATAATCAATATTTTCCTTTTGAGTGTTCCAAAGAATGGAAGCCGTCCGCGATGGGTAGAAAGTCGGCTAATGTTTTTAAAAACGATCTGGTAAAGCGAGTTCTTCCTTGAATCACAATTTTCCTTCGATTCTAAAGGCCTGTCTTATGTTTAGTGGTTCTGAGACACTTTTTTTTTTATCATCCATGTACGTAGAAATGTTTTAGCCACAATAATTACCAGTTTTATGATAAATACTTTATAAACGCCTGTTGCTTTGCTTACAGTATACTCAGAGGTGGAAATCTGAAGCCTTGCAGAGAAGCCTGGGGGAGAATAAAACTCCTGGGAGATGCCTGAAGTGACTATCCCCAGACATTTGACCAAATCTTCCTTTCACATATCCTCGAAATACAATTCAATTCCACATCTTTTTCCTTTGCCGCCTTTCTCCACTACTCGACAGCCGAGTTCAGCCGTTCCCCAATTGCCAAAATCTCTTTGTTTTCACCCCTACCACTTCGCCTCGCTCTTCCCTTCATGACCGTCCACTGTAAGGGAGTGTTATGAAAATAGGGAATTTGAACAGCCTGGCCTGGATCAGGCTTTCTTACTTAGGGTGAGGAGGTTTGAAACCTCATTGTCGATAAAGGATAATAGTGTTATACCATTGTTCTATGTAATCCTGACTTGATGTACCTATAGGAAAATATGGCATTGTTAGTCTCAGCTGATATCCGGGTTGCTGCAAAGTTATGTACCGAATATACTTTTTTTTATTCCTCACCCCTTGAAAATATATCCTTTTGCACGCCCCTGGAAGAGTTCCCCTCACTGCTTTCTTCTTGGTCTTCGTGTTTTGATTCCATTCTCAGGCCCTATTCCTTTCAAGGTAAAAAAAATATGTTTCAAGTTTGACAGGCAGGGGTGTGACACGGAAATGCGCAAACACCTTGATAATTACCACTGCAAACGGAGTCGTAGAGGTATATGTATTCGATCATGCGTCTGTCTGTCCACACGATATCTCCAAAAGTACTCAAAAGACCTTAATGAGATTTTGCAGAAGATTGTGCAACTGCAAAGTTATGTACCGAATATACTTTTTTTTATTCCTCACCCCTTGAAAATATATCCTTTTGCACGCCCCTGGAAGAGTTCCCCTCACTGCTTTCTTCTTGGTCTTCGTGTTTTGATTCCATTCTCAGGCCCTATTCCTTTCAAGGTAAAAAAAATATGTTTCAAGTTTGACAGGCAGGGGTGTGACACGGAAATGCGCAAACACCTTGATAATTACCACTGCAAACGGAGTCGTAGAGGTATATGTATTCGATCATGCGTCTGTCTGTCCACACGATATCTCCAAAAGTACTCAAAAGACCTTAATGAGATTTTGCAGAAGATTGGGCAACTGGACCCAAACACAATTACCTCCGCTGTGTCATAGTTGATATTTCCACACCACATGATATCACCAAAAGTTCATGTCTGTTCCACACGATATCTCCAAAAGTTCTTGATTAATTTCTATTAAATTTTGTAAGCCACAGAAGTGATTACATTTTTTATTGGATCCGCGCACCATTACTTCCCTGACAACGTCAATGGTAGAGTTATGCAGAGGTAGCGCTTTTTAGTGATTTGCCATCTGTGCAAATTAAGATGTTTAACTACGATACTTCCAAGCTTTGTAATAAATATTGCAACATCTGGTCGAATGATAATTTTACACAGCATGTTTAAACCTTTCAAGACGAGGGGAAATATATATCCCAAGATTTTGTGACTGCAGGAATATATATGATCCGCGTATCTCTTTTAGAAGTTTACTGTGACATTATCAATTGGGCATTAAGCACCTTAATCGGTTTGAAAGGTTTGATAGGTTTCAATGAAAATATTATCATTCCTAGGGACTGTATCGTGGTTGAGATAGATACATATTTCCCACTCGTTCCAGAAATCAGTGTTCAAATTCAGTGAAAAGTAGGTGAATGTTGTTTTTCACAGTTGGCACAAGACACACTCTTCTTGTCCCCATTTCTTGCCATTTGGCTTTGTGTCGTAAAAGAACTAACGACGCCGGTGAGACGAACAAAATGAAACATTTTATCTATATTAATAAAACGCGTAATTTCCCATGTCACGCTCTGAGACACGAAAGCTGTGACTGCTGATCGTTAAAAACACACGCAAACATTCAGGTGAGAGAGAGAGGGGGACGAAATGAGAACTACAGAAAGAGGAAGAGCTCAAGTGAGATAGATAGAGAGGCTAGAAGCTGAAGAGAGAGAGAGAGAGTAAGCGTAATAGCCATGAGAGAGAGAGAGAGAGAGAAAGAGAAATCTGAAATGAGGATTACAGAGAGAGCAGATGGGCTGGAAAGAAAGTGTCAAAGAGATAGAGACAGAGGCAGAAGAAAGCTAGCCATGGAAGAGTGCGAGAGAAAGGTCTGAAATGAGAACTACAGAGAGGAGAAGAGCTGGAGAGTGAGCTCGAAAAAGAGTAACAGAGAGATAGAGGCTTAAAGCTGGAGAGAGAGAGAGAATTAATGATAGAGCTAGAGAGAGGAAAAGATAGGGTAAGTGCACTGGAGAGAGAGCTGGATAAAGAGCCAAAGAGAGAGCAAGAGAGAGAGGGAGAGCTAAAGAGAAATAGAGAAAATTAGATGGAGAGCTAGAGAGAGAGACGAGGAAGTATAAAGAAAATGAAGTGTATGTATGTAATAAAATTATGGTTTTGTGAAATTTCTTTATGAATATGAAACTACCAAAATACAATTTAACATACAACACACAGGATCTCAATAAATCATCGTCTGAAAAAAAAAAACAGTGACCGAAAACATGTTAAATTTTTAATTAGGATTGCAAACAAACACTGGCTCTTTTTAAAAGAAAATCTAAACCAGAAATTTTTACTTCGTTCAAAATTTGTAACGAATGAAGAAAGCCAGGACAACTAAAATAGGATTTATTTGGACGAAAATATTGTTTATCATCAAGTTGTAAATGTGTTTAATATTCATGCCAATAGTTTTGTTCACTTGTTTTTTATTCGGTTTATTTTATCGTATAGTATATACACAACTAAGTACTGTTTAAAGTATTTGCTTTGAAATACAAAATTGATCTTTAAACCTTAGTTCTAAATAAACCGTGGAATTCACACGAGTTACTCTCGGTGATAAATGATTTTAATACAGGTATCCCACGCTTTTCAAAAACTCGCCTTTTGCCACTTTTCTGCTTTTACGAAAAAAAAACCCAAAAGAAAAAAAATAGGCGTTTGTTTTGCAGCGAGTTGTTATAGAGGAAGCGCACTTCCTCTTCTCTCCCCCAACACCTTAGTCTCCAGTACCTCGCTGATCTCTGGCGACTCAGCCTAATATACCATCGTCACCATTTCTGGTGCCTTTCGGGAACGCTGCAAAATTTTCTTCACATGGGTTGAAGGTAATTGCTTTCTTCGCTTTACGCTATTTCGGCTTCCGGCAGGTTTTACCGGAACGCTCGACTTTTTGGGTAGCGTGGGAAACCTGTAATACATGAAGTTTGTAATAAATTTAATTCGCTTGATTAAATTAAAAATGAAAACAGGAAACATAAATCTAATTGCTGGAGATGTGGAGAGATGAGGGAAAGGGACTAGGGGGAGTCAAACTTGGCTCAACAAATATAGTAGCAGGGGGAGCAGAGAAAATGGTGTGCTCTTGACAGAAAAAGGGCAGGTACGGAAAGAATCACAGGAACGCAATTGTAAACCAAAGAAGTAGTCGTCGTAGTCAATAATTTAACAACCCTAGCATCAAAATTTGTAGTCCTGTAAAAAGAAAATTCCGTTGAAGAATAAGTATGGTCAGAATTAATTCTATTTGTGACATCACTGGTGTTTTCCACTGGATAACAAATAGAATAAGATTTTTTTTTAAAGCAATGTAGAATCATGTAGATTCTGGAGAAGTTGCCTATTCCCGGTTGAAATAGATTGAATTTGATCAAGATCAACTGTTATTATTCATTTTGACTACTATTTTCCATTATCTTAATTTTTGTTGCTTTTTATCGCAGCTCAACTCAGGCCGTTGACAAATGGCAGTGAGTTAACACCGTGGATCTGAATAATCTTCTTGTGAGAGTCACAAACTCACGTCACTTTTGCCAAGGGAAGCCTGGTTAACACCCGACTGCTCTTACCTACTGACATCGGTCGATGGCCTGAGTAAACAGCACGGATCATAAATAACGAATAAGGGTTAGATTTGATTACCTGACGAATCATTGAGTTACCGTAGCTGAGACGGTCAAGAGCAGTGGGTCTTCACCCTTCTCAAGCTGGTGAGAATCAGAGACACCTGGAACACACGCAGTCTTCGTAATCTGTGAGCATTATCAATTCGATGACAGTTAAAATTGATAATGATGGCTTACAATACTTCAAGTAAAAAGATCACAAAACAAGATGAGCTGTGTCACAAACGGCCCCAACGAGGAAATGTACCATTGACGGTACTTTGTGATTTGATACGAGGCATCGTAAGAGAACAATGAACACTCAATCAGTTTGTATAACTAGATTTCTCTCATCTTCCTCGATTGATGGCATTTCATAGAAATGAACAGAAAAGACTTTTTTCTTCAACTAAAGAGCAGAACTAAATTACCTTCGGACAACGAAGTTGGAGAGGTACACCTATTCGGCTATGTCTGTCTTTCCGTCCGTCTGTTCGACCGTCCGACAGTCCGTCTGTCTGTCTGTCTGTCTGTCTGTCTGTCTGTTCACACGACTTCTCTTAAACTACTAAATGAATATCAAAGAATCTCAATCGAATTTTGTCGAAGGATAGGCCAAAAGGCTACGGAAGAGGTGATTGAATTTTGGGGCGGATCCAAACACGATCACCATCTTCTTATCGCAGCTGTATGTCTATAACATATAATATCGCCGGCAGTCCACACAAATTAAATTATGTGAAACAGTAGGCAATATGCTACAAGAGAAATGATTTTATTATTTTGGGAGGGGGGAAGACCAATACACAATGACAATGGCGTTGGCAGAGATATGCACTCTCTGAGTGTTTCCTGATTCTTGTACGTTTCAGTTTCCCTCTTTTGAAAAATTGGCTTTGATAAATAGATTCAAGCCCGTAATGGGAAAATTCCTTTAGCTTATTCACATGTGCCGTGATGATATTTAGATCTTAACATAGAAATTAATCTGTTTACCAACTGAAGCAAAAAACACAGTCTGTTCTACCATTAACCCATAAATAGGGGGATATCAGATGGAGTGAAGCCTTTCGTCAAGTTGATTGTTTGGAATAGATTAGATTAAACATCATATCGCTGCAATTTTGATGTGAACCAATTTTTAATGTCAAAAAACGGCTATATATATATATATATATATATATATATATATATATATATATATATATATATATATATATATATATATATATATATATATATATATATATATATATATATATATATATATATATTTGTTTTTTTTTAATGACTATTAAGTACGTTTATTCAAACATCAATAAATAGTTGGGAGATTAGAAACACTATCTCCAAACCTAACTCTTACTGCGAAGTAAACACCAATTACTTGGAAACATTCTGGGTGCTACGGCATAATATAGTAGGGAAAACAGTAAGCTTGGATATAGAATCCGTTAGAAAACTCAAATAACAAAGAACTGATCATGTTGCAAGAATGTGGATAAACCAAAGATTGCATGCGAAACCGTGGTCAGCAAAATATAAAGCAACGTGACGAACTAGACTAGTTCAGAAAGTGTCGGCTCTGCGACGTCCATGATAGTGATGTCTGGCGAATCTTGGTTCAACGACTTACACTGCAAAGGCTGATAATAACAACACCGATTGTCACTGTCAGGGCTTGAACTTCGTTCTCCGATTCCATTTCCGGTGCTGCTAACTGCTTGGCCATAATGCACGTTAAACCTTACTTTGAGTCATATTTACCGCGACGTGGGGAGGCGAATAAATTTCCTTCGTAATCTGTCAGCATCAGCGTTTTCACATTTTGAAGACAGTTTTATGTCGACGAAGCGGCCCTCCCCTTTCAACTACATCCAATAATATCTGAGCTTTTACAAAACGGTAAATTAGAACGTATGTATGTACTCCAAGCCTCGTTGCGTGACGTTTGGTCAAAATGGAAACGTTCCAATTCCTGCACAATATTCCTTCACAGTCGGAACCCCACGATATACACACCATACACCGGACTTAAGGCTAGGAAGAGTAGATGATTGGAAGTGTCATAAAAGGGAAATATGTATGACTCACCGATAGAACCGGTGGGAACAAAGGAGACAGATTTTATGGCCTGAAAAAAAAAAAAAAAAAAACGGAGACATATTTATGACTTCTTCACGAGAGGCGGAGAGTGGCCGAACAGTTTACGGCATGGAGCCTGGAATTAGCTAGGGACATCTTGATGTTCTCTTCGCACTAATGAGCTTGGAAGAAGTATGAATCCATCTCTTCTCCCCAGCTATGGGTAAATAGAAGAACATGCTGTAATCTCTAGCTATGCTTAGCAACCATTCCAAGCGACACTGTTTCTACCATCAAGAGGGATTGGCTTATGTGGTGTGGGAATATAACTCTGATGTAAAAAAGGTGGCTGTGTTTGGATCCGCTTCAAATATTTCCCTCCTTTCAACAAGATCTAATTGAAATTCTCGCCATTGACATACCCATGATGAAATTATGTGTTGTCCAAATGACTATGCATTGGGTTATAGGATACGTAAAGTATATAAAGGCAGGCAGACAAAGACCTGCCTGTGTATCCCTACGCACGTACACACACCCGTAAAATATGATTCCGAGGTTTCCAGTGACTGTATCGTCAAATGAAGAATACTATTTTGACCCTACTCAAACAACTATCTTGACATCCTCTTCAATACGAAAGATTGACAACTGAACCCTAGATTCGTCAGTACAGTTTGGTGACAGAACTTTTGCACAAACGTACAAACTGGAAATAAATGATTATTCTCTCGAAGACTCGGCCTATTTTTTGTGATGTCGTGTTCGGATCCAACATACTAATTGATCCAACGACGCATCATTTAACTATATTATCAGTCGAAATTGTTCGTTATATATTGTGCTATCGATAATTTTCTTTTCAATTTTTTGTCAAGCATGATGTCTCGGGCAACGCTCTCTCATTTTAAACAACCATAAGTATTACCTCGACATCCAGCATGCCATTTGAACATCCTCCCCCTGAATTTTATTATTTGAACATTCTACTCACGAAGTTTTGTCGATTGAACATCCTCCCTCCATAAACAGCACAAGTTGGGAGGATGATTAATTGTAAACCATTGTAATTTATGGAAAGTTTAGGGAGCTAAAAAAAAAAAAAGACATAAGAATTAATTTCTTTAAATTAAAGAAGATCATGATCATTCACGTGAATGCATTATTTTAAATGCTGTATTTTATTGACAAAGTTTTAAAAAATCCAATATTCATTCATATGAATTCATTAATTTCTAAATGCTTTATTTGCTGGGCAAAGTTAAAGAATATATTGTTCATTCATATGAATGCATCAATTTCCAAACGCTTCATTTTATTGACAAAGTTGAAGAAGATATTGTTCACTCATGTGAATGCATTATTGTTATTGACTAAGTTACAGCACATATTGTTCAATCATATGAATACATAAATTTTGAAATGCATATCACCAAATCTCTCCTACCTCGTAAGTTCTTGCATGTATTCATGAAAAAAAGAGCCAGGCTTACAGCCACGCATCTTTTTAATTCTGGACTTTTGCTTGGGTAATTGTTTGGAACAGGTAATATTAAACACCGTGTCAATATTTTGCGAAGGAGGTAGTTGAGACTTGATTGGCCACTTTGAATGACTGAAAATGACTAGATTTTTCTACAGCCTATCGAATAATGTTATTTTCAATTCGAAAATATCGATTACTTGGTAGTCAATACGGTATGTAGTTAGAGTTAGAAACTAAGGTTAGGGTTAGGGTTAGTAGGTAGGTTTGGTATCAAGGTTAATGGGTAGGTTTAAGATTAGGATTTGTAGTTAAGTCTAGGGTTAAGGTCAGTCGATAGTTCTTGGGTCAGTGTTTCTAATTTCTCAATTAATTATCGGCGTTAGAAAAGTACCTAACATCGATTTTGTGAAATTCTAGCCACTTTTAGCCATTCAAAATTGGCCAAATTGAACATGGTGAGGATATAATTTTTAATCTTACCTATTCCAAAGAATTACTTTTGCTTGTTCCAATATGACTCGATAGTCTGTGCATGCAGTTTATCTGATTGGTTCGCACAATTCACTGAATGATTAACGGTTTTGTCATGTTGTCCGATGTCATGAATGTTTCGAGGGATCACTTTAACATCCTACCCCCTGAAAGGGATTACTGGAACATTCTCCACCTAAACCACTATGAGGTCGGGTGGGGTGGTCCGAATGATCCGATCCAAATATTTCAGTTGGCGGATTTTTTTTTCTTTTTTGATCCTGGAAATATAAAGAAATACCAAAATAAAGAAAAAAGATCTTCTATAGACGGTTGTGAAAAAAAACCCAGGCTTTTTAGAGGGTCCAAGCCAATAAAAGTTCAGTCCGTTATTACACATTCAAATTCGTAAAAATCAGTATTATAATTGTTTCGAATTTATAGTGTACATATTTCTGGCTTGTTAGAGTTCCTTATTTAAACTTTCCTGATAAATCGTGATTCACTACACAAATATCCCTCACTCCATCCCCACCTCTCTCTCTCACCCACACACTTTATTTTAATTTTTTTTTTTTTCCTAAACTTGAAAATTCTACGATTTGCCATCGCTTAAGCTGGAAGGCATTCTGCTCTCACTATTGTTTTCTTTCTTTCTCTCTTGGTGTTACGTCATTCTTTCTTGGTATTACGTCATTCTTTCTCCAGTCGAGTTTTGTCATACACAATACCAGGTACACATGCACTTTTCGCTGAATGCTGCAAAGGATTACTTTGATCCATTGCTCTTTGCCGATTCAACTTGCTCACCATTGTTCATTATTTCTATCGATAAAGCCTAGAAAAGGCAATTTTTACACACACACACACACACACACACACACACACACACACACATACACACACATAAGCATTCAAATTGGTGTCTCAACACAAATACTCCTACAATATATATATATATATATCTTCCATAGGAATAGAGCACTCTGGTGGATGAGGGATTTCAGTGTAATTTGAATATATCGCTTAAATTCAACCTCACTGCCTCTCCAGTTCCGTAGGTAGGTAGGATATCGGCCTACAGGTCTGAAGTGAAGGTTTCAATTCTGCCTCATGGTACTGGATGGGATAATGGAAGGTTTATAGCCACACTGAAGAGATGTAATACATTCAAACAGCTGTCTGTGGATGACACAATAATATATATATATGATATATTCATATATGCTGAAGTGAGTATTTGCTTCGCAAAACATTCATGTTTCTGCCCAGTTTGGGCTTTCCTGAGAAGCTCAAGTAGGACAGAAACATAGATGTGTATGTGTAGCGAATCCTTACTTCATTATATTTCAAGCTCTATTCTGAATCAACTTTATGTTTAATGTTGAATGTATCGAGCACTTTACGAAATAAACCCATCGCATATCAGATAACGTATCATATTGATTTGTATTATATATGAATATCATAATTCCCTTTGAACAGCGTTTGATCAACAGCTATTAGTGAATAATTTATTCGTATAACATGGATGAAATAAACTAATAAACACAATCAAACATCAAATTATGCAAAAATTATTGAAATTAACAGACGAATCCGATATTGTCAGAGATATCGTAAAATGTCAACAATCTGGGAAAGGCAATACGCTGTCATAAAAAACTGTTTACGCTTGCAAAAGTTGACTTGGGTTACAAGTGAAATATTACTAAAGATATTTACCAATCATGGTCAAGTCAGACAGAAGGCTTCAATGACGAGACACGCATTGCAGATCGAACTTACTACACAAGCCAATTGGTCCACGAGAAAAGATAGCTAACCACTGCGTTTTGATTAAAACAAACATAAGTGCCATTTTTGTGGTGAATAATAATGACTTGATAGACTTTAGTATAAGTTGCATTTTGAATGATAAGACAGGTATGACGTATAGATCAAAAGCAGAGACGCTCTCTCGTCAAGTTATAATCAGATATATTCCTTAATAAGCCCATATGCGTTAAAATAGAATTGAGAAAAAAAATCACGAATTTAGAACCCGTTGGTCAGATTTTTGAGGACGGGAAATCGCCTGCAACTGTGTCCGGGCGAAGTAAATAAATGAGACGAGACAAACGCTACCTTCACTCACTTTACGGCTTGTCACGGCTAAGTGCAGCCGTCCCTGCGTATCAAGGGTTAAAATCCCTTTCGTGACTCGTATCATTTTTCTGATTCAACGTCATTGCCTCTTGAATATTTTAGACGGTTGCTTCGCGAACTCTTTTGCTTAATACTAAATGCTTTCTTGGCCAATAATTGCTGGTTACAGCCTATTGTACATATATATATATAAATATTTCATATCTTTTCTCGAAGCTTCTCTTTTCGTATTGTTTGTAAACTTGTGTTAATGTGCCCATTCTATCTACCTCTACACCACCTCGATAGATTATTGAGATAAAGCCTCGAATCTTGCATTTTCTATGGAACTGATTCGAAGCTGATTCAATATACCAATTTTGACAACATCAAACAGCCAAGGGATCTATCCTTTTTTTTTTTTGTTTATGTGTTCCAGCACTCCTGTCCATACCGTTTTGTCCAGCTCTCCTGTGTATACTGTTTTGTCGACAAAATTGAGAATTGCCATCGGCACTCCATGAGACCCTTCTAAAAATGTTTTTTCTTTACTTTTAGGAAAACGGCTTTTCTGAGGAATCTAGATGTTTCTGGATATTTTAAAAAACTCTTTTTAGATATTTTCAACCGAAAAACACCAGTGATGTCATATATAGAATTCATTTTGACCATATTTATTCTTCGATGGAATTTTGAACACGACTTGAAATTCTGAAGCTATGGCTGTTCAATTATTGACTGTGTTGTTATAAGTTATAGTAAAATAAGAACAGAAAAAAAGATTATTTACAGAGTTTGAAATGTTGGAAAATGAAGGCCTGAAGTTGTACAAATATTGTGCGGGTATTGAAGAAATATGCCAAAACATGCACTACACAAATATACAGAAATAATCTATCAACATGTAGTAATTATGATGATGATTATGATGATGATGATGATGATGATGATGGTTCAATCATCGACTGCGATGACGAGTTGAAATATTAATTTGATATTTCCTAGTGAAATCGTGAAAAGTTGCACGTTTGTTTTGCATTTTCTTCCATCGAAAAAATAATCCACTTGTCATTACTAAATGTTTGTTTCTACTTAAATAGATAATTACAGTTCTTTTGTTTCTCCTTCGTTGTGTCGCCTTTAGTTTTGACGAAGACAAAAATAGTAATTAATAAAATTCACTTAAGGTTAATACAAGGTTATAATCCTATAACCACAAACTATTAACACGCTCACACACAGAGACATTCATCAACATTGGCATATAAGAACGAATACTTATGTAATTGAACTGCAATTGATGCCAATGATAATCTACTAACCTTAGCTTAATCTGCCGTAGGACAACCGTAGTGGAACACCTTGTAAGAACCATTGCTCTTGCGTTCAAGAGATGAGCTTGTTAAATATTGCGCTAAGTTCGTTTGTTAACGGACATTTGTACATTGAAATAAAGAATGACTTTCTGTGACAATGTTCTCACACTTATCATTAACTTGATAGAGGTCAGTTGCACTTTAATGACAAGGAAATTAATTCTCTTACGTCATTCCTTTGGTAGCTGCGTGAGAGGATAGCCCTAAGTTCGTTTTTTATTACACCACTCGGTGTCTCGAAGAGTAACTATGTGGGAAAATTAATTTCCGTGAAACTCTCATCTCCCAACCTGCTTTTGTACTTCTGTTGTTCCTATTGTATTTCTTTGCAAACATTGACTTTTCGGTAACTTACTTTCCTCGTGCGTGTATCAAGTGGTTCAGTTGTGTTATGTTGTTCGTTTCTATATATTTAAGTAGATTATTAGCCTTCTCTGTTTCATTCTTTTTTTTTTCTTTTTTTACTTTCTCTTTCAGTTTTTGGTACTTTTTTTTTGGTCCTCGTTCCCCAGAGTTGAAATTAATTGTATGTCTTCTGGTACTATTTTTATTTATTTATTTTTTGCAGTTCACTGATTTCTTTCCTTTCTTCTACAGTCGATTTGTCTTTCTATGCTTGGGAGATCGTTACATCTTTCTATCAGTTTCATCATCATCATCATCATCTGCTGTTTCTTCATATTTATACGAGGTCTGTCGAGAAAGTAATGAGACTGATTGTGTAAAATATTTATCATCGACTTACAAATCAACTTTATTCGCTTCAAAATAGTTCCCTGTGGAAGCCACACACCGATGGAGACGTTGTTCCACCCACCGGGAAATTTTCAATTGATACTTCCGGTTGGTTCGTTGAGGACGTCCGGCACTGTTACCTGGAGCGAGTACAACGTCTCTGTTGGTGTGCAGGCTCCCCGGGGATCTATATTTGAAGTGGATTTTTGTGAGTTCATAATAAATATTTTCATACAATCACTCATTATTTTTTTTTTGACAGACCTCATACATAAATATTGCTGTTATTTTTTGAGGGTTGATTTTTTTCTATGCGTGAAGAGTGTTTGATATCGAGGATAGAGCATAGGAAGTTGAGAGTAGAAAGGTGAGCACGTAGAAAATTCTGTTCATCGCAGTGACTCTCGGTTTCATGCCTGTGGTGCAATCGTCAGCACTACGAAAAACTGAATTTTTTATACACGCACACACAAACAATATATATATATATATATATATATATATATATATATATATATATATGTGTGTGTGTGTGTGTGCGTTAAATTGAATGTAGTGAATCTTCTCTTTGTGAATGACTTTTCTTCACTCCTAATTTCTCTATTTATAACCACGAGTTCTAGATTTGAAAACCGCTCTCGTCTCTGGCTTGTCATAGAAAACATTGCTTCATTTCTATCATCCTGTATCTGCTTTGAGAAGGACTTTCACTTTTGAAATAACAATGGAGAACAAGCTTGTTGTCATCTCTGTAACACTTCTCTTTTGTCCGGCCAATCAATAATCATAAAAGAGGGTCCGTCCAGTAGACCAAAAACAGGGATACCTGCCACAGATGACGCCAACCGTCGCAGGAGGTCGACCGAGGACAAAGAGACATTTACCGACCGTGACGCTCAAATCAGTTATCATGTGTATTTAAAATATGATTATTTCTCAATGTCATGAGCGTTGTACTGTGGTCGCACCCGAACCAGAATTATCTTTACGTAAATCATCCTATCGTTTTTTTACGGGTTCTATGCTAGTTATCACTGAATAAGAATTGTGTTTACTTGCTCAGCAGATTTGGAAAAAAGATTTTCTCAAAGGCAGATAGGCATAGATATATTTTGTTAATTCTAATCCGCTTAGGCCAGACGTTCTTTGCACTCACGATTATCTCAGACGTCCTTAGGACTCCCGATGTAGTTTAATAGCCGTTCAACAACAACAACAACAACAACAACAACAAAATGATTGCCGTTGAACATGGCAGGATTCAACTATTCTATCCCCGTTTCAAGTTGATGAAACCCATTGTTATGAAGTTACCTTGGACAGAAGTGTACGTACTTTGAAGTATGCATTGATGGAGAATTTCGTTTCCACAACGGAGAAATGGTTGACGTGGGTTAAAAAAATGCTACGCGTCAAAAATTATAATTTTATTCGTTGACCAAACTATGGAAGTAACTTTGGAAAATTCATTTGTATTAGATCGAAATTCGATGAAAAAACAAGAGCGACTTTGTTAAAATTACGGCTTTCAATCACATCATCCATAAAAACACGATAGAATTGCAATACCATTCTCAACCTACATAAAGCTCATAAAGAGACTAAATGACGTGGCTTTGTTACGTCTATCCCATAAACTTGGACAATTTGCATATTTCTATCATTCCTATTCATTTTGAAATGTATTGTTTACAAGATAGATAGAAAAATTTTTTAAATTCTTGAATATCAATATAATTATTATATCTTTCTGGTAAAGACTAACATTGCTATGAATATTCAATCAATATTTTACTGATCATTCACGAGTAAGAATTTGTCATAGATATGCTACCGGACCTTGATACATAGCAAAAAAATCTTGCTCGTCTGCGATATCAGATAGTTAGAATAATGCAGAATTAGACAATTAAGTGGATTTAAGTTGGATAAATTAAGACCATGGATAGTATTATTTTACTAGTACAGTAGTAAATGAAATAAGATAAAGAAAGACCATAAAATTGCAAGCATACTTCAATTTTTGAGTATAACACACAATGAAACTTCAAACCTGATCTGGATCCGAATTATGTTAAACTAGTTTGATGATCTTTGAGAGGGTGTGATAGTTGTAATGATGACTATTATCTTCAGGTTGGAGTCAGACATTTGATGAGAAGGCTGGGAACAGGACCGATCCTGGGTACCGGCAACACGGGCAGTCGCCCGAAGCAAGTTTTAGGGGACACTTGTCATGCGTCTGAGACAGAAGGACTTTCAAAATGCAAATGGAAAAATGAATGAATTAAATTATCAAAAACAATAAAATACTTGATGTGAATCCAGATTTTTTAGGAATATAAAGTTGGCCAGGAACACGATCCTCAAGTTGAGAGACGTTCTTTTTAAATAACTTTTTTCACTGTGCCATTTGTTTCATTACAAGAGATGTCTGTCTAAGCAATCACTTTGATTAAATAAACTATCATTGACATATGTTCCGGTCTTTGTTGTCGAACCCATTCAATCGGCACGTGGTCAAGGTCTTCAGGGTTTTTTTTCCCCAGTGCAATGTTGTCCTGTTTTCACTAGTTCCTGATCACCGCCGTCGGTGTGAGACTTCAACTTATCATTCTGTTTCTGTAATTCATATATGGTGAGAGTTCCCACACCATGATTTTCATTGAGACGCCGCACAGTTATACCACGATCAAGCTTTTGCAGGAACCCTGCTCTTGGTGCTTCTGATGATGCTCTAGATGCTTGCCTTTTCTGCTTTTTATTGTTATTCATGGGGGAATCTGCAGCTCTTTTAACATTTTCACAGTCTTCAAAGTAAAAAAAAGAATCACCAAAAAATAAACAAATCTGTGAGCAGCGGATACACGTTTGACCAGAAGGAGCACAATGATACGACTGCTTGGCATGGGTTGAGCTAAGGCCATCTCAGTATTACAACTTCCACTGCGCTGTACAAAGTCAGGTATATGGTAGCGGAAGTAATCAAAATTATGTGCAGGTGTTGGTAATAGGGCAATCGGAAGGTGTCACCGACACAGTTGAAAATACCCCCTTCCATTTCTACTAAAGAATAAAAAAATACACGTCTCCTCATTTCATTCCTCAAACCTCAAACATGTAAACAGCATACAATTTTCTCTACTATCGCTGCAAAGATTTTTGAAAAAGGTGGTTGGCAATCATCGAAATGCATCAAAATATGCTAATTTCGAGATGTAACACCTGTATTTCTCTTAAATTTTCTTCACCTTCCAATCGTTAAATTACCAACATTCTGTTGGATCACCTCACATCCGCACAACAAACATATATGTATACAAAGATTTGTCAATAAGTCCGTAGCCAAATGATGAAAAAAACATTTATCTTCCCAGATCTGCTCTGATTTCAATTTGTCAATGCACTTTACTCAGTGGTAAATATCAATCACATTGATCGAACTTTACACTATAGAAATTCTTGACCAATATTTACCTGATAATTACGTGTTACGCTACTAACTTATTGACCCAGCTTCGTGTATATATATATATATATATATATATATATATATATATATATATATATATATATATATATATAACAGATTGTATCCGTTGTAGATGTTTAATCACGATGCTCAATATCCAACATGGTGAATAGAGCTATTTTTTCTATAAAATATTAATAAGTACAACGATATATACCCAGTGAATGATAACATTTTGCGCCTCCCACGTTCATCAGCAACCGGCAATCCAGTAGGCACGAAATGTTAACATTCACCGAGTACATATCATTGCAATTCTCAAATATACACGCACACCCACACGCACATATATAATGTTCCTCTATTCATGATTGAGCTCTCTTTAAGTGAAGTAACTTATCCAATGTAAGCTTATGCAATGCTCTTCCATAGGAATAGAGTACTATGGTGGATGGGGAATTTATGCGTAAATAAATATATCGCTAAAATTCAGCCTTACAAACTGTCCAGTTCCGTAGCTCAGAGGTAGGATATCGTCTCCCCCGGTCTGAAGCGAAGGTTTCAATCTTGCCTCGCAGTACTGGATGGGATAATGGAAAGTCTATGGCCACACTGAAGAGATCAAAACAGCTGTCTGTGGATGACACAATAATATATACATATATATACGTTTTTATGAATAAGACTTCGAAATAATTCAGAAATTCATTGATTTAGTAAAACGTTGATGTAAGCAAAAAGTATTTATTTCAAGATATTAAAGTAGAATTGCATAACATTTATGTTGTTACATATGAAATGTCGTTTGTTTAAATAGTAAAATAGAGAAATTTTATAAACGACTAAAAAAGATGATCTTTTGGGGAGCATGATCGTTTAAAAAATTCTCTAATGATAATATGCCATCCCTATAGAACTCCTAAGGCTTTTATTTTGTCAGAAACACACATATCCACATTTCCAGACCTGCACCTATTAGACCAATGCCGAACAGTTCGCATTATAGAAGTTTCTCATCCCAAACGCTTTGATGATGTTGTAAGCGGCTCTAGCAGCACTATGTCCTAATTTGAAATCATAAATAAAAATTGTATATCTTTTTAGGTAGACTCTATAACTGCAAAGGGCTCAAAAACCTCCTATGATAACGATTTATATCTCTACGCTGAATTTGAAAAGATACAATTACATTAGTAAATCTCACACTTCTAGCATTATTCTTTATGGTGTAAAAAAAATGACATTTAATGTGTAATAACTTAATATATATTAAACCCTTTTTCTATTTTGAAAACCAGAAAGTTAATGATTTAGTGGTCATTTAAAAAGGCAAAAGATTTATTTCGGGATATTAAATTAGATGAATTCAACATAACATGCCGCATTTTATGCTATTTACTAAGAATCTTTTAATTGTATTTGCTCTAGAGAATCGAATGTGGACCAGACATCGACTCCATGTACTTTCTAAGGCTTCATACAGAGTCTCCTCCGAGATAGATTAATTACAGTTACAACATTTAATTTAACACGATGAGTGAAGATCTTTAAGTCGTTACTGTGGAATTGAATTAAGTTTCTTCTCGTCACGAGATACAAAAATGTGAACATAATAATCAGGATAGGTTTACTTATATAAAGAACAATGTGATTTTCTTGGTTGTCTGTCCATAACCAGGGCCTGTTCCATTCAAAAGTAACAAATTTGTTGATAAAAATACCTTCTGCCCACCATTTTAAGGAATGGACTCTTCCACTGAAACAGGTTTTTAGTCTCTTTTCTTTAGGAAAAAATCATCTCATGAAGTTCAAATGCAGCTAGTCCCCGCTTTCCGAAAGTTCACTTTGCGCCACTTCTTCGCTTTTTTTTTTTTCAAAAAAGTCGAAAGGCGTTCAGGTTTTAATTTGTTGCGAGGGCACCATTGCTTCCTCTCTCTTTCCAGTCTCCTGACCATCTCACCACGACAACCTCCGATGACTCAGTCCGATATACTATCATAAACTTTTCTTATTTCGTCTGAAAACGCTAAAAAAAATCTTCCCATATGTACTGATAGTAATTGCTTCTTTGCTCTGCGCCATTTCGGCTTACGTAAGGCGTTTATAGGAACACTCTACTTTCGGATAGTGGAAGAAACCTTTATATGCAAAATTTCTTTTCAGTTGGATTCATCAATAAATAGATAAAATATTAAAAGCGGGTTTCAAGTTGGAGAAAATACAGCTAAATCATTTGCTTCTTCGCGTTTCACCGTGTATAACCCACACTTTTTCGAGAATTTTGAGCTAAAACAAACCTGGATGTGTGTTATCAATGGAAACAATTGTTATATATATTTGTGTACATAATTGAACACACGGCATAATGCATTTTTCATACGAAATTGAAGCCCAATCGGGAGTACAGGTTATCTATGGCTGCGGATTATACGTGGTATATGTAGTAAAAATTACAAATGTTCCAAAATAGAAAAATTCATCCAAGTTACTTTTCAATGAAACGATTAAAACTAGCCGTACCCTCAAAATGCAGTCTGCATTAAGTGATTTTGTTTTTGCTTGTGTGTACGTTGGTATGAAATTTATTTGATGAGTTGAAGGTAAGAAAACATGCTAGTTAGTTTTATAAATTTTCCCTATAAGAAACATTTAGTACATACAGGAACTTAGTGACAACCCACTCTGATGGCTCACAGACATTTCGGGGATTGATGTTCCGCCGACATGCAGTCGGCTGTTTCGCTTAGCGAATGTTTCGTCGAAAACCTTTTGTCAGAATGATGTTTCGCCGACTTGGCTTTTCGCCGACTGAAGTTCCGTCGAAAACTTTTTTGTCGGAAAGATGTTTTCATTTTGTTTATTTTTTCAGGTATGAATCTGCATGTTTATTGACTCAACATATGAATATTTCATATTGCAATAAATGAATAAATGAATAATCTTAAACATAAGTTGAATTAAAGTAAATTTCATTTTTTTTTTTAAATTTTGCTTTTGTCTTCTCCCGCCGACCTGGATGTTATTGCCTTCATCCATTGACCATTAAAAGATAACAAAAAATGAAGAAATTTCTCAAAAAATAATTTCATTTTACATCACAAACAACATAGGAAGAACAATGGGGCAAAACGAATACTATAGAATAAAATTTTGCGAATGATTAGAAATAACCTAGCTGACACCTTATTTCAAAAAACTGATTGACCAAAGTTTTTAGGGACTCGTGCTAAAATTTCTTTCGTGATTTGCCAGAAAAAAAAAGCTCAAATTTCTATGTAAAGAAATTAAAAAAAGATTTGATTAATTATCAATTAAAATGGGAATGTTTAAATGTGGAGGTTCTTCGTTTTCTTTTCTCAGAAAGACATCAACACGTCGGAGTTGATGATTAAGAGTTATTCGGTAAAGTTTGCAAATAAGACTTTCAAGTACAGGTTGTTTTTTCTTCTATCAGGTGACGATTTTCAGCTGATTTTTTTATCATTCCTGTAAGTTATATAAGCATAGAATAATTAAACTTATTTCTAAAGCAGGTTTGAAATTTTACAATTGTCATTAACAACAATAACAAATTACTTCGAATAGGAGAAAAATTAATTGGAAATGTTAAAATTGAAAATCTTCCAAAAATGAGGTAGGCCTCCAAACATTGATTGGGAGAAAATTAGTTAATTTAATGATTAATTGACCTAATTTAGAAAGACTTGATATATATTGAAACTTACGCTCATTAACGGTGGGTGTGTGCAATGTTTCAACTTAAAAATGTAGATGTTTCATGTCTAAATTTAGATAATTTTGGTGATGTTTACATGTTAGGTATAGTTTTTAAATGATGGATTGAAATTTAGATTTTTTTAATGAGGCTCATATATTTTACGAGTATTTGGGCAAAATTCAGATATTTTGGAAGAAGCAGGTCATATTGGTCATAAATGTTGGATAATCCTTGGTTCGTCGAAGCCAAATTTTGGTTGACTATAAAATGGCTATTTCCGGTTAATTTTGGCTAAACACAACCAAAATATTCTGTCAATCATCCTCTCCGACATATTGATGTCTTGCCGATGGAAGGAAACACAAAAAAATTCGCTTTGATTACCTAATAATAGATAGAAAAACTGTTTTCGTTTCTTCAGAAAAAAGTTTGGACTTTTTTCTTGTTAACAAAACCAAGAACAAAACTCCAGGACGGAATATTTCAAATAATAAACAATAAACATGCAGATTCAAAAGTAAAAACCAAAAGAAAAAATGTCCTCCCTAAAGAAAAACGTTTTCGATGAAACATCAATCGGTGAAACATTATTTTGACAAAAAGGTTCTCGGCGAAGCATGAGTACTACGGTTATCGACTGACAGTGTATTAGCGAAACGTTATTCGATGAAATACCCGGACACGTACTCTAGCAAGAAAAGTTTAACACCAAGGAATGCTCACACTTATAGATAAACACACGCATAAACACATACATATTCGCACGCATGCACAACCAGATATCTGCAAGCACATTTCTAATCATATATGCATATACATACACAAGCAAAATATCAATGTGGACTAATAGAGAAAGCACTGAAGAGGTTGTTTTGTTTTTTGTTTTGTTTTGCTTTTTTACTTTTATTAACTTACGTTCCTTTTTGTTCCAGGGAAACCTGGTTAAACGCACTACCTGCTCTGCTCTCTGAGCTACGAGAACTTCGATGGTTTGCAGAAGATCGAATCTAATGTTCAAAGATACTCTCTGTCCTGATCTTACTGGTGCCATATTTGTTTTTGGTTTCTGTACTGGTAGCATCAGTAAAGCAATTATTTTATTTATTTTATTCGATCAAGTATTGCAACCCATTAGTATTGATTTTTTTACTTGTATTTGATGAAAAAATGATAAATAAGTAATAAAATAATTGCTTTGTCGACATTACCAGTGCAGTTAATATAATAATACTTCATCTTAAAAAAATCGTTACAATACTTCATCAAAAAAAAAAATGATAGAATATTTTTTTTTAGAAAATACTTTATCAAAAGCTGCGGGAATTCTACTGTGCCGGGGAGCAAATCTCATGACAAATGGAATTCTGAAAAGATATTCTTAAGAAGCTACCCAATTCCAATCGCACCTGATCACCCCTTGTCTTGCAAAAGACACTCACAGCTGATAATTATCCCCAGTGGCTTTGCTGGGAAACATTTTTTCATCATCGTTCTCTTTAGAGAGAGAGACAGAGACAGAGACAGAGAGAGAGAGAGAGAGAGAGATCTTCCTAAGGTTGAGCCTACATTAAGGTTACCATATGGTATCCAAAAGGGGTGACATGTTCTCCATTTTTCAATTGAAATATAATGTCCTCCTTTCATCTTAAAATGTCCTTTTTTTTTTGGTTTACGCCGCTCTACACACACAATTCAGATCTCACTCTGAGAGTCTGCCTGCATGTGTGGACCCCCTCCCTCCTACCAATGTTGTAACTTGAAATATGTGAATTTTATTTTTGTATTTCTACTCAAAATGTTGACAGGGGAGTTGGGGGGTTGCTGATAAATGCTCAATGAACCAAAGTGCGGAATGGATTCAATGTGGAATCATGAAAGGCCCCAGTACTCACACAATACAATTTTAAGGCTACGACGTGTATGGAATTTTACAGTTATCTGTAACGAAGAGCTTTGGCAAGAAAAGACAGCTCTGAAAAGTATTTCTGAGTAGATAGTATCAGCAGTACTTTTTTGTTCCATTTTCTCTTCTTATTTTTTTGGGGTGTTCATTTTAGCAGTATGCAATAGGATTTTTATATTTTCTTTCGGAATAAAAGTTTATATCTCATTTTTTTTTTAAACGTCCTTTATTTCAATTGATTTCAGGATACATTGTCCTCTTTTTTCATTTTTGCATCTGATAACCCTAGCCCACATGGGTTTTGTCAATTGAGCCCATGTGAGGAGAGGCCATGCCACGCCACTTTATATTCTACATATTTTGTGCACACTTATGTAAGAAAATTATATACCTTTTACACATATAACAGCTCTATTCTCCCTGATAGTAACGCTCAAATTAATCCCTGGCCCCTATCGATCTCTTTCTTTCTGTTTTGGGAGATCTTTAACGATAAATTTCTACTGTAAAATCATTAGCAATGCATTTATATTAAATGTTTGATAGCTGTATTTTGTCAGAAGTGCTTGCTTTAATTCCTGACCACAAGAAACCCTTCCTTTCTGATTTTCGATGCACAGCATACAGATTGAATACCGAAACTTGCTGATACAAATTAAAGATTTTTTTTTTCATCGCGAAATTCGGTGTCAAGTTATCAAATTTATCTTTACCCCCCAGAAATGTTTACTTGACTAAAGCAATATGGGGAAGTGGTTGGGCAGCAGTAAGGTGACCGGGTGGTGAAAAAGAATATCGACAGCTTGCCAACATCATAATTTTCTGTTTCACTTTATATTTTAACAATAGAGTGAATGAAAGTTTTGGAGTATCAAATCATGTATCGAACTGTGTGACTTCTGTTTGTTTCTCGCTTCATAACAATGGACTCTTCCACTTACAGCAGAATGATGATAAAAAACCATCTCTTACTCATCATTTAAAACATTTCAGTAGTTTCTATTGCAAGGGTTCCATCTCATGTTCGTTTAAAAAATTAAAAAAACTACCAGTGATCACCAGTCCATAAACGGATATGTTTTTTCCTGGGATCGAGGACAACCCGGTCTTGAGGTCCCCCAACCCCAATTTTTACTTGCGAAATTTTGAAGAAAAAATAAAACCATTGTCTAAGCACTTTGAACATACTATGTTTCGTGGGTAGCTCAGCGAGAAGTGGACTATCTTGACCTCTTGTTGTCTGCATTTTATCTATTCTTCTGACAACACAGAGACATGGTTAGTTTACATCCGAAGTTAACAGCTAGCCTATCAATAAATACCCACGGTAAAGCTAGACCCGCACTACGATAATTCAGTTCTACAATTCTGTCGTCGGTCAAGCAGATATTTTACTTTCAGTGTAACATCTTTTGCCGATAATACATACACACACACACACACACACACACACACGCACACACACACAGTGTATCATTTGGCGTAGATAATGTAAATAGAAATTGAAATTGTAGATGCTGCAGGAATCAGATCTGCGACCGATAGGGTAGCTGCTTCAGTGTAGTGTTGCTCTTACCATTGAGCTAAACAGCTACCGGTAATGAAAAGGCCCACATAACTGTTTCAACTCAAAATTCTGATTTTTGTTTATTCACAGTCTATATCTGCTCTATTTGTTTCTTTCAAAGCGAACTATTATGTTCTGTGTAATAACAGGAGATCATTTTAAATAATGTTTCGGTATAATATAATGCAATTTATAATCATATATATATATATATATATATATATATATATATATATATGTGTGTGTGTGTGTGTGTGTGTGTATGTATATATATATATGAGGTAGTTCTATGTTCATTTCGTGCTAATGCCTTTGAAAAGGGAATGGACCCACTTCTATTTAATCAAATACAACCTATGGCATGAAATGGGGAGGAGATGGGAACCGTCAAGTATCCCTTTGTAGCCAGCAAAATATAAGAAACAGCTATCATGAACTAGATTCATTGATTATTATTACTGGAACAAACTACTTAGATACATATTTCTTCAGAACTTATTACAATACTAACTACGTATATTGTGAAGAATTCATAGTTTAATCGGGGAAAAGAAAAGCCTCAAAATAACCATAAAATCATTATTTTGCATTATTCAAGGTGATCAAAAGTTAAGGAATAGCATTCATTTTTCCCGTTTATTGATAGTTATCAGTGTCAAAAGTGTTCAATTACTATCATGAATTACATTTTACAGGTTTGCGTATTATTGGAATCAATATCACCGGCAACATGGCCGCTCCTATTGGGAAACAAACCATGCTCTCAGAAAAAAGTAAAATCGTTGATCTCCCCGTGAGTAAAGTTTCAATTTCAGCCATTGGAAATGATGTTGGACGATCTAAAAGTGTTGTTCACGAAATAATCACCTGAAATAAGACATCTGATTCGCTGAAATCCGAAAAGAAGACTGAAGGACCCCATAAAACTACGAATGGGGAATGCTGCAAGATGGTAAAAAACATACCTGGCAGATAGATTCAAGATGGCCGCTGCTGTGATCTCAGGGGAGTTAGGGGAAAATTTGTGTTTGCAAGTATCAAGACACTTTCATGTCGACAGATAGAGACTGGATTTAAATCTCGGATCCATGCAATCAAGCCTCTCATCAGTCGTAAGAACGTGAGGGAGCATCTTCAGTATGCTACGAAACATGTCCTATGGGCTCGTGACCAATGGTTCTGGTTCACTTCAGTAATGAAGTTCAACTTGGATCTGATAGTAAAAAGACTTCAAGGCGTAGGATTGATCCCTCAATGTATTGAGACAAGTCTGAAGTCTGGAGGTGGCAATGTTATGATTTGGGACGTCATCTCTGCAGCCGACGTTGTCTCTCTGGTTCGTCTGCTCGGCAAGGTGAATGCGAGAGTCTGTAAAGAACTGTTCTGACAGCACGTCGCTCCATACCTCCCGTCAGCTGAGAATGCAGGGTAATGCACCGTATCATACGGCCAGGAAAGCCCTGACCTCAATGAAATAGAAAAAAAACTTTGGAAATTGAGAGGAGAGCGTATCCAACGTTTTGATCCCCAAACATGAACGACCTCTGGGAGAAGATGGAAACTGAACAGAGCAAGATCACTCCTGGATTTTGTAAAAAAAATGACTGATTCATGCGGAGACAGATACTCTCAAGTGAATAGGAGCAAAGACTGCCATGCTGAATTCTAATGTTGTATCTGATGTGCAATTTTTGATTTGAGTTTTTCCTAGATTATTTTTTATTTGTTCCTTACCTTTCAGTCACCATGTTTATTGTACAAATATGAGTTTTGTGTTTTCTCCCTTGTAAAGCCATAGCTTTTACAATATATAGCCATATAGTCAAACAATGAGCCATTGAAGAAAATAACAATATAGTTTATTTCGATCAGTAACAACAATGGATTAATTATAATCATTATAGCCGTTCCTTGTATTTTGCTCGCCATTGTATACTGCCTCCAAAGTGCCACGATCGGCCCAGCATGGTATCTCAGAAATCTGCAAGGTGATTGGATAACGTTATATATATATATATATATATATATATATATATATATATATATATATATATATATATATATATATATATATGTATATATATATATATATATATATATTCGAAAAAACTTATCCCAGTACACCAGTTGCCACCCATTTATCATCTAGTCTACGCACATATACACACACGCGCGCGCAATTAAAAATTTCAAAATACAACCACCCAAAACTTTTATAAAAAATCACAACAAAATTATTCCCAAACATTCCACCTCACCATTTGAACTTATATTTATTTAAATTTAATCAACTTGATATACGCCTAATTATAACCGATTGAATTTCAACATGCAAACCCAAGTGTGCTCTATTCCGACACTGAGACTAAAATACTAAACATTCTAAAAATACTAAGAGATAATGGATCCAACCGCCCAACATGAGTGCTCACCAAAATCACACACTAACCTTTCCTCTCTCAAACACACACACACACACACACACACACACACACACACACACACACACACACACACACACACACACACACACACATCTTTCGATATTAAGTTGATAAAAAAAATTGACAGAACCAGCATCAACACCCCGGCCCATGGACCAAAACAGTTTTCATCATTTAATGACGTCAATTCTTCTTAGACAGGATGATAGGACAAAAGATGAAACGTCAAGTTTGACAGACCGTACCCACACACCAGGCAGCCGCGATTATATTAGAGTCCTAACAAGACCCCACACACCACCACCGAGCTATTCGCTGAAGATGGACGCAGTTCGGAACTAGTCAACGATATTCTTACATATTGAACTAAAAATATATCCCCCCCCCCCAAGAAAACCCAATGAAATTTAAAAATGAAGATAGAATGAGGGGTTAAATCAAAGATACACTCCTGTTTTGTCTTTTATTTACCTGTACACGCATTCAAAATATGAAGTGTGTACATATCTTTTTAGAAGACACACACGCAAATCCGCGTAAAGCCCCGACCTTGTGTCACATTTTGCTCTGGTGGGAGAGTAAATGAATAGCACGTACACAAACACACACACAAATACACTTAGAACACACAAACACACACAGAGCATACAAACATGCAAGCATAAACTCACACACGAGTACACAGAAACACACGCAAGCACAAGCATAAACATACACACAAACACACACAAACATTACAAACTCACATACGAACACTCATATGAATGCGCGCTCAATGAATGCATAGTACACTGGAGAAGAGAGAAATAATATAGGTCTCCGCTTTCATAACGCAGTCCGTTATAGAGCGGCTTACGATAAATTGCAGGTTGATGGTAGACCCCAAAATATCAATCAAGCTCCACTAGAGTTGGATCTAACATCAAAATAGCTAAATAGACAAACAACCTTGGTTACTGCAGCTTGGCGGTTAATTTTCTTGGAACCAAACAATTGCGTTATAACGAGAGACGCTGGTAAAAGTTCTGATATCAGGAGTTTTTTTTTTCCTTGTTGCACCATTGTTGGACAATTATTAGAAAATTTTCTTTTGAAGCACTTTGTCCTCTTTGTACTAATCTCACCGGTAGATAATCTCCTTTAAAGAAATCCAATGCATATCGAGGGACAGATTAATTACCTTGTAGAAATAGCATATGCCGCTAGCCACGAAATTTCAATAGTCCTGCGCTAATGCTTACAACTTATCTATTCAGATTCAGTGATTTTGCACTTGCTCTAATACTGCAGTACCATATTGGCCTCAACTTTAATGAGCGACTGCGATTTTAGCCAATTATCATTAATTATCACCAATAATTGGGGCTAATATTTTAACGCAGTAATTGATGGAAGTGTGATATTTATACGATGCATATACGGGGAGGGAATACTATTACTGAAATATCAGACATATTTGTCGCATTATCTGGCTGTAAAGCAAATGTGGAATTCAAATAATTTATTATACAAATGAAAAGATTTTAAGTTATTATATGCATGTGCATTGTTTTTTTTTTCTTAGATTTTGGCCCCTCAATAACCTATGCTACAGACCCTGCACTCTCGCTCTCAATCAGGCCCTGGTTATTCTTCGACAATCCAAAACTTAATGTCACTTACAGACCGTTTTCCACTTATTCGTTGCCATTCAAACACCGTAAGCCAAGCGTAAAGAGCGGCGAGCATCGTAAGAGCTAGTTATGGAGACCTCGCTGAAGGGCGTTTCCGTTTGACAAATATACTTGTCCGTCAGTTCGTCGAGTATTACTTAGAAAATGTACATTTAGGTATTCAGAAAAAAAATGTGAGTGTATGTGGGCTTGTGTGTCTGAGTTGCACTCATGTGTGCGTACTTATGAATGTGTGCACATATAAAAGTGTGTACATATGAGCAAACATTATTGAATCAATCTAATATATATATATATATATATATATATATATATATATACCGTTGCCATTTTAGGGGTTGCTTTATCAACGGCAATAGTGCTCAATATTTGAAAACAAAGCGTAAATAGATAGCTACATATTAACAACTTTGTTGCGACTGATCAGTTCCACGCCATTGAGATCATCGGACAACTATTTCTCTATTTTCATCTCACGGTTGCTTTTTTTAAACAAAATATCTTATTGCATTAGGATTACAGTTATTTTATCAATCATTTCGTCACTGACAGGCATCGTGTAATAAGAGTTACGTCCCTTGCTCAGTATTGTCAATTTCTCTGTTTTTCTTCTCAAACTAGCTGCCAGAAATTGCTATTTAGATGATATGCAATGGATTGAGTGATACTTTAATGAAATGAATGTTGAACATTAAAGTCACATTTTTTATTGATAATACATAATATATTTCCTAGATTTTGGATATATACCTAAAGTATCTATATGTTTCTGGATTTCAAAGATGTATTTCTTTTTACTCAATATTAGTTGTAAACTTGTATATACAATTGACAACACTGCCCTAGATATTCACACATGAAAGAACTAGCCCATCCATGGTCTGTCTTATTTAATTGTTTGTTTGTCCACTGTCTCTCAAACCTAAAAACACCCAGTCCCCCTTCTTCTCGTCCTTCTGGTCATAGGCAATGCCATTTTGGCTTTTGACTTCACTCTCTTCGAATCTCTCCCCTACCTTCTCCTTCACCTTCTTTTTTTCACCCCTCTGTCTTCGGCGTTCACTCCTACTTTTCCCTCTTTATTAAAACCCCTCTTCGTCTTTCTTGTTGAAAACTAAAAACCTTCCGAAGACGTCCAAGTCGGTCCGGCTTTTCACTTTTTTTTTTTTTTTTTTTTTGTCACTTGATCATCTCCCTCTTCGACCTACCCCCACAGGACTGCCCGTGGGCCCAGCAGAGATCAAAGACAGAAATCGTTAAATGTTCAACGTACCGAGGAGCGAGACAAAAGTCCGCTTCAGTCGCCCAGACAACAAAGGCGCTAGTTATCATGCCATCGGCCTATTCGTCCTCAACTGGAACGCATTACAATCTTTTTGAAGTCTTAACAAGCAACGCCCGTGCCCCGTCTATCGAGTCGCCTTCGAAACAGGGCGATTGAAAAGCCTATTTTGCAGTCGCCAATACAGAGCTGAAGCAGCTTTTTCAAGGAGTCCGACCGACCTTATCCCATTTTTGTTTTGTTTTGTTTTGTTTTTTTCAGCGGCTTCTCTCGATTATTTATCCTCGGGTAATTTCCCTTTCTTTGGCAGAAAAGAATATTCTTATTATTATTCTTTTCATCCAATAAACGACTTTTTAATTGGTGTTTGGAAAAAAACACTCTTGCGTGGTATTCACTTGATCATCATAGTAGCCGTGACAATAATTGCTTCTTATCTGAGTTTGAAGAACAAGATCTTTCCAGACCCTGAATAGAGACACTAAAACAAATTGCAAAGACTCTCAACAGAGAATGATTACATGAACTCATACAATAAACGGTGTGTTTCTTTCCGTTCGTTTCTCTAGTCGTACCAATGAACTCTTCCACTTGAGGCGAACAATTTTGTCGACAAAATATCTCCAACCTATCATTTGGCACACTGGATTCTTCCAATGAAACGAATCCGGTAGTATCTCTTCGGAGCAAAATCCATCTCATAGAAATTCAAATGTATCCATGATTTTTTTTCTGCGGGGATTTACTAGTCTAGAAATTGATAGATATATACTATGGATGAAGGACCATAGATGAAGGTTTACATTGAGAATTGAACTCAACAAATGATCTGTTAGACTAGCTCGCTAACCATTGCTCCTAGGCAGGCGTCCATGTGATTCACAAATAATATGAGAAATAACAACCAATCATTTACTAAGCTTAGCTTAGTCTGGCTCAAGAACGTATGGAAGTCAATGAGGGCTAGGAAGATTATTCAGTGCCAAGCTGTCAAGAGAAGAGGGTTTGCAATAGTCTAAACAGTGAGAAAGTATTCTCAACCACGTTCCTCCGTCGAGTAGTGTTCGAGTATACTCAGACTAGCTACACACACACGCACACATATGTATGAAAATTATATATATATATATATATATATATATATATATATATATATATATATATATATATATATATATTATATCCTGAAATAACCTGATGTCTATAGTAGACTCGCAATAATCTGATACATTCATGACTAAAAGATAATATGGAAAAGGAGGAGATGGACTTGACCGTCCTATTATGACATAATAATGAAGATCATGTAAACTCATAAGACTTCATGTCTGATCAAACATTAAAATAGCTGGAGTTGAGTCGAGATTTCCGAGGAGAGGTTGGAAATTGGGATACTTGAATTATCAGAAATAAATTATCTAATAAAATAGCTTTAGGCTCCTTAGTGTCGCCTCATACATAAGTAACCATGGTTATTTTTAGAACCGAAAAGCTGACATTTTCTTTTATTTTGAAGCTTGAACACTCTATAATTTATGATGCAGAGTGTTTCAGATTTTATTTTTTTTAAAGTGACCATCGTAGCTCTAAAAATCACGATAATATCTACTGTTTCAAAATGGTTCGTTGGGCACTTATCATGCAGGTGTGTGTGTGTGTGTGTGTGTGTGTGTGTGTGTGTGTGTGTGTGTGTACTAATCAAGGGACCTATCTAAATATCCTGCTTGCGAATTTTCTATTGGCACAGATCAGGAATTTGATTTGATCGATGTTTTTCTTTCTTTTATTTTTCTTCGCCTTCCAATACAAACAGAAAGCACACAGAACAACCGATATAAAAAGAGAGAGAGGCGTCGTTTTTCTTTTCTGTTCTTTCTCTCTCTTCCCGCCCCTTTCTTTTTTCTTTTCTTTTTTTTTTCTGCTCTTTCCTTCTCTTTATTCTCTTTCCTTACTTTTCTCTCCTGTCTCTTTCTTCCCTTTTTTTCCCACGTTCTTCATACTTCTTAACGTGTTAACATTTACATGCGTTGCTCTCTGATCTTGGTCCGTATTTCATGAAATAAACAGGGGCGGATCAAGGACTTTGAGCGGCGGTGGTAAGGGGGGGGGAAATATTTTTACAAATGAATACGCAAAAAAGAGAACAATTAAAAAAAAATCAAAAACAAAAAAAGTGATCTGGTTATTTTTCACTTACATATTTGTGTTGCAGCTTTTCAGCCCAAGAATTAAGAAAAGTGTGAAAGGGGGAAAATTATTCTGAGAAATTTACACGAGAACCGATAAATAAATAAAAGATTACATAGAACGAGCTTGAACCTGCCCTATCATATATGTATATATGTATATTAAACGCAAAGTAAGGGTTCAGTTAAGCATTATAGTTACATTATAAATACATTGTAGATGGAAATCACCCTCTAAAAAACATTAAAAACATTTTCTCGAACTTTTTACTTCAAAATATCTCCCTTTGGTTCATTGTGTATGCATGTCAAATTTGTGCCAGAATTGGTTGAGTCACACGAATGTTTACGGGTTGGGGGTACTGACAAACAAAGCCTGTGGTTTTATATAATAAAATAAATATAATATAATATAATATGATAAATATAATTAAAACATGAACAGAATGCAAAACTGTGTATTAAAAGGAAAGAAAGGGCCCATAATCTCATTACAGTTACATTGTTAATAAACTCCCTTTCGAGACCCTTGAAAATATTCTCAAAACATTCCCCTGGCTCTATTTAGTATGCATTTTATGTGATAAGATTTATCTGTATTCTAACTGAGCCGGAGGTAGTCGGAGCCCTTCAGATCTGCACCTGATATGCTCGTTCGTTTCATTCTCGGTGAGCTCTTAATCCATCAAAAATCGCTGATTCATTCATTTCGCAACAGGTTTCTTGAACCCAAAAGAAAAAAATCACGACCTCTTTAGCCAATAAATTTTCGTGCAATGTTTTTCCCTGCGATAAACGAACTTATAATAGATGGACAGGCAGTTGAGTCCGGTTTCTTCTGGACACTAGCCCGATTTCCTTTCGGCCTGGTCTAGTCATTTAAGCTGACCATAACGATCACCCGGCCAGTCTAAAAAAGGATGATGCCTCACCTTATCTTGAAAAGATGCAGAATAATCTTTGATTGGAATCTGCAGGGAATGCTGAAAGATTTATGACATGTGAAGCAAACATACGTAACGCTTCTTAATCCAGGGAGAAAGGAAAGATGGAGAGATCGTATTTTTCTGCGTCTCCAGGAAAGAAAGTCTTCGGGGATGTTGGTCAATGTTAATAAATCAGAGGCAATGAAGTGGAAAGATTCAAGAAAACCTGCCAAACGAATTTTCAGGAACACTTCACCAAAAACTAATAATTCTGACAGTCGTCAATAAAGTTAAGGATGTAAATGTGATTGATCGCCTGGATTTATCTTTTTAGTTTTTTTTTTTTTCTGGTGTGAAGACATGTTAGGTAAAAAATATATACAGAGTCTTGAGCAATATCTATGTCTCTGTCTGTCTGTCTGTCTGTCTGTCTGTCTGTCTGTTTGTGTCTTTCTCTCACTCTCTTTACTCTCTCTCTCTCTTACTTTCTCTCATACATACGCGCGCGCACACACACACGGCTACATAAAGAAATATAACGTGAGTTTGAGGCTCACCGAGAGCTTACAGTTTATTTTCCTATCCACGCTTTTCACTCAGTGCTGTAAATTGACCACCAGTGTAAGTTGCGATAAAAAGCAACTGAACATTAAGATGAAAGAGAATACCTGTCAAAGATTGACCAATATGACTGCCTGGTCCAGGTTGCAGAAAAGACACTGTTTGTTTCGCGAATTGGGAAAATTTTCCACTTTGCCTCTTCACCCTTCTGCAGTTACAAGTCACATCGGGTAGTGTTCACTGATCAAGAAAAATAGTTTGAAGCTGACATAGTGTAATTTGAGGATGGCTGCAGAACTAACCGGCTGGAACGCAGTGATCGAAAGAACACAAATGGGGGTGCAAATTGCGATGACCAGTCATACGGCTAAGGTTGGACTGTTCACCAAGTTCCAAGAATGTTACGGCAGGATTTTTTGCAACTATCGATGCGGAAAAAATCGTTACAACCAAATAATTTAGTTTGCTTTGTGAAGGGTCACAACGTGAGTGGAAAACTCAGTGGGGATTGAACTCACTACGCGAGTGGAGAGTCTGCGAGATGGGGTTTGCAAATCTCTGTTCTTGAGCAGGCATCTATATTAGAGCTTCACTCAAAAGGCAAATTAACAACTGGTCTTGATTATTAGCTAAGACTGCAGGGAATATTAGCATATCAATTTCGGGCACCTGCTTCCCTAACGTTTTAATGCAGATAGCAGGTGTGCGAAATAGTTCAAAAGACGACTCCAAATTTGCTTCACTTAGAAGTAAAGCAAATTAAACAACATCGATATATCTTATATCAGATATTTATAGGCACAAAATCCTGTACACGATTATATGTACAAATATATATATACAAATATATATATACAAATATATATATACAAATATATATATACAAATATATATATATACAAATATATATTTTTATGTGTGTGTGTGTGTGTGTGCGCGTATGTTTATAAATTGCATTATGTCATATTGAAGCTCTTATTTGAAATAATATCCCATTATTATACAGTGAATATATCATTTGGCCTAGACAATGTGAGCAAACAATAAAAGAAAAAGGGACTGCTTCAATTGTTTTTTTTCTATTTACGTTGTCTAGGCCAAATGATGCATTCACTGTGTGATAACGGGAGATCATTTTAAATAATAGTTTCAATACAATATAACACTATGATCATTCTGTCAGATCATATGTTCATTTTTAATAATACACACACACACACACACACACACACACATACATATATATATATATATATATATATATATATATATATATATATATATATATATATATATCAGTGGAAACGGAATCTGGATTTTGGATTTAACTGACTGTTTTTATGAATTCATATTCTGTTTCATTCTTGTGTAAGAGTCATTAATTAAATATTGCAAATTAACACTCATTGTTTCTTTTCTAATGACCAATATTTTTTTTCAAATTATGCTTAAGATAAATCTTATTTATGCGAATATGTATCCGCATCATGGATTTTTGAGAAGATTTAAGGTCATCGCCTAAAAAGGTTAAAAACCACTGGACTACACTGTCAAAAAGGTGAGTAAATATTATACATAATGCATTGTAATCTATTGATTTTTATTTGCACAGTTCTGTATGTCTAACTACAACTGAATAAATTTCTGTCGGTTCTCTGTGAGCGTTCACCACGATTTCCCGACGACTAGCCATTATCCGAAGTTGGCATTCGCCAGAAACATCAGCACATATTGTAGTGTCAAGTTGGAAGTTTTTGAGTTCAGCGGTTCTCGAGAAATCTAATAAAAACAAATTTTAAAATCACAGATTATAAATCTTTCGTCGTAATAGTTTCAATGAATTATCTCTTTTGAAACCCCCACTCATTAGGATTATTTAGATTTAGAAATAGAATAACTAAATTGGCAATCCAAAAGAGAAGTAAACAAAATGTTTTGAAGTCGAGGTTCTGTTCGACAGACGGAAATTCATTTTACTTTACGATTATGGCAGGGTGTACTGTACACTACAAAATTCGTCCCCTTCGAAACATATACCTTTGGAACGTATGCTACCCTTGTTGTGTTCATTTCTCTTTAATAGTTTCAAAAAATGGCATGCCGTGTTTCATTTGAGTTGAATGGGCTTCCAGCATTTATAATCATCAACAGTCTTTTAACGTCCGTCGTTGGACATAGACCTTCCCAAGGATTCGCCACACTTTTCTATCGAGTGCGTCGCAGAGCCAGTACTTTCTGAATTTGTCTTGCTCGTCTCTCCATCAAATACTTTGCCGGCCTCGGTGGCGCATGTGATCTCTGGGTATCCATGTCGTGAGTCACGATGACCATTGTCTGCCATTCTTGTAACATGGCCAGCCCATTGCCATTTGAGATTTTTAATGGATTCTATGATGTCCACTGACTCCTGCCATCTCCAGGGTGTATTGTGCTGTCTTGTGATCTCTCCATGTGAGGTTAAGCAATATCCTTCCATGCGCACGTTGCATGGTTCTCAATTTGCGTTAGGTTCTATGTTTCAGCTCCATAAGTGACTATTGGGAGGATATATTGGTTGTATACCCTTCTTTTCAAGACTAATGGGATCTTTTTGTTCTTGGTTTTCAAAGGATGAATATATGCATGTATTTCCATGTATAATTCTCTGATAATGATGTGACAGAATATGGAAGTATCAATACAACGTCTTAACTCATTGATAATCAAGTACTGATCACTTACATGTATGCTTTTCGGGATTACTTTTGTTTATAATGTTTTCAAAATGCCTGAAATACTGGGGTTTTTTTGTTTTGTTTTTTGTCGATTGTTATCAATAGATAGAACGTCAAAATATTTCATTCCTTCGAGCCATTTCGTAATCCTTGTTAGAGCCAATCCTAAACATTGCAATTACAATTCGATTTATTTGCTGCTTTCATTTCAAACGCCGTTATGGGGGAAATTCGTGCTAGAAACGATTTTACGATTATTGACTCAGTCATGACATCACGTCATGATGCTGGCCTTCGGTTGGCAAAGCAAAGTTGTATCCTGTTTTGTGCAACACATACATACATTCATTTCTTGTCGCATGCGGACAAACTGGTCAGAGGGGTTCGGGGAACAGGGGGAGGGTCCCTGGCTTGCATTACAGAACATAGTGCAGAGATCGGTCACCATGCGTAGAAGGATTATCAGGATCGCCACGGGAATCTCTCTCTCTCTCTCTCTCTCTCTCTCTCTCTCTCTCTCTCTCTCTCTCTCTCTCTCTCTGATTTCGGCTTGATATTTTTTTATATTGAAGATCATCCATCTAGGCACTTAACTCCGGTAATCGTACGAGAACTGGTGTGTCCAATGTGATATGTCCGTAACAGCACAACCCTTGGGGTTATGATTTTGTTTCCATTTTCCGAACAATCCATGGAGACCAAATCATTGTTTCTGTAGCAATTGTGCGATTTTTTTTTCAAGGGGTTATGGTGGTATCCCGACGCCTAAGATGAACTGCCTTACAGGGCTAAGGGGTTCCAGCTGTTCTGCTTATAACCCATAGTTGAGAAGTGCAGTTGATTCATAACTCTTCCAAGGGTATTTGTGCGAAGCGAACTCAAACTGTTTTAAAGATCGATCATTATTTCCATTGAATACAAACAAAAAAAAAACTCCAGCTACTAACTGTGCGTCAGGCAACGGACTTATTGATCCAGCTTCGTATATACGGTCTATTCTTACGATAATACTTTGGTGCACTCCAGGTTTGGCCAAACTTGCTTAATGTGTGAGTCGATACGAGAAACCACAGATGTTTGAGAGCCGCAAGACATATAAACAAAATTTACACATATTTTTTTCATTGCAACGTGTATATTTTGTACGTAATTTCGTAAACTGTTAATTTATATTTATTCCAGTAATCGCAAAGTACACATATATACTACCACAAAACCTCAGTCCTCCGAAATTCTTCTGTAACCCTCCCCGACCTGGAATGTTTTTTTATCCCTTCAAGACTGAAGATCTATATCTCACTCAAATCTACCACAAGAATTAGGATTGGATATAGTTGAATATTTTTTTCTAACCAAGAATATTAGTCATACGTTTCAATCCAGTGAAGTCGTAGTTCGAACGAGGTAAATAATTATAAAGGCTGGGAGTTTTACTTATTTGCCGCTTTATATATTCTCCTAGCCTCACATTTAAAGTCAAATAGCTGCGTGGGGTGCTATGCATTTATTTGTAAATCGCAGTATCTAAGTAAATCCTTGATAGTGTATTGAGTGAGGTCATTGGTGATTTATCATAAAATTGAGGTGAGAGAGACAGGTTGAGAGAGACAGAAAAACAGACAAACAGAGACAGAGGGATAGAGAAAGGCTAACAGAGCAAAGGTTTCCTTGCGCCGGTGTTACTGTAAAAATTTGCCCCGCCATATTGTGATGAATGACTACTACCACCTTGTTACAAAAAATTCTCACATTGACTGAAACAAGCTCAAAAAGTCACGTTTGATTTAGGAGTCTTTAAATACTTTTTACTCCGTTTATTTCACTTTGTACATTCATTCTTTTTTCGTATAGAACATAGTAGGACACTTGGTAGAACACTGGTTTGAAAGAATGGCGTGATCGAGTGTCAAAATCCACGGATACCAATCGGGCCTTTCGAGTCCGATAAATACAGGCATTGATAAAGACGAAGCCGCGGATCAGAGACGAGGATCGAAGCCTTTTTCTGTAAGAACGGAAAAGAAATCAAAGCCGTTTATTTTTACCTCCATCGACCGCTGGGTTCTGTCTTCCGATTTGAGATTAGAAATATTTTCATCTGCGGCGAAAATACACTGAATCATTGCTGCCCGTTAAACAACGTAAGTGAAGCCATAGTTTGGCTTAGTAAGCATTATCATCATCAGCAGCAGCAGCCTTCTAGCGTCTTTCGTTGTACACAGATCTTTCCCGAAATTCGCCAGAACTATTTATCATGAACGTCGAGGAGCCAATACTTCTTCAACTCGTCAAGTTTGTCATGCCATTCTTTCTCTTGCCAGTCACAGTTTCGCATATGATTTCTGAGTATCTGCATTGGAATTCGTAATGTCCAGCAGTTCTCTGATATTCTTCCAACATGTACAGCCCATCTCCATTTGAGTTTTCTAATAGATTCTATGATATCTTAGGTCTCTGTTTTGTTTTTTATCTATTATAATATGTTGTCTTGTGATATCTCCGTGTGCTATTGAGCATAATTCTCTCTTGTGAACGTTGCATGGTTCTCAGTTTAAGGGTCAATTTTTTGTTAAAGTTCCATGTTTCTGCTCCATAGGTGACTATCGGGAAAATGCATTGGTCGTATATCCTTCTCTTAGAGACTAATGGGATTTTCTTATTCTTGAAGTTTGAGCTTGTTCTATCGAAAGCTTGCCAGCCTGGAATGATTCTTCGTCCGATTTTTCCCTCTGAGGATTCCATGAAGATCCGTTGTCCCAGGTTGATGCAATGGTCAGCTTTCTTTTGCTTTGCGTTTTCGATTATGACCGCTGTGTCTTTCTTCTCAAAATAATTCTTATACATGACTATTGTCGTACTGAAGTTCACGTGAAGAACAACTTTTTTCAGTTCTAGCATTACTGTAAATTGTGACGAAAGGAAAATATTACAGGATTAAAATAGGATCTTGAATGAAAGTTAGTGAGGAAATTTTAAAAATCGAAATGTATGTAAGTAAAGAATATGTATTTTTTAACAGCTGAAATGCAGGAAGAGGTGTACGTGTCCATCCACAGAATATCTCTAAATGTTCTCATTGAATTTCAATCAAATTTCCGAGAAAAGTAGGTTATAGGGTGAAGGAGAATTTGTCAAATTGGGGGGTGGATCTGGATAGTTTCTTCTAATTGTGAGACATCTTCGTAATTTTTTCATCATTTATATTGATATGTTTTCACTCATGTTTGTCCACACAATATCTCCAATAGTCCTCAATGAGTGTCAATCGCAGTGGATCGTGGGCTAAGAAATGAATGATGGAATCTTTAGGGTGGATATAGGATTTTTTTTACAATCATCTCCCCTGCATGGTAGCTAAACATAAACAGATTTTCATTCAGTTTTCAGTATTGGCTGAGGTGTACACTACCTGAGAGCTTTCTATTTGTGACTTATTTGAAACCCCTACAAATTCCTAGATGCATGATGTCTGATAATGGCTATTCTTGGTGGCATCGAAAGACCAGGGAAATGCTGACAGATTTCAACAGAACGTCAACTCCCAACTGGTTCCAATTCTGTTCTTCATCTGCAATTCCCACATAGACGGGAATGCTTATAAAGCAAGGAGTTTGGACACAGAGGTTAACCAGTATTACATCACTAGCATGGCACCCCTTAAAATTGAGGGGAGAACTCACATATGGACAGATTATACAATATATATATATATATATATATATATATATATATATATATATATATATATATATACATAAGTATAAATGTATCTATTGCAAACATACACATATATATATTCATACTTATATATATATATATATATATATATATATATATATATATATATATATATACATAAATATAAACATATTTATTGCAAACATATATATATGTGTGTGTGTGTGTGTGTATAAATGTGTTTACTACAAAGATAACAAAAGAGACTGTGAAGGAAATTTATTCATACATATGTGTGTACTCACCCACTTGCATGCATGTGTGCGTGTGCGTGTGTATGCATGTGTGCGTGTGTATGCATGTGTGCGTGTGTATGCATGTGTGCGTGCGCATGTGTGTGTATATAATTTTACCATGTGAATGAGTAGTAGCAAAGGCAGACCCCAGTTATACCCAAGTTACATCCAAGTCAATATGGCTAATATTATGCCCAGCAAAAGGTAAAATTTATCCATGAGATCAGAAAAGTAACATGCAGCATTATTTTTTTTCAAAAGAAGGGCTGGGATATGCGTCAAAACAGTTCCAAAACGTACATATAGAGAACGACTGAAAAGATTATCTGTGTAGGTCAATAAAATGGTCTCGGTTTGAAGAATAACATTTAATCCGTCGACTGGTGAGTTGGTATCACTTTAGCACCCCAAAATGATTTAAAACGAAAGTTTTTTTATTTTTTAGTTTGTGTTCAGTTTTGCATCATTTTGTTCGGTAAAAATATCCGTGTCCCCCAGTCGAACTGTGGTCACAAACAAAATCCCCGGACAAACACTTCCGCTTATAATATGAAGATGCTGTCTGCGAGACTAGGATCGCGGCGTTCCAACTGAATTCGACTGGGCCGAAATTAAGTATCACGAACAGAGCAGACTCTATGCCCAACGGCATAGCAAGGGTTCTCTGCACCTGAGGACGAACACGGTGCTTAGGGAAGGGCATAATTATAATTTGAAGTGCTTTATAAGCCATAGAAAATGTTGCGCTCCTTCACACCTGCACCCAGGATGGCTATCCCTTCTTGTCTTTCTTGATATGCCTCTGACAGTGCTGAATTGGAATTACGATAAAAATTGCATCGCTCTGAAGAAATAGAATCGTTTAGACTTGAGTACAGAATATTAGCAGCCTTTTTTTTTTACCAGAAAGAGAACGGCATAAATCCAAGTCAGGAGATTGGTGCGTGGAACAGATCAGAACATTTTAGATCAATCTATCACTTGAGAAAGAGAGAATTAACAACTCTGTCAGAAGTGACACGCCACCATTCATCTCAAATTGTTATTTTACAAGTAAAATACAAGTTACTTAGCTATCAGTGTGTTTAGGGGTGGAAATCTAATGCACTAAAGTATCTGGAAAAGAGTTCAATTCCACCTCATTTTACTTACTAGTCTTTCTTCTTTTCTGGACGGCTGATTTCAGCCGTTCTCCTTTAGCAAAATTCTCCATGTTTCACCCTCACTCTATAGCGTATCCCTACCCGATTTCTATCTATCTTCGCTCTCTTTGTGTTACAATTCCATTTCGTAACCTCTTCTCTACCTCCACCCTTTTTACCATAAAATAAGTATGACAGAGAGACGGACGATCGGACGGACAGACGGACGAACAGACAGACAGAAACGCTGCTTGTTGTAACGTGGAACATAATGACGTTAACGTTCCCAGATGAAAGGAGGCCCGTTTTGTGCTGAAGATTTCCCCCGCAGGGCTCCATGCCAACAACGGCTGAGTCAGTATCCACGAAAATATGGGAGAGAAGCTTTAAAAAAAAAAAATTCCTATAACGCTTTCTTCGAGATTAATTCATTTAGTTTTTGAAACAAGTAAATAAAAATAGGACTAAAAATAAAATCCAATAAAACAGTACATGGAGTGGTTATGTCGGGTGGGGATTTAGGTCGGGGTGGGTGGGGAATATTTGCCAGACGAGAGTAAAGGAGTTGGGAGGGTGGCTCTACAGGGTCCCTGTCCTGGATTTCTTGTATCAACTCCAGGGTTGCTAGGCAACGGAATACTGTATGATAATACAGCACTAAATAGTAAATGATGTGGTTAACGAGTTGACAGGGCATTAAGTAGGTGCGGGGGCTGAGACGTACAGTGGGAGGAGACTTGATAAGCTGGAATTAAGAAAACAAGGTGCTTTCAGTTCGCAGTGTAACGAGTCATTGTTGAGAGTTTGTTTATTCATTGTTGGTACTTTGCGGGGTGCAAGGTGGCGTAACGGTTATCAACACTTGATTACTGGAATGGCAATGTGTACATTTTATGAGTGGAGCTTGTTTGTTGTTTTATGCCTTTTCCGTGACCCACGTTTTTTAGTTCAAGGGTCGGTCGGCAAATTTAGTGGGTGGCAGTCAGCAGGCAGGAAGGAAACAATGATCATACAAGCTTTTTTTGAAAAAAAATAATTTTAGTGTTTTTTTTTTTTTTCTCCGTCGGGAGTATATGAGAGACCAGGGCTAATTGGAATCCTGGGTAAGGGGGGTCACAGGCTTTTTTTTATTTGAAGCCTTAGGGGTGTACAGTTATTTTGGTCTCATGGCCAAGTCATAGAATGGGCTCTCTTCTTGCACTGCAAACCTGGTGCGTACGTGTCACAGTGATGTTCTTGATGAGGTGAGTGCTAGAATAATGATTTCACTCATTAAAACTAAATCTATTGAATATTTGATGAACCTGGTTTCGGAGCTAATGAATGGTATCAGCCAGACATGCATAACTGTGAGCAAACCTATAGATCAAAGGGGCAAGTTGGTCCTTCCGAGCCAAATATGCGCCTGTATTTCATTTTATTTGCTGATAATTAAAAGGGGTGTTTATCTCCGATGTGGTTGTTGCACATGATCTTCGTCTCGCTGAAGTTCATGTGTAGGCCGACGTTTTTTGCTCTCTTCATTTAATTCATCTATCATTACTTGGAGGTCGTGTAGGTTCTCTGCGGAAAAGGCAATGTCGTCTGCAAATATGAGGTTGCTCAGATACTTGCCGTCTAATCTGATTCCTGTACCCTCCCAGTATCGGAGATAAAAACACTAAGATCAAAATCGAGGACACAGAACTGGAGAAGATTACTACATCTACCTAGGACAACGAATCTCTATGAGACCCTCAAAAGAAGAAGAAATCAAGCGAAGAATCACATCAGGATGGCAAGCCTTTGGCAGAGCAAGCTCAACCTTCAAAAATAGGAAGATCCCATTAATCCTAAAAAGAAGGGTGTACAGCCAATGTATCCTCTCAATTGTCACTTATGGAGCTGAAGGATGGAACTAAACCAAGGGGCAGACCCACATATTGAGAACAATGCTACGTGCACATGAAAGAATATTGCTCAATCTCACATGGAGAAATCACAAGACAGCACAGTACATCCGGGAGTCAGGGATATCATAGAATCCATTTAAAAAATCTCAAATGAAAGTGGACTGGCCATGTTGCAAGAATGGCGGACAACCGAATGGACATCGCGACTCATGACATGGATCCTCCGAAATCACATGTGCAACCGAGGCCGGCAGAATATTAGATGGAGAGACGAGCTAGACAAATTCAGAAAGTTCTGGCTCTGCGACGCCCGTGATAGAAAAGTGTGGCGAATCCTGGGAAAGGTATATGTCCAACGACATACGTTGAAAGACTGATGATGATGATGATGATGATGACGACGATGATGATGATGATGATGATGAAAAGAGATGTTGCAATGAACTGTAATAAGAATTCATTTTAAGAATAATAGTTTTCCTAGTTATACTGTGCCAAATAAATTGTTGTTTTCTTCTCTGGTTTTGTCATTTGATCACGTATTCTGGTCATGAGAAAATGATGTACATCTGTTATTCCCAAGCCATGGTCTGAAGGAACGTAGTGAAATCTTTTTAGCTATTGTTTTTTTCTTTTTACTGTGCCGGCTGAAGATAGTGCCAAATATTATTACATCCTGTACGGAGGCCTTGATACCTTCAACGTCACAGCTGAACGTTTCTTATTTTCGGGTTGGGGAAGGGGGCGCATAAATTTACAAAACTGCACAGGTCAGTGTTCTTGTGAATCCTTTTTGCTCATTGAAAATGAAGGTCCAACTTGCCCCATGCCGCGTGCCAATTAACCCCGACCCGAGAAGAAAGTTGGTCCCTGAGTCACTCAATCAGCTCTATAACAAACTGTGAATTATGTTTCAATAGTTTTGTCTTTTATAGGTATCGCACATTCAGCCAGAATGTTGACATTGAGTTCAAACCATGAATGGATCCTCGAATACTGTTCAAATATTCACCACACTGCTTTAAGTACGGAATAGTACCAATTAGCCCCAGTCTCCCCCCCTCTACCTAAATGGACGCCCATGTTTTATCAATCAATGAAAACTATGAAATTCTTCTTAGGGTACAAACATTGTTTAATTGTGGTTCAGATTTCGTGTCTATCTGTAGAACAGCAGAAATAACAGGTGTTCAAACATTTTTAGTTAGAGAACATTGATTCATTTGAGGCCACTGTGAGATTACTGAATTTCATTGTTCGTTTACCGAAGACAGATAAGGGAAACGAGAAAAAAATTGTATAAAACATCATTACGTCAGCGGGCCGGATAGAATGAGGCCGAGAGCCAGATTTTTATTTGATTGTTTTTGTTTTAATCTATTCTGTCCTTGCTAGAACGATCGTTGGACAATGAGATCTCATGCAAGTGACGGTATGTCTCCTTGTTTCTGGATTGGATTATTTTTTCGTTACGCGGTGGGAAGTGGCTGTGATAGTTTTCTTCCTTTTTTTTTTCATCTTTACATGCCGTATTTTTCTATGGGACCGAACTTGCAACTTTTTTCTTTCTTTTTCAAATGAAGATGAAAAAAAAAAAAAGAAAACTGAATACAATAGACTGGACGTAGTGATCGAGACGACAAAGAACATATTGGTTTCAATAATTGGAATAATTCCTGTTTTATTCCCTTTTTCAAAAATATCTTTCATTTGTAATCGAAGATATAATGGGGAGGTGAAGACGGTGGTCAAGTTATTTCATCTATCCGAATTTTATTCTCCTTTATTTTACTTGGGCATTTTTTTTTTATCATCCATTTCCAGCTTGCCAGGACCTTCAAAGCTTCACCAGAACTGCATAAACCATACATTTTGGTATCACGTTCCTCATTCTGTCCATTGCCAGCTTCACAGGACGCGGAACGAGTTATTTGTCTGCTAAGCCAGCAACTAACTAAGGCTCAAGAGCCCCGGCTGCCTTGATGTTTATCCACAACTGAGGAATGAGGAAGTGGATTCATGCTTTTCCCAAGAGAATCAGTACACGCTAACTGTCTCAGCCGAAGTTTTAACACGGGTCGCCGATCCAATTTTTCGCTCTGCCAGTACCTACGCCAGTTTTATTCTCGGCTTAAATACCGAGAGCGAGATTTGAAACCAGCTTTCCTATTTTAAGAGCCGAACTTCTCTTCAAGTAAATAGCTTAAGGACAATAGAGGACATGTATAATGACTTTCATATCCTGCCAGACAGTAATTATGTGCTTGTAAAATCTGCATGGCCCAAATAATGCAAATCCCAAAACATCATAACTTCAAGACTGAAAAGGTTTTATTCATAATTCAATTCCATTCCACAGAGAAAGCAAATTAATATGGCGGCCTTGGTTATGCAACTTGAAATTAATCGAACATCGACCCGACCGGAACTCTGATGTCGGTCGATGGAAATTGTTAGTTTAATTTGATAAATCCAGATCCGGACAAAATTAGAAAGAAAATAGATGGCTTCGATAGTTGTAATATTTTTACTATTATTGGAAATGGTTCTGTTGTTTCTACATACCCTTCTCTCCCTTCGGTCTGATCTGGTCTCTTCTTCTCTAGTCTGCATTCTTGTTGCGACTGAGCCGTAGGCGAGGTCACTTTTATCAAATGCATTGGTCACAAAAACTTTTATCAAATGCATTGGTCACAAAACTGCCCCAATATATGCATTGGCAACAAAAACGTTTATCAAATGCATTGGTCACAAAACTGTCCCATGTATTGTAAACCACTAAAGATAGAAGTATGCGGTTTTCATCATTGTATTACACGTGTTCTGAAAATTCATACAGATTTTTAAAAAAAAAAAAATTTTTTTTAAGCAAATTACCGACCAGGCCCGGGCGGACTGCCCCGTTCATAACGCTTTTCTGAAGCCTAAAAAATCGGAAACTAACGAAAAATTCACTAATCGATAGCCCATTATTTCAAGATATATTTCGTATGCGACGAATGTGGTAGTTTTCAGTAGTTCGGGAATTAAGGTGTTTTTTTTTTTTTTGAAACACGCCATTTTTGGTAATCCTTGCTTATACAGATGTAAAACACGGTTGCATTCTAACTGAAGTTATTTTACATCAGTATAAGCAAGGATTACCTCTTTTTAGTGTGTGGATGTAAAATACGATAGCTAAACACAGCATACAAACAACCGTATAAGCAACGATTACCTTTTTTTTTCATCTTGGGAATGGGTAAAGATTTTCTGAATATGCTTTTGCTAAACAACAGAACATCAGAAAAAAGTTAAAAAAAAAAAAAAAAAAAAAAATGATAATCCGCTCGTGATAGCAACGATACAAGGGAGTCGAGCAATGACACCCCAAATAGTTTTGACCCAACCCGACCCGTCTTTCGCGTTTAATGACTTGAGAACGGATAAAGATTTGTTTACCTCTGCCTACAAAGTTGGAAGAGATATATGTATTCAGCCGTTTTTCTTCCGTTTGTCCAATCATTATCTCTAAAAGCTCTCAATTAATTTCAATTCAATTCTGTGGAAGGATGGGCAATGTCTTACGGAAGAAGTGATTGAATTTTGAAGCAGATCCACCAATATTTTTCCCTCCGAAATCTCTTTCCTCTCTTTTATTCCTACCTCCTGATTAAACCACGTAACGTTCATTTCTCCCCTCTCTCTTCCTAACCCTTCAGTATACAAGCTAACCTCCTTTTCTCCCCTTTCTTTCTAGGTAAGATATGGTATGTATTAAATAAAATATGTAATATTCTTATTTATAGTTATAAAATAAGTAGTATTTAAAAAAAATGTCATACTTCAATTTATATAATATATAGCAATGAAACAATGTTTTCAATGGATTAAGTCATATCTTCATGAATTTGATTTAGAGTAAAAAAAATAATAAGTGATATATATTCATTAAAAATACTTCGGTTTACTGAACCAAATCTTCACTCAGATTTTTACAAACTTGTATTTCCATAATGTAACGAATAAATGAACGTCTTTGTCGTCTGTTTTATTCAAATTTCAGCATTCCAAAATCTCGTCTCTCGTGATTGGTCAGTTTTTGAAGAGTTGACTAATCACAGCGTAACTTATGGATTTAAATGACAAAAGTATTTATTGCGACCGATCCGTGGGTGAGGTCGCTTTTTTTATCAAATGTATTGGTCACAGAACTGCCCCATGTCACAGTAACAATTAAAGATAACCCATTATTTCAAGATTTATTATGTACGATCTATGTAGTAAGTACGATAGTTAATAATAGTTTGGAAAGGCGGGTTTTCTGAAACATATCATTTTTGGTAATCCTTGCTTGCGCAGATGTAAAATACGGTTGTCAGACATAGCATACAGACTAAGTTGTTTTTCGTCTGAGATAAGCAAGGATTTCCACATTTTTAATGCACGAACGTTATACAGGGTAGACGAACAAGGTAAACAAACAGCGTTATTTTTTTATCCGTGTAAGCAAAGATTACCTTATTTTTAGTGTATCTCGGTAACAGATAAAGATTTTCTGAATATGTTTTTACTGAACAATAGAACATCCGCAAGTAATCGCTAGGATGCAAGGGAGCCGAGCTCTGACACTCCAAATAGTTTTGATCCAACTCGGCCCGTTTAATAACTTGGGAACGGATAAAGATTTGTTCATCTCTGCCAATGAAGTAGAAAGAGATATATGTATTCATTTATGTCTGTCTGTCCTTTCCGATTGTCCACAGAATATCTCCGAAAGTTCTCAGCAAGTGAGAGGGAACGTTTTGCAATGGGCTACGAAAGAACTGATTGTATTTTTGAACAGAACATGCTATGTATTCACACAACACAAATTCTGGGGAAAAAAATCAAATTTTATGGTCTTTAGGGAGTAAAAAAAAGCTTACGTATTTCACAGCGACTATTAACGTGACCGTCTAGAGATTAGGGATTCATACGTTCACTACGATAAACATCATTCGAACCCTATTCAAAGCGAGACATGGTTTAATTTTTTTTTTTTTTGTTGCTTTTATTCAGATGGAGATATATGTATTTATTATCTCTGCTTATGAAGTTAGAATACATACACACACACACACACTCACACACACATATATATATATATATATATATATCGTTATTTAGAGGAAAGGAGATGTACGAAGAGAATGCGCGCCAAGTATGAACGTAGACGCAGAGATGAAAAAAAGTAAAAAGGAACACATACAAGGATTTGGATGGACAAATAAAACATACATTTAATACAGGAACAATGATGACAAATAACGAATGAAAATGAAATACATGTAATGATAACATTAACACGCTCGATCACGTGAAGGAATAAGATAGCAAAAGGTGGGAGCTTTGTCATTGGAACTACAGGCGTCGGAGCCGAAGCGGAGTTGTCTAAACTGCTTTTGAATCCATATGACCGAAGGAATGAATATGGAGACCAGGTTCAGTGAGTGTGTCAAACTGCCAAGTTGTGTAAGTGACTTGGGGGCAATTTACTGACAATCGACGGACAGACTATGAAAGACAGAGAACACGTAGTTTTATCCATGAGTGTTTCCCGAAGTAAAGAGAATTAGGAGAGATCAACGTGACAAGCGGATAATAAAAAACATTGCTATTTCATTCACGAGAGTGAGAAATGTAAACGCATTTGGAGTATGTGGTGATGACACAGTTGCATATCTGCATAGCTTTGCGTATATGAGATGCCTCATCATCGGTGGGCAAAGTTAGTACAGAGTACAGAGATAGGTCACAGTAGGAAAATGGTTAGGATCGGATCGGCTAGGGGATCAGCAAAAATTATACCGGTCTTAGGGAGGAAGAAAGAGAGAAAAAGAGTAGCCGGCCACAAGTACCAAAGTTGTAACCAGCTAGAAGCTGGCGCCAATAAGCGTTTGACCATGTGTGTCCAGGGCTTTTATAAGGGTTGACGTAGCTAATAGAAAGGTTTCGTATTTAATTCCTAAGAAAAAGTATAGGGGGCGCTACACCTCCCTAAACCTCATTGTCTGTGTAAGTTGAATGAAAGTTAGTTCAGAAATGATTAAGATGCATACTCTCCGATAAAATTTGAAGACATCGGGTGGACAAACAGATGGAAATGAGGAAAGATAGACACAGGTGAATTCATTTACCGATCCAAACTTTGTTGGCAGAGATTATAAAAATGAAATGTAGTAAAGACAAAAAAATGAATTATCTCTTGTTGTGACCAGGATTCGAAACAGGTATACTAATGCCACAGCGTTAGATCACAACCTCGGGATAATCATTTCTCTTCTAAAGACCGAGAATTGTTCAATTCATTGAGAACTGTGGTAGATATTGTATTGTATTGATATATAGCTACAATGTAAGAAAAAAAATTCCTGATTCCTCTCCAAAATTTAATCATTACCCAACTTTCCATAAAATTTCATTGAAATTCATTGAGAACTTTCGGAGATACTTTCCGATGTGGATATTTAGCTATGATGCAAAAGAAGGAAAATCTTTGATCCACTCAAAAACTTATAGAGAACTATTGGAAACAGAGAGACGAACAGACACGAATAGACGAAACGTCTGGTGACCCGGACTTAAACCGTGATTATGGTAGCCACATATGTTTTGTGAATATATATATGTGTGTGTGTGTGTGTGTGTGTTTGTGTGTGTGTGTGTGTGTGTGTGTGTGTGTGCATGTGTGTGTGTGTATGTTAAAAATATATACAACAAATCGTCTATTTTACGGTAATTTCTTGATTTCACGGGTGGAGGCAGTATTACAAAGAAGTGTGGAAATTTAGTCTAGGACAATGGTCAACCTTTGTTCCAATCTTGTTAGCTTATCAAATAGACAGTGTAGTAAGATTAACATTTCGTTTACGTACGGGAAAATAATTACTTTCAATTTTAATTTTGAAATTGAGACCCTTAAGGGTGATACCTAGTTATTATCCTTACCTAGTTAAGACCTTTGAGGTTAATGCCTAGTTATTATCGTCATTACCTGGTTGAGATCGATAAGAGTAATGCCTAGTTATTATCGTTATTATTACCTAGTTGAGACCTTTGAGGGTAATACCCAGTTATTATCATTACCTAGTTTAAACTGTTAAGGATGATACCTAGTTAGTTTCGTCATTACCTGGTTGAGACAGTTAAGGGTGATACCAAGTTATTTTCGTCATTACCTAATTGAGATCGTGAAGGGTAATTCCTAGTTATGATCGTCATTACTCAATTGAGATCGTTAAGGGTAATTCCTAGTTATTATCGTCATAACCTAGTTGAGACCGTTAAGGTTAATGAGAACTTGTCAGAAGCCATCAGACCCAAATACGTTGATTTTTGTTTCACCTGACTACAGCAGTCCGTTTATGTCTCGTAGCGGATTCATACACGAGTGTCCGTAATTAAATTTATCTTGTAAAGGGCGTGTTTGATTGTTGTAATCAAAACATTGATGACACACTTTTTTTTTTACTTCATTAGCAACATCCGCAGCCGATATTTCCTGGTATAACGAATAGACCATTGGGTTAGCTTGCATTCTGAACACCTTCGACTTTTCCACTTTTGCACAATTTTGGCAACAGTTATTTTGCTTAACATCGGTTTAGTGGCTATTCTTGGGTTGCCGTAGTCCTGTTTGTGCAAAGGAATAATACGTTCTCATCAGAAGAGATTGGAGCCATTCCTGGAATAAGCGGCTTTACACTGAACGCTATGCCTTTATAATAAATATCTTGATATTGCCTGATCTGTTTGTATTCAAATTTATTTGAATCCCCTGCAAAAAAAAAAGAAAAAATTCTTACTCTATGAAATAGATATACGTAGGAATGTACAAATTTTCGGACCGTACTATATATGTTTTTGGCAACAGAGTTTCGATGTTGTTGAGTTTGGTAATGAATTATACCTAATAATATCTGTCATGATTGTATAGTGCTCCAGAAAAATTAATAAATTCCTGGTATGTTTGGTTTCGAAGAAAATATATATATATTTTTTTACATTAGTAGCTGTGTACTCCTTTATGGTCGATACATACTCTCTCTCTCTCTCTCTATTTATATATATATATATATATATATATATATATATATATATATATATATATATGTGTGTGCGTGTGTGTGTGTGTGTGTGTGTGTGTATGTGTATGCAGTAGCAGGTTTGGTTAATATCTAACCACCTGTGTCAGCACCCAGATGAGGCTTTCATTTATCCATCTATCTATCCATTACTATCCATTATATCTAGTTATATCTAGTGACGGGCGATGTATTATTTGAACATTTACAAAATTTCACTTAATGTACTTGCATTGTATGTTTGGAAATATTTGGTAATTATCAGTTCTATACCAAAATACATCACCCACGTATATTTAAAGTGAATATAAGTATTGGAAGTCCATTAAATGAATATTTTGGTTGTTTGTTTTTTGTTTTTTTTCGAGTGTCCAAATATTCATTTATCCCAGCTGTATTACCTAATCTGAGAGATGTAGCGAATCTTGGATCCGCCCCTGACTATCTCGGACTCTTACCTGCTAAGTGTTTACTCGTTTGGTAGAAGAGAGTCGTGTTAAGTGGCTGGTCTGAGTCCTGCACGACGCTCATTTTCACGAGGTTGGCTGTTCGATTAACTACTGGTGAACACCGGTGCCGGTCGAAATGCTTCCTAATAAAATGTCTTTGAAGTTATCATATACATATATATTGAGAGATAGATAGATAGAGAGATAGAGATAGAGATAGATAGATAGATAGATAAAGAGAGAGAGAGAGAGAGAGAGAGAGAGAGAGACTCACGAGGGATCGTCCTCAAACATAATAACTATTGGTTAGAATTGTTAGCTTTTAAAAACAATTTAACATGATCAGATAATACAGAATACGTTATCCAAATGAGAATGGGCTTTTAAATTTTTTTTTATTTTTGTAATTATAAAAACAACACATATTGCCGGTTGCCTAAGAGTTGGTTGGGCACGAAATGTTGACATTCACCGGGTATGTATCCTTGTGAATCTCGTATATACATAAAGAGAGAGAAAGAGAGTTCTTAGTCAAACGTTAAAATTCAAGTTACTGTGATTTCAGCATTGAATTTAAAAAGAGTGGGTAAAAAAAACCCAGAAAGACGCAATGACGTCATGTTGTTGTTTTTTATGACAACTAAACTATTAAGATGAAGCTAAATAGTGGCAAATTGATAATAACAAAATACATAAATATTTTGTTCTTCTTTCAGGTGAAAACTATTAAATATGTCATTTAAAGAGTCATATCGAAACCATAATAATATTTATAAACGCAAATAAGATTGTGCTTTCCTGTACACATTCGTGGGTCAGTCGTTACAGGCGTTCGACTTGTTATCAGTGATTGTTGGAATCTGGATCCAACGGCAGATTGACCATTAGGCTGAGTACGCTTTTTCTGTCTTTCTTGCATCCTTGCTTTCGAGGCTAGTGGCTGATTAACCATTAAGCTGAATGGACATTTTCTTTCTTTCTTTCTTTTGTCAAACCCCTACTATTGAGCTTTGACTTTATTCTCGTATATAACAACGATAACGGATGACAGATGACAATGATTAAAAACCACTGACGTCATTAACGGTGACACAGTGACGTAAGCAAAAACTGATGATGAATTCACTCCCACTACTAAAACCCTAGTCAGGTCGCCTTGTTCTGCTAAAGTTTTCAAATCCTTTTCTAACGGACTTACTAATAAAGGAGTTGAAATGGAACATGTAGTCTCGGAATAATGCTGTGTGCAGAAATGAATTTTGTTTTGTTCATCCTTTAGATTTAAATGAAGCAAGGGAGTTTGACCCCAGAGCAGCCAGGTTTGTCTTTTATAATCATTATTAATAGCTAGTTCACCTGTGCCGTCAGAAGTAACTGCATATCTTCTCGAATATATAAGTGAGAGATGTGTGTTTGTATGTCACGCTAAACTATCTAAACAAGGATATAAGCCAATCAAATTTGCCATGCCAACTCAATTGACCTAAGGGGAAGTTTTGAAATGGAAGAATTATGAGAAAAATACATTTTGAGGGTTTCGTAGTTTGAGTTCTATTTAAAAATAACGTAACTATAATATCAAAGTGGGAACTTACTTTCCGTCCAAAGATATATTTTTCATCTTATATGTTTATACACAAATTCTTTAATCGGTTGGGGTGGGGTAATTGACCCCTCACGTTAAGGGGTCAGGAGTGAATGGATACTTTTCCTCTCTGCAAAAGGGTAGAAGGTGACGGTAGATTTTTTTGCTCTGCCTATCTCTTTCTTTCTCACTCTCTTTATCTCTCTCTATATATATATCTATATCTATATATATTATTAAATATTGTATATATATCTTATACGTGAATGTTGTCTTGTTGTCTATCATGCTATAAAAAAACAATTTGTCATACATACTTAGAAATCATTTTCTGAAAAAAAAATGAAGAGTTTCAGATGATAGAGTTTTTTTGTTGTTTTTTTTTTTAATCTCCAAATACGAAGGGACACTTCCCCTCTTCTAGAGATAAAAAAAATGAATGGAGACTTGCTTTCTCTAAAAGGTTAAAAGAGAACTAGAGCCTATTTTTCCTCTTTTAAGGGGTCAGAAGTGATGAGATATTTTTTAAAGAGTATAAAAAGTAGGAAAACCCTTCAAGGTGTCCAAATTGAGGGTAGACTTCCCCTCTCTTTAAGGAATCAGTAATAATGACAGACTTCGGTTCTTTAAAGGGCCAAAAGTGAAATTTAGTTCTTTTTCTTACTCCTAAAATATTTTACTCGACGTAGACTGATACTTAAGCTAGTGTGAAATATATTGATTCTCGTAGTATTTTACACACGTAGATAATCGAGATTTACATTGCACTGATTTTGTGATCTGCTGTCAACAAACGGATTTTTAAAAAAAGATTTTTGTTTTTATTACTTTTTTAATTATTCTTGAAATTCAACATTTTACTACGTCTTTGGAACATGAATTTTTAATTTACTACACCAGTTGATAATTGTTATACGTTTGCATTATATTCTGCAATTGACGCATAGATATTTTCATCGAATATTACGGAAAGAGAAACTGAGAATACCATTTCGCTGTAACCAAGGGTTAAGGGCAATCTCGTTAAATGGGCTGATAAAAAAAGCCGCAATGCGTTGAAATCGGCACTTACCAAAATTTGCAGCGTTTATCATGATCTGATATTGACGTTGAAAGTCTCTTACTGTTTTAGTCGTTACAACAGTCGGTCGAGTTATTTAGGGAAAAAATCTCCAAAAATGAACCGCCCAATTTTCAGCTATCACCTGATATTTTCCATAGGTCAATGATGACGCCCTGGGTACAACGCCAGGAAAAAAAAAAGCATTTTGCTTTCTTCTACTTTTGTGCTAAGAAAATGCTAGAGTCTTCAGTGCTGCTATTCACCATCGTGTAGCCCGAAAATAATCCACAAATTCATATAATATGAATAGGTGTGAGTACGAACGGAGACCCCCCACTAAGTTATCTATCAATTGCTAATCGTCTGGACTTTAATGCATTTTTTAAGCTTTAAGTATACCTTAATTCAATACTGCTGACTACCATGCACCATTTCAGCTATTTAGAGGTTTGCTGAGATATAAACAGAATCAGATTTTAGTATTTAATAGATAGCTCATTGAATAAACATTAGGTTAATGAATATTTAACCTGTAACTCGACTTAGGGCCGCCTTCGCCGACCACCAAGCTAGATGTCATGTCATATCCTTTGTCTCGAATTTATATTATAACTATTTGCAAATAAATAAATAAGGGACACTACGCTTTAATTAGCATTTTTACCTAAGAGGGAATAGAATAGATCCCCCTCACTTTTAACACCGACACCTAAAAAGGGAAAACGTTTCCTCTCACTTTTGATAGCTAAAAAAGAAGAGAGTTTCACCTCAATTTCAAACTCTGAAATGGAAAAAAGGTCCTCTCAATTTCTACCCCTAAAAAAGAAGAAAAAAGGTTTCCGCTGAATTCTGATCCCTTAAAAGGAAAAAAGCTTTCCCTAACATTTGACGCCCGAAAAAGAAAAAAAAAGTTCCCCCTGATTCTTGACCACCTAAGAAGAGTTGTTTCCACCAGCTTTTGACCACTGCATTCAAAAAGAGTGATCAGAATATGAAGCCAAAGAAATGCTGCTAGAATTAGCTGGACATAGGGTTTGATGGTCCTGAACCCATATTATATATAAGCAGGTTATGTAACAGTCAGTGATCTTCTGTCTCGTAATTAAGAATAGAAAAATACAACACAATATTGCTGTCCTCTCTTTATTCAGGTGTATAATGAAGAAAGGGGTGTAAAATAAGAAACAAGTTTTCTTTATTTCAATTTGTCCGACCACCCCCATTAGTGTGGGCCACAGTACCCTCCCGTTTAATGCACTGGTGGCTCGAAAAAGAGGGACGAACGAATGTCCTATAAATGCTATTTGGGCGTGAATGTGGATGCGAATATTTACTCGTTGTTTTATTAATGCATTACCTAACCTGATCAACATCAGCACATAGTATATACTTATGTTGCCCTGTGTACTAGTTTGGCCACGTTCTTAGTGACATGTTGTCTCTTCATTCAACCACGTCATGTACGTCATGTAACCGTATATAAGAGGTGTGTGCTCTGATCACGCCAACCATGACCCTATTTGGTCAAACCACTTCATTGAATACACTACATTCTTTTCTCCGTACATTTAGACAATCCTTATTCTTATTTTGATCACTGCTACCCACAACAGACCGATTATTCATATGTTCTGACATTTATAGCATCTCTATATTCATCTACACTTCGCCCAGCCCTAACTGTTCATAATAAAAACTTGAAATTTTGCATGCACACACACACACACACACACACACACACACACACACACATACACACATCTCCCTCAATGAGTAGAGAAAATGTCTGGGTTTTTTTTTCAATTCGCCTGCCAAAATAGGATTTAGTGGGGAGTCTAAATTTACTATGAAACTGTAGGCAAAATGGATCCCTTAATTTCTGTACATGGTTTTTTTTTCTCCTTTAAATCATAAATTTATGATTCAAACCCTTCTGATAATATTTTCATCAAGGGAACTTAAGTTTACCACCACCGCAGCTTATATGGTTGGCAGTGATTCATAATTTGCGTTGGAACGCTAGTTCTTTTTGTTTTCCACTTTTATTCGAGGTTTCATGGCTAGAGGGATAAGAAATGGATTCATGCTTTTCCCAAGGGTATTGAGCAAAGTGTCTCGAACTCGGTTTGCCAATACGATTTTTTGCACTACTTAAAAATTTGACCACCTGCACCTCCAATTGATATGCATCTAGCAATTATCTAAAGCACAGCAAGTTGAGTTCTCTTTTACGTTAAATCCCTAGCATTTACACAAAGGATAAAAGAAAAATGATAAATCGTCGTGAGAAAGAAAAAAACAAAGACAAGAACAGACAGGAAAGGTTCTCTATTTTCTTAATGCCACATGTGCTGAGTCGGATCTGGGTATAAGCTAGATAAGCCACAGCTTAGAGCCTCGCAATCCGCAAAGGCATCAAAAACGTATGTGATTTCAAGTTTTTAGAAACATTCTGGTGTAATTTTTTTAACAATGGGCTTCCAAGCTTTGCATAGCTTATAGCCTCTCCAAGTCTTAATCCGACGCTGCTCACGTATGTTCCACCCTGGTGGTGTCATCAGCGTTCTTTGTTTTGTTGAAACTAATATCTTGTAACCATGAAGTGTTGATTTTATATGCATTTTGTGGGATCATTAACTGCTCAGAAAGCCTTAACTTCAACACAAAAAAGATATTATAGTCTTTACATAAAAATGTATTTTTTATCGTAAAGTCTTCCTTTGCTGGAAAACTTTGTATTTTTTCAAGATTATCATCTTTACAGCGAAGACAATCAAAAGAACTCATTGATGGACCATTCGTTGCGGTTCTTTATGAACTACTGAACTTTTATTGGGGGATAATCAGAGCAAATAATTATGTATTTGAGATGCACCTCAAAAATACGTTTGGTAAAGGATGACGATGCAAAAGGCAAAATTACGTAAACGGTCGTTACGTATGAAATACCGTTTTGTTTTTATTTAATTGTTTGGTGTAGAGACTTCCGGACTTACTGTTGACGGACATTTTGTGGAAAAACACGTTTGCCGAAATCATTTTTGCCGAATTAACATTTCGCCGATAGGGTTTTTCACTGACAGACATTTCGCCCCAATTTTTTTCTGTTGGCTGGATATTTTCATCTTGGGTTTTTTTTTTATACCGATGAATCTACTTATTTATCGACTCAAACATTTGTATTTCAAATTGAAAAAATAAATGAATAAAAACGAATAAATTTACTCAAACATACGTTGATAAAAAGTTAATCTTATGATATTTTTGGGGGTCCAATTCGACAAAAAGGTCCATAGGAGGAACGTCTGCGCCTGACTGTTGGCGAAACGCATGGACACGGATGAAAGATGATATTATCAGCAAGAGCAGTAAATCATCATCATCATCATCATCATCTGACCGTCTCCAGGATTTGCCACACTTCTCTATCATGGGCGTCGCAGAGCCAGTACTTTCTGAATTTGTCTAGCTCGTCCCTCCATCCAATATTCTTGTGCATGTGATCTCGGGGGATCCATGTCGTGAGTTGCGATGTCCATCGGTTGTCCGCCATTCTTGCAACATGGCCAGCCCACTGCCATTAGAGTTTTTTTTATGGATTCTATGATGTCTCTGGCTCTTGTCTTTTCCCGGATGTACTGTGCTGTCTGAGCAGTAAGTATTCTATCATAATAATAATAGAAAAAAAACAAGTTATGGCTTCTCAATTATTGAATCTTTTATTACGAACGTGTAGTTCGAAATGCTTGAAAAGATACTGGTATCATCAGTGTTTTGTGTTGAGTTGAAACTGATATCGAGTAGCCATGAAGTGATCATTTTGTATCTATTTTGTGAAATTATCAACTGATCAAGAAACATCAGCCTAATGACGAGGGAAAAGAAAACATTATAGTCTTTACACGCCAAAACTCTTTCTTTCTTTTTTTCGGGTATAAGTTTCTCTTTGCCGGGAAACTTTGTGTTTTACTAGATAATAATCTTTATAGCAACGGGTCATAGACAAGTGATCGTTACAAAAAGATCTGTCTAAATCAATTAAAGGAACTCAGTGAGATGTATGAGCCATTAGCGTCGGTCATTTCAGTCCTTTTCTTTTCATTGAAAATTTCGTAGTCTTAAAATAAGTAACGTGTCAGTCCGTCAGTTACGCTTTGAAAATACAATTTCTTTTTCGGGAGAGATAACAATGAAATGTCAATGGAGAGTAGTCCCATTTATTTATTCATTTTCAAATGCGTAAAAATTCTGGTAGCATTAGATAGCACTAATTTTCTTGTACTAAAAGACCTTTATTCTAAATTTTATTATCAGAATGAGAGGAATATGTAGACGTTATAATGAGGAAGATGGTGTGAAGACACTAACAAGAACTATTATCTACAAATGAATAATTGGTTATTATGCATGGAAGTAAATAGCATAATGCATATATAGTTATTAAAAACAATGATCACTCGAGGTAACATGATGTTACTAAAGTATTGTTAGGTTAGGATTGAAAACTCTATATATAACCCCTTGAACGATGTAATAGTTTTGGCTGTTTTTCACCTGATGTTGCAGATATTATTATTTGTACTTATGGTAACCATCAACGAACCGACAGGTCATGGACTAGTGAATAAGTTGAAAGGTTGCCAAACTGTCCAGAGTAATACACCAAACCATGGGGGCTCTTTGGTTTTCCCCAACGGCTCCTTTTCAGGCTCCTCAATTTTATAGGAAATAAATAACGTGGCAAAGGCCAAATATTTATCAAAGTCAATTTCAGAGAATTCTCGCAAACATAAAATTAATTCCCAAAGGCATTGTTGTTTATATAAGTTGCAAAATTATGTTTGGGTTGGACCAGAAGGTAAATGAGAGTCATCGTACGTATGGCAGACACTGACACCTCTAGGGTTAGCGCAAAAGCAGAATAGGCGTCAGCGCACCTGGGAAGACATGCTGTTGACCACTCGATCTATAAGTTTTAGCGATTTTAGCAACTTTTGGGGTGCTTCTGAGTTCTACCACAGGATATCGTAAGCTTATAATGCCATTTCTTGGTCCAGTTGGGGAAAGTGTTTTCTGTTATTCTTGTGGCGCACCATATTGGAGTTCAAGTAGGACTTCCTTCAAATCTCGAGTTTTTCATTTAGAAGTACTTCAATTTATCATCTTTCATGGGGTTGCAAACCGCCTAAGACGAGGAAAATAGTCCAACCATATCATACATAATAATTGTTTAGTTCTATTTTGCGTTTTTGATATTTGTTTGTGGACACTGAAGTATCTTCTGTAACATGCATGTCAGAGAGGTATGAACAGTGTCATCTGTAACACTAATGCCAGAAATGTAAATGCAAGTGCTTTTAGCATTGATATTTACTGTTATCTGCAGTTTTTAATTTGTGATCAGAACTGTTTTTGTTCTCAATATCCTTCTTGTCATGTAGATTATTTTACATAACAACAAAGACCATTTTGTTGGTTGGTGGTAACTGCTAGACAACCTTGTCTCGCCGAATTATCGAGTACCAAGAATAATGCTTGTTATCATAAACACCCGCTTCTACTTTTCCGGGGGGGAGGGGTCAAAAGGAAATCGGGGGTGGAAAAATATATCTGGACGTCGGTTGTCAGGTAAGGACTAGGGAGTGTTTGAGCAGTGACTCACCCTAAGCAGCCACTGTGACGTAGTAACCAGACATGAACTTATGGTTCAAACCTTGCCGATTGTAATTTCATCCAGATAATATTTTTCCACAAACACTGTTTGATTTATGAGGTAAAAAGAAGCATATATAGGAGGCGGGGATTAATTACTTCCCTTGGAATGCTAGTCTTTTTATTACCTTTGTCATCAATAATTCATTTATTAAACTATTAAATCATAAAAGTAAAAGTAGCCATTACGATTCAGAGTTGGCACCTCTTTTTTTTCTTCAACTTTTTGAATGTGGAAATAACTCCTAAATTAAAGATTGAAAAAAAAAAACAACATTTAAATCGGCAACACTAGACTCGCAAATTCGAAAATTAAAAGAATGAGAGAGGGTTGGAGGGAAAAGGGAGGTAAGCAAGACACCATTCACATGTGTACAGTAAGTAAGACGATTACGTTCCACACATCTTTGCCTTTGAAACGAACACGTATTCAGCTACATTTGAGCTTTAAGAGTGTGAAATGGTCATGTTTTTGTTTTGTTGCATCAAGAATGTGCCGTGAACCTGAGATTAAATAGATCGTTTTGTTACTACAAAGAGTGAAGTTGCCCGTCAATCGTTAAATGGTTGATGTATGCCAGTGGGCCGTGGGGCCATTGCATTAAATTAAACTGGGTTGCGTTTGAAAAAATTTGATGAACCCTGAAAAAAACAAAAAAAAAAAACAAACAGGCTATTTAAAACAGTCTCCTTTAGCCATTTTTGGACGATCGAAAGCAGACGAGAAACAAAAATAATTTTATCATGATTTGATGCTTTAAGTTCGTCTTTTGTGATTTTACTGAATGTCTAGTTCCAGTGGGGGTCCATCCTCCCATGCTGCACCTCCCCATTGAACTTAGAGGAGTATACTTGAGAACTATATAGTTTCTAGCACTACCCACACATGCGAGGGTTCCCAGACTAAAACTCGGCTTTCTGTCGCTCTATGTGAACGTACCCTAGGCATGTAACTCATGGAGAGTATTTACTCTTGGTTTTATATATGTGTACTGCCGATAAATCCATATCAGAACATGAGGTCTACTCATTTGGTCACGTGATTCGTGACGTGCATTTACTTTCGTAACGTACTAATGACAAGTAGTGTCTTCATTAAAGCATGTCATATTACTTGATAAGAGAGATGAGTCATGCTAGCTGTGACCTTTTTTGATAAAGCTGTGTTTTTGGCTATATCTCATTTGGAGACTGGCCTCGTGGCTGAGATAATCGCATATTTCAAACCGTTATCAGAGGTCAGTGTTTGAACTCGACTAAAAGCCAGAATTTTGAATTATGAATATCGAACGCGAACAGGCACCAATCACCGTTTGCATTATTGATGTAATACAATCTTCCTATACCCATTCGGCCTGGTGACATGTTGAGCAAAGCTTAGTAAATATCGAATCAGAAATGACTTGATGCCATTTCTATAGGATTTATTCAAAGAAAATAATCGGCTAATTGCAATTGTATAAAGAAATATCATTACTATTAGTATTATTTATAAGAAATGATCGATAACGTCTTACTTGGTAGCATTTTGAGAAGAAAGAAAAAAAAAACAAGACTGTTCTGAATTTTTTAATGGTGCGTTCTTCAGTGCACTGGTTCATGAGTTTCCAGCCTTAACATCCATTTACTCTCGTGGTATGCTAGAACCTCAAAGCCACTATCCACTTTCTCTAGGATATGTACCCGGAGGACATTATCGAAACTACGTCTTTTTTTTTTTTTTTTTTGACTGAAGTGCTAGCTCAGTTCATTTTTCACATTGCTGTGATGCTAGTTGAAACGCCTGCTCAAAGTGGTACATGTAAATCCCACATACGATAGGTCATGTTTTGCACATTCTGCAGTATAAATAATAGTTTCAGATTGATAAGAACCTTCCAAAATGTTGCATGTATTGCCAGGTTTAAGATTTTTCAATCTGTCTGTTTGTACCATGTGGTCACGTAGTTTGCACGGGCGACCGCATTTTTAGAAATATTCTTGTATGCATTTCATGGCGGTCCTGATGTTTCTTTGAACTTTGGTCAACAAGAAACTAAGACTGATCGGCGGCACGAAACTATTGGAGACTCTGGAAAGACTGCAGCGAGTTCTGGGTAATCCTCGATTGATATCAGATGATTTCTATTCAGGAAAGGAGTAATTCCTTGAAACTTCATATACTAATCGACCTCTAATTATTATGTCCTTAGTGGTCAACTGACATAGAAAATTTAAAGGACTTGCTCTCATCCCAACGATTTGGAAAATGAACTGGTAGCGACAGAGCTGAGCAAGTACTTCAAAGAAAACAAGACGTAGTTTCGATAATGACCTCCGCGTACATATCCTAGAGAAATAGATGAAATCTTTGACGCTCTAGCACACCATGAGAGTAAGTGGGTGTTAAGACTATAATCTCATGAACCAGTCCATTGCAGACGCGCCATTTACGTTTTGCGAGTTTTTTTTCATTTGGATGATGGCTGTTGAAGTTATACAATATATCGAAAATTTTCAGAATTTTTAGATTATGTTATATTTTTAAAAAAATTAGAATTGTCTTGTTTTTCTTCTTTTTAATATTATTATTATTATTATTATTATTATTATTATTATTATTATTATTATTATTATTATTATTATTCTGCGCCACACTTCCTAAAATCCACCCTTGGGACGAATATATCTCGGTCTCTTCGAATTGAAGATTGCTAATCTATGGCAACATTTTTTTTTTGTCTTTATTTTCACCTGAACAGTTGATGCTTTACAAGGTGTAGGCAGTGGTTATTGTTAAGTCTTTGAGTTGAAGACTGGCTGCTTCACTTGTTGGGATTCTGATGTCAAAGTAGAGGCCAGTCCAAAACCATTTCGAAAAAACTCTTTAGCTCTGATCAGTTGCTTCTGGTGCAACACACGAATCAATGAATTTCTCTCCGTTTCTCGAAAGATCCAACAAAAACACACACACAATCATTTTAGCAAATGTGGGTTTTTACCGGGTCGGGTGCTAGTCTGTCGCCCCAAGATGGACTGCCTTACAGAGTTGAATGGCTCTAACTGCCCTGCTTTTAACCCATATCTCGGGGAGAAGTGAATTCATACCTTTCCCATAGGCATTAATGGAAAAGTAAAAGTCAACTTTCCCAGCCGGGGTTACACTCAAGTTCGCCTATTCCATCCTTCGTGTCATTAACCCTCGGGCTATCTACGACTCCTAAAAAGTCTCCAGAGAGAAAAGGGAATAAAAGTACGAAATTTAAACTTGATCAATGCGTCCTCTCGCTCTATTGCCAAACTGGAATTTGGTAATACTTGCTCCGTCTGAGGAGTTTTAATATCTACACATTCCAGATAAGGATATCTTGACTGAAAGTGGGGATATTATGTTCCTTCGCTTACACAATAAATTCGAACAAGAATTTTTCACTCTAACGTTGTCGAGTTTTAGAGCTGCGGGTACTTACAAAAATCGTTTTTTACTTGTTTTTTCTTATTCTATCGTTTAGCTGGAACATATTCAGAGAATCTTTATTCGTTCCGAAGATACACTAAAATTAGGTAATCCTTGCTTATACAAATAGGTAATGACGTTGTGCACTGTGTTCGGCTACCGTATTTTATATCCGTATCAGCAAAGGTTACCAATAACGACTTATACACCATAATTCCTCAAAACCTTAAAAACTCCACATTCACCTATACGTAGTAAGTATTTACAATAATGAGCTATGGATTGATGAAAACCCCATGTTTTTATTTTCATCAGTTTTCGAATTATAAAGCTTCAAAAAGCGTGAGAAGAGGGTCAGGTCAGTTATACATACATACATACATACATACATACATGTATATAAATATATATATATATATATATATATATATATATATATATATATATATATATATATATATATATATATATATATATAAACGATATTTATTGTTTGTAATTGGCCTATTGCTGAGTATAATGATTAATTGTTGTCCAAAGCATTTGATAGTCAGTTTGTTATCATTTGTGAGATAATTTTATGTATATTCGCAATTAATTCCATAAGCTGAAAGTCGATATTCTTAATATACCGTACAGCTATATATATATATATATATATATATATATATATATATATATATATATATATATATATATATATATATATATATATATATATATAAACGAATCTTCAGAATACGTGCTGCATGGTGAAAATTGCCTTCTTCTATCTTTGATTGTTTCGGAAATATGTTTGAATACAGCTATCTCACCTACAGTTAGATCACAAAAAATGTTTTTAATGTTCAGTCATGACATTTCATCTGCAATTTCATTAAATCAACAATGAAAGGAAAAACGATGCCTCTCTAAAAAAAAAAAATATGTCTTTACATTCTTTTTTCTATTTCCAATGCTTTTCATCGTTTCAATTTGTTAGAAGATTTATCATGCTTCATAGAGAAGGATTATTGATCCATAAAAGACTTCGCGTTAAATTAAACGTAATGATTTTTATGATTATTTCATTTGTTTTGATTTGTTTCGAAATAATAGTTGAATACAAAAATAGAAGGACTGCGAAGAAATATTATGCGCTTGGCCCCATCAACGTTAAATCCGGCCCTGCATGTACGAGTGTAATTTTTTATTTCTTTACTTTAAATCAATATTTTAATGCGGACCAGAGCATCAATCGTTCGGCTCAGGCGATCACGCAAGAATTCTACCTCTTTGAGCAAAACCCATAAATTGGTAATAAGAACATGGCAGAACGGTAAAAGCGTCAGTTCCGAACTTTCAAAAGCTTTCAGGTAAATGAAATTCTAAATTTCGGAGGAAGGAGAATAACAGATGGGAAAGGGAGAAAAAAATTAAAAAAGCTGAAAAACAAATGAAATGAGGGAGACCTGGGGGCATATAGACATGAAGGATTTTTTTTTCAGAGGAAGATAGACGTAAACAAGCAAAGAAGGATAGAGAGATAGAAAGAAGATTGAGAAGACAGACATGAAGGGAGTAAAATATGAGGAAAGAAAGGAAATGAAAAGAGAGGGAGTGAAAGAAAGACAAAGAATGAAAACTGAATGAAAGGGAAAAAGTTTGAAAGACAGACAGACGTTAGGAATCTGATTGAAAGACGGATAGATATGATTTTAAAACGATCAGGAAGAAAGGAAAATAGAATGAGAGAAAGGAAAATTGAAAGGAAGACATAAAGAATAAAGACTGAATGAAGGTGGGGTTGAAAGACAAACGCATTAAGAAACAAAGAAAATACTAAAGAGGGGAATTTTCAGAGAAAGACAGAAATGGAGAAGCAAAGAAAGAATGAAAGAGAAGAAAAGTTTGAAAGACAGACAGACAGACATTAAGAATCAAAGAAAAAAAAGGAAAGAAAGACAGAGATAAAGAAGCAAAGAAAGAATGAAAGAAAAGAAAAGTTTGAAAGACAGACAAACATTGAGAATCAAAGAAAAAAGGAAAGAAAGACAGAGATGAAGAAGCAAAGAAAGAATGAAAGAGAAGAAAAGTTTGAAAGACAGACAGACAGACATTAAGAATCAAAGAAAAAAAAGGAAAGAAAGACAGAGATAAAGAAGCAAAGAAAGAATGAAAGAAAAGAAAAGTTTGAAAGACAGACAAACATTGAGAATCAAAGAAAAAAGGAAAGAAAGACAGAGATGAAGAAGCAAAGAAAGAATGAAAGAGAAGAAAAGTTTGAAAGACAGACAGACAGACATTAAGAATCAAAGAAAAAAAAGGAAAGAAAGACAGAGATAAAGAAGCAAAGAAAGAATGAAAGAAAAGAAAAGTTTGAAAGACAGACAAACATTGAGAATCAAAGAAAAAAGGAAAGAAAGACAGAGATGAAGAAGCAAAGAAAGAATGAAAGAGAAGAAAAGTTTGAAAGACAGACAGACAGACATTAAGAATCAAAGAAAAAAAAGGAAAGAAAGACAGAGATAAAGAAGCAAAGAAAGAATGAAAGAAAAGAAAAGTTTGAAAGACAGACAAACATTGAGAATCAAAGAAAAAAGGAAAGAAAGACAGAGATGAAGAAGCAAAGAAAGAATGAAAGAGAAGAGAGGTTTGAAGGACAGACAGACATTAAGAATCAAAGAAAAAAGGAAAGAAAGACAGAGATAAAGAAGCAAAGAAAGAATGAAAGAAAAGAAAAGTTTGAAAGACGGACAGACATTAAGAATCAAAGAAAACGGCAAAGAAAGACAGAGATGAAGAAGGAAATAGAAGAGAGGAAAAGGTTTGAAAGACACATTAAGAATTGAATTACTAGTGAAAGAAAGACACACAAAGAAGCAAAGGAAGAATGAAAGAAAGACAGAAAAAAAGAAGCTAAGTATGGACGAAAGAAAGGATAAAGATCAAAAGAAAGGAAGAGTAAAGAAAGACCAAAAGAAAGAAAATAATCAATCACTTAATCAATAACCTACTTTGTAATCATTCGGTAACTTTCGGTGACATTTCTTGTCTTCGATCCGCAACAGAATAATTGGCGTTCTGCGACACCTTACTTCGCCCTCGGGCAATTTTCATTTCCTGACTTCATAACACAAGTTCGTTCGCTAACCCAAAGTGAATTCAGTCCGTCACTACGCACCGGAGCATTCACTGACGAACCCTGAAGCCAAAAAAAGAATTATTTTTCAAGGTTAACCAGCCTCATTAAGCAGGCATCTGTTCAGTGCTGGATTGGCTATGTAACAAAAGTAGTATGGTGCTACGGGCCTTGCATTTTTAAGGGTCCTGTGCTCAATGCTTGCTAGCTATCAATTCTGATTCAGTGATTGTCTACTTGTTCTATTACTACAGAACTATACTGGCCCCAACTTTTATGAATGACTGTTTGTTTAAGGTTTCAGTCAATTATCACCTTTAATTAGGGTTATTATCTTCATACAGTGATTTATGGGAACGTGGTATCCATATGATACGTCTACGACACCTGAAGTTATAGTCGCTGCACAAAAATCAAAACGAGTAACTAAGTAATACTATCTCTGAAATGTCAGACATATTTGTCGTACTGTCTTCGTACCCAATGAAAAAATTAATTACTTTGCTGTGCAAGTAAACAAAATTCAAGTGCTTTGGTATTTATGTGTTTTTTGTTTACTTTTTTTTTCTTTTTGGGGACTCCTTCATAACATATGCTCCAGGCCTCACACGAGCTTAATTCGGCTGTGCATATGTTAGTGAACACCAGAGTTAAGACGAGGAAACAGGACTATTTTCATCTCTTCCTCACTCACAGCGTGGGCTGCCTACACTAGAGAAAGACTAATTAGTGCCATATCACATCCCATAGGGAGAATGAGGAAATACCGTATATACAAGGTCTTGTGGTTACCAGATCAACGCATACTGATAATTCGTAATCGAGAATGACTATTTTCAACGAACCTCATCGATCCAGCAACAATATCTAGGCCATGAAACTTTGAATGGCTCTTTCAAAACCGCTATGAGATAAATGGTTTGTGAGAATGATTGGGAATCACAAGATAAGCTTAAGAAATTTCGCTCGTCATGTAATATAGAATGAACCCAACGGATAAACGATAATTATGACAGAGACGAAATGGCTTAAAATCCTGATTGCTGACCGCAAGAGTCATCTACTATTTTTGCCCTTTGGAAAATATGTGGATGCAGGGCCGGCCAAAGCCTTTCTGGGGCCTTAAGCTAAATTTGATTTGAGGCACCTCACCGCCTCTTTGGGGTCCTTAGCTGCCGCTTAGTTCGCTTATGCCTCAAGCCGGCTCTGAGTGGACGTGAGTATGAATCCATATGAAGATCCGTGAATATGAATCCATATAAAGATGCGTGAGTATGAAGCTGTATGAAGATGCGTGAGTATTGATCCATATCGAGATGCATGTGTACGAATCGATTCAGAAATAATTGTATGGGAATCGATATAGAGGTGTGCGTGTATGAGTCGATGTGAAGATGCGTATGTACGAATCTATATGAAGATGTGTGTGTTTTAATTGATATGAAGATGTGCGTGTATAAATCGGTACAGAGAGGTGTGCGTTAATAGATAACAAGATGTGTGTGTGTGTGTGTGTGAACCAATATAGAAATGTCAATCAATATATAGATGTGTGTGAGTGTGTGAATCGATGTAGATATATTTATGTTAATCAATGTAGAAATATATTCATAATTAATCGATGTTAATCAATATAGAAATGTGTATAAGAATGGGTAAAGAAATATCTATGTGTCTGTGAGTGAAAATCAATACAGAGATGTATGTGTATGCCGATCGATAGGTAAGCGTTTGAGTATGTATATGAGTGTGCTTGTGTGTGTAAATCAATGTAAATATAAGTGCGTCAGTTACTATATACTGCACTTAGTACATTGTGCCGCACTAAGCTATTGGAGGTACAGGAGTAGATGGTTAACAGTTTATAGATACTTACAAAACCTAGCTCAATCAGTAAGAAATCGTTGTGCCACTAGCTCGTTAACCATTAGAGTGCAAGGGCGTCCGCTAGGGAGGGGCAAATAGAGCATTTGACCACCTTCTCACCTAGGGGTAAATCTTTTTTTGGCGAAGGCCATGGGCAATGCGATATTGACTTCAGAAGTCATTCGAGGTGACGAGGTTATTTTTCTAGGTAATTGTTTACCGAAGCTTTCTATTCATGCAACTGAAATTTGGCATAGAGGTAGATTCTTTCACAACCATAGTATTTCGAAATGTGATTTTGACATCGAGGTCATTCGAGATTACCATATGTCATTTTTGGCCATTTCTAGTGAAATTTCTCAATTATTGGTCACAATGTTGCACCTAGGATGCAGAAATTCTGCGTAGGGTTAAATCTTCACACAGCGAAAGTCATAGGCAGTTTGAGGTCGATGCTTGGGTCACTAGATGTTACCTGAGGTCATTTCTGGAAATTGTAAACAGGTGCAAGGACAATTTCGCAAGATCGCTGGCATGTACCTAACTTCTCCACACCTTTTCCCATGGGCAGTTCTATATTGCTTGTTCTGGGGTTGGGTCCCCAATCAACCTTTCCCTACTGGCATCCAATGGGAGAAACTCTCATGTAGCGTATCCAGAAGCTCTGTCAAACGAGCTGACGACACAAATCATTCTTTTTGTGCACCAGATAGCAAGTTTTTTTGTTTTTTTCATGTGCACTATAGTGTAAATTGTTTATTCATTCACTGTGTTGAATTAGGAGAAGTATACCACAGAGCATATTTTTCCTGATTGGTTATATTTCAAGTCATTTTCCCCAGGCAACGCCTGGTACCCCAGCTAGTTGCCACTAAGTGTTAATGGTGCAGCACAATTGTTTGATATAACCCCAATTTAATGTACCCAAGATATATTCCGAATACATCATTTTGTCCCCGTCTCCGAAAATGTACCCCTGCACCCCGAAAAGTGTCAGGGGACACCCATGACTGAGTGTCACCGACCAGCATAAAAGGAAACATGTCGTATTTGCCGGCATAGTTTACAAAGGTTCAGGGGGGGGGCTACAGCTCACTCATCCAAGACCCATAAATGCCCGATGCGAGCTCTAATAGGAAGCACCCTAATCATAATGTCAGTGGTGTGGGTGGAGTGTGCATAGTTTGTTTTTCTTTGGTTGGGATTGGGATTGAAACATATTTGAATGTGTGTCTTATACGCCGGCAAATACTGTAATTTTCATTTTTCATTTTCTTATTGGAGAACGGACTCAGCGAGTCGAGTTCAAGCTCTAGTAGGGACATTTGGCGAAGTGAGTAACGGCACCTTGGGTGCTTGTCGCTTTTAAGTCAGCGTTAAGGTAGCACTTTACTTTCTCATTAACAATAACAGAATTCTGTCTTGGGTTCTACAATGCCATTCTATGGAGCCTACCACCGAGAGAGACGTGTATCTCCCATTGGAGTCGAATGTAGAGGTTCAGACGAAGGTAAAAGCCAGGATTTTGAATACTGATTGTCAAGTTGGTAGATTGGCGCAACATAATCTTCTTGCTCCTATTTTCCTCTCTTTTCATCGCGTACTAATATGAGATGATGTCTATGATTTTGAGAAGAGTTCTTCACCTACCAAAGGTTTTTTTAAGGCAATTGAATTTATTCTCTTTGTTGTTCTCACAACGTTTCGGTCGAACAATTCTACGGCCTTCTTTTGGTCCCTCTCTTTCCATACAAATAGTGCATCTAAATAAGGCCGTAGTATCTGTATGTAAATATGCATGTCTGTATGCCATATGTAAAGAGGGATCTGAAGAAGGCCGTAAAATAGTTGGACCGAAATGTTGCAGGAACAACAAAAATAACAAAAAGAATGAGTTTAAAGACTGATACAAGGTTATGAAGAAAGACAAACACATTATACTTCACACCAAGGTTTCAATGAATGAAAGAAAATTAAGTAAATAAATGAACTTAAAAGACTCAGCATAATAAAAATGTTAATTGTTCCTACCTCATATTGTAGATATGAGTTACTCAAAACCTTGGACAGCATATTTTAAACATGGCAAACCTGCATATCACTACTTCATCATCTCTAGATTACTAATTTGTGCAATAAACATTTTGAAAACAACTTTACCCATAGTTTTCAAAATATTCAAAACAGAAATAAAGTCTTGGTGTTGAGAGTATGGGCAGCGTAGCAAGCCAAGTGTTTCCATCGTGGATAAAATAATCTCGATTCATGGAGTTCATTTAACAAATGACCTTAGGTGGAGTATCGACCACACCAGCCATTCTCCACCTTTTTCAACACGAACGAATAGACAGAATTCTTTTTTCCCCAATTATTTCAATCTATGGCGCCTCCTCAAATGTGTAGGGTTCCCAGCAGGCCACATGGCCTCCCTTGGGAAAGTCTGGACTACAGCAGCTTCTCTTAGGAATCGACAAATGTGAATATTTCTGCAGAAAAAGAAAATCAGACTTAAAAAACCCAGTTGTCTCAACTCGGACAGGCTGTTTTAGAAATACATTATTCAAAAGAAATGTCGGATATCTAAAACTGACGTAGGTGTTCTAATTTGAATCTATTTTAATTTCAAACTGATTCAATTTAGATCTATGTCCCTGTCCTTTTTTTAAGGTGGTCGTCGCCTTGAAGATCATTCTGTTAATTCCCTCACTCAACAAACTGTCCTGGTTTTGCTCCATTTTCTTGTCTCGTGGGGTAAGTCTCCAGTCTCTGTCTACCATTCAGCAGGCAGTCTTTGTCACATCTCACCTACACGTGCTTTTTACCAGCCTTCCTCGTACTCGTTTCAATTAATGGGGGCAATTCAACCCCCTTTCCTTTGCAATAATAAGAACTATCCTTCTTCTCTCTCTCTCTCCCTCTCTCTGTCTGTTTCTCTCTCGAAAAAAAAGAAAGAAAAGAAAAGATTCTGTCAAGTCTATATGTGTGCTTGTTTCCTCGTCACTTCAACCGTCTGTCTGGGGAAAGTTTTTTCTGCTTCAGTGCATTTGGTCCTCGCCTTAAGGTTTTGAGCCTGGGTCAATTTCCGGACTTTTTTTTCTACTTGCAGTGAAAAAAAGAAAAAGAAAAGAAAAGAAAACGTTTCCATCCATGAGTGAGTTTAACTGAAATTTGGACTGATCTCCTTGCTCTCTCAAGCCCCCCGCCCCCCAAGTAGTGCCTCTAATTTTAATCCTTCCTTCCTTTGATCGAGCAATCCAAATACTGAATTAGCTTACCGGTTTCGGCACAAGTTAAGTAGTGTGGGCCCCCCTAAAGAAAAAAAAAGTGCGGTCCCTCCCCCACAGAGCTATTGATTTACTTTTAAATTTACTCCAACATTGCTGACATTCCTGTTGTTCCACGTTAGGGTTAGGGGTAGAGATAGACGTAGGGTCAGGTTATTCGAGCCCCAGTAAGAGCCATGGTTTTGAATTCTGATCCTAAAGGAAGACAGTCTCTCTCCCTTGAATCATTGACGCAATACAGTCTTCCTAACTTCATTTACCTCTTGGCCATGTCCAAGACTAAGATGGGTATATTAGATATTAAGATAAACGTTCTTTAGTTTATTTAGATACAAATCTGATAACTATCCTTAGTGCCTTAAACACCACTACGTCGTAACTGTAAAAAGCATCATCAGCGTTTTTGCTCCGATACCCACGAATATACCATTCGTCAGACTATTTTATGCTCTTTCATTTTTTTCTAATGCATCATGGGATGTATCAAGGGGGGCATAGTCTGACCGGACCCATCCTTCTTCGGGCTGGTTGCCAACTATAGCAAGAGGGCACAATCTGTCTCACTATTGACCCATAACTAGGGAAAGAAGAGATAGATTTATGCCTTTCCCAGGGGCATATGTACAAAATGAATGCAAACCTTTGCAGTCGGAGTTTGTCTATCGCTTTCTCGGTGCCGTTAGCTGTTCGGTCACTCCACATCTTCATCTGTAGCACCCCCGACGGCCCCTGCTCTGAGTTACGGTATGTGTAAATCGATACACTTCGTAGTTTTTTTTTTATCAAAGAGGTTAGTATTACAATGAGCAGGAGTGGATATCAGTTGGACTAAACTAAATTCAGTTCAAGTTTAGTGACTGCCTTGTGGCCCAGTTAGATGAGCAGGGAAATGTTGATTTGAGTGACTTGTCATGGAGGTAATGTTTAGCAAGTTGGTCTTGTTGATAATTGTAGTGTGTTCGTTCCTAACTGGGTGTCCCCTTACTTCTGACCATGTACCAAAACTAAACTACACTCAAGTTCTCATCGCTCTTTGTGCCAGTGGCAAAGCCTTAATATAGCCTAGAATAGGGCTACAATTGCTGTGCACCCAGAGACAATCTAATTCACTACTATGGCTTCTGAAACTAATTTGTAAACCAACGCTCAATGACAGGGGATATTTCTACGATAGTGGTAGTTGCATATGCATGACTCTATGGTAAAAAGAAAAGCAGACGATTTAGAGTTCTGAGGTTCTATTTAGATGCCAGATAGGTGAGAACCTTGGGTTTTTTTTCGTTAGACCCACCAAAAGCTTACATCCAGAGATTTTCAGTGCAGAAGCCTGAAAAAGGAAAAAAAAAGACTGTCGCCTAGAAACTAACTTCGAAGAGTGAGTTTAGGGTCAAAACATCTTAACCTTTGACCTTAACGGTCAATCGTCTATATCTTTCGGTGATAATTATACATTGAAGTGGCGTGAACTTGGTCACTATGTACGTCTAATATATTGAAGCGTCGATAACTACTTTGACCATTTAAAGCAGTATTTTTAACATTAAAAACACATACATGTCTATACATTAAACTGCAGAGGATATAAGCGACTTATAGAACAAATGAAAGTAGAAAATTTGAGCAATCAGAATTGTATTTTATCAAATTCAATTACAAAAGATATAACTTAGGTTTAGGGTCAGCGTTACGCTTAGGAGTAAGTCAGTTATTGAACAAATGTAAGCAGCAGACCTTTTTACTATCGTGATGGTAGTTTTGTCACTGGAATTCAGAGAGATGTGTATGAAACGGAGCACTTTACTGTCGCCATAGTTTACATCATGTTAAAAATCGTTTACACCGTCCGTACAACAATATAGAGCATAGCATTTGGGGGATTTTTTTTTGTGAGTCCTCACCCCACCGAAATTTTCATAACTATTTGGAAGTGATATGTTTATTCCGCAAGCCCCCCCCCCCCGATTTAGGGTTATGGTTTTCGTGGAGGAAAAGAGACGAAGGAAAAAAACAAACAAAAAGTTAGGGTCTTTTTTTGGCGAGAAAGAGAAAATGCAAGTTTTTTTTTTCCTTTTTAGGTTTCCATACTTTGAAATTATGGACGTTAGCTATCAGTGGAGACCGAGAACCTTTATAGAAATAGTCAATTCTGTTCTTCCAAAACCAAGAGTTGCAAACACATCTCGATGATTAGAGCAATGCGCCCATGGCTAGGAGGTTTGATATTCAGATATAAAATGTGTCTGAAGCTCAGGTATAAATGTTCTTACGGAAACAAAAATCATGTTTTTGTTCAAATTTTGATGGATTCATAAATTAAACGAGAACAGATTTTTATCACAGCCAACCAGATTCAACTTTTCAGAAACTCGTTTAACTTAGTTCACCAGTCACTTAACCCCAATAAAATATATATCACTAGTAAACCCTTTATAGTTTTTTGTTCAAAGAAAGTTATCAGCTCAAGAGTGATATTTTATCAATAGTAGATACAAGAAAAGTGTAATATATAATATTTTTACATTTAACTCCAGAAGAATAACCCCAGCTCAAAAAAAAATTTTAAATAAAAATCCCAAATAAGCCCAAGTTATCATAAATTAACCATGAAAAAAACTAAAAATCATTATTTTGTTTTTCACCTACTAAGATGTTTTCCGTCTTATCTTTTATAAATTTTTATGTATTTGTTCTGTGATAAATATCTTTGATTATTGTTTTTCCACTTCACTTCTTTGTCAATTCAAGAGCTACGACTCAAATGTATATGACAAGTGTTGGATCATATACTATCCTCTTGTTATTTTAATATTTGAAATTTGTTTTCTTCCCATGCGAACAAAATTTTCCCATTTGCCTCTATCTGAGCACCCTTGCCCAAAATCTGGGACCTGCCCCTGTTTATAACAAGCTGACCATCTACAGATGACCCTATTCATTTTCTTATTCCTTCTTCTCTTCCTAAATGACCCCAAAATCGGGCGTTCATCGACTGAAATTCGATAGCAATGGAGTTAAGTGACCTCTCCAAACCCACGTGTAAATCTGCGTAAATGACCTCGGCCTGGATCGAGAAATCCACACCGCATATTTTGGTAAAGATCTCAAATTCAAGACGACTAGCCTACTCCTTGGGGAAATCCAGATTTGTTTATTTTTCTCAATATCTTAACAAGGATCAAAATTCTTGAAAGATAAATCATCTTCAGTTGTTGTAAAGATGACATTCTTGGGTGTCAGTGAGTGAAAACAACATTGAAATCCCATCGCTGTTCGAACGTGACAGAAAATTAATTTTCATAGCTAATTATTCGAAAAGAGAAGGCTTCCAATAAAAATCTAATCCAGCAGTAGGATTTCTGTTTCCCCAATCCATATCAACGAAGTCTTCCATCTGGAAGCAATAGTTTTGCTGATAAAATATCTCCTCCACTTGAAACAATTAAATTTTCCATTGAAACGAATTCCGTTATTCAAATATGTCTGAAGTTTTTCACGAGGAATTACCTAGAACAGAGGTTTCGAAACTTTGAAGACCCAAGGATCTCTTCTATTAAAGAAATGTTCCGGCTGGGCCATATTTTTTGTTATTTAGTTTTTAGACGGTAATCCACGAGCAAAAATAATTGACAATTTTTTATCTTAATTTTTTTTTCTTGTCTGAATGGATTACAATTATCCGAATTCTTCTATACTACCTGTTTACCATGGTGGATGGAGCTGTTCCTATGGCACCAAGATTCACATTGTCTGCTTTAAAGTATGAACTAAAACTTGTTTTCATTTGAAATTTTTAAATACAGTTCGCTTTGCGCCACTATTCCGCTTTTACTGAAAAAAAAAGCCAAGATAGTGCAAGGCGTTTGTTGTGCAGCGAGTCGTTATAGTGGCAGCACGTACCCTCTTCCTCACTCTCGTACGCCCCAGTCTCATTTACCTTCATTCCGACCTCTGACAACTCAGCCTAACGTACCAACATCACCATTTTGGGGTGTGGGAACGCTCAAAATTTTCCTGATATAAATGAATGCTATTTTCGTCGCTTTACATAATCTTGGCTTATGGAGGTTTTTATTGGAAACCTCTAGTTATGGATAGCGAGGGAAACCTGTAAATTATTGGTTTCATTTTAATCCAACGTTTCGACTGGACCATTTTGTTTTTGTTTATTTTTCCTGGTGTATCTTGACTGATGCAAAGTATATTTGTTGGCAAAGTTCCGCTTCTAATCCGGTCTTTGGGCTATGTCCTACTGTTTTGGTACTTTTTGCTGACACATCGAGTTTTATTGCGGTAACTTTATAAAAAAAAACACCACCCCAAGAGGATATGGCCAACAGAGTGGACTACAAGCTAGACGAAACCAGTTGAAATGTTCTGCCACGAAGAACTCTGCACTGAGAAGTTGAGATCTTGGTTTCTTCAGTTCATTTCCCAGCCATCAAGTAGGACTGGCGCTAGGGTATTCGGCGCCATAAGTCAGCCCTAAATTAAGTGCCTTTTTCTTCCCCGACCTCTGCTTCACCCCACCACGGTTCGCTAACCTCCTCCGTCCTTAGAGTAACCTTACTTGCTGGACAGTGGAAAATGGAGGACTGGGTTGCAAGTTTCAACTCACTCTAAAGCGTTGTTCCTTCTGGTGATAATATCATTTTCTTATTCTTTCAATGAAATACTTTCAGCAGTATTTTTTGTCTCCATACTGATATCATCAGTCTTGGCCATTGCTTTCTTTCAGGTTTTTATGCGTATAGTTTTATTCAAAAAATTGTCATGAGCACATTCCTGTCGAAGTTATTGCAAATTTGCGTGATGCTCCTAAATTTTAGCACCCGAGGCGATCACCTAGTTTGCCTATTGCGTAGCACTGGCCCAGTCACTAGTTCATCTTAAATGCCGAAGTTAGAATTATGGAGATGAATTTACTCCCCAAGTGTATTTTATTTGGCTGATTAAGGCAATTCCCCCCGAAAAAGACTACCCAGCTATCGTTGCTCTGCGAGAAGAGTAAAAATGAGAAGCGGCAAAAAATGATGAGAGCATGGCGTCCGCTGAGGCAGCAGGACAAACAGGGGTTCCCTTGCTAGAGGACAAGAGGTTTGAAAGTTGGAACCTAATAGAGAACTGAGATCAAAGGTTCATTAGCAACAGTGACGGCTTAGTACGAGTCATGGCTTGATCACTCCCTGGTCCCTTACATAATAACCGACATCCGGATATCCTTTTGTCCCTAACCCCCTTCGAATATGTTACCCCCCCCCCCATTCCCTTCAACCTTGTGAAGCGGTAGCAGACGCCCATGCCAGAGGGCGAAATGCCCTCTTTTGGCCAAACTTCAATTAGACCCAGGATAATACGCCATTTCCTCTGGCATTGGAAATTTCACAAGTTAAATTAGATTTTTTAAAAACTTACGTATTTACTTGGATCATATGAATCCACCTTTCTTTCAAAATTGACACGACATGACCTTTATATAACAGACGGTGCACCATAAAATCCTATCTTTATAAGTAAGGTAGTTATTTATGTCACATGTGCATTTGCGATTTTATCAGAAAACAATTAACATTAATTTGACGATTTCTCATTTTCAGTTTGTAAATGGGTCTTTTACGTTAGTCCCGACCACCCAAAACAATTATAGCTATTACAACTCATATTTTCGTTCGCTAAATAAATAGTAAATTTTTTTTAAAAAGTCAAGAACATTCCGGCGACCCTGTTGTTATCATCTTAACACGATAATAACCAAGGGCTTTGGTCAGAGTTAAAGGGTTAAGGTTAGTCAGACAGGGCAAAGGTTAGTTCAAGTAGAGGGCTTCTAACTTTTTTTAATTTACGGTTATTTAGTAAACAAAAATACAGCAGTAATTACAGTAATTATTAATTCCGGTGGGGCTAGAGAAATATATCCATTGTCTGTTTTTATTTTAACGATATCCACCAGCCCGGCATTTGACTGAATTTCAAAGACGGTAGTGCATTCATTTTGTCTGTGAAGTCAGTACAAATTGGTGGCTATTTATTCACAAATTGTCCCTGAAGAGAGAAGGAGAGTAAGCCGCCAACTCGATTCGCCTTGAAGCCAAGACTTCAGCTTATAACTAGAAAGCCGAAAACCGAGCAAGCATAATATGGTTACTTGCAGAAAAATAGCTGATAAAAACACCACTGATATATGGTATCGATGTTAAAGTAAGACTGTAAACTAATGATTTAATGAAATCCCTAGCAATCCTCTGTGGGTGCTCTATAATTGTGGCCTTGTGTCAAATAAGCTATACTTGGAAAATATCAAGTGTATTCTGCTTCAGTATTTACAGTGTATATACAGCTTGGTTCGACACAAGGTCACAATGATGGTGCATCCAGTGAGGGTCGTACTTGATACATTAGTAATGATCAGCATCACAAGCTTGTTAACCATTACAACACTGACAGTCAAACTAGAGATTTAACGAAATCACCAGTTTCACAATCTTACTGTCGCATCGACACGGGAGGTTTAAATGGTAAAAGCTGAATGCCTTGAACATCGGTTCTCAAACTTCCCCCTCTCTCTTTCATTCTTTTTTAGTTGCGGGGAGTCGTGGCGCACACTGGCTAAGGAAAAAAATGAAAGAATCAGCAGTCCTTCCCTCCGGGTTTATATCTGCTCGTTAACAACCCATCCGGGATAATTGGTCGACAGAGAATCTATTTTGAGCTTCCATCTCTAAGAGAAGTAGTTGGGATTATTTCACTTGTCCGAATAACTCGCAGAATAATGACAATCGAAATTCCAGACAGTGTCTATCAAAACCTGATGATGTATAGCTTCGGTGACTCGACAAGAATTGCGGTTTAACTGAAAAGGGAGATAAAAAAAAACAATCAGACACCCTTTAGTTACTACAGAGTCAATTAACAGTATCGATCCGTTTGGGGGCGGGAGCTGCAGAAGACTTGTAAGAATACAACCTGAAAGATTATGCAGACGTAGATTTAAGGGTTCCTGAATGTCGGAGCTCCCCAACCCTCCACGGGCAAAGCAAAATCAAAATCTGTTTGGATTTCTTTAATATCTTGACAGAAATTTTATTAAAAACATATTCCCAAATGATGATGAATTAACTATAAAAAAAAGCATACAATCTTGTTTTTCATCTAATATAAGTAAGATGTCTTTTGTCTTATTTTCCATGATTTTTCAATCTTCGGTGAATTTACCTTTTTTTACGATTTGCGCTCTTGCCAATCCTTGGGCTGAAAATCTACGATGTAAATGTGAATGATAGATGTCATATCACATTATTGTCCTGTTTTTGATGTTTGAAAATTCTTTCCTTTTTCATGTATTTATATCAAAAATAAACTTTCCCATTTGGATCATTCCCCCGTCCTCAAAATCCTGAATCTGCCCCCGTTATGATGACAGGTTTTCTTTTTTTTACTTTCAAATACTGTAGCTCTAAATGGATTCCCTTATGTAACCACTGCCATACTCTTCAGAGAAGACATTATCCCACTATAATTCACAAAATGACCGTCCACCTGTGTCAGCAAAACTCAAAAACGGCCGCAGCTAAGTCCACCAAATTTCACTAATGGGGCCCCGAAGCGGGTCTTCAGCAAATTGCTTTTTTTTTTTTTACCCCCACCCTCAATAAGCTTTTTGTAGGGATTTCTTTTTAGAATGTAAGATTGTGCTAAATGAATTTTGTGTCTGACTGCTTTCACGCTCATCTAAAAAGATAACTATTACTTCGATTCCCTAAATGTCCGAGTCTGGGTTGACAAAACTCGAGAACAGCCACAGCTATGACCACCAAATTTTCTAAGGTTTCTAATTCATTCGCATATTATTCTTGGGAAATGAGGGGAAAAATGTGGGCCCTCTATTTGCGCTACCCGATAATAATGATCTGATTTCAATTTATCTATTCATCCAAATAATACTAAATGTCTGATCCTAGTTACATAATCTGTTACTTTTAAGTAACCGAAATGGTGCATGATAACCAATGCTATAGAAATACAGTACACCTGGAAAAAAACCTAATTTGATCTTTTATTAAGACCAGAGGCCCCATTTAGGAACTAGCTACGGGTGAGTTTTTAGTTTGTTTAAATAATTCGAATTTATAGACTGGTGCCTACACCGCCTATCCTTGATTTATAAATAAACCATAGAATGTAAACGTTTGAAAGTTGAGATTTTTCTCCCAATGTGTTGACACGAGTGAGTGCTGGAGAGGAATTTAGATTGACAAATAATTAAGTTGCACTCGAAAATTCCACTTTGATTTTCAATATTCAAGTTAAATTCTTACTAAATCTTGACTCCGGTTTGGTGAATTTAAGACCGTCTGACAAAAATACCAGAATCGGAACTGAGTAAATAGAGGCGGAAGAGGGAGACAGCATGAGGTCTATTCAGTTTGTTCTTTTTCTTGAAACTTATTATCTATTATACTGTATACCAGGGGATTCCAACCTTCATGTTCTTCTGAGCCCCTTTAACATTATGACCGGTCCGCATGTACACCTGAAAACTATAAAAATAAAATAAAAATTGATTAAAAAATTATATTGATCTTAATAAGAGCTTAATTCAGTGAAAGGTTTAGGAAATACCCTTCAAGTTCCTCATCTAGCTTCATGAGAGATACTTCGTGATTAATTGTCTGAATATGACAGTTTTACATTGAAAATAGTTGGGCCTGTTTTTTTGGCAACTAGGTCGTTAATATGGAAGGAAACTAACAACAGCACAACGAAAATTATGTTCAGGTGTTTTGAGATTTGATCTGTGATTTGATTAAATCCGCAACAACACTGAAAATGTCGACTCACAGAGTTGTGATGATGGAAATAACAGCAGAGCCCAAGTAGCAGGTTCAGTAATTTGTTTCTATGAGTTCTGCATTGAAAACCGAAAATCTCATAAATTCTTCTCCGAAAATACGTCATGTGCGCAATGCAACCCATTCTCGCTAAATGCCATCCACAACTCTTGAACGCGAAGCCGGAAAAATTTGCTCTTTAAAAAATCAATTCTAAAAATGACCTACGAAATATATGACTTTTTTTTATAATCATTTCTCTCGCAATATTCGCGTTTTTGCTATCGTTGAAAAAATGCCTAATATATCTTTCAGTAAATGTAGAGTTTATCAAAATCTAGAAGGAAAATCTGAAGGTAGCTATCAACAACCGATTTTACAGATTTAAATCCTCACATCTCAGTGATTTTTTTTTTAGGGCACGTCAGAAGTATTCCCTGTTTTTAAAGAACTTCTATGTTTTTTAAAGCTTATGTGACTCTCTACATACGGCATCTTTCAATAAACCAAGCTATTTTGAAATATTTCAAGTGTTGATGGCCGTGTTCTCTTCCATGTTGCGCTTCAAAACACCGTAATCGGCAATTGATTGTCGTCTGCTTCGGGGCTTTATTTCAGATGACAGGTCACCACCCTTAAAATGCTGAAACTAGTTTTGTCAGGTATTGTTTCATTTCCCTCTACTTTGAGCCCAAGTTTAGAATAATGCCTCATATTTGCCAGAATCTTAGTACTTGTATCCACCATTATGACATCTGAAACAAAAAGTACAACAGTCTATTATTGATTATGTCATGATATAGTATTAACAATATAGCAGTCATTGATAGTCTTTAGATGTGTATTTGAAAATAGCTTTAGAGTAAAAATCTGTGGAAAAAAATCGAAAATACCTTTGATACATACTAACTGGTATTTTGTTGGTCTTTAAACCGTGAACTTATCGTATATACGGGTATATAGAATACCTGTTTGCACTTGAAGCCATATGCTATGAAGATTTTTTTTATGTCTCTGCTGATTTGCATTTACAGGCCATTTGTTCATTATCTTTATTAGAGTTCTGAAGATTCAAGGCCTTATCGGACGCGGGTACCAAGTAAACTCGTTTTCAAAACACCAAACATTTGACATTCAAGGTAAATCGTTTTTTGTTTTTGTTTTTCTTCAAAACAGACGAAAAACATTCACATATTTATTGTGCATCTATCAATTATCTAGTACCAAGGCAATTCTTAGTCTCAAGCCATCTAAACGTGCGACTGGGATCTTACACAGTAGGAAACCATACTTGAATGAGCCAAAACACTTTTGACAAAAACTGACAAAAACAGACAAAATGAAGTAAGTTAAACATTCATTATCTTCTTATTTTCTTTATTCTCTGCGACGTTGAGACGCCATTTACTGCTTATTGAAAACCCTTTTTACGGAGTCAAATTTCTGAAAAATCCCCGTTGCAAAGAATTTAGTCATGTGAAGTTAATTTAGTATTCTACAATCTTTCGTCTTGATGAAAACACAGATTTCGACGATAAAATTCTATTTTTGACGCTTGTTCTATAATTTTTTGTTTCTTGAGTGTCTGACTTCTTCTAACGTGCGTATGTCACACGAAAAGATTGTCCCTGCAAGTACGTGACATTCAATGATACAACTTACTATTGACAAGAGCACGGAGATTGTTTTTAAATAAATAGAACGTGGTAATTTAAAAATCCACTGGATACCGCAGTTCATTGGGTGTTTTTCTGTTTCATGGTGTTTAGTGTTGTCAAATTAAAGGCTTGCATGTATCTTTTAATCTCCGAAAAATATCTTTTCAGTGTGAAAAGAGCGTGAAATAATATTGTCAAAAGCAGGAAAGTCAAGGCTCTAAAATTGTGGGATAAAACTTTTGAATATCATCAAAATTATAGACAACTATTTTGTTCATATACTTTGAAATAAAGACAAATAATGTGCATAAAAGTTTAGACTATAAAAATGACAAAATATCGTGGAATGAAACTTCTGAATATCATCAAAATTGCAAATAATTTTTTTTCAATTTCTTCACACAGAAAAATAAAACGAAAAAAAAAACCAGCGTGAAAATACATTTTATCGTGTTAACGAGAAGAAAGATTGCACTCTCTGAGATCATCTTTCCGTGTAACATACGTTTATCAGAAGTAGTCGGACACACAAATATTATCAAAATTATAAAAAAAAATTATTTTCTCCATATTCTGTGAAATAAAGTCAATCTCATATTTTTCTACAATCTTTCTTCTTATTTGCTTTTGATTTAATGTAATACGAAGAAGATAGTTATCTATTATTCCGATGATGATAGAAAGTTTTATTCAACGATTTTTGTCATATCCACAGTCTCAACTTTCATGCACATTATTTGCCTTTATTTCGCAGAATATGAAGAAGATACTAATTCATAATTTTGATATCCGAAGGTTTTATTCCACAAATACGATATCAGCTTCATATGACTAAATTCATAACAGCAGGGATATTTTTTTCAGAAATTTGACACTGTAAAAAGATTTTTTCAATGAACGGTAAGTGGCGTCTCAATGTAACGGAGAGAATAAAGAAAATAAGAAAATGAATATTTCAATTACTTCATTTTGTATTTTATAGAATATCTGAGACAATCCAATATGAGTTTGAAATGAATAACTATGGAATTTTGAATAAACCAAAATCTTCTGGGTTAAGCTTTTATTTTTTTAAAAGACCCAACTGTTTAGGCTCAGTCAAATATGGTTGCCCGCAGTATAAGACCAAGTCGCCTGTTTGAAAAGCCTGAGACTTAAAATCGCCCTGGTCCTCGCCAATTGATGGATGCACAATAAATATGTGAATGTTTTTCGTCTGTTTTGAATGAAGAAAACGATTTACCTTGAATATCAAGTGTTTGGAGTTTTGAAAAGGAGTTTATTTGATATCTGTGCTCAATAAGGCCTTGAATCCCCAGAACTCTATCAAAGATGATAAACAAGTGGTTCTCAAGTGCAAGTCAACAGAGAAACAAAAAAACCCTCACAGCATATGGCTTCAAGTACAAACAAGTAATTTGTATACCTCTGTGCGTGTGTGTGTGTATGTGCATGTGCATGTCCATGTTTGTGTGTGTGTGTACACGTATGTATAGAATAATTGTAATGATACATCTCTCAAGGAGCGAATCGACTGGAGATAAAATTAATGAGAAATCATCATCTGTCAACTTGTTTACGTGTGATGGCCAGTGTGAATGAATGAATGAATGTTCATAAAGTTATCTAGTAAGATTAAGTCCGAAATGGGACCGAATCGGGTAGGGGATATGAGAGGGAGGAAAATCGTGTTACGCCAATCTTCCACTTGGAGAAGGTTGGCTTGCCTTGAAAATTATCATTTGAAGCCCTGGCTTTTATGGAACCTGTATTGAGATTCCCCCAGATCACACCAGAGAAGGGGCCTACGAGAATACAGAAGAAGGTGCTCGGTCTGTGATGGAGGCTTTTTATCTCTATACATATATAAATTTTTATTCATTTACCTAACGACAACGTGGCAAGCTGTAAAAGCAATTGTATTTAGAGTAGTGGAGACAACCAGAAAAGACCTCAGTCCAAGTTATTAATTTTGACATTCTTTAGCTTTCTTTGATTATTTTTTTTTCTCAATTGCAACGCTTCAGACGATACATTCTTCAGCTATGAAAATAGTTTCCATCAAGACTCAAACTCATATCCCATACCCCGGAAGTGCGTCTTACAGACAGTCTGTGGGGAATTATTGAAGTAAACAGTGTCTACCCGAAATGCAACGCGAAAAACGAACCATGGGAAGGGACAGGGGCACCAGCAGCAATATGGAGCCGGGGGGGGGGCATCTTTTCATAGAGGGTTATTTTACGACGTAGATTTTTATTGTGAAGTTGCAACGCTATGGCAAAAGAGCAGGGAGTGGTTCCCACACTGGGGGGCGGTAGACCTCCGCTGGTCCACAAAGGTATTACAATCATAATAATGCTTAACGTTGAAAATGGGAAATTATTGCTATGTTTCGTTGACGTGAAAGTAACAGTTACTACAGTTTGATCTCGAATTAAAGGCTGCAAGGGGTTGGGTCTCGAAACGAGAGTAATGCTCTCAAATCAAACTTTCAAAGAATATTTATCTATTGGGATACGTTTTCATCATCATCATCATCATCATCATCATCATCATCATCAGTCTTTTAACGTCCATCGTTGGACATAAACCTTCCCCTGATTCGCCACATTTCTCTATCATGGGCGTCGCAGAGCCAGTACTTTCTGAACTTGTCTAGCTCGTCTCTCCATCTAATATTCTGCTTGCCTCGGTTGTGCATGTGATCTCAGGGGATCCATGTCGTGAGTCCTGATGTCCATCGATTGTCCGCCATTCTTGCAACATGGCCAGCCCACCGCTATTTGTGATTTTTAATGAATTCTATGATGTCCCTGACTCTTGTCTTTCCTCAGATGTACTGTGCTGTCTTATGGTCTCTGTATGTGAGGCCCAGCATTATTCTTTCATGTGCACATTGCATGGTTCTCAATTTGCGGATCTGTCTCTTGGTTGGGTTCCATGTATCAGCTCCATAAGTGACTATTGGGAGGATGCATTGGTTATACACCCTTCTTTCTTAGGATTAATTGGATCTTTTTATTTTTGAAGGTTGAACTTGCTACGAGTGCTAAAATAGTGCATGGTAGAAACCGTAGTACAAGAACTGAGACCACTTTATTTATGCTTTAGGGTGTATGAGTTTTCATTGGTGACTTAAGTAGGGTTGAGTACGAGGAATCCAAATGTGTAAGTCTCACAATCCTAAGCATGTGCATTCTGTGTAAAAATTTCAATGTTTTAACGAATTATATTGAAAGATTAGACAAACAAGATAGTTTGGCAAGGGAAATATAAATGATCTTATCTCACTCAATATTTACTCTAGAACAATGTTATACCTTAAAATTATGCAAATTAATTTGACTAATTAATTCACCCACACGTTACACTTTTCCTGCATTTAACCAGACCAATTACAGTCAAAATGTCACGAAAACTATATAAACTAGAAGAAAATTCGCTTTATAGTCTATCGAGAGTTATCGTTTTGGTGGGTTAGGGTTAGAATCTTGGCAACCAAGTTAAATCGTACCTAAAAAAAAAACTTAACGAAAAAACAAAAAAAAAACACCCAGATGGAGAAAAGAATGTTGCCAGATTTTGAATGAACTTTAAGGGCAGACATTTTGAAATTCAAAATCGACGATTGTGAATGTACAATTTACTTTTCTTTCAATTACGATCATCAATTAAGTGTATAGAGACTGAAATATCCTTAAACTTATTTATACTCAAATGATAATGAAATCATCAATTCCCTCCACATTATTAATGGACGATCTAATTTTATGCTTCCAACAATTATTATCATCTTTAGATGAGTTAAAGATGATTTCATACAGCAGTATATATTATACAGACAAATTCCCCGGATCCACTCCCAAATTTAATCACTTCTTCCTCATCCCACGAATTTTTTTCCTGTTTATATAGTTTTCGTGACATTTTGACTTTAACGAACATAAGCAGCAGGTCTCAAGAAAGTTCCCGACGTGCGCAAGTTCTTCACTCGAAAATTCCCAAAGCTTCCCGATCAAGCGTGGAGCACGTGAAAACGTTAAAGCTGAAACTATCTTTGAAAACGGCCAAAATCGGCCAGAGTTTTTCATTTCCTGCGGATTTTATCGATAGAAATGTCTCATATATTTTTCAAGTCCACTTATCAAAGAAAATAACCGAGACCCCAGAAAAAATTATCAATAAGAATAAAACATTCGGTTTTATTAAATTTACTAATTATTCTAAAATTGCCCAGATTTTTGGCTATCATAGATTCTTCTTGTATTAACTGGAATTTTTTTTTAGCCAGACCTAGCTGAAAAATGGTTAATTTGGCAACATTGATTTGCCTACAACGGAACAGGTGACTTTTCAAGTGGGTTCAGACAAGAATGTTCTATTGTATTCTATGGCTTCAGTTGAAGATCAAAAGGCGATGATGACAACTTGTTTGTTTCATGACGTGAGAGGAAATGAATTCGACGATAAGCACAGAAGTTTGCTACTCTACAGATTCAAGCAATATTTTTTTCTATCTATAAAGTACAGAGAACCTAAATAATTCAGACATTTTATTTTCTAGTGTTAATGTTTTTGCAGTTATGAGAAATTATTCTGTTGGTGATCAGAAATAAATTTATATTTCTGTATGTCTTACACTTTCCTCTTTTCATGGAGGGTACATAACTGCCCCCATGCCAGGAAGACATGAGGGCAGTTCCCCCCCACAGTTCCGGCGCCCCTGAGAAGGGGTACTCAAATCTCCATTTCTGGAAATCAGAACATGAACACACAAGAGCAGTAAACAACATACTTAGTAGACTTTTAGCCGTGGAGTAATGGTATCAAGTCAGTCTCGTTGACTATTTGTGAGTTCGATCCTAACCAGGTGACTTGGCAAATAACGTAACTGCATGTACCAGGTGAATCTGATAAGATAAAATTGATTATTCTGTAAAATTCCTTTGTAGCACCAAGCACTGATTTTAAAGGAAGAAAAAAATCACGTTGAAAGGATGCTCGAATAATGTATTCGGTCAGGGTTTTTTTTTTTTTGCCTGTGTGGAGCATAAGGCCACATAACGATTTCAGCAGCAAGTAGAACTTGCGGAGTGAAATTGTTAGCCCAACAACCAAGATGGACTGCCTTGTGGGTCTTAAAAGATCCCACTGCCCTTTAAGGAGGTGAGGAGAGAGACAGATTGATGTCTTTCCCAAGGACATTTGTACAAAATGAAAGTAAGCAGCTTCGTCTGATAATCGAACCGTTCGTCGATTCTGTTTTCCGTCTTGGTAACCGCTACGCCACTCGTCACCACCCTATTCGATTAGTTAAAGCAAGCATTTTCCTGAGAAAAGAAGTAATAGAAAAAAAACCCTAACTAACGGGAGAACTTTCTCCCGTCATTGTTGTCAAAGTATAATAGCCCTACTTTCAATGAGTAAAATAAACAAAAAAATATACAGGTCTTTTCTCGGGCATACACTACTTAAACAGCCCAAATATTTATCTTCCGATCGTGTTTCAAGGCTTAGACAGCCACAAACACACAAAGGCTTTTAGCCATTCTGATTAATGTACAGGTAAATATATGTCTTTGTTTTCCCAAGAAATACGAGCAGATTATGTCGCCAAAATAATAGTTGGGAAAACCTGAGTGTGTATGGGATACTCTTTTGGCTGAAGTTCCTGCGTGTTTCCCCAATGATACTGAGAGTCGGTGTTCGAGTTCAGATAAAAGTCAGGATCTGCCGTTTCTGATCTTTAACGTTGCAAGACCCTTTCGATTCGGAAGACTGGCACAAAACGTCTACAGATAGATAAATATCAACAGATAGATACCTAGATATTCACAAACTGAGATAGTATTTCCTTTGGTTAGAGGATGATCATGTGCTGTCGTGTATCGTTAGTATCTATCGTTTTATACATGTTTTGTTAAAAGTACGACCCTCTATTGAAAACTTTCACTGTTTGCGTGGTCCTGAACAACTGTAGCCATCAAAGATGGCAAAGGGTTCTATCCTTTTGTGAATGTGAGTATGTTTGTTTGTTTATGCGTTTGTTAGCGTTCCAGCGCTCCTGGCCGTACTGTTTTGTCTATAGACTTGAACATTTGCATCAGTATCCCCCTGGATTTCTTCTAAATTAATTTATTTTTTTGTTGGAATAAGCTTTCTTGGCCTTTTTTTTTTTTGCAGCAAGGGCTAATGTTGGCGAGCTTATTATCAACATCTAGATTGATTCTACTGTATTTTAAATGTTTTCAAGTGGAAAAAAAACAACACCAGTGATGTCATAAATAGAATTTATTCCGACCATATTTATTTTTTGATAGAATTTTTGACGCTACGGTTGTTCAATTATTGTGATGGCGAGTTCCTTTTGACATTGTCTAGGAAGCGAAAGAAAAGTTGTCCGAGCTTGTATCGGGTTTTAAAAAAATCACCGTAAGTCTTTAATACATGTGCATTTATTTTTATGTCCGCTGGAGTCCTTTTAATCTTATAGAGAGGCGAGGACACCTCTAAAAACTGTAAGACCCAGCTAACCTCTTCAATGGTATTGCCACTTTTAAAATATTTGAGTAAATCAAATCATTTCATGTTTCATGCACCCTTTATTCACCCCTCTAGTTTGATTCACCTCCCGGATAATTTCATTTCCCCTTTGGGTGAATCATTCTCCAATATAAGAAACACAAGGAGAGTATTTCATATTTCCATGACGGCACTAAAAAAAAATGACTTCATGCACTGAAAATGAATGATAATCTTTCGAAATGTCGGCATACGAATTTTGTACAATAAATTGTTCACTTCACAGCTGGGCCGAATTCAACATTGATCGTGCCCAGTGCATAACATTTCTTGGGGGACCTTCTTATGTTTATATATAGTTGTTGTTTTTTTTTTTTCAAACAAATCAAAACAAAAATGAAATATTCATCAAATTATCGTGTTTAATTCAACGTTTTAAGTCCTGTTTGGATAATTATCTAACTCTGTGTAACATACTAAAGCATCAAACAAGTAAAACACAGCAAATAATATATATATATATATATATATATATATATATATATATATATATATATATATATATATGTATATATATATATATATATATATATATATATATATATATATATTGTGAAGACATATTTTGGGGGGTAGGGGGCTAAATGTTTGGGGCCCTGTGCAGCTGCATTGTTTGCATTGCCTCAAGTACCACCCTCTTAAGTAGCATCGAGTGAAAGCGCACCTGACAGCCTGAGAGAGTCTTGTAAAAAAGCAAGATGAGATACTGCTGGTTTCTTGGCTTATCTACTTTCTTAGCTCATTCACACACACACACACACACACACACACATATATATATATATATATATATATATATATATATATATATATATATATATATATATATATAAATACTCACAGGCAAACAACTGGATTATTTGAGAATATTCACCCAGTTTCGCAGTACAAAATGGGCTGCAATACGAGCTTGCTATCTATCTCTTCACCTCGGTCGCCTAGACTAAGTGATAAGTAAAGAAAAATCGTTCTACTTATCCTTATCACCAGGGCCACCGTTGTTCAAGAGCTCCTATTTAAGGTCCAAGCTCTGTGGAAGCTGTGGACTTTTAGCAATTTTAACACGGGTCACTCGGGCATTTACCCTTTCAGTCCCCAACTTTCTCGGTGAACTTGCTCATCATTGTCTCGCTCTCAGAGATTTTGTTTTTCGCCGTATACTTCTTGATATGTGGGCTTGTATAGATATCTTCAACGTTATATGATTTGACAAATTTGAAAAACTAATTATCTATTGTCGTATCATATAACTTATATATTGTCGGAAGTATCATTCTATTTAAGAAGAAAGTGTGGTGAATTTGTCCCAAACATCTCCATACTGTTAAAAACCTCACTGTTCAAGGTCTTGAATTAATTTAATGTGTTTTTCAGTTTATTCTTGGTTACATTAATCTATGCAACGATACCTCAACCGTGCTACTTCAAAACCTACACGAATCAAAACTGTACTATTCAATATATATATATATATAAGTCTATAGCCACACTGAAGAGATGTAATACATCGAAACAGCTGTCTGTGGATGACACAATAATAATGCTTCTCTATTCAGGGTTGAGCACTCTTCAAGTGATGTAACTCATCCATTATAAGCTTATGCAATGCTCTTCCATAGGAATAAAGCACTCTGTTGGATGGGGAATTTATCCGTAAATAAATATATCGCTTAAATTCGGCCTCCGGGTCTGAAGCGGAGGTTTCAATCCTACCTCGTGGTACTGGATGAGATAATGGAAAGTCTATAGCCACACTGAAGAGATGTATTACACCGAAACTGCTGTCTATGGTTGACACAATAATATATATAAAGAAATGGATAGTTAGATATATAGAGAGATAGAGAGTGTACGACACGGCCCTAAAAATAGATGAAGCTATACGAATCAAAATCATAGCTTAAGGGGGGATGTTGTTTGATCAACACCACTGGGTTGCCATGTTAATGTAACTGTTTTGTTTTTGAATCCTCGAAAAGGTTACATGGTAAACAACTGATGATCCAAACAAGAAAATTCACATACAATATATTAATTTCTAATTCTGCGTAAAACATTTTTTAAAAAAACAAACAAACAAACAAAAAAAGCACTGAAAAACTTTACATAAATTACATAAACAGATTTTGGGAAATAATTGACTGATATGACTGTTTTTTAATCTTTAACCATCTATCTATCAACCCCCCCTCTCTTTCTCTCTCTCTCTCTCTCTCTCTCTCTCTCTCTCTCTCTATATATATATATATATATATATATATATATATATATATATATATATATCGAAATGCATCAGAACATATCTAGGTGATGATAAAAAAAATTGAGATGTAACATCTGTTTTTCTCTTAAATTTCTCTTAACCTTCCAATTGTCATTTTATCAACTTCTACATATAATATAAATTTGAATGGTTGAGCGTATGTTTGTATGTGCCTTTTATGAGTAAGGGGGCAAATAAAGAAGAAAGATGGATTAACAGGCCTGGCTGACAGTCCTGAGGGAGGGGACGAAAGGCAGGCCATGGAGGATTATCTGGCCGATTTTTTTTCATTTTTCAATAAAAATCAGTGATAGCTTTTCGTATAGACATTAAATAAAAATTCTGATGAACTTAGGTAGTAATTACAAAGGGTGAAGTCAAATGATAGTCAACGGGTTTGCCTTCTGTTTATCTTCAGCTTACATCAACATCTTATCATAAACATTTCAATTTGTTCTCTTTATTTCTATTTGCTTTTAATGCTTTATTTATATTGCCGTCTTTCCTCTTCAAAGTATTTTTCAAATCATTTTATTCTATTTTATCTATCTTCGTACGTTGGCATAAAATTTAATGAATGGGACTTACCCATCATTCATTTTAATCTACATCACTTTTTTGAGAGAACTTCTCCATTTCAATGTTAGAGTTATCATTTATTGTCAACAACATTTTCTTTTTTCGGTTATGATTCGGTTAAGCAAACGTAATACAAAATTCATAATGTCAACAAAGCTGCTCTCTATTTTTTTTTATTATCTTAGATTACATATTCGAAAAAAAAAAGAAGAAATCTTTTGCAATTATTATGCTCACAAACCACCTTGATTTCCTCCAGAAATTAGTCAGTTTTCATGAAAGAAAGAAAGAAAGGTTTGAGATATAGAGAGCGAGAGAAGGAGAGAGAGAGACAGACAGACAGACAGACGGACAGACAGAGAGCAAAAGCCAAAAGGGAGGAGACCTATGCCTGAAACGAGTTAAAGAAAATAAAATAAAATGTTATTGTTGTTGATCAGTAGAGCTAGAATGCGTCGTCTTAATGCCTCTACGTAGGACGGAAGGCTTATCAACAGGAGACATCAACGTTGAATATGATATGAATTACAAAGGAAAAAAAATAACGAACAAACCACAAAGAAAAAAAACTAAGCTTTAATGTTTACTCAGCTGATGTGTAAGAAGTAGGGTGAATAACGATCAATCACAGTTCCCGTTGTTCACAATTTTAACTAGCCACAAATCTTTTATGCTCATTATTTGAGAAATTTAACGGCCAACGATCTTACAACGATCTTACAACAAAATATTTAGATACTAGTTAAAAACCCGCAGAAAAAAATAATTCACGTATACATGAGAACCTTGAAATATACGTTTTTTTGTGCGGGTATTGCTGTACAAATTATTGTATCTAAGTATAAGCTAAACAAAAAAAAACAAAACGAAACAACAACACTGAATTGAACAAAGACTTGAACAGTGAGGCTATGAACAGTATAGAAGGTTTTGAAACGAATAAGTCACATACTTGAACTAGCTGGTACACGCCCTATTGGGTGGTTTCAAGCTAAGATGTATACGCATATGTACATACAGATCAGAATTATAGCATTATAGTTACATTGTAATTAATTATAGTCAGAAAGCCTTTGACAAAATTTCTCAAAATCTTTCTTTCCTCTCCCAAGGTCCATTGAGCAAGCATACCTCATTTGGTTTGGCGGTACTAATGTTCAAAGGGACACTCAATGACAAACAACGCTACTTGTGTTGTTTAATAAATTTCTATGAGATTATTATTATTATTATTTTTATGAGAAAAGAAACCGCATGCGCACACGCATGCACAAGAACACAACGGAGAAAGTGATAGACAGACTGTGATAGATAAATAAAAGACTTTTACAGATGATATATGATATCTATTATACACAACAAATGACTCCATTTGTCATTCAAACTTTCGTACGGCTCAAAAAAATTTGGCTTTCATACTCAACGGACCCAGGGGTATGCTTTAAAGTAAAAGGTTTCGAGAACAAAAATTTCTAAGGGCTTCAGAAGGGTAATTCTATAACAATATAATTATAATGCCGAACTAGGCCCATTCTTTCCGTTCAATGCGATGTGGGGCCTCTCGATTTGCTGGGGGCAACACTTGTGGCATGTACAATATAGTTCCCACTAAAATGTCTCCCTAATTATCATATTATGTGAATTATGAGTAGCCTCTCTACGGATACAAACCTTCGTATGCATATTAGCTTGAAATTGCCCGATATGGTGGATTTCAGCAAGTATATATATATATGTGTGTGTGTGTGTGTGTGTGTGTGTGTGTGAGAGAGAGAGAGAGAGAGAGAGAGAGAGAGAGTGTGTGTGTGTGTGTGAGAGAGAGAGTTTGTGTGTGTGTGTGTGTGTGTGTGTGTGTGTATTGCATCATATAACTGTTTCAACTTCAAATCCTCACTTCGCTTATTCACGGTCTATATCTGCTCTCTTCGTTTCTCTCGATGCGATAGTTATGTTTCTAGGGAATGGACATATGATCCGACAAAATGATGATAAATTGCATTACATTATGAAGAAACTCTTACTTGAAATGAACACCCGTTATTACACGGTGAAAATACCATTTGGCCCAGATAACGCAAAAAGAATAAACAATTGAAGAAAATGGGGCTGCTGCTTTAACCGGGTGATAACGAGTGTTCATTTCAATTGAGAGCAGCTATGTGGTATAAAGTAATTTATAATCATTCCGTCGGATCATTTATCCATTTTCAAATATATTTATAAAATGAGTAAAAATTTTCAGTTTTACATTACAGATTGTACAATCTGTTTCAGTAAAAAGAGATTTTCCTAGTTTTCTATTTAGATACATAAATACATATGCACACATGTTGTATATTCATTATGGTCTTCACACACACATATATATATATATATATATATATATATATATATATATATATATATATATATATTATATATATATATATATGAGATTTAAAAATGAAAACAAATGTTATATCATTTGGCACACTATTTGAAATGACCCCCTGCTACTACACGGTCATTTGGCCCGGAGAACGTAAATAGAATAAACAATTAAGGCGTGGGCTGCAGCAGGAATCGAACCTGCAACCGATACATGGCGTCGCCCCCAAATAACTGCTATTTGTCAAAATCTAATCTCGTTCATTCACTGCCCATATCTACTCTAGAGTTTCAAATGATATAACGCATTTATAATTGTTTTGTCAGATTATATATCCATTTCTTGATGATGTAATTGTTTGCGTTGACAAACAATAGATCAGCTATGGACAGAGGTCTAATCAAATGACACATTCACTATATAATATATCCATTTCTTATATATATATATATATATATATATATATATATATATATATATATATATATATGTGTGTGTGTGTGTGTGTGTGTGTGTGTGTAAGACCAAATGACAAATGTCTTAACTCTATCGATGGAATAGTCTATGTAGGTATTACTAACTGCTGGAATGCTATTTGATTTCGTCTCAAATATGAAAGGCTATTTTAGTTTGAAGAAATTAACATATTGATGGAAGTGAGAAGAGGATAATTCAGTTTAAGGTTAGTGATCTTAAATGATAATACCCAACATAAAATTACAAACTACGGATTCAGAGACCTGAAATCATCGCTGGGGGAGGGGGCGTTGGTGTTTGATCAACACGGCAGGAGAGTCATGTTAATATAACTTTTCTGTTATGAATCCTCGAAAAGGTTAAACGGTGAATAACTGACGATTACAAGAAAAATTCACACCTAGCGCCAGCGTATCTAATTCCGCATAAAACATAAAACCCACTGAAAAAAAAATACAAAAATTACATCAACAGATATTGGTAAATAATTGTCGTAAATGACATAATTTTTTAGAATTTTTCTTCAATGTATAGTTAGTGTTTAAAGCTGTAAAGTCTTTTATGCAATATATATATATAAATATATATATATAGATAGATAGATAGAGAGAGACAGAGACAGAGACACAGAGAGAGAGGGGGAGGGAGAGAGAGGGAGAGGGTAATATGAATTGACTGAACATGATATAACTAGAGTGAATTGATAGGTAATCATAATAGGATTTATGTGACGTATAATTACTGAATTAATAGGAAAATGGATGAAAGCTTATCGGGTGTAAAGAGCGGTCGGTTTTAAACGCTAACATTTGCAGCACATTGAATCCATCAAATGTTTTACGAATACATGCACGCACACACAATGTTCTGTACGTACACAACCCACACAAACATATGCAGTACGTGTGAAAATTATATCATATCTATTATAGAAGACAGCCCACTTATAATTGACTCAAATTTTATAAATAATTTATTACGGAGTGGTTGCCAATTCAGTTGGAATACCTCGGTGCGTTTTTCAGTGGACATACTAGAGTCTTTTTTAATTTACGAAAAATTGTCCGTCCATATGTACTGCAAACGATTACATGTATTATCTGAAAAAATGGGCATTGCTTATGATATATCAAGACACCCTTTAATCAAAGAAACAGCACGATGAATCGAATTCTCCGAAAATATGATATATCTTTGGAACAGAAGGTAATTGAAATCCTTGTAAAACAAGCTACTAAAACTCCTCATTTTTTCTTCGGTAACCACGTATTTTATCAATTTAAAAAGGCTCCAGTCTGTCCACCGGACAGCATGTCAAGGTATTACAGCTGAATTTTAGACCACTGTATGATAAATTATTTTTAAAACTTGGAGTTGATCATAAATGGGCGGTTTTCTTTAATAGATCTGGTATAATTCTGATATGCATTATATATATAGTGCGTGTCAAAATTATACCAGATCTATCATTATCTATCTATCTATCTATATATACATATATATATATATATATGTGTGTGTGTGTGTGTGTGTGTGTGTGTGTGTGTGTTCTTTTGTACGCTCTCATGACATAAACTAGGTTGAGCATCCTTCAGATCAATATACACGGAAAAAAATGGATAAATTTGCCACCGACCACTCCTCGAAGGATGTCCCGTTCCCATATAAACACAAATATATAATGAATCTGACGGAAAAAATTGAGGATCTGATTGCCAGAATTAGATGAAAAAAAAACGAAAAAACAGGAAATAACTTAGATAAAAAGAAAAAAAAAATAAAGTTATAAAAAATCGAAATAAGAAAAATAGAATCCTTCCGCCCCCATTCTAAATCAGATAGCATGCTACAGGGCAGCTAGGCTAGGCCAACTATAACATAACACTGTGGGTCAGCCCCCTTAAAGGTGGGTGGTGTTGGAGTTCCGGAAGGGTGTAAATGGTAAAAAGAATGTCAATTGTTCACTTGGAAATCTATTTCAAGTGAAACAGAATGTACTATCTGTAATGAACCAGTGAAAAAAATCTTCACTCATGTCATAACCGTTCCATCGTTTGTATTAAGCATTATACATATATATAATCACAGGATGAGCATAAAATATTTTCAAAGGTGGCCCTTGAAGTGAAAACTTCTTGGTAAATCAAAAATTAGGGTCCAGTTTAGCATTATAAATGAAGTATAGATACAACCCTGATGTAAATTTGAAAAAAAAATCACACAGCCTATGATCTCTGCCAAGAACAGATGTAACGTTATGCAAAATGTCAGCTTCCTACACGCAAAATTCTAGCGTACAAAGCAGAACAGACAGACAGTCAGGCAGAGAAAGAGAACTATATACATGACTTCATCCCAGAACTCCACCCTAATCGTTTTTTTTTTGTTTTTTTTTTGTATCCTTTCCCACGTAAAAGTCCAATGATGGGAGAATGATGAGTCGTTTTGGGTACCCAAGACTTGATTACTTCTTTTCAAAAACCCATCAAACACCTACCATTGGGAAACACAACTCTCTGAACCACCATACAGGGTCAATTCCCAAACTAATTGAATAACCGGAGCCATCAAAGATGGCGACAGATTCCATCCTTTTCCCTGTGTGAATGTATCTGTGTGTTTGTTTTCGAGTTCTAGCACTCATGGCCATACCGTTTTGTCTACCGACTCAGAAATTGGCATTAGTACATGCTAATATTTCATTTTTTGGCAAAAAGCTTTTTTTTACCATTTTGGGCCTTATTTTGACGGGTTTATTAATCACTTCTAGGTTCTCCAGAATCTAGATAATTCTAGATGTTTTTGTATTCCATTTTAGATGTTTCAAGTGATGTCATGAATAATACTTATTCTGACCATATTCCTTCTTCGATGGAATTCTTTGACATGACTTCAAATTTTTACGTAGCCGTTGTTCATTAATTGACTGTGATGGCAAGTTAATATCTAATAATTATAGATGTGTCCTTTTTTTCTGTAAGTCCCCGACAAAAAGCTAACGTTCATAATTCTAAAAGTAAGGAAGCCTTAAAAGAAAGAAAAGTTCAAGTTGCATTTTCTTCTCGCCAAAAAAGAACTCAAAATGCTGAGTCGTCTCCGTTAATCCCTACCATGGAAACTAAAACCCGAACACTAACCCTATTGGGAAGGACTAACGAAATAAACTTGACGTATCAATTCCTACTGGTTATGATATTTAAAAGCCCTAAAATACTATGCCCCATATGGCTATTGTTTTTCTCATTTCAAACTTTTGACTACACAATCCTCATCGGGCAAAGCTGTAAATATATGACTACTTGATTGATTTGGAACCCATTTAAAACCATACACAAGACTGACTGTTTTTTTTAGTCTTGCAGGATGTTTTGAGTGCGCCCAGAGAACTGTTTGATATGAATATGTTGAGGAGTCAATCATGCTGTCGTATTTCAAGCCTTCGATATCAGCCACGACATTCGATGAATCTCGACCTTCGATTAACAACACGGCTGACAGATATAACAGGTTAGGTTCCAGGTCTAGGGATGTCCAAAAAAACATTTCCCATATAAATATATGCTTCTTCGCTTTAAGCCATTTCTAACAGTGGGGAAATGGAAAACGTGCGTTAGTGTAGATCTTTCGTAAAAAAAAAAAAAAAAAAAAAAAGAAAAGTGAAGCGGCGTAAATCGAACTTCCGAAAATCGGTGGAAACCAGTAACAACGTAGCATCACGTGACGCTCTCGGCAGCAATCTTACTCGTTGAGAAAGTGCGTCAGCCAATTCCATTGTGACAAAAAAACTGATTGAAAATCAGTTCATATATAGTCATGATGCAGGGCAGGTAATTGTAAAAGAAAAAAAAAAAATCATTGATCTGCCCCAAAAGTTCAATCTTCACTTAGCAACAGCCTACCTTTCGACGAAATGTCATTAAAATTCATGAGAATTGTTTGAGATATTATGTTGACAAACATGAGCTTCATTGGTAGGGGTAAATGAATGTTGCTTCAGCAAGTGGTGATGATGATGATGATGATGATGATGATGATGATGATGATGATGGTGATGACCGAATATAAAGTAAAAAAAGTAACAACAACAATAACTTTGAATTTTGTGATCAAACTAACCGGCCAGGCACTCCCTAAGGAATGCGAGTGTTAAAGAAATTCTTCCCCTTCCATCTATGTTATTAATATCATATTCTTCGCCGTCTATAATATTAAACACACCCAGAAATACGTGGCCCTAGAAATACAGTGACGCTTAGGCGGGATTCATTTTT
>OY735208.1:39639982-39697482 GCA_963457665.1 Thysanoteuthis rhombus | reverse complement strand
ACCAAAGCAGTAGCTCACCTACGTATGGCTATCAACTGATGAGTAAGTTTTGTTGGAGGTTCAGCTGATTTTTATGAAGCAGTATTTGTATGAGTTCAAGCATAGCACATAAGGAGTTTAATCCTTTGTTGAGTAAGACTAAATGGGGACAAACGCAGAGTGGGAAGATTGTGTTGCATCTGTCTTTATAGTGGGACAACATACATAGCTTGAAAATCGTTGTTTGGAACCTAGCTTTTTGTTGAGCTCGAATACCGAAGCCCGGCGTCAGTAAGAAATTCGCAACTGTCTGACCCACCGAGCAGGGTGTTAAATAGATAAAAAAGATAGATATCGACACACTGAGATAGATAGATGGATCTGAACAGCCTGGGATAGACAAACAGACAGACAGACAGATCTGAACAGACTGAGATAGACAAATAAATAGAGATAGATAGTCAAGTGTAATTGAGCTTGCAATGGCAAAGAAGTTTTATTTCGTGCGCAATTCTTCATGAAGAGGATTCTATAGATTTCTCAGTTCATATCGTCCAAGTAGTAATTATTCGACTTCCCACAAGGGCGGAATGTGACACAAGGTCGAGTTTTAAGTGGGTACCCAGAAGTGTACGGGTGGGTAGAGACAAAAATCGTTCCGTTCCACCGGCACTTTCCCTTGGGACGCCTCGGGCATCAGGAATTGGCCGTGACCTCAGATCTCTTAGAGCAATGGGGGAATGCAGCCTTGAGAGACTACCCCCCTGTAACTGGGGGCGACAGGGAAGTCCTGTGCCAGAAGGTGAGGTTTTTACCCACCCAAGTTAATATTCGATTTGCGACACTAGTATAATTACAATATTACACTGAAGAATGCTACACCTCACCCAAGAGAATGAAATAGAACTATGCCATGTTGTGTGTGTTACGCGCGTGCGCAAACTCATACACAGAGAAATTCCATATTTTTTTCTCTTTCTTTGTGTGACTGTGTGATATTTATCGGAGCTCGACAATCCCACTAGTGGTTACTCAAATAAATAATTGGTTTTCTTGTTTGTGTGCGTGTGTGTGCGCACGCATATGGATAGATAAGTCTGAACAAAAAATGAGACATAGATCTTAACAGGCTGGAATAGATAGATAAGCGTAGATCGAGATGGATAGGTTGATAGAAAGTGAGAGAGAGAGAGAGAGAGAGAGAGAGAGAGAAAGAGAGAGAGAGTAGCCTTTGTAAGGGTCGATTATTCGGTTGGCGAATTCTAATGTGTATACCTCTAGTAACGGCTTCAAGCCGGCTATAGGCAGGGGCAAACTACCTCTGTAATAAATAATATCCTGAGCTAGGTGCTGACATTGGCGATCGTATATTTACCACGCGTAACTGCTTACTTCGATTATATATATATATATATATATATATATTGATGGACAGAGTATTGATGAATCGTGATTGTATGAAAATGAAAGATGAAGACGAGACAGTGTACAAACGACTATTCAGATATAAAAGATGTTTAATACTGCATTATGAGAAAGTAAGTCACGTCACAGTAAAGGAACATAGGGGAGATAATTTCTTTATCTTTTATTTTCCAATACACTTTAGTTGGATCTTGTTTACTGAGGCTCTTTTGCTTATATTTGATGTATGAACTTCCCTCGACTTCCCTTGATCACCTCGAAAAGGTTTTGATCAATTGTCCTTTATTAAGGTATCAATTCTCTTTTGTCAATTTCTGTTTGAGCTTTGAGACTGTTTTCACATTTTTAGTTATCTATGTCTTTTTTTTTTCATCGGAATTCAAGCCTTTCAGTTCTTGATTGGAGATATGACGCAAATGACGATCGATTTGTGGAATCCATTTGCCTATTGTTTTCGAAGCAAACCAATGTTTGCCTTCTTCTCCCATCTACACTTTTGAATTTAGTGTGAGAGTATGGCACAGGAGAGCGCTCAGGAGTTGCAAATTTATACTGAACGTCGATTATTTAACATTTGCTTCGTTCTAATAAGAGTCGTGAGACTGACTGAGTGAATTTGGCTTTCCCAAGTTGGTAGATATCAACGATGTTTTCAACCCCTTTTCTAATGGGGGTTGCCTTTTGATATAATTGGGAGATTTGTTAATAATCAGGTCAATCCTGACTCCTCCTTAATGGCAGGATTATACTTTTTAAACTAAGATCATGAGTTTTACGTCTCGTGAGATTAGATCATGTCCTGCTGGGAACATTTCAAGATTTAGAGGTTGAAACAAATCTAGCAGTTTCAGGAGTATTTGGTAAATTTGAGCGATCGATTTTGAGAACTCATTGGATTGTTTTTTCCATGTATTTACGTCAAGTACTGGTTGTGATTTTGTGTCTGCAACGATGAAGAATATGGGAGTTTTACATATTTTGTGAATTAGAGTAGCCATAAAATTTCCTAATGTAGGAATTTTAGTGTTATTATATGCTGACAATTTCACTGAATTATTTTTAGTTTGGTTCGAATTTGGAATAATGTCCTTTTCCGTCGCATTTACTACATATTCTATGATATGTTGGACAATCATTTATTGTGTGACTACCACCACAATTTTGTAGGAATTAATATAATTTTTAGTTTTGCCAGACCTTTTGTTATCAGCTCCTGATTGGTGGCTTTTGAAATTTCTTGTGCCTGAATGTCTGTTAGTACAATTTATTGCATTTATGGCCGTATTCTGGACTTCTGCTGAGGCAGTTAAGATTTTAGACTGGCATCTTGTTTCTTGAGTAGCTTGTTCTGTCTGTATAGCTTTGTCAAGAGTCATTTCAAGTTCCTGTGGAAGGCATTCCTTGAAACAGGAATTCAAGATATCTCATATTGATATATCTTTAATAAAACTATCGGGAATATTTCCGAATTTGCATTAAGATGTTCTGTAACGTATTCATGGAACTTCTCTCTACCGTTTTGTTTATAAGTGAAGAATTTATGTCTTAGAAAAGTCAAGTTCTTCCTGGGTTGTCAGATTGTTCCTGTCGTCATTTTTGTCTGAAGTGAATGCTGTGAAAATGTCGCGACCTTTTACCCCTATGCATATCAATAGAATCGAAGTGGTAACCCCAACTATTTTGATTCTGTAATTCGCAGGAATAGGTTTAATTCTGTTTTCTGCACCATGTGTTGGCTAGATTTTCTTGATGGAATTTTATTTGTGGTAAAAAGTCCATAAAAAAAATAATACAATATTCTTTTGTTGTTCTAGCCTCTTGACACTATTTGATATATTGATGAACGGAGTAATGATGAGTCACGTTTGAATTCCAATGAAGGATAAACACAAGACAATAGACAAGCGTGTATTCAGTTAAAAAAATGTTCTATACAGAATTGCAAGGAGGTAAGTGACGTCACAGTAAAGGGGCATAATTGTTTCTCGGTGTTATCATTATCAAATGTAGTTAGTATGAGCTTTATTGTTCAGCTGGAGAATCAATAATGGTAAGAGCAACGCTACGTTGAAGCTGTTATCTTATCGGTCGCTTGTTCAATTCCTGCCACAATCCCATTTTCTTTAAATGTTTATTCTGACGACATTGACTAGGCCAAATGATACATTCACCGTGTAATATCGGGAGATCATTCCAAGTGGAGTTTCAAAGTAACGCATTTACAATGATTTCTGTCGGATTATATACCCATTTCTTAGTAATATAATTGTCGGCGCTGAGAAACAAATAGAGCAGAAATAGACAGTGAATGAACAAAATGAAACTTTGGAGATAAAACAGTTATTTGGACGTTTGGATATATATATATATATATATATATATATATATATATATATATAAGTGTGTGTGCGTGTGTGTGTTTGTTTGTACACATATATGTATATGAATATATGGATTATGATGATTCCGACGATACGAGAAATGAATGACAATATTGGGAGTTATGTTATTAATTATTGAATTTTATTCCTGGCGTTTCGTCCATTTTCTGGACTTCTTTAAAAGGAAAATAATGCGAAGAAATAAGGAGACAATTGTTTATAGGTGGAAATTTGAATATAACGAAAGTGTGTAAACCAGCTACACACACTTTCATTGTATTCAAACACTTCCACACATTTCCATTCAACACCTGATACAGATCAAAGAGGCGCGCAACGTTCCAGTAATACACAATTCTGTCTATCCACAATTCAAGTTCTGCCTATAAACAGTTGTCTCCTTATTTTTCCCCTTCGTTTACCTTGTAAAGTCTAGAAAATGGACGTAACGTCGGGAATAAAATTTCAGAAATACAAAACAAAATTTCCGTTACTGTCATTCACGTCTCAAACATGTATGTGTGTATATATGTACAAGTATAATCATGTGTGTACATATATTGTATTTCCTCGTGTATAAAGCGAGAATTTTAAGTATAAAAAAATCAAGATCGAAATTGGAGTGGCGTCGTATTATACTCGAGTGTAAAAAGTAATAACATACTGTATAGACATGTTACTGATTGTCAGCTACAAATAGTGGGGGTCGCATTATACTCGAGATTGCACCGTACCCGGGTAATTACAGTATGTATGTATCCTGGATCTGCCCCTGATGTTATAATGATAGTTCTCTTGGCGCGAGAGTGATTTTTTCTAGTACTCTGAACTAATCTTAAAGTAAACACTTCGAATTAGACTTTGAAGAAGTTAGAACCCGTTATGTATATTCTGGTAATAAGCAATTTTAATTTTCACTCGTAAAATGAAATGAAATCTTAATTTTTCGAATGCCAATGAAAGAAGATAAATTACCGAGAGTGAGATCAAAGAAAAATAAATACCTGAAGACACAGATGAGATGTATTATTAATCTAGTAACTAATTAAAAATAATCAATCTCGAAATTGTAAATATCAGCATGAAGTAAGCAGATTTTTTTTTTCACGAGGAGAAAAGAAACAATCAAATTACTACACTGTGAAATGTTTTTTTTTTCTTGCAATTTCTTCTGATTCCTGGAAATTTTACAGAAAAAAAAAATCAGTTTGCTAACTCATCCAGCAATTCGAACCTGCTACTCACCTGATAGCTCTTTTAAAACACTAACAGTATCACGAATCAAGTAGCTACTACCTGGGATTTTCAAAAACGATGCACCTTTAAGCTAAGGTTTGCTAATGTAATTTTTTTTTGCTCTTAGTAGCCGGCCAAAATGCTGTTTTATACGTCTAAAAAAAATGGTAGGAAATTAGTTTAGAATAATAGACAGAACGCATTAACCATGTAGTTCTTCTTGCACACCTACACAACGATAAAGAGCGAGAGACATAAAAGCAAAAGCTCAACACAGGGGGGGGGGGCTAAGAAAAAAAAAAAGAAGAAAAGACAACGAAGTTGGATCCCTTCTCTCTGTTTCTTTCTTGTTTTTCTCTTTTTTCCACAGCTACTAAAAGGCGTGAGTGAGTCACCGCTGAAATATCGACCAATCAGAAAGCATTATGCAAATCAGCGCCGGTCACGTGGGCTGGTTCAGTGGTCGCCGCCGCCGTCGCCGTCGTCGTTGGCGAACGTTGCTTTTTTTCTTATAGTCGAGGTCCCTGGCCTGACTACTTACTTTTTTAAATTAGTTTTTTTTTACTTACTTCTCATCACCTATAAAAAAAAAAATTGATCACTACATTCCTTTATCTACGTAGTGACCAGTGCTGCCTGTTGTGGTGGGGGCCTATAGGTATAAATTATTTTTTTTCTCAAAATAAAAAGCAGTATCCCCCTTGCGCGGTGAGAGTGTAAAAAGGCGCCGTCGCCATCATCATCATCAACAACAGCAATTTATTTTGATTTTCATCATCATCATCACTAGCAACAGCAGCAGCCACATCATTTGAGAAGACAGACAGCGGAGGACGTACCCTCATCTACCTGACTTTTACGGATACTTTTATAACATACAGAGGCCAAGCTCGGATAAAATATAGCCCCAACATGGAGCGACGACGTCTTGGTGATATGAGGATCGTTTTGGTATTAATATTTCTCTGTCTGTCTGGCTTGTGTGGTCGTTTTTCTGGAGTCTCTCTTAGCGCGGTCGCCACCCAAGCCGACGACCATCATGGCTGTGATCGTGTAAAAGAAAATTATATACAACAGAAGTTCGGTCCGGCCAAAGATGTCCCTGACGATCCTCAACCAGGTTCGTATAAACTTGCTATCTCTTTCTTCTTTCTTTATTCTAGTCAATGAACTCCGAGGAAAGGGCTGAAAATCCCGCACCAATTAGTATATCGTTGATTAATTCTTTAGTGTCAGTCAGTATCCATCTTAAAATATCAAGTCCGCCATAGATTAGCTTGAAGAAGAGGAAGATGTCAGAAAAATGAATGATTTTGCTCCCGTCTTTTTTCTTCTTCTTCTTATCATTATTCACCATGTGTTCATCCATTCTTCTCTGGGTGCCTCGTCGTGGTGTGATTCTTTGTAAGCTGGTCTTGCAGATGATTACTACTACCGATTTAGTGAGTTCGAATCTCACTGGGTGCCCCGTGCTTGAGGCCTTGTGCCAAAGCCAAGCTAAGCTAAGCGTTGTAAGTAATATCTATCCCTCTGATTTATTCAGTTTCGAAACGTTTACTCTCTACCTTTTATTACGGCTGTAGACATCCAGTCTCCATCATTGATGCGGTATAAACAATAAAGTATAAGTATCAACACTGCTGTTGGTCAGGATCGAAACCGCAACTTGGCGATTTCGTTTTTTCCATACACAGCTATTTTTGCTTAAGCTCATACGCCTCAGGGATTCTCAATACTTTGGAATTTTTCTCTCTATTTCGAGTATCGAACACCCTTTCTATCTTTCTTTATATCTATTATTGTTTAAATCCATTGTTTCTAATGTAGTGGAAATACGTATTATCGGTTTTTTCCCCGAGTAATCCACCTGAAGATGTGACTTGCGTGTGGACCCCTTTTTTCTCTCCATTTCAAATACCAAACCTTTCTTCTTGTATCTTTCTTTCTTTTACTTTATTATTGTGTGAATTTATTTGTTCTAATGTAATAAGAACATACATTGATGACTCAAACTGTCTAGTCTTAGAGAATCCACCTGAAGATGTGACTCTTATGTTCGTGTGGACCCGAGACTTCGCTATGACGTCAATTTTCTTCTTAGCTTGTTGTTTCCAAAGTGTAAAGGAAATAAATAAGACCTCGTATCTTAGATACAATCAGATTTATATTGCTATCTAAACATTTCTTTTTAAAATTTTTTTTTCTCTTCTAATAAACCTTGTCTCCATATGTCACCCCAGGAAATCGTAGTGAAGAAATAAAGTAGTAAATAACCCCAGTTTCCCTTCTTCCTAAGGCACATTAACATAAAAATGATGACATCTGTAATTTTTGTCAACACACACACTCACGACGGATTATTAACGTATTTACTCGTGTATAATGCGATAAATTATATATGAAAACTAGGGTAAAATTTGCGGTATAGTATTCTGCTCTGAAGTAGAAAAGAATGATAACATATATTACTGATCTTTAGCTACATGAAGTGGAGGTGGCTTATTTGTGATCGCATTGTGTCTAGTAAATACGATATATGTATAAAAAGGTGCGTGTTACTTATATTGGGGGATGCAGATGGGTACTTATTTATTTACTTATTTTTTTGAACTTTACTTCCGGAGCAAGTGCTTGAATAATCAATTAAAAAACTATTGTGCCCGGCAACAGATTTGTTTCATTATTCAGATCAGAAGTACAATAGATCCTGCACTTGTGGTCTGCGTCAACCTATAAAACTTCCTGAATTTTTTTTTTTTTTTTTTTTGCAAGTACAAGAAGAAAAAAATAGAAAATAAAAAACAGGATTTTTTAATTTTTTGAACAATAAATAAACGAACAGTAACAATCTGAAGGTCTTGAAAATGATAAATAAATATGAAAACTGGGCTTTAAAGTTCTTTGTATGAACTGGTCGAGAATAAAAAAAAAATTCAAAAAAATACATATGAATACGGTAAAATTTCGTTAACGTTTCGAAGAAAAATGATATAGGAATTTTTAAAATCGCTTTTTTCAAAAATGAATTTTACGATACAGTACCGATCTTACCTGAAGTTCTTGAAAATATTAATAAGTCAAAAATGGCAGAAAGTATTTGTAAAATTCTCGGTATTTAAACTTGATTATTAATGAAGGTTAAATACTTATGACAATTCTGTGTCGATGTAGGTTTATTTCAAGCCCCTTGGTTCCTGAACCCCTAAATTTGATTTAGTTGCTATCTGTACTTATTAGCTATCATCATCACATGATCAATTTTGTGGGATTAAAATGTGTCACCCTTAAAAGTTTTAATTCGTTTCAAATCGAATGTTCGATCATTTTTTTCTAGTATTTCCCCAATTCTGTCTTCTCTCTCTACTTAGAGATGGCTTGAACTCTTTCCCCGTGGAACTAGAATTCACCGTTTCGCGTCAATATGGTGACATCTGTACTATCTCTCTTTCTCTCTAAATATATATATATTTATTTCAGTTACCTTAAGATTTTATTATTTTTCTGATCAAAAGGCATTTTTCAGAGACAAATAACAATTTTTGTTTGTTTTTCCTGATTTTTTTTATGTGTGTGAGATTGAAATTGAAGCAAAAACCTCTAGGTGAAAAAACTAATATCGTTTTTCTTTAGCTGGAATGGAATCTTGGAAAATCAGGAAGTTATGTCCCTTCTTGAAAATGGTCCATAGGGTGCCAGGAAGATAGGGATGAGGAAACAGTAGTGTTGTCAATTATAATGTTTTTGGTTGCGTCTAGAAGTCAGAAATTGCTATTTTATTTTTCATTCCAGCTCACCCAAACTCTCTTGAGAAATTTACTAGACATATTAAAAGAATCAAAATTGATATCTCACCTAGAGTCATCGAATGAGTAATATTGAAAAAAAAATCTCTCAACTTAGTGAATATTGAAGATTAAACTCTAGTTCAATTAATCTATTAACGTTTAATATATTCCTAAAGAATCTAGATGTTTTCAAGGTGTCTTTTGACTCGATTTAAGATTTATACTTGAAAATAAATCTGACAACACTGGGGGAAATAGTCTACTTACCCAGATTTTGGGGTAGCTCTTTCCACTGCTTTAACGGAAACATTGATCATAATATTATTTATTCAATATACAAAATATCTTATCGGTTTTCTGAGGCTGCAAGGCGAATTAACTATACATATTTTACCATGGTTAATCTTGTGGTATTCCTTGATCAAATAAACTATCATGTTAACTCTTTAGAACGAACTAATCTAATTTTCAAAATTCTATCTTCCTACCCTGGAACCCAGCTTTTTGAGTAGCTTTTCTCCTCAACTTACTGAAACCCTGATTAGTTTGCGACGATTTTACACCAAATAAATTTACTTACCATATTTTTCGTAAGTGTTGCGATATTTATTTACTATACTATTGAGTAAATCATACTGCTAAATTTTATTTGCCTGAAACAATCTGATTCTTCAAAATTCATTCTGTTTAGTCAATAGTTGAGCTACTTCGCAAAGGCTTGAAGAAACTTGACGCTACGTTTCGTTGACGTAAAAAAGAACAGATACTAAACTTTGATCTTGAACTGAAGGGCGCAGAAGATTCATTCCAATCTGGACCCCTCTGCTCTGATAGTGCCGTCTTTAACCTTCTCTAAGTGTCAGGATTGTTGGCGCTTAGTATAAATTACTGTTGTCATTTGTGAAAAGATAAATGTTTTTTTGTTTTCTATTAATTCTTTGAACTTTGTCTGGTGGTGCCATCATAACCCCCCCCCCCCATCTGCTATATTTGATGACTCTTCTAATAGTGAGAAAGAGTTGCTACTGTTGCATTTTTGGGTCATGTTCCTCTTGCAATTTGCCATATTCCTCTTCGAAAATTGGGGAGGGGGGGACTTTTACAAGCGGGGAGGAGGACACTGCTTACACATCTTTGCACAGGTTCATTCATATCTCCACGTAAACCCATAGCTCGTTAACCACATCATCATCATCGCACCCTAGTACATCGGCTCACTTCCTACACACACACACACACACTGACTGGTGCTGCCTTTATTCTTGTACTCTCCTCCTACTCTTGTCATTTTCCTCTCCAAACTTTTTCAAATTTCTATTAAACGCACACACACAATTTATTTGGCTTCCTCATTGACATAGAAGGTATTAAAGTTAACCAATGGGCTTCGTTAATTTCATATACAGCGCACAAGATCCTTATAAATTACCCAAAGCCCCCTCTCCCGTTCGCCTAACTATCAGCATGTGCTAAAATACTTCCTTGTAAAGTAGAACCACATGTTTCCTCCTTTCATTCCCCTTAAAAAAGGAGAGGAATCAGCTTTTTAGCGTTATTGTATATCCAACTTAATCTAGATTTCCTTAAAATGACTGGAAAATAACTGAAGATTTATAGATAAATGAATTTGGCAATTATTATGAATTCCGTTCATATTTAGAAACTGATAATTAGGTAGGAGGATGATTGCTCTGTGGAAAACCAGGAGTCCGTTTTCCTTCTGATTAGTTTTGGTTTGTCACTAAAAGACGAGCCACTGTGCTAGTCACTATAAAAACAAGTACAAGTCAATTTGTTCTATTTATTTTTCCACCTCTTCCAATTGTCTGTTGACCTTTTAGTAAATGTTTTTATTTCCAACAATGGTTAAGAATTACCCAAACATAATACTTACATCTATGTATAAAAAGCAAAAGCATCCCTTCAGACTTCTTGTAGTCTCGTATCCACTCTCATTTTCTGAGTTGCCAATATTTAAAGCCGGTTGCCAGATTTGGGGGGCAGGGGAATGAGTGTTTAACCTCTCTATCTGAACAGTGTGGCATTAGGGAATGTAAGTATTGTGAAACTAGTGATTTCACGAAATCAATGAATACTTCAATGATTTTATGAAATCCCTAGTTTCAGTATGCGTGTAGTAATTGTCAAGCTAGTAATGCTGACTATTATTATTTTGATAAGTTCTATCCTCTCTGGATGGCCACATAACTGTGGCTTTGTGTTGAACTAAGATAAATTTGCAATTTATCAAGTATATTCTGATTTAGTATATACAGCTTATATGATAAGACTCAATGTATATCCATATTTTTTTGGTGAAGTGTAACTTTCTTCAGATACTACATTTTGATGCTAGGCTAAGTGCACAGATATTCTTGTCTGGGGCCGAAATGCCAATTAAAATGTAAATGATCCTGTCATTTTTTTATGGGTACTATGTTTTGTGCTCATATGTATATGATAGTGTTATATTATATAAACACTTATTTGAAATGATCTCTCTTGTTATTACATGGTCAATGTATCACTTGCCCCAGACAATGTAAATAGAATAAACAATTAGAGAAAATGGGGCTGCTGCAGGAATAGAACCTGCGACTGATTTCTGCTGCAGCCTCAATCTCTTTTAATTGTTCATTCTATTTATGTTGTCTGGGGCAAGTGATACGTTAACTGTGTAATGACAGGAGATCATTTCAAATAAGTTCCTATATAATATAACGCAGTTTATAATTATTCTGTCAGATCACATATAGCCATTTCTTGATATACACACACATATATTTATATAAGATATATTCTTTTTATGCACGTTGCTTGCTATAAAATAGTACTTTGAAAGAAATACAGTTCTTACTCTCAACCAAGAAAATATAAATGATAAATGCAGTAATTGCAAGAAGCTTAAAATGTTTTTTTGTTTTTTTTTTCTTCTTCTTTCACTTTGGTTCCTTGACTGGGAATTTGAGTAGGTGTCCATGCAATTTTTGGTCGAATGGCCAAAAGAATGTCTCCAGGTTTAATAGTTTCCAAATGTAGACTTCCCTGAAAGCATCCACCTCCATTGAATTCTTGTTTTTGAAATAAGGGTTGACCATCAAGCAAGATAATACCTGATGAGAAAACCAGGAAACTTGGCAAGCACAACACTAAGATTCATTTTAATCTAAAAACCTTTTCCCTTTTTTTTTTCTTCATTCAATAGGCTTCAGAATATTTTATTGTTGTAAAAATCAGGATTGTTTTAATTTACTTGTACACTCTAAATCTCTGGTATAAATAAAGGTTTTATGTTTGTCCTATGAAACCTATTTCATAAGTTATTCTAACAGAACCCAAAGCTTTCTTTTTTTTTCCCCCCTCTTGAAGCAGCCACTAAACCTTTTTAGACTGTAGGAACCCTTGAAATAACTTTCATATCAGTAGAAGAATATTAGATGTACTGCTAATTACACATCAGTGTTGGAAAATTTACATGTATGATAATCTAAAAGTAATTATCAGTATCCTATAGTGTACAGGAAGATGGTTTCCTATATGATTTGTTCATTTTGGTAAATATTCCGAGATACTCTATTTCAGTCCCCTTCTTATTCAAAGGACATTTGATATAAAATCTATGAATGGAAGTCATGCTCCTTGAAAAAATATTGGTTAGCTTAAGTTGCTCTTTCATGGAATAAATGTTTTTCATAAACTTCATATAATTATATAAAAACTACTGGTTGGCAAAAATTCTGTTGCTTCTTGTGTCATCAGGTTGAGGATGCTTACTAGTTTATATTAAAAAAACAAACTTCAATTGAAGTCTGGTGCTCTTTTCAATCCTGGTTAAAAAAAATTTCCAAATTTTCAACATCCTCTTGGGGGGGGGGGCTTTTGATTTAGATGTTTGTTTTTTTTTCTATACCTATATGCGGGAGGTTTAATACTTATTTTCATAATTCTGTTTCAATTTTAGTTTATTTTGTATATGCTATGAAATTAAGTGATCAGTCTTTTGATATTAAACAAAATTGATTCCTGTAAAAAGAAGAAAATGGCTGCTTTTACTGTGAAAACCAATATACGAATGAGTTTTAAATTTTTGAGAAGAAAACTTCTTTTGTTCCTAATATTGCTATAACCTAGGTAATAAAAAAAAATGTTTTCCTTTGTTATCTGAATGTTACTCATTGCACCTTATTTCCACATTCAGTTGGCCGGTTCACTTTTCGTGTTAATTACTGAATTGGAGTTGACAAAATCATATCAATGGTTCATGATAAAGTGATGAAAACCTGCTGCATTCATTTCCTCACTGGAGTGACCCGTCAAATATTTTATTAGATAGTAAAGCAGTATACTCCTTCATAGCATGGAGAAATCTTTCTGCAGTTCGATATCATCCTTGAGTAACGCACAAAATTTAGGAACAAGGCACAATGAACGGCACGCAGATAACGAAGAAGTACCTAACTTTTCTGATGAAATCTCTGGGCCAATGGCATTTTTGACAGCCCTGACCCACTTAGCACCATGGCGCTGCTGGGGGATGGGGTAGAACAGGTCCTCCTTGTCATTCTTATCTTCTGCCACAAAACAGCAACCTTCAAATTCTTGAATGCAAAAATAGTCCCACTTAAGACGAAATGTGCGTTTTTATTCAATGAAAAATCCTGTGAACAAGTGTTCTCCTCATAGGAAAACCTTTTTTTTTTTTTTTCCCCTGTTGCCTCTTTACAACAACTACATTACAAATTTGTAACATAAGTGCATATGATTGAGGAAATTCCTGAAGAAGCCTTCTATTACACTCTCTGAGATTAAACCATAAACTCCAACCCCCAAGTGGTACTACTTGAAACTTGTACATATCTGCCCATCAACAAGTGCTTTCTTTTTCTTTCTTTTATAATTTTTTTTGCTTTTTTAGTGAACAGAAGACTTGACTACAAATTGCTTCTTTTTTTTTTTTTCTTTTCTTTTCTTTCTCCAAGATGGCAATTGCCTTTTCCTTTTTACCTATTTCTCTGTCATTGTCTGCAATTCGTTCGGACTCTCCTCATCTTTGTATGTACGTGTTTTTTTTTTTTTTTTCCCCCACAATGCATTGGTCATGTACCATCCAGACCCCTTCAGGTGTCGTTGTCTTGTGGAAGGTTATCAAATCTTGTTCTCCTCACATGCACAATGTATATGAAGGGGGGATGTGTCCCCCCCCCCATCCATGGAACAGAAGGAAGTTTGTCCTAACAAACCTCATACAATGATTTAAATACTCTGTCTGACACTATTATAAACTTAGTTATTTATAGCAGCCACTTCTTGATCTTCAGTTTGACCATTTTACTTTGAGAAAATCATTGTTGATGCCTCGCCTTAAAAGATGGGAACAATTTATTTTATGAACTATTCTGAAGAATCAAAAAAAAGTATCTCTTGATTGGAAGCAATTCTTTTACTAAACAGCGTATCAAAGCTTTCAATTGCATTCTGGATGGCCAATGCCAGGTGCAAAGCACTCAAAGGGTCCCCTGATTCGGCTTACCAGATCAGCGAATGCCTGGGATTTTTCCACTCTATCCTGGTCTGTAAAGATTTAAGCACTGTTCATTGTTACATCAAGAACAGATTATTTCACATTCTGGATCACTTAGAGAGTGGATGGTTAAATGTCTTTTCCTCTAAGTTTTTGTCAATTGAACCCCCCACCCCCCGCTAAAGCAGTTTATGGGTTAGGGGGTTTTAATGGCAAACCATCGTAATTTAATGTAAGTTGAGGAAACTGGGGAAGACTTGGGAATCAATTTATTCTACGAATCAAGTGGAAGATTTTGTCCACTCCTATCGAAGCATAGATTTTTAAATGCATTTTTGCCAAATTTGTTTTATTGGAATAAATTGTAAGTATTTTTAAAAGTTATGCTTACAGCTGTACGTCTCCTTATTACTTGACTTTTTGCTCCTTCCGATATGACTCGATAGTCTGTATGCGCATGATCCAATGAGTTCACAAGATTCATTGAATGATTAATGCTTTCATGTCAAAGTCTTATGCTTTGAATATTCCAATGGATCATTTTAACATCCTTCCCCCTAAACCAGTCTAGAGGGGAGGATGTTCAAGTGATCACAAATTTCTTTAAATCTGTTTTCTCCACAAAATTATTACGAATAAATTTAGCTACTTGTGAGATCTGTAACCATAAGTGCTAAGAGACCATGAAAAGAAATAAAAACAATGAGATTATTGTTTTGTACAAATATGAATCGACTGCAATTACTGCATATTAAAATGAGAATTAATTAACCAGCTGTAATTGAAGTGAAGATTCATTTCTATGAATCTCATTAGAAACAAAATGGATGTTATTCATTCTGTTTTAGATCTTGAACAAAATAACTAACTTCTAACCTTTCCTTACAATATTCTGCAATATCACCTTTTCCACTTGTGTAGATGGGCATTCTTAAAACTGCATCCAGGTAAGCAAGGATTTAAAGTCTCTTCTTACTTGTCTGGATCATATCTGCACTGTTTTTTCCAGTCCTTCCTGGAACTGGTTCAGAGTAGTACTATTGACTCTTGGAGTTCCCGGTGGGAAAAAGTCATTTGTCGCTACAATATGTGGCACAAAGGCTTGGAGACCTTCTTGGAATGTCCCCTAGTGACTCAGTAGCCCTTTATCTGATTTTATTTAATTGGATCAACTCCTTCTATTGTGAAGATTAGTTCTCTTGCACCAACACAAGATTTGTTCTTTCCTCCATCAGGCAATACCTGAAGAATAACTATATTTTGGAGAAAATCTGTGGAATTAAATTTTCTCCCTAATGTTTGATTTTAAAGATTCCGTATCATTTCTTGTCCCCCCCCTTCTACTAGAGGTATAATATTTTCTGAGAAATCAACTTTGATTCATTTAAATTCTCATTTTTTTTTATCTTGCATTGCTCTTAGTAATTATTCTAACATTGTTACTAAAGATCATTTATCTTTAGGGATCCTATATTTCAGATAGAACAGAAGTTTCTTAACCATCAATTATTGTATTTGACAGCCTATAAGACCCCCCTCTGGGGGGAGGTTGGAAGATATACATAACCTTTATTGTCCAGCTCGACATCTGCCAGAACAGAAGGATTTGAAAACCTGGATGATTTATTTTTTCTTGATGAATGCTGAAATGTAGAGGGGGGGGGTCTTATTGGGCATCGAATATGATATCTGTTCTACCGGTGACTTTATTTCCTTTGTCTTGGAAACTGTCCAATTATTACTGTTGTGTATTTTAAATATTTAGTTTAATTTGCAGAAAGTATTGTAGCAAATTGAGTTGGTTTTGCTTTGCTAGGCAAATTTGTCTTCATGAAATATTTGGAATTGAAGTGAAACCCCAAAATTTCTTACTCACCAAAATCACACCCCAAACTGACCCTATTTATCTACTAGAATTGCACCCCGAACGTGCCTTCCAATTATTAGTTGTCTGTTTGCACAAAAATATAATGTTTAAAACAAATTTTTTTTTCTATTCCAAAAGTATGTGTGCACTGCTCAAAATTAAGGTGTAAGTGATGTACAAATGGCGTTTTGAAAATCTGACTTACTAGTTAACGAAAACAATCAATTGAGAGATTATTTTCAATAAGTATCCTTAAAATATATTATCAATACATGTGTAATCATAAGGATGATTATTAATTACTATAAATTTTAGGCTACTAACCTTTTCTGCATGCATTAATTTCACTTGTGCACTGGTTTCAAAATGTGTGAGGGCAAACCCTATTTTTCAACTGACAAGATTTTGGAAGGAAAAAAAAAAACATCTTGAAAGCAAATGAAGTTCAAAAGCCTTGGCTTGGAATGGTGTTGACTTCTTGAGTTTGAGCAAATTTGGAAGTTTGCCATTAGTTTAGATATGAAGGCAGTGACTTGGAATTCATTTGATTAAAATTCTTTTTTCCTCCTCTTGAAAAGTCGCTTCTTTTTGTTTAACTTCATGTAGATTTGAAGAGTAATGACGGTTATCATTTTCTTCTAATAATTATTTTTGTTCGGTTTACTTGGAAAAAAAATTTTGCATGCCGAAGGGTTAATGTGCTACAGCTGTGCAGCCCTTATTCAAAACTCCTCTCTCTCTCTCTCTCTCTTTTATACAAGGAAATAAATTTGACTTGGTTCGTTTATTTGCAGATGGCTCTCATTTGCCTAACGAGAACTGCTAGTCGTCCATCTTCCTTGCCTCACTAATAAATCAAATGATTATTTTTCCCTTCTCTGAACACTTTTTTTTTTTTTTTTTAATTTTTATTTTAGATCTCCCACCCTTCCTTAGAAGAAAAAATGTTTTATTAATAATTGCTGTATTTCCTTTATAAGTAGATCTGTATTTATTCATTTCAGGTGACTCAATTCATCTTGACTTACATTGTGTAGATTCACTCTTGTTCTAATCAGGACTTTTCATATTTTTTTCATTACTTTGCTATCATAAAAATGATATCATCTCGATCCACGTGATAAAAATTTCCAATAAGTACACATTGATTCGGATCGGAGCCCATTTAATAATTTTGATCCTAGGTAAAAAAGGGCACGAGTGAAAAACTCGGAAAATATGGCTCCTTTAATTAAAACACTGATATCTTGAAAAAAAAAAAACCCCAACATTAATTTAGTGTGATAAATTGAATTAAATGTCAAGGGATGTTATTTTTTAAAACTCAGTTAAGTAACTGTGTCTGATTACCTCTTCGAAGTAATGTTATAATGCTAACACCTTACCTTAGAAAATTATTATTAATATTCTAAACTCACTAACTAATCTATCAAACTGGAGAAACTCTTAACTACTTGAGCAGATAAAATGATGCTCGTAACATCCTAAACAAAAATATTATTTATTAGCCTCTTTATTCATTTGTCCATACTCGGTTTTTTTTTTTTTGTTTTTTTTTTCTCTCTTTGAGGTGGGTGGGGGGCGGAAATTTTATGCCATTTTCTTCCAAGTTTTTCACTTGTCATTCTTTTCTTCCGGGGACATCATAGATGTCAAAACTTGACCAGATCTTTGAGAAAAAAATGTTAATGTTTTACTTTTTGCTAAAATATATATTCTACTTCCTTTTGAAATCAATCTTTTTATCTTATAATGTGAATTTGAATAAATAAGGAAGATAATCCATCAAAAAATAGTCATAGTTTATCAATCTTCACGTTGTGAATATTGGAATTTTTATTAAACTTTTCTGCAAAATTAGTTTCTTCTGTTAGTAATTTTTTTTTTTTTAGTGCCTCCAAAGCAAATGTGCATGATATTGTAACTATTTTCTCTGTTTTTAAAAAAAAAAAAAAAATTAAAACTCATATTTGAATTAAAGGTCGAGTCTGTCACTCTTATCAAGTATCAATGGCAGCCATCAGTTCCTCTCTCTTTCTACCCTCTTATTAATGAACACGCTCCTCTTCAGATTACTACCTAACTTTTTTCTTTCACTCTACACCCTTCCTATTGAACTACCTTTCTATTCCCTCCCTTCTCCTTCCGCCCTGTCTGGCACGCATATAGTGTCAGTAGCTGGCATCAGCCGAGCCTGCTGTTGTGCACATGATAACCGTCAGCTAAGCGCGGACTGGTATACTTGTAATTCAACTTGGAGTTGTGGTGTAACTATTGTCATCTTCAAACATAGCAAATACCCATCTTGTGCACTTCACTGATGCTGTTATTATATCGGTCAGGAGAGGGTGGGACGGTATGCACCCCCCACTGAAAGACAGACAGAAAGGAAAGGAGAGTCTCTTTATGTAGAATATGTAATTCTAGCTTAGCCCATCTGAGTCTCTTCTCTCTCCCTAACCCTAACGGCAGAGAAAATGCTGGTAAGAATCCCCTAGCAACTCCACCCTCTCGTCTGTCTCTGGTCCTCGACAAAGCCCCTCTCCCAACACTCGACTCGCTATAACCTTTTCCTTTTGCACTTTGGATCCCTCGTCTGATGAAATGAACCCACGAGCCTAAAAGAAGGTGGTTGGACTATTCTACAAGCTGTGGACCTTGCTACCGAGGAGACGAGACGGATAATAATGGTTCTTTTCACTTCCTCCTTTATTCTGTCTCCTCCTTCCTTCTCCTCGCTCTCCTCCTCCTCCTCCTCTTTTCAATGAAAAAGCACCCTACTAGCCCCCCCCCCGCCCCTTTCGTCTGGTATTGATTGTGGATTGGTGGTGGTAATTGTGGTTGTATTTTAATTGCTGTTTCATTTTTCTCTCAGGCTATGTGCTCATTTAAGACAATTCTTAATTCATGTACATTTAATTCTTTTATTTGTCACAGTTTGTGTTCATGACTTTTTGAATGTATCGTTCTGTTTGGGCATTTGAAAAGAAAAATAGCCCCCCTCCCTAAGAAAACCTGAAAGGTTTTGTTTTTTTTTGTTTGTTTTTTCTTCTTCTCGGTTCCAGTTTTTTTTTTTTTTTTTTTTTTTTTAAATAGCTACCCATTTCTTTCATGGGTTTCTGAGTATACGTTAAGATAACATATTCTGCGTAATTTTTTTTCTATTCTTCATTTTTTTTTATCTATACTGCACAAAATTTCGGGAGGTGCAGGTGGTCTAACGGTTATCAGAATGGGAATCAGAATCGGTGAACTGTGTTCAAACTCTGCCTGAGGCAGCATTCACATCGCACTAATGCCCTTGGGAAAGACATGAAGCTTTCTCGCCTCAACCTCAACGCAACACCTATAGTGCAAGTTGAAAATTCAAAAGAAAGAAAACAAAACGAAACAGAACACTCTCACTCAAAGTGAGGCATAGAAATCCTGAATGATCAAAAAGCAGTCATTTGCAGAACCCCTGTACTTTGTCCGTCCCCTTCGTTTGCCCCCCTCCCTTTTTTTCCTCTCTATTCAACCCTGCAACCCTGATACTTGCAATGTAGAGATCAAATGGAGCAGGGACTAATTCATTGACAATACTGTGCACATTGTTGTGCAGATTTTTAGGATGCGCTACCCTCATCTTCATTCAGTGTGTCTTCGGTTGTTCTTTGTGAGCCCCTAGCTGCTGCGGTTGTCGCTGCAGGCCATGGCACAAGGACACCTTTGACTCAGCCTATTGAATAGAATCCAGATTGAACCTCACTCCCATGTCCATTCACTGATCAAATAGATAATAAAAAAAAAACCTTTGCTGTCTAATCATAGGTATTTTCTAACCACCTTCTGTTTCTTTTAGCCAAACATTTTATTCGCTTGTTTCATCTTTGTTCATTCCTGTAAACTCCATGTGAAATATAGGGTTGCAACCACCCTGCTGCAGTTTGAGTAGCAAGTAGGTTTTGCGGGGGTGGAGTTGCTAACCCCATGCCCAACCATACTCCATTACCCAGGCTTGGGACCACCTATAGCGATTGCTGAGCTGTAGGTTAGTGGTTTTTTTTGTTTTTTTTTTTCAATGAAAATTGCTCCAACTACCCAACTATTAGCTGGAAATAAGAGTTGATTCATGTCTTTCCTAAGGACATTGGTTTAGAGTAAATAGAAGCAGCTTTGGCCGGAACTCAACTGGGTCTCCTTGTTCTGTTTTCCATTCCTGTAACTGTTACACCACTCCGTGTATGTCATGTGGAGAACCGCTTATAACGAATCTCAAAAGTTCCCATTTGTTTTACAAGTCCAGTTGATTGAGAATAGCATTCTTCTTCCTTTCTTGACTCTCTTGCACTTTGCAATGGTACCTCAGATGTTGAATATAGTTCTGTGCTAATGTGTGGGTTTATTCTAGTCATCTGGAAATCAGTTTCAAGAGAGTATGTGCAATACTGGCAGAATCAAGAATCGTTATTGCGGAATATTTCTTTTTTTTTCTTTTTTTTTTTCCCCTCCTTCCATATATATATATAAATATATATATACATATATATATATATATCATGGAATCTTCCAAATGCATCACTTACTGACACTACTTATGTTGTTGCAATTATTTGGTAAAAGTGAATGATTTAAAAATAGGTATAATTTGATAATGGAGTTGTGTGAGTGTCAAAGTGGTTGATGGTGTGGACAAGAGAAATGTTCACTCCGCACTGAGGAAAGGCATGAATCCATCTTACCCCACCCAGCTATGGGTGAAATAGTGGGACAGACAACCAGTCTAAAAAGACGACCCAAACCAGTGAGTGGAGCCCTTAACTTTGACATACTTTTGGCGGTTCCCACAACCAAGCTGACATCAAACGCACCGTGCTTCGTTTTTTCTTTGGACTACATTAGTGAGGCCAAGAGGGCAATTCTGTCAACTGGGTGTCCCACGATTTCACCTACACTTATGCCCTTGAGAGATAACTTTAGTGTCATTCCATTGTCTACCGAAACAGAAGGAGGCCTTCTTAATTAGATAATGCTCTGGCTTTTATAAAACAGTCTTGATGCAAAAGTTGTTATCTCACAACTGATAAAGCCTCAGGTTCACTGTGGAAATAATCATCAGTGTTTGTAGTTTTGGATATTGATTGTCTGAAAATTGTGGAAAACAACTTAGAAGCTACACCCAAATTGGTTTCTAGTAACTCTTTTTGGATTCTGTAGAGGATAGATATTTGCCATTACTGTTCTGGTTGACACCGATTTGGTAAGCTTTTGGTAATTTGGTAATGCTAAATGTTTTCTTAATTAAAAAAATAAAACATAACTGTACGTATATAACTTACAAGTTGGAGTACTTGGCTATGCTAAGTTGAGTATTTGAAAAGTTGAAAAGAAAGCTTTCAGATTTCTGGGGGGAAAAAGGTCTCCTTCACTTTTGACCCCTTCAAGGTAAGGGTCCAATTTAACATTAGTTACATAGGGAAGGTTTTAATATAAGTTTTTTACAATGTCCATTGAGTATGTATGCCAAATTTGGTTGGGCTGCACTTATGTTTTTGTGGTTTCTATAGCATGAAAAAGAAATGGTATGACACCATCATCTCTCCCATATATATATATATATATATATATATATATATATATATATATATATATATATATATGCACACACATTTTCTAATGGTATGAAAAATAGGAAAGTATATTTTTCGGAGATGAAAATTATTTGTTTGCTTATGTTTTTTAATTGGTCATATAAAAAATGATTTATAAGAGGTGGAAAAGTTGATAGATACGTGTCTAATTTCATGCTAAAATAAACGTCGTAAGTTATTGAATTTAGAGTTCTTCAATCTGGTACTGAACTGCATTATGTTTTTACAAATTCAGCCGATCAAATCTGTTTATAAACTGCTAAATCATGCTTCAAACCACTGTTTGAAATTGAATCTTAGAACTGTAGTGGCAGGTCCACTAACCGAGGGCGGCAGATTTGAAACGTGCCAACCCTGGGAGTGGCCAGACCGCAGAGCGCTGGATTAGAGCGAGAGAGAGAAAGGTACAACCTGTACCAGATTTTTACTTGGGGATGCACTTTTGTAGATTTTCACAATGTGTGCGAGTGTGTGGCGGATGCTATGATTCAAACAAGCTGTTCTAATATGCTAATGCATCACAGAGAATCTCTTTGTTCAAATTAAAGCCTTCTTTTATGCCTGAGCGATTTCAGTCTCTTCAATTCACATGCAATGGCTTAGTTTACTCTGAAGATGACAGCTCTCACCATGAGGACAATCTATTATGTTCATAGACAGTCCTTTCTCTCCTATGACAAGTACAACTACACGTCTGCAAATGAAATCCAAATTAAACTCTTGATGTTGCTGGCTGATAGCTGACATAACTCATCAACTGAATTCATAATTAAACTTTATTGATTTCTAATGATAATTTGATTTTAGATAATTTTAGATAACATTGTTAAAAATGACAATAACAATTTGAAAATTGTAAACAATTTTACTAAAGAAACAGAACATTCCACTTTTAACTGAGAGTAGCCTAATGGTTAATAGCATGGAAAAGGGAATCTGTGAACGGTATTATAACTCCAGCTGGAACAGTTTGCATTCACTTTGCACTAATGCCTATGGGAAGGGCATGAATCCATCTATTCTCCCTCCCCTCTCTCTTACGTATGGGTAAATAGCAGGGGTAGACTGACTCTTCACTCAAACCCCTTGTCCAGTGTTCTTGAAACTTAGAGATGATCAGGTTGTGAAGCTTGGATAGGTCCTGCAAGCTGAAAGTGGATTATTATAAATTATTCAAGTAAAATAAAGATTGAAACAAAACAAATGGAATAATGCAGCTGTTGTCTCTTTGAATTTAGGTTGAAGATCTGTGCTCTGAAAGGGGTTTATCTTCAGTTAACTGATATCCTCAGAGTTTTCTCACTGGAGGCTGGAGTGGACTTTGTTTTCTACAGTAAACATGAAATTAATCTCACCTAATATAGGGGAATGAACACATATGTCACTGTTTCTGTTCTGTCATGTTGAATCGAACGGATGTAAAAAAAAATTGATATTTTCCTACTGTGATATAAAATTACCACTAAGTGATCAGTGAGCAGCTCTCTTGCTAAATGAGCCAAACTGATCAGTCTTACTGATCTATGAAAAATTGTTAGAAATATACAAGGGCTTATTTCATTCTAATAAAAAAACATATTTATGAAATAAACATTTCCTTACTGTTGTTTAAGGTCAAGACGGAGTGATCAGTAGTCTACTCTCTTATCGACTGAACCAAACTGTTAAGTCTTGGATATCTACAAAAAAATCATCTTACAAGTATTCAATTTCATTTGAATACATTTATACTTTTTTTTTTTTTTTCATTTATTATAGAAACAATACAGAAGTTTCTGTAATCATCTCCAGTCAGAGTAGAAGTAGTTTGATCCCACAGAAGCCAGGCTTGGATTTTTTTTTGGGGGGGGGGGGTCTTTTTCCCCTTTGGAAGCCAGAATTAGAAGCTGTCATGTTTCTGGAAAAGCTGGAAAGAAATTGCTGCCTGTTTGATTTTTTTTTTTTTCCTTTTCCTCCTTCTCGCAGTGAATGAATTTTAATTTTTTTTTTTTTTTTTTTTTCTTTAAATTTGCACTTTCACCTTTCGAATCAACCGACAGATGAATATTGATTATCTCTGCATAATTGAGTTCATGTATTTAACCCTTCCTGTTCTGTTATAATTCAGGTCGGATAGAAAGATGAGAAGGGGGTTGCCGATTGGCGTAACTGTTACTGGTGCAGAAAGTGAAATAGGCAGATGGAGTCGAAGTTTCAGCCAAGGAGCTCATGTTCACTGATGTCCCTTCTCCCCAGCTATGAGTAAACAGCAGGGCGGTTGGAGTCTTTTTGCTCCATAAGGCAATTCAAGGTTACTCTGAGAGAAAAAAAAACTTACAGCTAGCAACTCTGCTCCATTAAGCCTACTTGCTACTGAAACCACCAAGTGACCCTATGCTCCAAAAAAAGTCTACAGGAATTAATGCACTTGGATGTTTGTACTTGAAATAGGCTTTTCTGACAGCAGTTAATTGCGTCATTAAGCCAGCTTCAGTTTAGTTGAGGTGGGATTAAACTAATAAGAAAATTGGTACTTAAATTTGGTATGGCCGATATCAGAATTAAGATTATTCTTGAAAATGTTGATATTCTCGGATGTGACCGTCTTTCTTTTCACTGAGGCTGTTTCATGTGTTCACTACTCTTATTGAGAAAGTATTTGTAATTTATGGCCATGTCCTCTTGTTTTACTGTAGGTACATGAAGTCAGTATTAACAACTATGAAGATGAAATGAATCTTTTTACCCCGCTTGAAAATGACAAATATCCAAGTGTTTTTTGCCCTAGTCTTCCAGCAGACAGCACTGACTACATAACCAAACACAGTGCTTGTCATTATGGATATAGCTTCAGATGAAGATTTTTCAATGAGAAATCAGTCTTCTTTTAGTGATTTATATGTTTGATCATGAATGACTAGCAGAAACACCTGGTCTTGCCCAGGTTAAAATAAATATGATCGCGTCAGTTTTTGACACTTGGTATCAATTACTTTAAGAACATGTTTACTCTCCATCTGGGTCTGGGAATGCTGATTCAGTCAGAATGGTGGTCACCAAGCAATTCAGAAAGGGTGTGCGTGCATTGCTGCCGATGCCAAATGATCTAGCTGGGTAGGATTTGAATAACCTCAGTTTATTATTCCTGTTTAACCTATTAATTCGGGTATCTATCTCCACTAGTGATCGGAAAAACAAATACAAATTTAGGACAAACCTGGCTGCTGCATTGTCAAACTCCACCACAAATTCTATTTCAACTGTAGATGATTACTGTTACTACTTTTCTACTTGTATAATGTATAAAATGAAAATGTCTTTGTTTTTTCCTTTTTATTTTTTATATAGAATAAAAATATTGGATGAAATTGAATTGCAACTGCCGAGTCGTGTTGAATTTTTTGTTTGTTTGTAATCATTTGAAATATTTGTAACGTAAATTTTCATAGATGTGTAAGACATGTCAGTTTGGCTCAGTCGGTGAGTGAGCTGCCTAACAATCAATTGATCATGATTTCAAACCACAGTTGGGGAATGTTAATTTTATACATGACTGGATAGACTGAAAATTTGCCCCCTTGAATAAATAAGGATTGTCATTATCATCATGGCGGAAAAACAGGGTCAACTCCAGCCTTCGACTTTGAGTTTGACAAAATTATAGAAAGCAGTTACTTCAATAATATTAGTCTTTTTTGTTAGAACTAGTGGGATCATAAAATGTGAGCCAAAGTTTGATTGACTCTACCAAAGATTTTCTGATTATTATTTATTTTTATTTTCAATGAATAATTTATGATTGACTTTTAATGAAATACTCTATCTGATTCATCAGAAATCTCATACACACACATATAAACTGATTTAATGTCCATTGAATGGTAGGCAATTGAAGAAATGCCAAATGATTAACTGTCTATAAGATTTCTTCATAGATGATGTATGATTGTAAATGGAATAAATCAAATTTTCTCTTGGGAATTGAATGGATTTATTTCTCTTGTCTTTTTATTGGGTGTATAAATTAAACCTTTTAATCTGTTACTGACCAAATAAGTCATTTTATTTATTTTGTTCTGGTAAATTTGATGTAATGAATTGAATTTAAGAGAAATGATCTTTCAAATTAATTCGAAGAGTCACTTTTGAGCATGTGAAGAGTTTTTAAAAGTGCCGATGATAATCAATATTGGCTACCTGATGCTTGGTTATAGTTGTGGTGAGCATGGAGTGAATGTATATAAATACATATATGTATATGTAAAAACATTATTTTTCTTCACATTACGTTTAACTCCTAGAATTCATCTTGGCAAATTTAAATGTTAAATCAAGGGTAGTCATTTCTCTTTGAAGTTACTTCCTTTAGTAATTTAGTAATTTCAAATTTTTTTGTATCTCAATTGTAGTCATTGAAGAGTTCCACAGTATTATCAAGTGGTCCATGAATCCTGGAGTTATTACTGATCTTTCTTACCAAGTGGTACTTATAAGACTCTTTAAAACTAACTTTTTTTTTATGTCGTGCAACAAGCAAAAAAGGGATCATCTCTGCTTACATCATTGATATTTCAAAGAGGTAATAGCAGAAATTCCATAAGGTGTCTTTGCAGTTTGAGAATTGTATGAAAAGTTCTTGATATTTCACTAAAATAGGTGGCTAGTAAAATCATGTTATTTTTTAATAATGGCATCCCTTTTCCTTTTCCTTTTTTTTTTTTTTTCTTCCTCTTTCTGCTTTTGACCCCGTGAGATGTATATATATTAACATCATTATTCATATATATATATATTAAGAATTTGTTATTGATAAATTTTCTACTAGAAGTTATTCCTCTTTTACCTTGGATTTTCTTGTATGCTATGGTTCTATGCAATAAGAAGACGCATGAAGTTGTCTGTGGCTAAATTCTAGTATATGTTTTAGAATTGGGGCTTTAGGCTTATTTATTTTCATTGAATAGCATAGTTTTTCTTTCACTTTTTCATTAGATCTGTGGATAGTAAGATAATTTGAAATGGTTGTCTACATTTTTTGAGATGCAGAAATACTGATGCTTGTTTATACTTAGATGTGTGTATTCTGAGGATATACAGAAAGCCTTTCATTTTTCTTAATTTATTTATTTATTTTATTTTTATATCCGGAAAGGTTGTTATAATGAGTTGTATGAAAAGGTACCCAAGGTTATGAAAACGGGTATCAGTCTATTTGCTTCATGTCATTTTTTTAAAATTTTCTTTTTTTACTCTTATGAAAAAAGTGTGAAAATGGCATTCAGCGGATCCCGTTTCTCTTCTACTCCCCAGTCATCTGTTCCTGCCATCACTCCCACTCCTGATGACTCAGCCTAATGTACTATCATCACCATTTTAGGGTCTGGGAATGCTCCAAACGTTTCCTATTCAAATCATTGGTAATTGCATCTTTGCTTCATACCATTTTGGCATACAAAAGATTTATATTTTCAGATAGCGGGGGAAACCTGTATTAGAACTGGTAACTTATTCCTTCAAGGCAGACAATAGAAGCATTCTTTTGATTCTTTTTCTATTTTTACCTGGCTGATGATATAAAACTCTGTCTGTGTATGTATGTATGTATAGTATCATAAAAATCCAACCTATTCCTTATAATGTCGAATTAATTGAATCATAAAGCTACGTCAGCTTATTGGCAGTTAATAATTATTTAGCATCTCCATTTTGTGTCTTTTATAATTTCATTTCTGCAGTCTGCAATCTTCTTCTCCTCCCCCAAGCATGAGTCGTCTTCTTACCTTTTCAAACGATTCTGCATGGCTTGCAGCTGCTGTTGCCGTTGCTGTATCAGCAACAACAACAACAACAACGAGAAAATCCGCAAATCACTAACGTTTAATGCATCTGCATTGCATAGATGCAGACAAGAAAAATCAATGGCTTAAAAGCTAGCAGTATCAAGACGTTCAACCTGAGTCAGGTTTATATAAGCACCCAATCCTATGGGTTCTGCTGCACTTAGCCTCTCCCCACTTCCACGATGACATCGCAGTCTTTTATTTAAAGAAGGGATCGCTTTCCCAGACACTTTCAGCTTTCTTATTGATCTTCTTTGATTGAATAAGGAATCAGTAAATGCTTGAAAATGAGATTTCTCTTGCGTATCATTAGTTTTTATCTCAGATTATAACAGACTTGCTAAATCAAGCTTATCTAGTAATGCTGATTCTGAAATGCGGTGGAATTTAAATTGTAATTTTGCTATAGATAATGCGTTCTTGGAAATGGTAGCTTTTCTTCTCTTTCTTTTATCCTCATCACTGAATTGGAATAAGATGCTGTAAAATATGATTTTGAAATAATAAGACCAAATCTGTGCATGTTAGTACAACATGACTTTGGGAGGTTGCTCAAAATTTCTAATGTTATGTTATAGGAAAGATTAGTGTATATGTGAAAAGAAGAAAAAAATGTAATATTGGAAACGCTCTTAAACTATTTAAATGCATTAAGTGCTTATCTTAAATCTAATACTGTCATGATTATAAGTCTTTCTGTGTTTTTGCTGAAGATCTGCTTTTCTTCTAGTATCAAATGCAAATAAACAGACACTGAATTCTCAAATTGTTAAACTATATATATATATATATATTTTTTCTTCTTGCAATCTTTCTATTCAAATAAGGAAAAGCATTTTTAGAAAGTCAGTTATTAATGTAATGTGCATCTTTTCTTTCTTTTTTTTTTTTTAATATCTCTTTTTACAAAGGTTATGAAGTCTCTCTATTTAAATGAATTGACATTTAAGTTTAGGGCTACCACATTTTCTTCATGTGAGCAGTTGAGTTGGACAGTTAATCAGATTCAAAGATTGGAACCAATTTGAGAAAAATGTGGACCTAAAATAGAATTCAACTGCTTGATTTAAATCCCCTTTAATGAACTTGTCATTTGGCAGATGTGTGGGTTATAATCGTCAGGGTTTTTTTTTTTTTTTTTTGTTATCTGTCTAAGGAATTTGGGAGTTCTGTCTTTGGTCCTAACCAAAAGTTATCTTTCATTATTTCAAATTTTGGAAGCCTTGAAAGATTGGGTTGTATTTTTCTCTTTCTCGTCCCCATCAACAAGAAACACAATTTGCGGTGTGGGTTTAGGGTCAAATTTGAACTGCAATTTGATCATAGAGAACAAGAGTATTTCGTCTATCCTCCTGAATGATTAGTCTTGTATGGTATGTCTTTTTAGTTGGGATCCAGATCATTCTAGCTGATTGACCCGATGAGGTTTGAGGCTGTCAAAAGTATGAAGTGAGAAAAATCAGCTGTATTTGATCAACTTTCTTCAGTTTGTTGTTCATATAAATGAAACCTTAATGATCAATTCTTATTTTTGTGATGCTATGTCAAAATAAATTGATAACGCCTATCGATTCAAAGATAACATCATTATCGAAGTTACTGAAAAGAGCTAAACCAAAACTTTTCGAACTCCCTCTTTTCTACATTATTTCAGCCACTAACATTTTGTGTGCACATTGTTTTCTTTTGTGCACTGGTTCCAAAACATTTGTACCCGCATATGCTCATGGCTTGAAAGTAACTATAGCCATGACCAAGTTACCCAGAATGTGCTGATTATCAAGATAATTTTTGAACAGATGTTTTTGTTCTCTTCCACTTGCTGCTTTTCAAAATCAATTATCTGAATTTTATTTTGTTTGTAGATTTTTGGGCCATACTAAGGATTGAGAAATTCTACTTGACCTTGAGTGCAGGAAGGGAGATAGTCTCTTCGCTCTCTTAAGGCGTATTAGTAGGAATGGACCGAAAGTTTGCTATAGTTCTTATCCCCGTAAAACTTTTTCAACTTGTATTTCTAGTTTGAGAGATTGCACAGGCGCGAAACATGGGACCAGCTATGACAACAGCCAAGCTGTAGGTTTTTTTCTTTTTTTTTTTTTTTTCCCCATCTGAGTACTCTTCTTTGAGATGGACTGTCTCACAGGGCTGTGGGGGCTCCAACAACCCTGCTATTTACCCATAGCTGGGGTAGAAGTGGACTCCTGCCATTTCCCAAGGGCAAAGTGAATGTAAACAGCACAGGCAAAAATTCTAACTCGATTTACCAATTCCACTTTCCGAACATGTAATATTTATGTCTCTCCGGCGTAGTGGGCAATATCTCGTGTTGATTTGATTTATCATCATGGGATTATCTTCGCCTTTTTTTTTCCTGCTCTAAATCAATCACTCAAATTTTTAAAAAGAAAAAAATCTTCTGACTTCAGTTTCATACATATGAAAAACTTCAAGTTGTTGAGTTTTTGAATTAATTTTCAGGAATAAACTGATTCCTGAATGATTTTAGAATACACTTCAGTTGATTATTTATTAGAAGAAAAGAAAAAAAATTGCAGAAGAAATTTTTGACCAGTAATTTTTTTGTGCATTCAGTCCATTGAACCCTCACCTTTCATGAATTTCTTGGATTTTAGAAAAAATTTTTTTTTAGTTTTACCATTGGGGCTCTATTTACTCTAGTGATAAAGTGGGCTCATACTTTCCATCATTATACATCTAAAAACTAACAATTCCAAATGGTACTAGGGTCTAATGGATTGAAAACATGGAGAATTTACTGACAATTTTTTTTTTTAATTTCTTTTAAAAAAAATTTTTTCTCTAAGTAATGTCCTGGGATATGTTCAACTTTTTTCCAGTAGTTTTTAGTCTCCGAACTTTTAAAAATTTCTGGTGGATAGGAGTAACATCAGGCACTTGTCTTTCCCTTTTTATGCTTCCATACTCTAATATCATTGTGGGGATTAATGAAAAAAACTGAAAGATTGTTTTAGCTAACATGTGTCCTTTATCCGCTCCTAACATTGTTTCATTCTTTGTTTCTTTGAAATCTCCTTAAGAAAACCTGAAGTTCTTTTGGAAGGGTTTATCATACTCTTTGATTGTCTTTGCTCTATGTAGTCTTCTGCTGCAGTTCCATGAAGACCAAGGATGAGCTGCTGGCATTTTTCTTTTCACTTGGGCATGTAGTCAAGACATTTGCTGTCACCGAATCATTTACACCGGGTCCTCCTTTGTTTCTCTTTCTCTAACAATTACATCTGAAACTTTTGTGCTAAAACAAAGACGAAGATAGGGAGGATGAACAGATCGGTTGGAATAATTTGCTGACTCATCATTTGCTGGACAGTCTGTGAAAACAATTCGTCAGTCTTGAAGGTTGCAAAATCAATAAAGGTCAGAATAATCTTGGACTATTTTCTAAGTTGGTTTCCAGCGGAACTAGGAACTCATGCACTGTGTGTGTGTGTGTGTGTGTGTTGTTTCTTATTCAACTTTCCACGCATCACGTATCAACTCTTCTTGATGCTACCCTCTTTCACCTGACTAAATCCTTGACTAATTCTCATCGGTGATGTATTTTATTACAGACCTTCATTATTAATTCTCTATAACCGCTTTGTAAAAGGAGATGTTGCATAAGGAGGTGTGGAGTTGCGTAGTGATTACCAGTATGAAAAACGCAATCTAGGAATCGAATTTCAGCCGAGGCTGCTTGTGTTCACTTTGTTCTAATGCCTTTGGGAAAGGCATGAATCAACTTCTCCCTCCAGACTTGGGTAAATAGCAGGGTAGAAGGCAGTCCATCTAAGAGACAGAATAAAAAAAAAATACAAAAAACAGCTTGGGCGTGGGACTAGCAACTCCGCCCTGTAAAAAACCTACTTACTGCTGAGACTGTTAAGTGGCCCTATGCTCCCAAAGGAATCCACAAGAATAAACAAAAACTGAAAAATAGCATTGTAAATTGAAAATTTGCAATTTGGCTCTGGTTTAGGGAATTAGTTGGCATTCAATGACATGAAATTTATTGTTTTATGACTTTTTTTTTTTTAATTTTTATTTTATAGAAACAAATTAAATTAGACACTATTTCATTTCTATCTATCTGCAATATAGTGTCATTTGAATTATTTGGTCTAGTGGCCTCATTTTTGTTCCATTACTATGTTTTGGCCGGTTGGCTTTCCACCCATACACAGCTATCATATCACATACATGCATATGTTATTCTCAAAACATTTTTTAATTCAGTCTCCACATCCTTGCTACTCATACAGCAAGCATTATTTATTTATTTATTTTTAAAATTGTCAGATTATTGTCACTTGACTTGTGAGACAGATTGTGATGTGCACCTGAGAAAGGTTGGAGAGCTGACCGACTAAAATATTATGATTGAAACAGCAAAGGTTACTGTTTGCCTATTCTTTGTGGAGCGTAGTCTTCCAATCATCACTGCTATTTCAGTAGCAAGTAAGTTTTACAAGTGGAATTATGAGCCCCAAACCCAACCCTCCTCCTTTACATAAGCTTGGGACCAGCTATGGCGACTGCCAAGCTGTAGGTTTTTATCAGAGAAACTCTGTCTTGAATGGACTGTCTTAGGTGGCTAAAAGGCTCCAACTGCCCTACTATATACTATTAGCTGTGTGAGAAGTAGATCTATGTCTTTTCCTAGGGCATTAGTGTGGTGAACATTGATAGCCTTGAACAAAACTTGAACTGTGTCTGACAATTCCATTTTCTGTGTTTAGTTTTTTTTTTTTTTTTTTCTTTTTTTTTCTTTTTAATTTTCAATAACTTGGAAGACAACAGCTAACAAATGCTACACCAGGCTATGCTAGTTGGTAGATCTCCTTCCCTACTAACTGTTCAGTTGTTGCGGTAGCTTTTAGAAAATTCTCAAACAGTAAAAATAGCCTTCAGCTTTTAATGATGTATGGCTCATTTTGTGTTATTCATAGCAATAAAATATTCCTTTCTCACTTTATTTTGGAGTTCAATTGATTTCCAAAAGATTTTGAACAATATGCATAATTGATGAGAAAAATAAAATTGGAAATTGAAATCTTTCTTTCCCATCAGTGTTTTTGGTTATTTATTTTTGATAGATGCCTTGCAGATCTCTGATGAACAGCAATTGTGGAAGCTGACTTAAAATAGAAGAAAGGTTCATGAAGGCTTTCACATACCTGCCTGCAATATTATCTTTTATTTATTGGTTTATTCTTTTAGATAAATTGATAAATTTTGACTAGTATTTTCCTCCTCTGTCTTGATTTTAGTTGCTTTTCGTCACTATTACTCAGGCCATCAGTTTATGGTAGTGAGTTAACTGCATAGATCGGAAATAAAGGATAAGCTAGCTCTTGGTGAGACTCTAACTCCCCTTTACTTCAATGAAGACTGGTTTTCTGTATCAGCTGCTCCTACTGATTGAGCCATGAGAACCCTATGGTTGCCAGAAGATCAAATCTAACCTTTGCTGTTACACTTCTTTCTTTTCCTCCGATCTCTCATTGCCATATTTGTTATTATTCTTACATTAGTCATATTAGTAGCATTTTTTTTTTTTTTCTGTCAGATGAAGCATTATCAACCATTATTATTATCATTATTAGTTTTATTACCAATATTTCTTTTTGTTGCTTCTCATTGTAACTGATCAGGCCTTCTGTCTATAGTAGTGATTAAAATCGTGGATCAAAAATGAACATTCCCATTGAAACTGGAAATGCTTCCCCCCCCCTTTTTTTTTTGCCTCCAGAAAACTGGTTATCCGTGCCAGCTAATCTCACCAATTGAGCTACTAGAACCCTACGGTTGGCAAATGATCAAATCTAACCTTTGAACGTATCTTTTTGCCCCCCCCCCCATTTCTCAGCACCAAACCAGTTCGACATCAACATCAACTACTATTAATAGTTATCATGGTATTTACACCTTCCAAGGCTGTCGAGGAAGAACATGTTTTGTAAATGGAGAGTGTAAAATGGACTGACCAAGATGAAATCTTCTTAGCATCCCAACTAGACGAAAAATCCTGTGCCTTTGAAGGAAATGGAATTTGAACGGATGTTGTATTTCCTTTTTTGTTGCAGTTTTGAGGTTGTTGGGTCTGTGTAGAAAACTCACCTGACAGCTTAATGAACAGTGGAAACATTTCTGTATTTATTCGATAGTTAGGTTGTCTTGTTCTCCCTCACTCTTGATTATTCCCAGTGTCTGCGTTGAGAAAATGGATTTTGCTTTATTTTTCTACTTGTCATTGTTGGAGTAACGTTGAGGGTTTGTTTGTTTTTTGTTTTGTTTTTTCTCCCCAATTTGTGCTCCAACCTTTCGAACTTTTCAGTTTACCTCTGTCTATAAACTCAGGTCTGTTAGTTTGTCCACACAATATCTCTTGAAGTTCTCAATCAATTCAAATGAAATTCTATGGAAGAGTAGGTCAAGGGGTTAAAGGAGAATTTGGGTTGAATTTTTTGGTAGATTGGGGAATTTTTTTCAGTCTCTTTCCCTGCATTGTAGCTATATATGAACTGATTTTCATTTAGTTTTTAGTGATGTTGGCTGTGGTATGCGGCTTCTGTGCGCTCTTTGGTCTGTTCTCTACACTGACCTCTTTTTTAGTTTTTCACTGGGGTTGGGAGAAATCTTACTCAGAGAGAATATTGCTTTGGTAATGAAAAGTGTACTGAAGGGCGGGGGAGACATGAAGGATTTCTTTCACTTTTCGGATGTCCGCCTTTTTATGAATAGTTGTATAATTTGTGATGAACAAATGTTGGCAACCAATTGAAGAATCTGTCGAGTAAATTGACCTCTGCCAACCAAGTTGAAAGAGGTATATGTGTTCACGCTTGCGTCAGTCTGTCTTTCTGTCAGCATAATATTGATAATTCTCAAAGAATTTCACTGACATTTTATGGTTGGTGAGCAATGGGTTCAGGAAGAAGTGACTATATTTTGTGGCAGATCTTGGAATTTTCTTGATCAAGTGATATTTTTCATATAAGGCGATAGTACGAAATATGGGTATTACGGACCCTGACTGTCCTTTCATCGTAGCTATATACGAACTGATTTTCATTCAGTTTTTAGTTAGTGTATGGCAGATGTACACTCTCTAAGTGCTTTCTAGCTGACTCGTATTTGAACATTCTAAAGTATTAAATGCCAAAGGAATAGACATCCCATATGATAATTTTAAAGAGCTTCATTGGAAAATTGTAAGCCTAACTTTTTTCTCTCTTTTTTACAAATGCAAAAATATTCTATCTGAACATTATTTTCTGTATTCATATATTGAAACTAATTACTGCATCTAAAATCAATGTTTTTCAAAATCTGTTTAGTGTAGTATTCCGGTATGGAAAAGAAATCCTGTTATAACATTTTTTTTATATTCATGATACTTTTATTTTCTGTTCTATACTTGGTACTACTTATGCACATGATTCATAGGTCATGTACTCAAATTCTTATTAGTCTAGCATAGATTACTTTCCTCTGGGGTTAAGATAGGCCTATGGAGAAAAATTAACCTGTAGAAAAATCAGGTTTGAACATGATATTTTAGAATCTCAATTTCAAGTAACAACTAAAAGATATATTTGAATATCCAGATGTTTGAAATAAACACAGTGGAATGTTGTTTCTATAAGAAAAAAAAAAATATATATATATGTATATACAACCCTCCCCTCCTTTCTTGAAAATTTTGTCACTAATAAGGGGTTTAAATTTCAATTTTGGGTTTATATTGCTGTTTATTAGGGATAGTAAAGTTAACTATTTGAAAAAAATGTCCTTGCTTGTAATTAAAACCTCTGTATGTGTTGATATATTAGACACTGTGGGGCGGGGGAAGAAAACAACTTCCTCTCTCTAGTCTCTTGTTGCTGGAGGGGTTTAATTTTTGGCTCCTTGTCATTAGACAATCTAAAACAGGTTTTTAAAACTTTTTGATCGTGACCCAATTAAATTATAAGCAACAACCTTACGACACTGACATAAACAATCCATTTATCTCTAGGTTAGGGCATAAACATCTACAATGGTCATTTATTCATTAAAATGAAAACTATGATATGTGTATATGCTTAAACATTAAGGAAATATTTTAAGCTTTTAGTAGGACTTTTTTTTTTTTTTTCCCCCTTTATTTTTTCTCCTTAAGCCTTTGTAAAATGATCATTTCCCACAGTTGAAATGTGTTCATCAACAACTTGTAAGAACCTGTTTTAGTTTTTCTTCTTCAAAGTGCTTATTATATTCTCTACCACGATTACTCTTTTATGCCTGTGTACTACGTCGACTACTAATTCATCAAAAAACCCCTCAAAAAGCAAACAAACGATGCAAATATTATACTGCATCCAATGGACTGGTATTCTGACTAAGGGACTGTTTACAAAATCTTGGTGTGGACTGTTGTGGGGCTTGGATGAGTTGCAGTGAGCAGTAGTCCTCAAAAAATCCTTGTAAACCATTCAGTAGTCTGGCATATACGTTAAGTAGCAAAAGGAACTATTCAAACTGGATTGTCCACTTGATTGGTCAAGTGTCAACTCACAGTTCAAGTATTTTATTTCCTGTTTCTGATGGAAACTCTACTCAAGTTCCTTCATTCAAAGCCACAAATGAATGAAATAACAGGGTCAGACTGCACTGTTTCCTATCGTTCGGAAGATTATAGTAAGTGTAATCTTTTCTAAAGCTGTGTACTCTAGCATCATTGGGACCTGAGGTTTGCTGGATTAGTGAAAATTTTCACTCACAGGAGGATTACCACTGAAAAAAACAAAACAACCACCTTATCTTTCATTGATAATGTTCAGTGTTTTCACTTCACAGGACGCACTTTCTTTGTTCACTCGAGCCGTAACTCCTGTTAAATAAGAGCAAATTATATTATTAAATGCTGTTTGTTAACAGATTTTTGGGCAAAGTAAACAGTGTGTACTCTAGGAAATAAAAATTACAGTAGCTTGGGAAACTTGGAATTGGTGCCAAATTAGTGAAGGATTTGGATTACAGATAGCCAGATTAGTGAAAGTCTATTGTATTAGAATTACTTGTTACCAGAAAATCTGAAAAAGGTTTTTTTTGTTTGTCCCGAACAAAAGCTAACATCCATGATTTTGAAGTATGAAAGCTTAAAAAGATATAGCTGCATTTTCTTTTTCTCACTGAAATTTTATTCATGATGTTAAGATGAGGTTAAATTTTCGAAAACAATTCACCGTGGAAAAGTCCCATCTACAAAAATGACACTTAACCTCAACCATAGCCCTTACCCTTAACCCTGAATCCTGTTAAAATTTGACTTGTACCACAAATATGATACGACTTAATCTACCTTGCTTCAAATCATGGACCTTAACTTTTGGTAAGGTCTGGCTGAAAAATTCTATTTTGAAAATTCTCCTTATTCAGCTCGGAGCAAAACCAGTGTCATTTTCAAAATGAATATTTGAGGTATATCTTAGACTTCCCAGACTTTGTTATGAAGGATTGCAAATTTAATGTTTCCTTTATAACAGTTTCTGACAACTGCTTCTACAAATTCAATCAAGAGGATGTGTTGAAAACACAAACAATTCAATTTAGCTTGAGATCTTGAGACAATGTTGAATTGTTAACTTGATAGAATTTTTTTTTAAAAGGTACTTGCAAGACATTTCTGAAAATACCCTAATCCATCTTGATTGATATATATTTAAAGACCACTAAAGTAGATATCTGCTAATACATTGGAGTTTCTCTCCTTCCTTTTTATTTTTCATTGCTTATTTATTCTTTTTCAAGCAGGTGGTGGGGAAATATATTACAAGAGAAGCTTTGAGTGTCCCTCACTTTACATATCCTTGGAGTTGACCTTCCTCACTGTGTGTGTTGGGGGGCACTTTTTGTATTTGATGGCTCCCTTACTTCAGCAGGGAATGAATATTGAGAACATATCGAGAATTTTTATGAATTCCCTTATTGTTCCCCCCCTTTTTTTTCAACTTCTTCAATTTATGGCTAATGTGGGGTTGAACAACTTCTGAACCATTTTGAGATGGGGGGGGCGTCTTGTATAGTGACATATCAGAAGAGCCTTATGTTAAAATATACTTTATTTACCTACTATGTTAACATTCTTTTCCCCTTTTTAATTAATGTAAGGTTATAACAATTACAAGGAGAAGTTATTTCTCGTTGCCTTTGTCTCATCTGTTCGAGCTTAATTTGTAATCAGACAATCTTCCCCCTGAACTTTTAGGTCAGTTGGTTCCCTATTTTTTTTCTTCCTCTGTACTCCTTGGGCATTCTGACTGGTTCCTTTGTACCCCACAAAACTGAGAATAAAAGATAGATGAAATTATATTGATTTTAACAAGAGCTCCATTTAATTTAAAAGATACTCTATGATTAATTCTTTGAATATGTCAGTCTTGTGATGAGCCTTTTTGCATCAAGTTCATCAATATAAGGAAACTGTAGCAACTGCACAACAAAGATCATGTCCAGGTGTTTTGAGATTTGACCCTTGACTCCATTTAATCCCCCAAAACATAAGCAGGTTCAGCTTGCTTAGTTGGTTGCACTTGTCAGCTTTTTTGTCATAGGGTTGTTAGATGGTACAGCAGTGGTTGTTATGTACCTCTGGAAAAGTGCCAATGTACCTCTAGGAGTACATGTACCCAAGTTTGTGAACTTCTGGTTCAGGAGAAAGAAGAGTGGAGACCTGCATAAAAGGTCAGCAGGAGATTCTTCCAATTGGCATTTAGAGCAATGATCTCCTGATATCTTGGAAAGTCTTTTTATTTTAAACAGCTATGTACCTCAATTTAGCACTCGGTGTTGTTTATACTAGTAAAAGCTGTGACCTTCACAAACTTTTATTACTATAAATAACACTGACTGCTAAGGTTAGGTATTTTCATTTATTCATTTCTACTTTTCCTCTCTTCATAAAATTTACTAGTCTGTAACCTGTCACTCGTCTGATGGTGGATACTGATACGATACTGATACTATGCAAGAAAGGAAAGGAGATGGAAGAAAATTCATTTTATCTGCTACCTGTATCATAAAGTGTTATGGTGGAGATGGCAATCGATGGCTTTGTGACAGACCAGCCATGAGATTTGAGTATTTCAATGCCACACCCTCAATTCAACGCCTGTGAGGCTATCCTCTTGTCTTTTTATTTTAGTCAATTTATTCCTCTTTCCCCTCATTCTGCTTGAACAGTTGTCTATATTTGCTTCTGGCTTGCTAAACCTGTCAGAGCTTCACTAACTGATTGATTGTTGCCTATTTTTCATTTCAAAAGAGCAATGATTATCAAAATGAGCAAATCGTGATTTCATTCATTAATGACTGTTTGTCGTTTGAGAGCTTCGAAAACTTCATCTTTTTATGGTTGTCTAATTTGAAAAAAAAAGCTAATTTGCATTATAGTAAATCAGGAAAATGCATCAAGTTGACATATTCTGATCTTATGTACGGATGCAGGTTGGTGTCAAGAAGTGTAGAAGTTGTAAGCAAATGTATAAATTACTAAAAAAAACAAAAAAACAACCTGATAATTAAGCACATGGTATCAAGGTTTTTAAAAAAAAAAATTCTCTTTAATTCTCTCCCTCTATTGCTTAGCACCAAAAATCAGATGCTTACTTATGGTGTTAACATTGACATGAAAACATAATTCCAAATTTTATTTGCCATTGAAGACTTGTCATGTGGATTTTAAAAAAAGAATACAAATATTTTTTGCCCAATGAGCTGTCTACTGAAGCTTGATATGGACAGTCGTGGGGTTTGAGAATGATTTGGTTTATCATAGTCCTCCAAATGCCCTTGTAAACAGTGACAGAAATATGAGGAAAAAAATTTAGGGGAGGGGGAACTGCATTCCCTTGCAGTCTATATGCTACTAAAACACTTTATTTGAAGAATTCACTGAAAAGAAACATTAGTCAGTATATGTCCAAATACTCATCTCTTTGAGCTCTGAAGTGTCTCTGAAATTAAATTTCAAAATATTCTTTGACAGCCTTGCATTCTTCCATTTTTTTTTTCTTCTTTTCAGCACCACACCATTGCACGTGTCTTTCATATAATGTGGTGTCATGCATATTAGCTGACAAACTGGGAAGGAGAGATGGGCCTGGTTTCCTTTGCAAAACTCTTGAGGCTCAAAAATAAAGTTAAATTTAATGATGAATATAATCCAATCAAAAGGCATATGAATTAGCTGTACTTGTACTTAATTATATGGCCTGGGTGATTAAAAGTCTGCAGAGACTGGCAAAAAATAGTCGAGAACCAAACATCTGTTTTTCTTTACTCTGTAAATAATTCTGCTATGTTGTAAGCTTAATTATCTTTCTCTCTTTGGGTTTTTTTGAGGAAAAAAAACTAACAAACTGAGCAGTCCTGCTCTTTTGCATTTTGGTAACTCCTTATTGAATATGTTTCTTGTACGAGGTCTGTTCGGAAAGTATACAGCCATTTTGAATATTTCTAGAACTAGTAATGTGGCCCTGATGCAACTGAAAGAGACTAAGGTACCATTGCCTTGAGTAAATGATTTAAAAGTGTTTTTTATTCTTATTTTTTATTAATATCACAGAACTGCATACTTTCCAGGGCAGACCTAGTATGTGCACTCTCCTGAGAAACAAATATTGGAGGTTCAATTAACTAATTCTGTATAAATAACTTTCTCCTTGTAGCATACTCAGACGGATATTTTGTGTTGCTACTTATATTGAATTACAATCCAAATTCTGTTTATTTGAAATGAATCTACTTACTAGCAGTTCTTGTTATCAGATCTTTTTATCCTCACCTATTGTATTTGTACCTATTAATGGTCTCAGCTTATACTTTTGCTGAGGGTGTAGCAGGGTTAGGTACACATGGGCAATTGTTTGTAAGACCACTTCTGGTTTGCCAGGCCTGTTGAAGCTTTGTTTTGCTTGTGGCTCCCGGTATACCTCAGTGGTCACCCAACTAGGTTGACAGGTTCAGTGTTGCTTAGCTTTTATGATTTTTCAAGAACTGATGTATCTAATGTGATTTGGCCATTATCTCTTAACCTAGTCCTAGTGTTTAGCATGGAGAAACATTTTTAAAGTCTTTGGTGTGACATGGCGGTTGAGTGAACCGCAGGCTACCAAACGAGAGGTGAGCACTCTACCAGAGGGCTAACCTTATTATGACATTCAATAATATTGGAAGGACGACAGTGGAGGAATATGGTAATTCTGCTAAAATGGAACATAAGATACAAGGAATAGTTGCTTGGCGGGGCCAATTTGCGATGTGCTCTGCTTATGTAGAGTTTACTGTATATATAATCTTATTCATAGGGTGTCTATTTGATAAGCCTTCACAAATTTGGGTAAGGAAGCTAGCTTTAAAGTGTGACTTTTTTCTTTTTTTTCTTTTTCTTATGCATTAGCTTATATCTAGCAATAAAACCAGTTTCCTGAGGAAATCCTGGCTGTATTTTATGGCTTAGTAATTGGTCTGTGACGGTAATGCTTTGTTGAATTGGCTTTCAGGATTCTTTCTATGCAAAGAGTTATGTAAAAAAAGGGGCTTCTTGGAAAAAACTTCTCTAAAAAGTTGTCTGACTTGAAGTAAGACTAAAAGCTATAAACTGAAGAGATCTGTCAATAGAAATCCCTGGAAATACTGAACTCTTCAATTTTTTTTTTTTTTCTCTGACTTGATAAATTTTACATTCAGTCGAAGGAAACTTATGTAAAAATAGTTGGAAAAAGAAAATGGTACCCTTGTATTGTCTATAATTTTGAGGATTCAATAATATTCGGAGAGTTCTTCTGGCAATTTAACTTCCTCATTAATTTTGTTGTTAGCACAACATTTCAGTCGATCTAATCTACAGCCTCCTTTGGGTTTCAGATGCCCTATCTCCTTATTGGATATTATGCCTAGAAAAGACTTTAGTATCATAAACATACAGGCTTTTGATATTTCACATTTAGGTTACTTATCTGCACCTTCTGAATGGAGTACACAACTGATTTCCTCTTCCCTATTTTCTTTGTTTGTATCAGTTTTTATCACTACAGGGATAGATTAGATCAGAGATTCTCCACTTTTTTTTTTTGGCCATGGCCCCCTTAAGAGCTCTTCTCGGGTTCCAGAGGTCTCTCTTAAACAGGGATACAATGTAAACGGATACACAGGATTTCCTCTATTCCAGTCTATGGTCCCCTTCATGTGTGCTAGGGTCCTAAAGGGGGTCGTTTGACTTCGATTGAGAATTAGATTGTCATAAAACTCTGAGGCCTTTTACAACTGATCTCTGCATCTAATTTCTGAGGTTTGTCCCAGACCACTTACGACAATTACTGATTAAAACCACATGAACTTTAAAATGAGTGTGCACTCTTCGGCATCATTTTACTAAACATCTATAACTTGTCTTCTCGTGATGGAAAGAAAATTGAGTTTTGTCAGGACAAAATGTGAAGCCTGTAAAATGTTTGGATATTTAACTCCGGCTGACCTTTAAAAAAAAGAAAAGAGAGAAAAGTCAAAAGTGATGATTTAAAGTATGCTCTGTTGTTTTCAGGAGATGGATGGGGGTCGGTGTGGTGATGCTGTGATCTGACAGGATGTAGAATTAGACAGACTTTGAGGTGCAAAAAAAATTGGTTAAAATCTTTTTTGTTTCTTAATGTTTTTTCATTTTTATTTTTTATCCAAACTTTAAATGAATGCTTGTATACTATAATCCAGCCATCTATTCCTGATTTAGCTTTACTAATCCAATGGACGTAATTTTAGGCTAGTTCCCGTGGAAGGCGCAAGTAAGGCTTTAAAACATTATATGAGATCAGAACTGTAATTTTAGGGGTACCTTAATTCTATACCTCTGACTACAATGAACTACTTGAAGGTCGATGAATTCCAACATGCTCTGGGGTCCCATTAGTAAACTGATGAAATTTGATGGCCATAGGTCTAGCTCTCCTTTAGTTATGCTGTCACAAACATCTAGTGAATTAAATTAAAAGTTAGTTTCTGAAAGCAGTCAACCCCCCGCCCCCTCCAAAAAAAAAAAAACAAAACAAACTTATTCTAGGGTCAGTGTGTGTGTGTGGGGGGGATTTTCAAAAACTTTTTAACTCGCAAAAATTCTGTCCTGGGGTCCCATTGATGAACACAGAAAACTTGAACATGGCTTCGGCTGTTTTTTGAGTTATGTGATGACAGACGGATGGACATTAGGTGAATTCATAGTAAGATTTATGCACTAAGCTTAATCTAATCCTCACAGGATGTGTATGTGTGTGGATAGATTTGTTTAATACTGATTAACTTTCATCTATTTTTACATACTGAATACATTAATTGTAGCTCTACCTCGTATTTTTGCACTTTTCTATATTTGCACAAAGATAATTGTTGAATTCTCTAAATAACTCCTAATTGATATAAACCTTGTTTGATTTCGTTTTATCTCTTCTCCAACTTATGCCACTGATATTGCATTTTTTAGCTCAAGACTCTCCCAACTTCATTTACAAATTCAACTTTCTTACTTAGCTGGCTCTCTGTTGATATTTAGGTCTCACGGCTATTGCAGGTTTTACAAGACAATCTTCTGAGATTGTGCAAATTTATTTTAGTATCCCTTACAACAATAATTTAGTGTTGAGTGTTGTTGGAGTGTTGTCATTGAAGCTCAAACAATAGGAAAACATTCCAAAGTAGATGAGGTGAAATTGGTTTAGTCCAACAACACTCTACACCAAATTACTGTTGTAGGACCGAACCAATTTCATCTCATCTACTTTGGAATGTTTTCCTGTTGTTTGAGCTTCAATGACCTGGTAACAGGGATTAGGACAAAGCTATTATCCTTTCCCTCTAGCACCCATATCTCCTTTGCTAACTGAAACCTCAAACATATGTTCAACACAATATTATCGCTTATCATTGTACTTGATGGCCAAAACTGGCGCCAAAAGTAAGTGTAATACCTATTAGTTTCCTTGTCTTATAAACTGAGGTTGAATTTCAAATCCTAGGATTTTTTTTTTTTTTTTTTTTTTTTTGTAAACTTGAATGAACAATTAGAATTTTTAGTCTATGCTAGTTAATCCTTCTAGAAAAGAGTTCACAGATCTGCAGGTATCCCCTGGTATCCAGAAGTAGAGCATTCCTGTAGAAGCCCTCCTTAAGCCTAAATGCTGTAAAGTGAAGGAGCAATAACTATTAATTTGAATTGGAAAAATTTGTAAACCTTCCCAGACTCAAAAAAAAAAAAGGTCAGGCGGGTATGTCAGGCTGAGTCATCAGACTTCATGGTGGTCAGAGGCTAAGGAGATAGGGGTGTGGAATAGAGGAATGTGTGCACTGCCTTTAGAATGACTCGTTACGAAGCTAAACATTATTTTTGCTCATTTTTTTTCTGAAAAAGTATTGTAAAGCAATCTTTCGAAAAGCAGGGATTACCTTTCAAATCTTGGATTTTTTTTTTTTTTTTCTTTTTTTTTTCATCTTGAGAGAAACTAAAAAATCCTGTTCCATTAGAAGTCTCCATTGTTTCAAATGGTAGGGAAATGTTTTTCAAGCAAATTAGTTAGTTCTAAGTAGAAGAGTCCATGGTTATAGATAGAGAAACAAGAAAATCAGTCTGTTCATTGTAAGTAGGTACTTTTACCTTCGACTGAATTCTTCGTTGTTGGAGTGGAATGAGAACTTTCTACCCACTACAGCTAGACCAAAAGGAGGACACTAGTCAGAAAAGGTTAATAAATAATGTATTATTTAAACCTTTTTGACACAGTATGGCCTTTTATATAGGACTTTATAACATATGTTTTGTTGATTCATTCATAATTTTTTCTCTGATTTTTATCCATAGTAAAAACTAATGAATGAGCTTTTGGCTGGCAAACCAATTTCACATTTTAGCCAATCTTTCAAATCTTGTCTGCGAGAAAGAGATCTTTGACTCCTTAACATGCTCAGTGCTGAAGAATGTTAATGTTTTTTGTGCTGTACCTGTTAATCGCCAAATGATGTTAATTTTTGAAACTCAAACCGTGTCTTCAATTTATTCTCCACACACTGCCGTGATTAATACATGCTTTCCAGCATTTCTATTTAGTCTCTTGGGAATCCCATTGACTATTCTTGGCCTGTACGTGTCATTGGAAATAAAAACGTTGGCGTTGAAGGTGTTAACAATATTCCTCTTTGAGCCTCCTTATTACCAGTTGGATTGTGTGGATTCCAATTTCAGAGAGCTATCTAAAATTTAATTTTTTTTTTTTTTTGAATTTTTTTATTTATTTATTTTTAACTGCAATGAATTGTTGCCAGGTCTATGAGAGCCAAATCCTCTTTCAGACCAAATTGAAAAAGGTTGAAAGCTGCATGCAAAGATGGGTTAGGCTCTTTCATTAAAATTTTTGTCTAAAACTGTATAAACTATGTTGCAGGTTCTGGACAGACTGTTTTTAACTTACAAGGTTTTTCATTCCATGTCTGTCAAAGGACACTTGCAATATCAGGAGCATAAATAAAGTGTTATATATATATATATGTGTGTGTGTGTGTGTACGAGGTATGTCTTGGCATCATATCTGGAACGTTTGGTTTTATTTATTTTCATAATGTAGACTAGTGCAACCAATACTTATGTTACATCAGACATATTAGAAAGCTGTTGATTATATGGGGTATGCCAGTGATTCTCAAGGTGTGCCCAGCAGCTCCCCAGGGCGCCATGGTTAGTTCTCTGGGGTGCTGGGGAATATTTGAAAAATTTTCATGATTCCTGGCACTCGTAATTCAATGCTATGATGCATTGTGACAATGCACAAGAAAGCTACATCTAACTGTCTATCCAACATTGAATTACCATTTCAACACTAGCACAATTGACAAGGTTTATATTCTGGATTGTTGTAGAACTGTGCTGAACATTCTAAATCCCTTGTAGTTCCATACGAGTATCCGCTGATCCTCTGTGGCCCCATTGGAGACTGAATCGATTGAATGGTGGTGCTGAAGATCAGCAAATCCTAATTCCATTCGCAATGACTATTCTCTGTGAAGCTGGGTTTTCAGTAGTAGTTTACATGAAAAAGTACCACGCAAAAATCGATTTGGAATTGAAAAATCGGTGACTATCTTCAGTTTTATTTGGAGATCTGTGAAATGAACAACGAGCTCACCCAACCCATTACTAATAGTGACTATTAAGATAGGAAACATTTATATTACATAATTCATTATATTTTTGCCTCTGTTATGTAGCCTCATTAATGCAAAAGAAATTATTTAAAAATTTTTTTTGACTTATTGCCTTCATCTCAATTTGTTAGTTGCTTTTTACTGCAAATATTATACAATACTTTATCTTATGAAAATATTAATGCAGTTGTTCAGTATTTTCTGACTTGTGCACTGACAGTGCTCTGATTCGGAGAAGTTGGGCAAATACTCGGATATCGCATAATTTTCAATTGACATGGTTCATCTTTATATGAATTCTCTAAATACTTGCATTATTCTTTTGATATAGAACAGTACATATCTACATAGTAACACAAAACAACCATTTTTATACCTTTCGTGTCTAGTTAATCATAATATAAGATTAGATGCACCATTTGTTTGGGGGATATTGTTCATTCATTCATTCATTCATTTCTTGTCACTCTCAGCCAAGACAGTCAAGTGAAGGGTGGGCCTTTTTATCTTGCGTTATTAAAGGTAGTGTAGTGATAGGTCTCCTCCTGAGAGGATTAATAGGATTGTCCTGGGAGGAGCTGTACATGATACCCAGCTGCTCACAGCACCTGGTCACTCATCTTGGTTCTGATCAGGCTCAACTTTGCTTAACTGGTGCATCTGACCTAATTTGACTGTAACAGGGGATGTTGTAAAACATCTTTTTTGAGTATTAGCCTTTTCAGTTTGAATTCACACAACTAGCAAGACACAAGAATGTCTCTAAGTAAGGACACATTAACACTATATTTAAAATATATCTATGAAAATAACAAGACATTTCTTTTTATATTTCATGTTTTAAAGATATATCACCTTATATTTGTTTAAAGCACTGTCTCTATTTATCGAGATACATTTATAACGTTTGTTTCAAAATATCCGATGACTTCAAATGTTCTGGCAAATTATCATATTCTAGTGTAGCTGTGTTGTCAAAAATGACATGTTGTAATTGTAGTCTATTGTATGCTTTCAATCCATCTGCACTTTGCTTCACCAAGTCAGACTGATCTACCATTTCCAGTGACATGAAATGAAAGATCACTTTTCTATTTAGGTTTTCAACTGAATTGAGCACTAACAAATAGTCTTATTCTCCTAACAAAATATTTCAAGAAGTCTCTCCTGTTCTATTCTCACAGTATACATTAGGTGGGTTGGGGGTTACCATGCTGATGACAAGTATTCATTCTGACATTGGATGCTTGAAACCAAATCCTAAATGCACCCTTGGCCTATTAGTAAGTCCTCAGACTGCTACGGTCTGTGTTGAATGCTCAAACTGCAGCAGTGCTACTTGGTTTTACATATCGGTTTCATTCAACGTGACCAAGAACAAATGAATGAGAACACATTGGTAATCATCAGTAAGGATTATTGCATGCATATGTGTATATATATATCACAGATTATCCTGTCTCGTTATCAAGGAACTGATGAGTAACAGAAGCTACAAACCTTCATACCATGTACATAGAACTATTGTATCAATTCAATCAAATGATTTTATGGACATTAATTTTATGCGTCACTAAACAAGCCTTGTTCATGTTTAATTAAAACAAGTATCTGTATTAATACCAGGATAATTTCTGTTCGTTAATTTCTGTTAGCATTTTTATCTTCTAATTGATTAGAACTGATTAGAACGCCGACTGAAACAGTCTGCTGTTCAACATAGTTTTTAAGTGGTTCTGCCAGGCTGGCTATCTATTCATGCGTGGGGTCGTGTACAGAGGCTGCGCCAATGAAAGTGGAGGGCTGAAAATTTGAACACTTGCTCCTTTTTTTAATTAAGGAAAAAAAAAAAAAGACCTTTTAGCGTGCACCACCAAACAACTGATCACCCCCAATGTTGCACGTAATGGTTTCTATTGAGTGACTAAACAGACCTGTCGTCTTGGGGGAGGGATAATTTTTTTTTTTTTTTCTTTTTCCAAATTTTTTCTACATGTTGTTTGAAAGTTTTTGAAGTTGGCTCTTTTCCCTGGTTTGTCTCACTTGTTCTCAAGGAAGGGCCCTTCACAGAAAGGTTGTTATGGTTATATAATATAAATCGACTTCCTGTTTGAACAAAGAATCAGTTTGATGTAATCCTCCTCCTCCTCCTCACTACAAAATAAAAATTTAGTCAAGCCTTTTTCCTCACTGGAGGCGGTGGGGGTGTATCTTTATGGTTTGTGGATCATTAGAGCTGCCCTAACAACTCGCTGAACTAGAAAGTTGATAAAATGTTGAACCAAGAACGTTTTGGATTTTATCTTTTTATAATGATATTTTTCCAGTATGTGATAGTCACAGTAGGTGCTTTTTGCTAGAGAGGCTTGTTAAATAAAGCTAGCTTTTTCTTATCAAAGTGTGACTATCAGCTTTCCTGGATTTTGTTTTATGCACCTGGTCTAGCAGTCGGAGGCAGGTGGTGTTTGTTTTAGAAGATTCTTCAAGATATGTAATTTGGAAAAATTACTGGCCTAGTGTTATTCATGTTTTGCTGGAGCCAGACACATAATCAACTGAATTTATTGATGTATCAATGTCTGCCTGATCAACTTGTATGATCAAATTTTATAACTTTAATATTAGGTTAGAAGATCTATCTATATCATAATTTGTAACCAATCAACCTGACGTAACAAAAAGCAAAGAGTTAATGCAAGTACCCCTAAGATAAAATTGGCTGGTGCTAAAAACAGTTCTCGTGTGTGGAGAAAGAGATTTGGGCTGCTGGTAATATAACTGCTACTTTGCTGTATACCCTGATGAAGTCGATGCTCTAAGTTGAAATGAACTATGATAATGAGGATAGTTTTACTTCATTGAATAAGTTTGGTTCACCCTACTAAAATTGACATACATGCTTGATGGACCCAAGGGAAGATTTTCAAGTAATATATATATATATATATATGGTGTCACAAGGTCAACTAGTTAATCTATATTTATAGACTTCTGTAGACTTCTGCTGAATGAGTGACCCTTTTTGGCCATCTTGTTTCTATTTTTTTAAAATTTAAACTGATTCTGTCATGAAACTTTCTGATGAGATTTTGGTAAGGTTTCTTTCTAGAAGCCCAGGCAAGATTGCTTTCGACTGATAATGCCTGAATCGCAGCAGACATTAAAGAAATATTTGGAAATGAAGTTATTACGTATAAAATAACTGAGCTCTCTCTTTGGCCCCCCCCCCCCACAATCAGTTCATTGATGTTTATCATGAGCTGAAAACTTATCCATTTCCCATGTTGGTTGTGAACATACTTTTAACAATCAAAGTACCTGTCTATGGAAAATGGAAGCATCAACAATTACTTTTGCTGGCCTCCTTGCAGAAAGTCTTGAAATTTCAAATAGTCAGCCATTTCCCTGGTGTTGACGATACTCTAGGCTAAGGTCATTCTCAAATTTTGACCTGCAAAATTTTGGTTTTTAAAAAAAAGAAGGGATCTCTGCACTTATATCTACCACACTGAAATGTTTTTTGGGGCGGCTTAGTGACTTGAAGATCATTTTGACCACTTGTAGTATACTTACTTACAGAACAGTTGTACACTAGCTAAAAGGAAGGTGGTTGAGTGTCTGAATATGATGGTTTACTGTTATATCTTCAAACTTCTTTCATTTTTATATTTGTTTCCTTGGTGTCGAGGTCATTTGAGGTGAAAGAATACAGGGGCAAAGGTATGCAGAGCATCAGCCAGCCTGGCCCAGGGGCTTGAAACTTGCCTCTCCATCAGAAGAGGACTGTCCACCTTCCTCCTGTATTGTAGTACTACTCTGGAAAGTTGAGCCAATAGATTGATCTCATCAAGGCGTTCACTATCCAATCGCTTTTGTGTAGTAATCCTCTGGAATGTCTGGGCAACTGTGCAAGGCTGGGGTGTGCAGCTCTCTGAGGTATTTTGCATACCTCTGTGTGTGTGTGTGTGTGTGTGTGTGTGTGTAATATATAATATATATATATATGTTAACTGACAAGAAGTAATAGTACCTATAAGATGAAGTAACTGGTCAAAAGTAGTATTACGTATAATAATGAAAATTCATCTTAGAATCTTCTGGTAATCTCTCATGAATCATTAAGTAATTATAAACAATAAAACATTATTGAAATATTTTTTTTGCACTTTTATTAGCTATTCTATCGACCTGAAAAATTGAAGTTAAGCATTTAGATGTTTAGTCTAGTTTCGAAAAACCATTTAGAATTACTGAATCTACAGATTGGGGTGAATTTTAATTTTCCCATGTCAATTCTTTATTGCATCAAAAATCTCCCCTGTGAAATATTTCCTTGAGCAGTAAATGGTTTGTTTCCTTAATTTGTACTCGGTTTTTCCTCTGGGAATTTCTTTTTGTTTTGTTTCAAGTAAAATCAGAATTCCTGGAGGAAAACCAACAATTCCTGTACCTTACAGCAAGTTGGGTGTATGTGTTATGGACTTATGAACATTAATTTGTTTGAAGATTTCTGTCCCTTCCCTTCTTGACTCTTACAGAGACTTTTTATTCATTTTCCTCATTTTCTTCTCTTAGGAATCTACCTCAAAAATAATAATAAAAGATGCATATGTGGAGCGGTGAAGTAAGCAAACTTTTTAGGATTATTTTGTTGAGTAAAATAGAGGAAGAAACATTTGGCTGGCAAGAACAAAATGGTCGTCCTATCCTTCCACCCATTCTGACTGAGATAGAACGTCTTCGCTTGTTTGTCTTTCAATGTTAGCCATTTTGTTTTGATAGCTTTATGATATAGAAACAAAGAATGCTGGGGTGAGGGATTGGAGTTGGGAAGACGGGTCATATAAATATCAAGAAAAGAAAAATACCTTTTCCTTTTATTCTTGCATCATATTCCTGTAAGTTTACTGATATCTTGAAGATTTTTTTTTTCTCCAAGCATTTTTTTCTTCTGTTGTAAGCAAATAATGTTAATATTTTGAAAAAAGAGCAAACAAACTCTGGATCCCTTTTTAAAAAGGAAGAATGCAGCCTAAATGCGAAGCAATGTCCTTCAGCTTCAAATCTAGATTGCCCCCCCCCCCTGCAATTCTTGACTCACTGTTCGCTGACGCACACATACTCGCATTTCCGTAAGGGTGTAGTGGCTGGTGGCTAGTTCCACTCGAGAAAATGGCTAACAAGTCGGTGAATATATCTTGATTCCAAACCGAAACAATCATATCAATGGATGATTCCTTACACAGAGCCCCCGTCCTCAAGATGAGTCAAAAGTCTTGCTTAATGGTTGAAAGAAACCATTTTAGAAAAAGAATTTTTCTTTTCTTTTATAGAAAATCTTCTTTCAAAACACTTTGAGCAATTTTCTTGAAGTCTGGCTTTGTCATTCAATGTTGTTTAAGGTCCTTGCCACTGGCACCCTTGGATTTTTTTTTGCCAAGTGAAAGACCGACCTCCAATTGGAAGACATTTTTAATCAGATGGGTGTTAGGTTACCAGCCTCCACAAAGATGACCCTTCATCCTCATACTGTAACCGGGAACTGTCTTCATACACACCTCTTGAACAGAATTCCTGACTATATAAGCTCCAATTACAGGCAGGACAAGGTAGCAAAGTTATCTTTACTATTAAATGACTTCTTCATATGTAGGGATAGCAGTATTGGTAAAGAGATACACCCTTTAAAGATAACTAGATAATTGCTCGTTGCTTACAGTATATTTAGGTTGGAAATATGAAGCATTGTGGTATCTGAAAAAAAAAAAAAAAGAATGTATGGGATTTGCCTGAAGCAACTATCCCCAGCACTTAAGACGCTTTGAAGGAAGTTCAATTCCTCCACATCTTGGCCTTCTTTCTTTTCCCAGTGACTGAGTTCAGCCATTTGCCTTTAGCAAATATCTTTCATACACCTACCTTGTTCCTCTCTCCCTCTTCCTTTTCATAGTCACCATTTTCAGAATCTCTTTTCTCACTCCATCCCTTCAAACATAGAAAAAATAAAATTTATAACCGTTACAGATGGATGGACGCGTTGATTATTGTAATATAGATTTAAAGGCTCTGATTTAACTTCTGATTGCTTTCTAGAAAAATACATCTCTTCAAGCTGTATGGATTCAGTGTTGGTATCTAACATAGTAACTTGCAAACGAATTGACCATAAAATTACTGTGATCAAATCTACTGAGTTATGAGGGTTACAATCTGCTCAACAATTGGCATAAGTGATTATTGATTTTTATTACTTGTATACAATTATCTCAAAGGTCACATCAAAGGTTCTCTTGTGGTTTCTTGCTATAAACAGTCTAGATTGTGTATTTTTGCATAAATAAATGAAAATGTGAGTGATGGTAAATCCTAGGCCTGGACGGCTATAATTGCTCTAAACATAAGCTGATTAGGACGAGACTTTTCTGCATCACCTTTTCCTCTTTCTTCAATGCTTGTTGTTTCTACAAGTTTTTTTTTTTTTTTTTTTTTTCTCTCCCACCTCACATGTCAATGTCCAAAGGTGTTGGTTTAAAATGAAAATGAATAAAATAATAAAAAGCAAGCCTGAAAGTTGGATCATAGATGTGCTATCACAGTCTCGTAGATTTCTATAAAAGCTCCTTCCTTTCAAAGCACGTTCGTCCAACAGTTCCATCCTTTGAAATTTTGTTTCAGTATGTCAGTCAGTGATTTATAGGAAGTAAATACAACCCTGTCAGTCAGTGATGTTCATAGCATAGGTATTAGAAGTGTAACCCCCCCCCCCCCATGAAATATGAAATGGTTTTAATCATTTTGTTTCTGTGTCACCAAAATCTATGATAAGGGAAGTGACTCTCGGTGCAGTCGATTATTGTTAATCTTCTTATCCATAATTACTTCTGGTTCATAAATCTAAAATGACGCTCGCAATTTTTCTCTGATTTGTGTCTTATTATTTTCATAATCGATTATAGGAATTATTTTATTCATTTGTTGACAGCGTTATAAACATTTTTTTAAGGAATCAATTGATCACAAGATTTATTTGCTTTTTGCATATCAATAATCAAGTGAATGCCTTATTTTTGGATTCCATCTGAACTCTTTTGAGACTTTTGTTTCTATGGTTGCTGGGATATACATCTTTCAGAAGTCAACTGGGACTTCGTAATTCACGCTGAAGCACTCAAGGTCAGTGTTGAAGTAGAAGGAAAAGAAATTCAAGTCATAAATTTACTTGACCCTTTCAAGACTAATCTATCCTAATGCATGAATTAAAATGTCCCAGTAGACTTCTGAAAGAGATACATACCAGCCGGCCACGGAATAAACACGCAAGTGAGAAAAAGACTGTATTTATGATGCACTTGATAACAATCTGAACCTCACCACTTTATCGCGGTATCCTAACCAGTGTGCTACCCCTCTTGAACAGGGTTGTTGAGTGAAGCAGGGATGGTGGATTGCTAATATCCTCATAAAAAAAATTGCGAAGACTATGCAAAACAAATAAGGCTAGAAATGTAGGTACAACGAGTCAACGGTAGAGCAGTAGTATGGCGTTCTGCTCTTCAGTATTCTCTTCTCTGGATTAAAAAGAAGGCTACACTTACATAAACAGGTGAAAGTGTGATGTTTTTTCAGCAAAAAAGAGATAAAAAGAAAGGAAAGCACCTGGAGAGCTTATCCTTTCCAATGCCATTATTACTAAAAACAATTGGTTTGAATATAGCTACGGTACAGGGGAGATAACTGTAAAAATATCCTTAGATCCGCCACAAAATTTAATCGGTTTTTATTTTGCCCATGGCCCGACCTTCTGCAAAATGTCATTAAAATTCATTGAGAATTTTTTATCTTGTTGTGTGGACGAACAAATGTACAATCTGACAATGCGTGATCACATATACCTCTTCCAACTTTGTTTGCAGACATAAAATATATGTTCATGTCACTCGTACGCTTTATTTTTTCCCTAACCCAATATTTAAATGTTTGTTCTCCACTTGACATTAGGTAGCTTAATGTTGGGCTTAGACTCTTTTAAAACCTGTTATTTACTTGGTAACCAATTCAGAGGTACCGGACAAATGAAATAGATACATTTATTTACTTACACTGGCAATAGCATATTATATTAATCTATTTGCAAGTTTACAAAGAAAAAATTAGTTTTGTTCACTAATACATTAGTTTAACTCAAAATGCCATTTTTTTTCCCTTTAAGATCTTAGATAATAACACTTAAATTGAAAGATTTACCGATGTAATTGCATTTGTTTGAAGATTTTATGTAATTCATTATTATCCGAGTTTTTGAGCCCTTGACCATTGTCTACTCGAGGAGTGGAACTAATTTTCAAGTACGATTTCAGATTAGGACTTGATGCTGCTCAAGCTGCTGATAATGTCTAAGTATTTAGAGTGAACGCTGCTACAATGTGAACTGTCCAACATTGCTTTAATGGTTGTTTATCTGGAAAAATGGATACCATTAATGAACCTTGAGGGAGACTAAAAACCTGTTCTTCCTGAAGAAATATTGACAGCATTAGCTAAGGACACATGAACAAGAGTTCAAGTACTTTCTTGAGACTTAAGGACTTCAACAGTAACCATACTATCATCTCAGGGCAATAGGAAACATTGAAAATTTGGAAAAATGGGTCCCTCATGAACTGAATTGAATGCTTTGTTACAGTGCCAGACCCAACATCTCAGCTGACTGTGTCTAAGCATTGAGAATCGGAATAAGAAATCTTGCAGTATCTTCCAAATATGGGAATTATTCATTGAATATATGTTGTCATATTTTACCTCAAATCAGTGAATAACATGTGCGAGAAAGTCATTTGCATTTTACAAAAAATGCTAATTAGTAATCTAGAAAAAAATCTTTAAAACATGAGATGTAAGCATAGTGTCCTTATATTTGCTCACGGCCAAATTTCTTAATGAGCCAAATCTGGCTTGCTGACTGTTGATTGCCTATCCTTGCTTTTCTTCTATTACATGAAGGCTTTATTCGAGAAATATTACTGTTTCCTCACTAGAGGTATGGATTTTTAGTCATGAAAAGATGATTATCATGACTGAAAAGAACTTCACACACTTTCCCATGTAATTCAAAACATAATTTTTTTTTTCTTTATTTTCTTTTATTTTCTTTTCTTTTTATTTTTTGGTAAGTTGTATAAAAAATTTAAAAATGTTGAATGCCTTGTCATTTTATTTTTATGTTTGTCTCTTTCAGAATCTGACTTGTCTGTGTGTTTCAATGGTTTGGAACCAGGCAAATCGTGTTGTTCCAAAAAAATAGAGAAATCCTACAAAGACAGATCTGAATCTACCCTTAAGCGACTCTTACAAGAGAGAAGTTCTCACTTGATAGATATGATAGTAAAAGTCAAGAATACCTTTGACTGTAAGTATTGAATATATATCTTTCTTTCTTTGAAACGTTGTATTTTCATTGTCTTCTAATTGAATCAAAGCACTACTATCTTTATAATATAAAAACCATTATCGCTTTTTTGTTTTCTCTGTTTGTTGGAGTGTCATGCTGAAGCAAGCAGATATGAAAAAAAAGATTTGAAACTCTGCTGTGATTCACATATCTAGCCCAGAGTTTGGCACGAAAGTAGCGTATCCATTACACCAACCTTATATTGCTTGAATATCAGGTGAAAAATAAATTAAAACTTAACGGCCAACCAATCAAGCAGCAGATGAAACTTGAACAGATACTAATTATGCTTTATTAACTTGTTTTGCATTGTCCGACGCCACTTCAGTTAGCATCCAGTAAGGAGTACTGTACAAAGTCAGAATAGAGGGAAACCAGGGATCAGAAGATTGTTTTGTACCAATCCATAATTTATCCATTTGTTACATAAATTATCCTGTCATTTTTGATGGGTACTAAGCTAGTCCAAATATATCCACTCACATTATAAACATATAATTAATGGAAAATAAATTTTATGTAGATAATAAATGAAAACTAAGCTGGGTAAATGTGCTGCTTGTAATGGACTTGAGTAAGTTGCTTGTTTCATATTTAACACCCAATTTAACACAAGATTTTTTTTTTCTTCACCTTAAGTATGAATTTTGTGTACGGCCAAGATTAGAAGGGAAGAAGAAATATAATAAACAGATGGGAAGAAAATAAATTTAAAAGAAACATTTCCCAAGCAAATTAGAAAGGCAAACGAACTGAATCGTTGAACATAATTAATCATGTATATACAGTTACTGTTACGGTCGTTGCAAATGTTAATTTTTTTGAGTAAAATTAGTCGAAACTTATCTCTTAATATATTTTGCTTAAATGATAATTTGCTCACTGTATTTTTTAATTTTCTTCAGTATTTTTAAAAATCGCCTGAGGAAATGTATAGAAATCAAATTCTAGGAAAACTCTTTCACGAAGTCTAAGCTCGCCTCTTTCAAACACTGTTGTAATTTCTTAGAAAAAATTATGATTATATATCGGAAATACTCCAGAGGAAATTGGTCTGATCTCAAGTTTTTCAAAGTTGTAAGAATTCAATGATTGAAAAACGAGGGTATTATTTCTCTTATTTCTCCAAGGGCATTTGTTCAAAGCAATTGCAAAATGCATATTGTCTCAGCCATGGTTTGAAACCTGCTGATTCTATTTCCTGTGTTGGTTGCCGTTTGGCCACCTGCACCTCACCTCAAAGAATATTCACTTGGAAATTCAGTAGAAGAAAAAAGAATTAAAAGTAAGTTAGACAAACAAAATAAACTGTTAATTGGAAAGACTTGTTTGGTAAAACATGTGATTTCCCCATTCTTGAAACACATGTGTCGAATAAACACACTTTCTAATAACTTACTTTTTAAATAAATAATCTTCGAGGTAAGTTATAAGAAAGTATGTTTATTTGACGTACATGTGTTTGAAAATGTGAAATCACGTGTTATACCAAACAAGTTTTTCCCATTTCCGGTTGATTTTCTTTATTTAACCGACTTATGATTTTTTTCTTGTGAATTTCAAGGTAAAAATTTTCTGGGCTTGTTTTTCATTTTCATTCAATTGAGTGATTATGTTCTCCAAAACTTCTGCTTCTCTTAAAGAAAAATTTTTTTTTTTTTAAATTTTTTTCAATCATGTCTTGTGCTTGACTTTTGAAAAACTTCGCAACAATAAACATTGCAAAGATTTTCTTGGCCAAGAGATATTGAAGAGAAGATGTTTGTTTATTCCTGTAGACTCCTTATGAAACATAGGGACTCGTTACAGTTCTTGTAACAAGTTGTTTTTTACAGGTTGGAGTTACAAGCCTTATACCTTAGTACCCCCTTTTAGATGGACTGTTTTACTAAAGGGCTCCAACTGCCTTGCTAATGGCCCACAGTTGGAGGGACACTTGGATTCATGCCTCACCCAAGGGTATTAGTGCAAAGTGAATACAAGCAGCCTTGGCTACCACTCCAACTTGGTTCGCTGATATGTTCCCATGCTGGCTATCATTATGTCACTCTGTACTCCTGAAAAGACAATAAACTTCTTGTAAATTATTCATTCAATTAGGTAAGAAAGGAGAATTCTTTCAACAATTTTAGTTTTCTGTCTGCTTGAATTTCGAAGGTGAGG
>OY735208.1:39597482-39634982 GCA_963457665.1 Thysanoteuthis rhombus | reverse complement strand
TTTTGATACCCGAATGTTGACAATACCTCTCTAGAAAGGCTCTAGTTTTGATACCCGAATGTTGACAATACCTCTCTAGAAAGGCTCTAGTTTTGATACCTGAATGTTGACAATACCTCTCTAGAAAGGCTCTGGTTTTGATACCCGAATGTTGACAATACCTCTCTAGAAAGGCTCTGGTTTTGATACCCGAATGTTGACAATACCTCTCTAGAAAGGCTCTAGTTTTGATACCCGAATGTTGACAATACCTCTCTACAAAAGGCTCTTAAATAGTGTTCATTATTCTATAATTATTTCTATTCATTCTGATGCTATTACGAGGCAGTGCTTGTAGCTTCTGCCTCGGACATCACAGCGAGAAGATCATATAAGATGTTGGACCAAAGAGGAATGAGACACAAAAAGATTTTTGTGGTGTGGAGGGGTGAGGGTTCTCACTACTTGCTGTTATTAATTTTTTTAATATTCGGATGCATCATAATTTTTTGATCTTATATAAATGGAAAACTTTTTTACAAAATCAGGAATGGAACAGTTAAATGTTCTGATGTTCTTTTCAAGTTTTTTTTTTTTTTTTTTTTTTTTCGTGATCTGATCTGATCTGATCTGATCTGGATTCCTCTCCTTGCTGACAAGGGAACTAATTGTCTTTGTACAATCCAGAAGTAAACCACCTACCCCCCCCCCCTTTTTTTTTAAATTCTTAGCTAAAACTGGCTTGATTTGAGTTTCATGTAATTACCACATTGGATTTAGGTTTTTTTTTTGTTTTTTTTTTTGTTTTTTTGCTTGGCTATTTTTGTTTTTTTTTCTCTCCCCTACAAAGATTACTCAAGGTAAATGTAACGTGTTTTCCAGCGCCACATTGGCCTGAACTTGTGGAGGAATTGAAAGAAAAAAAAAAAGATAAATTAAGAATTCAAGGAAATACAATTTTTTTCTCAATATACTTTGCTGAAATAAACATGGTGGGTGTCTCCACTGCCATCAAATACAGTAATCATTTGGGCAACTACATGGTTAGTTCACAGTGCTAGTAGTTCATCATGAGATGACTGTTCCTTCTCTCTTTCTTTCTTAGAGCAAAATCTTACGTTTATTTCTTGTCCTATTCTTGGTGTCAAGGCTTATTAACTTCCAAGAATTTCATCTCGGATTCGCCAGTGGTGAAATCCAAAAGGCATGTGGCAAATGGAGGGTTCCTACTCAATTTCTGGCTCTCGAATCCTTATTTATAAAACCTGCATTCCTTTCTGGAGTGTGCTTTGTCAAATACCTTTTGTACAAAGTCTTTGGTTTGAATCAAGATCATTGGCATGACTTCTTCTAATGTTTCATATTTCTTAATGATTTCGTTCTTGATTTCTATGATAGGGAATTATCATTACTAGACTAAATACCTGTCCTAATGGACTGAGTAAATTGATGTAAAAAGAAAAAAAAAAATGATAAAATACCTAGATGGAAATCAGATAATCTTTAATTTGTCTTTAAGAAGTGATATAATAGCATTTTCTTTTATACGGTTGAAGTGGGCATAGCTATTGTTAGAAGAAGGTGGGTCTTTAGCATGGACACTAGCAAAAGATCAATTTAGGCTATGTGAGGCTGAGTTCAGAGATCACCGGAAGTCTTTTCTATTAAATACCTGAACATTGAAAAACTATTTTTTATACCACAATTTTCGTCAATCATTCTTCTCATGAATGGTACACACATTTTGATGAAATTAATTCTTAGCAAGATTTCAGTGTTTTCTTTACATATTCTCGGAATATTCTGTAAGTAGTATTTAGACACAGCAGTTCCCTTCCCTTCTTACCAAACATACTAGCTGAACTAATCGAGTCTTTTTTTTGAAAATTCTTCTTTTTTTTTTTAATCCATTCTTTTCTAGTGTATGGCTTACTCTCCAGAGAATATCATTCAATAACATTGAGACCTTTTGAAAATGTTGTGTGAATGAACATACAGATGGAAACAAATGAATTTTGTTAATAGAGGAAAACAGGACAAGACACTAGTTTTATTTGGTTGGAAATGAGAAATCATGTTGGAGTTGTTTTGCTTCAAAGCCGTGATTAGAATATTTTCTCTTCTGGCATTGTCTCACTTTAACGGTAGTTTAGGAATTTAAGAACAAGCGGAAAATCTTATGCATAATTCCATTGACATCGAATTTCTGAAAAAAAAAAAAGAAATTTTTTTTTTTTTGGTCCAATAGATAATCCTCTTAAATTTGCTCAAGGTGTGTGTTGGGGTGGGCGGGACTTCGTAAGCTTATTGATGTATCCTAACTGTGGACAACTGACTTTAGAACCTCAATGTCAGGGTGACTTAGCTCAAAGGAAATTTAATTTTTTTTTTTTCTTTTGACTTGACTGTTGTATCAAAATTTGTTGTTATTATTATTATAATTATTATTATTATTATTGAGAATTATGAGGAAAGCAACCGCAACATGAGAGTATTTCATGAAAATACTTTTGTCGGTCTTATTAATCTGGTATATGAAATCCTGTTTTCTTCAATTTTTTTTTCTTTTTTTATTTATTTATTTATTTTTTTTTTTTTTTCTTTTCCCTTCCTTCTTCCAGGAATTGTTTTTCCAATATTAGGGTTGGGAGTGGGATCAATACTTTCCTATTTCAAGATCTCTCTACTCATTACTCATTTAGAGGAAGTCACTTCAGATAACAATAAACATCGGATAACATTAAGCAAGGGGTATAGAGAGGGAACCGCCTACTGTGTTTGCGATCAACTGATTTTGATAACAATGATTGTTTGATAATATTATCCTTGACTATGATAAATGGCTTCCTCTGTAATGGGCATTATTTGGGACTCTGGCTGCAGTAGAGTCTCTAAATCTCGCTTCTGTTGTTATCCTCACAAATACTTGAATGCCAATTCACACAGATTTTCATACCCCCCCCCCCCCAGTGTATGATATCACGCTCCTGGGGGTTTATCCCGACCCCAGGCTGCACCTCACCATTGCACTTGAAAGGGTAGGGTCAGGTTGATTACCTTATGCCTGTGGCATCTCTAAAAGAGTGCAGAAGGTACTGGACAATTTTTGGAACAAACTGCATGTATGCGGAGGGTCCCGTATTAAACTCAACCTTGTGTCAAATTTTTGCCAATTTGAGGGCCTTTTTTTTTTTTTTTTTTTTTTTTTTGCCCGTCTCTTCTTTGGTTATAGCTTTCATTAAGGGTTTGAAAAAAAATTATCATGATTTAAAATCAAATTATTGTTAACTATGATTTGATGATTTTATTCTGTAGAATTTTTTGCAGGATTGGTTTTTAAATGCAACTTTGAATTTGATTCTTTGCCATAAAACAAGGGCCACTTAGTGAACATGATGAACGGTTACTGTTTTAATCTCCGACCTGCAGATTGAGTTTCAAGCACACAGACATTTTCCAAGCAGATTGCTGCAGTTATCTGCATATAAATCATCTATTGCACTCACTGCTTGGCAGTGTGTTAACTGAAACATTCATTTCAATTAACTGCTTCAATCTCTTCTTCTTTTTTTTCCCCCAAAGTACTGTTAGTTGTCTAGCAGTTGATAGTATGGAGAATGGTATCAGAGAAATGAGTTCGAATTCCAACATTTTGCATTCATTTTGCCCTAAATCTCCAGGGGAAGGCATAATGCCAAGAACAAACCTTGAAAGGCTGATCTGAAAAGGTGTTCAGATCTGAAAAAGTGTTCCACTGAAGTGATGGATGAAATCGCCGAACAGTTGACACTCTAGCTAAGATGATTTGTTCACTTACCTTGAGGGGAAGGCATTAATTCATGTCTCCATCCTGTAGCTGCCAGTAAATAGCAGAGCAGACTGAATTTTCTTGCTAGGCCTGCTAACCAGTCTAGGAGAGTGACAGCTCTGATTCTAAACCAGGGAGAGCCCCTTAGAAGCCCCTTTCTACTGCATCAGTGAGGCCAAGAGAGGAGGTTGGGGGTTCTGTTGAATGGGCATCCCCAGGATCATACACCCCTAGAAAGATCTCTTCAGTGTAGTTCCATTGACCCCTGAGACAGAAAGACACCCTTTGTATTTCAAGAAGTTTGGTTCTATTGATATGCAGTAAAAGTAAAAATTTCCACCATCTTCCAGACTATAAAACCATGAGTTTTGAAAATCATTCCTGAAGTATTTTATTGAAAGACTTATATATATATTTTCTTTTTTTTTTTTTTAATCATTATCAACTTGACTCCATCTTATTGCTTTTTGATTACAAAATTTAGTCAACTTAGCAGTGGTAAATAGAGCTTCTTACCTTAAATAATGTCAGAACAAGGTTCACTTGAACGGTTATACAACTGTGTATCTTCTTTCTTGTAGACTCCCTGCAGAGCTTCACCACTTTGCGACAGATAAGTTTTTACAGGTGGGGTAGCTAGTTTCATTCTCAATCCTCTATCATTATAAGGGCTCGGGACCAGCTATGGCGACTGCCAAGTTGTAAGTTTCTGTCAAGTAACCTTCTCCTAGATGGACTGCTCCAACTGCTCTGCAATTTACCTCTAGGTGGGGTAGGGTGGAGGCGGATTCATATCTTTCCCAAGGGCATCTGTTCTTGGTGAATATAAATTGCCTCACCTAAAACTCAAACACTGTCTGCCAATTCCATTTTCCTTTCCAGCCCCCGTTGCAATACTCTGCACCTCCAACTCGAACAACTAACAACAGACAATTTTTTTTTACAAACGATTTACGACAGCCACCGCCAAACTTGCATTACTATCTATTCAAAGAGTTTTTTTAGAAATGTTCCAACTACTTTGAAAATTCCCCAAAGCCATTTTTTTTCCCCTCATAACCTGACGGCCTGCCAATATGTTAGGTCTCAGACTCAAGAATTCTGATTCTAGAATCCATTTTGAAAGCTAATATTCTTGCTTATTCTGACGACAAGGGTTGTGTGGGGAACCTGGTAGCAGCTGTCAGGACTCTGGGCTATCACATAATAATTGATAGAGCACTAAAAAGCACTGCGAGTGCAAATATCTCCAAACATTAAAAACTGAATGGAAAAATAATTTATATATAGCCCGAATGCAGGGGAGGTAAGTGTAAACAATTTCCAGGGTGTGCCCCAGAATTCCATCAATTCTTTCTCAGCACATGGCCTACTCTTTGAAAAAAATTTCACTGAAATTCATTGAACTTTTGGAGGTATTTTATGGATGAACATTAGTAAATACATAGATTATAAGGAGAAAAATGCAAAAATATCTCTTGCTTCAAAGAAAGATTCCTGTAACGTTACCAATTCTGCTTCAAGATGTAGCCTGCCTTTCAAGGAAATTTCATTTTGGACAGAAAGAATTGTGAATACATATACCACTTCCAACTTAGCTGGCAATGTGAATTACAGGGATTAGTGAACATTGATGAAAGTTCTTTCAAATTAAATGTCAAATTGTTATTTTTTACAATAAATTAGGATACTTATGTGGTAAAACACAATTATAGACTAGATTTTTTCAATCATTGTATGTGGGTTGGTTCAGACAACGGACGAGGACAAATAATAGACTGATTCTATAATACAGTGACATTTTTCAAAGCAATTTTCCCCATTATCATTTATCAGCTCCAAATAGATTTGGGTAACAAAATCAAATTTGTACTTGGATAAATATCTCTTATGTTGACGTATCCAGTCATTTTATTTATTTATCCGCCTCCCCCGTTCAGTCATATATATATATATATATATATATATATATATATATATATATATATTTAATCTCATACAACTCCAGCCATGAAAAAAAAAGCAGTAGTGCCTCTAACAAATCCCTCCTCAAACGACACTGGGGTCACACATGGTTTTTTGGCTAAAGTGTCATCATCACTAACCCAGGTTTCCTCAGCTTCAGGCTTTATTGGTTTTCCGTCATCATGTCGGAGAGTCAGATCCTTACAGCTTCTGCCTGATCTCAGAACCTTTGAGTAATTTCTTCTTTTCTGTTTGTCTGGTATGCTGAGATCAAGTTGATGATAAAACCCCAGCATCTAACTCCAATAAGAAGTTGAAATCACTCAGTGCACACCTCTGTCAACAGCATTTGTCAGGGGAAGTAATTGCGTATTGATCTGCCCATTGCCTAACTTTATAGAAAGTCTCATTGAAATTCATAGTACTTTTGGAGATATCTTGTTGACAGATGGAAAGATACGACTAAATACATATACCTCTCCAACATGGTTGGCTTCAATAATATTGGATACCCAGTCATGTCTTGTACATTCTTCTCACAGATTTTTGTATTTTTCTAGCTCGAGTTCCTCAAAAGGAACGTTGAATTCAATGTTGATTTTTTTTTTTTGATTAACCGATCAGATAGCAAAATTAGGATGCTGTACAGTTGATGCGATCTTGCACACCTATCCCTTCGCCTATCCAAAACCAGTATTGGAAGTTTTACCTTTCCCTTGTAAAATCAACCTGACTGCATAAATGATAATCAATATCGTCTGTGTCCTCAAATTGTCTTGGAAATATTTTGATTTTCGCTCTTGTACTTACCATCTGTAATCTCCTTTTATTATTTGAATTAGCATCCCATGTTTTGATGAATCTTGATTTTTTATTTTTTTTATTTTCTTTTTCTCTTTTTCTTTCCCCCTCCCTTAATCCAGAATTGGATTAACATCCAAGTATGTTCAGATTGGAACATTCAGCTTCTAGATATGTAGAGGTTTCTGCCTGTTGTAATTACTTGGGGTCGGAGTCTTTGATAACAATTACTGGCTGATAACATTGAGCGAAAGATATTGGAAGGGAGCCGCTCATCATTCAGTTCACGGGTAATGATTTGTTTACAACTTATGGTAAAGATTTGATGAATTGCATTAAATTATCCACTAATTAAAGTAAGAACTGAGTTTCTGCAAATAAGAACGAATTGTCAGTAAGGGGGGGAAAGAAATGAAACAATAAGGGAATAATTGAATTCCAAATGACTCCTTTGTGCTCCAGCTCGTTTATCTTCACCCTTCATCTGATGCCTGTTCTTCATCTACGTCTAAATTATTTGGGTAAAGGTGCATTTCTCATCCTGTGTGGCTCCTCGTTCTCCTCCCGGTGATGAAGAAGCAACTCCACAACATTCAACACCGTCCCTCCCTCTCTCTCACCCCCCTAACGCTGTCCTCTCCTCCCTCCGTCATCTCTTGTCCATTTCTGTACAAAGATGGAGGCCAGTCGCGTATGTATTAACAACAAAGCCAACTGCATGCTATCACCATGCTGCAGCAACAGCAGCAGCAGCAGCTTGATATCCCCCCTCTCCCGTTCACCTTCCCCACACAGGAGGAGGCTCTTGCAATTGCCTCCGCTGCTGCTGTTATATACAATCTTCCTCCTGTTTGCTCCATTTCTTGGTTATGAGCCCACAACACGAGACTGAAGCTCTCCTGGGGTTGGTCGGTGGGGTGGCGATGCTGCTGCTGCTGATGTCTGCCTGCCTATCTGGCTTTGCTCTGACTTAGTCAGCAGAAAGCTTCTTAGTTGAAAAGGAGTTCTTGCAAGCCATTCTCTCTTTCTCTCTCTATCTTCAGACCCCCAAAGAAATATAGCAAGAAAGATGATTCTGCTTACTGTCCTCCTACATGGAAAAAAAAAAAAAGAATTATTTATCTTCATTGTTGCAAGGACTTACATTCTGATTAAATTATTAAAAAGCTTCCTTGCATTTTTAAAAAATTCATCGGCAGTCAAATTTTCTTCCGCTCATGGTTATTATTTTCAGTTTCCATTGAAGATCAGGATATCAGTCCAGCCGTCTGCCGAAGTATCAATCAGAAACAATGGTACCTTTCTGATAGCAGCAATCGAATATCAACCCAAAAGTGTAATATTTGCTTCAATCTTTTCTCTGAATAGATGCTCTGATTGGTTCACTACATAAAATGAGATTGTTAGCTCTGTTTTAGTCAACAGAAAGCTTCTTAGTTGAAAAGGAGTTCTTGCAAGCCAACCAGTCTCTTATCTCCAGAACCCAATGAAATGAATCCAGATTAATCTGATTACCATCCTCCCACCTGAAAAAAAATGATTGATCAGCACCAGTCCCATTCTGTTGACTTTGTTTTTCTACTGCGACAAGAACAATCCTCACCTATTCTTACAATGATCTGAAATCTCAGCCAACTAATTTACTAACTGAGCTAAATTGGCAAGTCTTTCATACCTACAAAATTTATCTCACAGATATGCAGGAACTTCTTTCATTCGAATAGATGAATACATTTATACCGAAAAAATACTTTTATTATCTTTTATCAACTATATATTCTATTAAAAAATAGCAGCAATTCTCTTCAGTCTGAATAGGAGTAGGGTTTGAGTTTGACCCTGCTCCAACCAGGCTTTATCTGTATTGCAGTGAATTACAATGTGATCAAATTATAATTGAAAAGCACATAACCTTCTTGCATCTTCAAATTACAGTATCAGTCGAGTTTTCTCCCGCTCAAGCTATTTATTTTCAATGTTATACACTGATTTACTGAGACTAGTGTTCACATCTCGTTATAGTTGCAACCTTTTCAGATATTGTACCCTTCAGATGTCTGCAGCAGTTGGAAGAAACTTGACGAAATATTTTCAGATTTTCTGTCGAAGTATTTGAACTAGTCAGAACCAATATTTTCTTTCTGATAAAAGCCATCAAATATCTACCCGCAAGAGTAATTTGTTTATACCTTTTCTTTGATAAAAATACTCTGATTAGTTTACTACATAAATCAATGTTGTTTGCTCATTTGATGTGCTTTTGAATGAAACTCCCTTTAATACCAGTGTGGATGACCACTCTTAATATCCCCCTCCTCCAATCTATTTATAACTCTAGAATATCAAGGCTCCAATATCTTGGAGATGTGGAATTGCATAGTCATTAGTTAGTACGGAAAATGGAATTGGCAAACAGTTTGTGTTTCATCAGAGACTGCTTAAGATCAGTATGAACTAATGTCCTTGGAAAAGTCATGAATCCACTTCTCCTTAATGGCAATGGGTAAATAGCCTGGAAGTTGGAGCCTTTTAATCTTGTAAGGCAGCCCGTCTTGAACGTGGGTCTAGTAACCCCAACCCATAAAACTTACTTGCAACTTAAACCATAATGTGGCCTTAGATTTTGATGGAAGTAACTTGGTTTCTTCTTTGCTAATGTGTTGAACTGGCTCCCAAAGTTTGTGCTTTCAGGATGAATCTTCAGAAATTTGAATACGCATTTACCCTTCCTTCTATTCTCTTCGAGGCTTGGACCATGATCACAGTTTAACTAACAATATTCTTGGTAATTTGACAGCAATAGTCCGCCAGTCTATGTATGCTAGTTTCACTCGGGTTTTCTTGTGTGTATTTACACTCGTCTTCTAATGCAGTAATACAGAATACTGGTTCACCTGCTTCTTGGGAGTTCACATCATGCCACTTCACTTTTATGAAAGACCTGCATTAGTACGAGTTTCCTTCACCATCCAAAATGGCATAAAGTGAAGAAGCCATCACCATGAATTTATAAAGGAAAAGTTTTGAGCATTTTTGGGACAAAAGAAATGACTTGTGTCTACCTGCTTTGATACTGAAGACCGAGGTTCCTTGTCCGCAGTGGCAGATGTTGAAGGCTTGAAATGCTACTCTATGCTTGACAGCTTAGACTCACGCATTTCTATCCTACAGTTCTTGTGTAGGAACTCAAAAACATCCTGCAAACCTGCACCCAATCCTATATAGCCTCTCAAAATTAAAGTCGTACTTTTCTGCAGTCATTGCAGCACTGTTGATTGCTGCAAAAATCTCATACGAGCCCATTTGGGGGGTTTGTCAATGCTCAAAAATTTTTCCCAGATGAATTTATGATGATAATTTGCTCAAGGCCATTTCTGACTTCAGAAGGTTTCATAGTAGTGTTTTATTTTTGGATGATGGGTGTTAAACCTGTAGTTCAAATATTTTAATGACTTTATTTCTAATCAGTTTTAGGGTCCATAGGTAGGGAGGGAGAGATGGCTACATGCCTTTTCCCAAGGGCATTAGTGCAAAATGTATGTAAACAGTCTAATCTGAATTTGCCAATCACATTCTCTGTGCTGATAACCATTCAGCCATTTGCACCTCTTGGTTCTAATATCTGACAACCAAAATGAAAATTCTGATCCATTAGGCCTTCATATTTCATTACTCCTCTCTTTAGGATCTGTAATCTTTGTATGCAATCTGTCTCTTTCTATCACTTGTGGCAAACCCATTTTTTTCTTCATATTTTGTCCTTTTCATCCTTCCATGATGCCTTCAAATCAATAGTTATTAAGAATTCCATCCACCTTCAACTATTTATTTTCCCCTAATGGCCAAGGTCAGTTTCATCTCTCTTTCTCTCTCTGGCAGGAAGCTCACATCTGCTTCAGATTAAGCTTTGGATTTTTTATGGCTCTCTTGGTTTGATGCTTACTGCTAATGTTTTTCTAATTTTTCTTATTTCTATTTTTATTAGGGCACACACACACTATATATATATATATATATATATATATATATATAATGAGAGGGAGCATTTTTAGGCCTCTCCCGGAGGCTCATGTGTGTTGAACACTAACAAACTCCTCTTCCGTTGAAACCTCTCTTATTAATTACACTGAACCCTCAGTTTAACGTACTTATAGGGACGGATGAATGTCTGTTAAATCAATTGTTATCTGAGAAAAGGCAATATTTTAATGCAAAAATGGCTTTAATAGAATATAAATTTGAGATCATGTGAAGAATAAACACTCTAAATTTGATTGAGCTTATAATGTGAAGTTCTCAGCTGACACCTGGTTGTCAGCATTCTGACAGAAAAGGAAACAAAATCCACGTGAAATTCACCTTAATCATTTTATCTAATTTGGTCTAAACGAGCATATTTCATACTAAGACTTTTTTTTTTCTACTGAACAGCATTGAAGAAAGTGAAAAGTCAATATTCAATAAGATGAAATCTAAAATTGAGAAAATCTTTAGCGAGTAATTTTTGGCGCTTTCAATCCTCAAGGCTTATTTACCACCGGAGATTTGTCAGTTTTCAGAAACTAATTCAATTAGCTATTTTGTATTAAAAATTACCTTTTTAAAAACTGTTTTATTCGGGTCCATGAAACTGAAAGAGGTTATTGTATTTTGCTTTTAACTAGTGAATTTGTTTTGGAATTCCTAATTTCTTGTAATTTGTATCATTTGAGATAATCCAGATGTGGCATTAATATATACACATTTGTTTTTAGTGACCTTCTCAGGTTTGAGATTCAGAAATTTCCCTTCTCATGGCTTCATTGCTCTGGTTTTCCAGCTTTAAATAATGATCAAATACTATCCTGTAACTCTTTTGTGTAGCATAAAGAAACAAGCCTGAAAGACGGATCATAGATTCACTAACTCTTGTGTAAAGATCTAGCGAGGACAGAATTGCCAACTTTATTTTCAAGTTTGTCTAAAATTGAGTTAGGAATATATCTTAAAACACTTTGAAACACCTATATTCTCCATATATACATCTGAAATGTTGGAAGTATATTACATATTATCAATAGATTAAATGTGACTTTATTCTTCAACATTCATGTTATTAAATTATCATCCAATTCATTAAAAGTATCATTTTATCACTATAAATTTCTGTATATTTCGGCCGATGAAAGAACACCTGAAGCATATACCCCCTCAAAAATAGTGTTGTCCTATTGGCCAGATAAAATTACGATGATTGTTCAATGAGCTAAAACCATGAAATTCAGACTGAAATTTTGGTCTTGTTTTATACGAAGGTTGCCCTATCCACTGGAATATACAGGAAATTAAGAAAATCAAAGAAATCCCCTATTTCATCAAAAATCAACATCTAACAATTTCTGATGTCTAGATTTTGAAAACCATCTAAATTTGCAATACTGAGTAATGTACTTGAATCACAGTATACAGGATGTCCATAAGGTCTCTCTCTGTTTTAGATTTTTCTGTTTTTAACAGGAATAGGTAGTGACTCTATGGACACCCTTTTCAGAAGTTTATTTGTTGTCTGTGTACGTTTCATTCCGAACATGTTTTTCAAAAACATCACCATTGGAGAGAGAAAAAGAAAAAATCAAGGAGAGCTTTTTGTCTGTTTCCTTCTTTTCTTAAAAGAAAAAATCTCATTCTATCACCCCCTCCCCCAAATGTTGCTGACATACACAAAAGAAGTCTTCAGATGACGTCATGGTGACTTCATTAATTGAGGTTGATGACAAAAACCCTCATGACTTGAGGCTGACGATGCAATTGAACTGTTTTGTCTTTTTTCTTTTGATCTTGCCGGCAAGTAATCTGTTTCAAAGAATCCAGCAACCTTGACCTTAATTAGTCATGCAGAAAAATGCTGAAAACAAGAGGAAAATCCCGGAAACAAGAGGAAAATCCCATTCTCTGATTAAAATTCAGTTTTAAACTGCAATAGTCATTTTTGACTGTTAAGGGAAATGAATAGTACCATTTCTTTTCAAGAATATTTTTTCTAACCTTTCTTTTGTGTGTCTATTGAGTATTCCAGCAAAACTTCGAGCAATGTATGCAATGGGGGAATAAAGCGTAGAAATCACAAGAGGTGGAAAATGTTTTCAATCTCAATTAAAGCAATCTGTCTGATTTTTACCCTTGATTAATTTTCCATTGTTGATCCTGCGTGTCAATAAAAGGACTATCGTTTATAAAGAAACCCGTTTGATGAGGCAATATTTTATCTTAGGATGGATGACGTGGGCGTTGCCTTTGTCTTGAAATGCTTCGTTCTTCTTGTCCTTCTGTAGTGGCTTCTTCTGCCCTCAAGATACTGACTCACGAGCCTCACTCAGGAATTTTTCCTCATGAATTCAACTCCTTGCTCAAGATTCTATGAAGGGTTGAGAAAATATTTCATAACTCATAACCCTCTCAAGGGCTGGCTATGGGTGTAACAGATTTTCACTGTCACTGCAGTCTTGGCAGTGATGTTTTTATAGGAGATTTGATTGTCCATTCGTTCACTCATTACTTTACCATTGTGGCCTAACAGCATTGAGATTTTTTTTTTTTTTTGTCAAGATATCTAGTGGCGGAAGAGTTATTGAAAAAGTTATTCAGGCCCTCCTGAAGGGCATCAGTGTTAAGTTTGGCTGTTCGTCAATTCCAATGACCAACCTTTAGGGTCTATAATTTGACATACGCCTTTGCAAATTGAGTGTAAGATATAGGGGGCAGCTGATGGATCTAATCTTTTGCTACACTGGTCTGCGATGTGTTGAATGGGGGAAGAGATGGATGAATGCCTTTCCCAAGGGCATTAGTGTGAAGTGAATGCAAACTGTCTCATCCTAAGTTTGTATTTTGCTCATTGATCCTATTCTCGTCACCATTGGCTGCTTGCCCACTCGTACTTCTGCCTGCAAGATTAAAACTATTATAAATGAAAATAATACGAATCGGCATTATTTTGTAGAATGCAAATTGATTGTGTTTTGAAGAAACGTTTACATGGAGCATTTTTTTTCTTTCTTTCTTTTTCTTGCTTCTGAAGGGTGTTTAGCTTGCATTTTTAATTTGTAAGATGCCTCACTAATGTTCCTACCAGTTATTCAGCCATATGGATGAGATTGGCCGTATGTGCAGACACACATGCCAATTACTTTGATTGTATGGAAACCCACGTACACAAACAGCTTAATGATCCATTGATTTCAGGAATGCATCAGTGTATGTGTACAAACACAAGAAAACTGCCTATTATGTCAACATGCACATACATTCCTTTTCAAATCTTTTTCGTATTCATAACTCCATCCTTATTTTTAGAACTGCCAAAAACTGATGTCATCAAAAAAGAAAATCCTTAACCCAACTATTATCTTTGTTTTTCTGTTTGTCTGGTGATTTACCTCTGCCAACTTTGCTGGAAGATATATATATATATATATATATATATATATATATATATATATATGACTCCTGTCTGTCTGTTCACTCAATATAATCAAGACTTCTCTATGAATTTCAGTTAAATTCTCAGGAAGGATCCGCCATAGGATAAGAAAAAATTGATAAAATTTTAGGGTGGATTTGGGAATATTTACCCTCCCCTGCATCGTAGTTATATATGGGCAGATTTTCAGTCAGTTTATGCTGGCATTGGCATTGACCTTCTCCGTAGTTCAATGAGCTGGACTCTGGCCCTTTTTTTTTTCATTTTATTCATGTTCTCCTTATGCTCTACCATGTAACTATTCCATTTCATACAAAATGGTGGGATGGTTTGAGATATATATATATATATATATAAGCAGTTCCTCTTAACAGGATTAATACAGCAAGCAAGTTCAATGTTTTATCCATTCATTTCATATTGACCTGCCTTTTATGTTAATAGTGTTGAACAAAACCCCATAAACTATTTTGTTGCAAATAATTACTTATTTATAAGGCATTAAAGCTTCCTTATTGATCATAACAATTTCATAGTTAAGCAATGTATTATCCATATTTAATTTGGGTTTCTAGATTGATTTGCCTGAATGGAATGTGCCAGTTTGGAAGACGGAGGGGTGGTAGTAAACAGATTTTTTGTTTTTTTGTTTTTTCACCTGAATTTTGTTAGACTGTATCTTTTAAATCATGGTCTGTGGTTTAGCTTAACCAATTTCCTTCTCTTTGTGTATGACAAGAGGATTTATGTGAATAAAACTATACACAAGACTTTTTTAATCAATACTTCTATCATTATAACAATTGAATTTCACCTGGACTTGATAGGATAAAATGAAAAATTGAGATTTCAACCTGCCTCCATAGATATCAATGAGCTGTTGAATCATTTATGCGAATCTCATAGAAGCTTAAAATCCCAAACATCCCACTTCGGTCATGTATTCCACAGGATCTCCCCCTTCCTCCACCTTTTCCCTCTCTGTTCATCATGGTTTTCACTTGAACCCCCAATATAAGCAAACTTCTTGTGGACAATTTGATTGTTAGTTGGAGAGGAAACTAACAAAATGAATGCATTATCATTGATTCTTCCAACACCATTGCTAGTACACATCTATCTTCTTGATAATCTGAAAATTTAGTACAAATCATTCTCTTAATCAGACTTCTATTGTCTAACTATGGAGTGCCTGCTTTGATAGTTGTTCAAGTGTTCTTCAGTGCAGAGTTGCCATCGCCAGCCTATTAACTAAAAAAAAGATTTGCAACAAGCATTCACAAAATATCTTGAATTCTTTCTACTACTGTTGACAGATCAAAAGGTTAAAGAAGTAATCTCTTTGTACAAAATCAAATGTCAAAAGCTGAGATCAATATATATTTATTATTAATTTTTGACTATTTCTCTTCATCCTAATCTTTAAGTTGGTTTTTATTCAAAAATTAAGATGGAGGAAATAGTAGTTGGAAATTGTTGATAATGGTTTACAATATTTCATTTGATAAAATGAATGATAAAAGATGATTGTGTCTTGCTCTGTGAGTTTTAACTAACATCCAGGCGTTTTCTCATCATTGAAAGCTTTTCAACACCACGGTTCTCTGCTTTTGGATCAGGGTTTTTTCCTCTTGACTGTGACATATAACAATGACATTTAATCAGGAACAAAGAAAAAATAATTCAGTTGATGTGCTCTGAAATAAATGAGGCTGTAATGAATCTGAGTGGACACCGGGGACAATCCGAGGATGGATTAATAATTCATAATATCACTCTACAGATTTGAGGCAGATTGAATACATCATCCGAGAGAGTGAGAGACACACACACTCAGAGACACTGAGGGAGACAGTCAGAGAAGAGAAAAAGATGACTTCAAATCCCATGTTTCTAACTTAGTTAATTGCATCCTTCCCGTCTCTTTGATCAACTTTATATAGTTGCAAAAAGCACAACACATAAATGTTTAAGAATTCATTCATTGTTATTGTGACAGACAATGGGGCTGACAGAATGATTACATTCGATTGTAATGTTATTACTAGATAAGTATCTTTGAATACTCTCAGATTTTTTTTTGTTATTATTATTGACCCTCCTACCCCATCTCTCTGAAGGGTATCGATAATCGATAGTTGATATTACTGTATTCACAGGCGAGATTCAATCTCGAGAGCTTTTTTTTTTTTTTTTTTTTTTCTTCCATTAATGGAAAATCCATGGCTGTCGTGTTTTTTTTTTTTGTTTTTTTTTCCCTTTTTCCTTCCAAATTTTTTTTTTCTTTCTATTCCTGCCACCTCCTTGTGGAGTATTGGACCACATAGCAGTTTTAGTTGCAAGTATGTTTTACGGGGATCAGGATGCTAGTCCCATATCCAGGATGGCCCACCTTACTTAGAGCTTTGATACCTAAAGGGCTCCAACTTCCCTGCTGGTGGGAAGTGTATGTCTTCGCCAGGCTCTTAGTGACTGTTCCAAGGGAAATGGCAACAATTGATGCTATTGTCACTAGTGAAAGCCTTTTCTAATTGTCAGTTTCTTTATAGAAAGATACCGAATGGATATTTTTCATTTGAATTATGATATAAGTGAAGAAATACTCATCCATTGTCTTGGGATAAAAAATTAATACATTTGTTGAAAAATTAGTAAAAGATTCTTGATAATATTTTTATGTCAGCTTAGAAGAAAATGAATGTATGTATGAACATCCATCTACACTCACACTTGTATATATATATGTGTGTGCGTGTGTATACTTTTTTACATTTAAAAGTCCATAGATTTAATAATGAATTGTAATAGAAAACCTTGTAAAGTTGTATTTAGTTGAGAGGAAAATTAGCTGTAAGTAATAATTTAGCTTACCATACTGAAGGAAAATATCTCAATATTATGATTTACATCTTGCTGGGCTGATATGATAGTAATTTTTCAAGTTACCTGATGAGGATGGGGGACTGGAGAGAGCAAATTTCAAAGAAGAAAGAATGATCAGATAGATTTCCGCTAATTTCATCTTGTGAAAATTGTTCATTTTCATGACACTCAAATGATGCATTCTTTCCAACTAATAACGAACGGTGAAGTATTCTTTTTCGAATTATGAATCCTGTTGTCGAGATGCTGGAAATTTTCAAAGATCTTTTTTCTTTTTTTTTCTTCTTTTTTTTCCCTAAAATTATTGATGGAAAAATTTTGAAAAATGATCATGATTTGAAAAAGATGTGAGATTTGATACAAATGTTAAGTGAGACATGAAAGGAATCCATCTTTTATGTCATCCCTCCCCTCCCCTCCTCTCTTTTTACCCCCCTCCACTTTCTCACACACACACACTCTCTCACTCTCTTGTCTTCTTTCTTATCTCTCTCATATACTTCCCCCTGTCTTTGTAACAATCTAATTGGTGATTGGTTAGCTGCACTGGTGGTTCAAAAACCTTCACATCTGTAAGTGGCTCAAGACATCACGACTCGTGTAAGAAGCACCCCAAGTGGATCCGCTGACACTACCTCTATCGTTACATTTTTCTTTTCCTTCGTTCTTACTCTTCTTTCCTCCTACACTAGTTATGTATGTTTTTGAAGAAAAAAAACAAAAAAAAAACCAAAAAAAACAAAACCCAGAACCTTAAAGAACTTTTCTTGCACTTGAGTAATTACCTACCTCCTGCTGTTAATGGTGCTGCTATCTTTGTGTTGAGTGACTTCTCTGTGTAACCACTTTCTTCCCCCTACCCATCCAAAACCCATCATTTTTCCTCTCCCTAAGACCCCCTCTTTCAACTTACAATGCAACCATTCCTCCATTTTTGCCTCGTAAAATGTTCCTGCTGCCAGAGAACAGAACTGTCTCCTCTTCCATCTCGCAGCTACACCTTGTGGCTAATACTAATACCAGCCCCTGAAACCAATGAACTTGCCTTGCCAGAATTCAAGACATTCTCGGATTAGGAGCCAAATTACAATCAATCGCACTCATATTTTATCTTTTACTTGAAATTTCACATCATTTTCTTTATTAGTCACCTCGAGGAATACATAAGAATTAAAGTTCAATACAAGTTTTATCTTTTCTTTTTTATATTCCTGAAAAGCCATTCAAATGAACCAATAATTTCATTTCCTAATAACCAAAAATGCATATTTAATTAGGACCAATTCAGTTTGGTTATAACGAATACCCTTAATATGCCCAGTTTTCTGTATAGAGAGGTGGGTATATATAAATAGCAAAATGTCATTTGGACATATACCTAAGTCTGATGACACTGTGAGAAGATCTTGAGGTAATTAAACTGGAAAATAATGTAACGTTTCTTTTACCCACACTTTCTGCCTAATACTCTTACCAGTCACAGAATTTGATGAACCATTATTCAACCCAAAATGCAATCATTCCAATTCCTTTCTTTTTTCTTTTCTCTAGCAAAATGTCACATGTAGAGCACAGGGTGGTATTGCAGTTTCAGTCGAAAGTAGGTTTCATCAGTGTGAGAATTTGTCATTATATGCACAATTAGTGAGAGAATTGTTTGGATAAGATGTCCTTTTGCAAAAGACCAGCTCCAAGATTGTTTATACAATTATGCATACTTTTGCTTGGTTTGATCAAATGCATTTGAAAAACTGTGTAATACTCAATATATTATAATGACCGATTTGTCAGGGGAGATGACTCTTGAATGTGAATTATGAAGTAATCTTCCTTATTTTATCAATATTTTTTTTTTCTTCTTATTCTGCCAATCCATAAAAATACAGGTTTTTCTGGTGTCATAAGATTGCACCAATTTTCTCTTAAAGGGTGACCCAACAGGTCTTCTTGTATATCATCATCATCATCATTGAAAAAATGATGTATTTACTGATGGTGTCTTTTGACATCCCCTATTGAGCCTCAAACCATCTTTTCTTTCAGTCAATAGCTTTTTACTTGACATTTATGCAAAGAGCAATCTTGAAGACATTTTTGGAATAACTTGTTTAAAGTGAAATAATCATTAATTACAAAAAAGCAGTGTCACTTTCCCCTTTTAATTACTTATGACTGACAGTACTTTCGGGTATTCAGTTCCAGTTTAACCTATGACCTTGTAGATTGTCATGGTGGCATACTGAGCATTTCCCCTTGAAAGCATTTCTCAGAGCAATGGGAGTTACTTGGTGATGTTCGTCTCCTCTCCAAGTAACACCCGACAGGTTGTACTCGGGAACATGGTATCAACAGCAAGGAATAATCCCTGACAACCTAGAAGTGGGATCGGTCTGTCTCGGGGAGGGGGGTGGGATCAACTCTTGGTTTAGAATCAGTTTTCCATCTCACAGACTGTCAACCACTGCCAGAGAGCCCTATTTACCCAATTATTCACTAGAATCTTGCAGTTATGAATGCTTTGGCATTGTGTACAAAGATTATTTGGAAAGATTGCCACATCAATAGGACCTCCTGGACGCTGTGGTCTGTGTGTGTTTTTTTTTCTCCCTCCAGCCTGATCAATGGATTTTTTAAGGCGAGGATAGTTTGCCCGGGGCCAATCCCACCCTTTAAACCAATTTTTAACATCCTATGGTTCACCAAAGTGGTACAGATTTGTGACCAATAGCTGAAAAAAGACTATCACATGATTGACTTGGTAACATCTGCACATGGCTATGCTATCCATATCTTGCAAAACTTTTTATTTACTGAACTTTATATAATTGCGGGTTGACCGTCACTCCAATTATGTCTGTGGCTGTGAAGAGATTTGCATCGCAACCTGTGCATGAACTTTTACAAAGTGAGAGAGTTCTTGCACAGGAACGAGCTAATTCTATAGGCCTCCCAAGGTCATTTTTCTAGTGGTGCAATGAGACGTCACTCGTGGCAGCCAGACAGGAGGTAGTTAACCATCAGTCTGCTTTAGAGGCTCCCCTTGTTTGTTACTTCGTCAGAGTAACTTTCTCATAGCTTGACTACTTTACAGGACTAAAGAGTTCTATTTACCCTTCATTGGGAGGAATAGTGGATTTGTGCCTTTTTCCAAGGACATTAGTTCAAAGTGAATAAAATAACTCAGTTTGATGAATCCATATTCCTGTGACTGTAATACCGATCCTGCAACAAATATTTACCATTGGAACAACCTTCCTGCTTGCTAATGTCAGAAAAATCTTGTCATCAATTTTAGGCTTTTTGGGATGCACTCCTTCCCTGTTCATCCCCCTCTTCCTCTCCATCTCTCTTCCACCCTCTTCCTCTCCATCTCTCTTCCACCCTCTTCCTCTCCATCTCTCTTCCACCCTCTTCCTCTCCATCTCTCTTCCACCCTCTTCCTCTCCATCTCTCTTCCACCCTCTTCCTCTCCATCTCTCTTCATACCCTCTTCCTCTCCATCTCTCTTCATACCCTCTTCCTCTCCATCTCTCTTCCACCCTCTTCCTCTCCATCTCTCTTCATACCCTCTTCCTCTCCATCTCTCTTCATACCCTCTTCCTCTCCATCTCTCTTCATACCCTCTTCCTCTCCATCTCTCTTCATACCCTCTTCCTCTCCATCTCTCTTCATACCCTCTTCCTCTCCATCTCTCTTCATACCCTCTTCCTCTCCATCTCTCTTCATACCCTCTTCCTCTCCATCTCTCTTCATACCCTCTTCCTCTCCATCTCTCTTCATACCCTCTTCCTCTCCATCTCTCTTCATACCCTCTTCCTCTCCATCTCTCTTCATACCCTCTTCCTCTCCATCTCTCTTCATACCCTCTTCCTCTCCATCTCTCTTCATACCCTCTTCCTCTCCATCTCTCTTCATACCCTCTTCCTCTCCATCTCTCTTCATACCCTCTTCCTCTCCATCTCTCTTCATACCCTCTTCCTCTCCATCTCTCTTCATACCCTCTTCCTCTCCATCTCTCTTCATACCCTCTTCCTCTCCATCTCTCTTCATACCCTCTTCCTCTCCATCTCTCTTCATACCCTCTTCCTCTCCATCTCTCTTCATACCCTCTTCCTCTCCATCTCTCTTCATACCCTCTTCCTCTCCATCTCTCTTCATACCCTCTTCCTCTCCATCTCTCTTCATACCCTCTTCCTCTCCATCTCTCTTCATACCCTCCGTCTCCTTTTTATTTTCATTTCACTTTTATTTGCAAGAAAGAAAAAAGATGTTTGATTCTATCAGAATTTACAGAATGATAATTACATTCTGCATTTCAGACTAAAACACTCCACCCTGTTTACGTATTTCTTTTTACATTTTAGATAAGCATTTTTTGGTTCTTAGATTTATTTTATCTTATTAGTGTGATCGTGCAAGCACATTATTTTTTGTTCTATGTTGTTTTTTTTATTTCTTGTTTATTTTTTCTGCTCATTTTAGGCGTCTCTTCTCCTCTTACAATATTCGAAATATTATTGTCATTCCAACACTAATTGGTGTTTCTTAATACTGTGTATTGCATTCGCATACTGCTTTGAGAAAACTAGATTTTTTTTCCTCTAGAAGTTTTAGAGGAGGGGTTTGTATTTTGCAAGGTAACTATAATGCTAAATCAGACCTTTACTTTCTGCCCTAAGTTTTAGACTCTTTAACTATAGATTTCAAAAGTTTCTCATTTGAATTGACTTTGAATGTAGTATTTTTCACAAGACCCCCCCCCTCCCCTGTGTTGGTATGCCATATTAAATCTGAATGGACCAAGGACAGAATCCAAGAAGTCATTGTAGTTGCATGAATGATATCACCTGCTGCATTACTACCATTGGTAATAGTATTAGTTGTAGCCGCTGCCGCCACGAGTAATCTCTATATGTTGGTGAATGTCTACACATCAACCCCCCCCCCCAACCACACACCCTGTACCTTACTGTCCCCCCCCCCCGCACCTGCTAATCCTGGCGAAGGGATCAATGCAACCCAACAGCTATCAATATTGCTCTAGTTAATCAAATTTACTCAATCAGATTAGAATGCACCACATTTCGTATTGATCTGCATTTATATCGCAATATGTCGTTTTCACTTTTCGTTTTATTCTTTTCTCTCAGGAAAAAAAAATCGCCACTGCCTTTCAGTTCAGTTGAGAAAAATAAGATGATTGGAAATTATTTATTAATTTGCAGTTTTCGCTGATGTGGTTGTTACCTTCTTTTTTTTCTTTTTTTTTTTGGTTTTATATTATTTTTTAAATTTCTGGTGCTAGGTTGGAGGTTTTTTTCTGTTTTTCCTTTCTCTTCTTTTTCTATCTCTAAATAAAGAATTTGATATCTGCATTGTATTTCAAATAATTATCCTATCTATTTTTGTTGATGTAGAATTCTTGTTGCTTCGACCAAATCTATTCTGATGGGCACTTCCTCTTTCTGTGTTGCTTGCTCCTCTGTGTCTCTTTCTCTGTGTTGCTTGCTCCTCTGTGTCTTTTTCTGTGTTGCTTGCTCCTCTGTGTCTCTTTCTCTGCGTTGCTTGCTCCTCTGTGTCTTTCTCTGCGTTGCTTGCTCCTCTGTGTCTCTTTCTCTGTGTTGCTTGCTCCTCTGTGCCTTTTTCTGTGTTGCTTGCTCCTCTGTGCCTTTTTCTGTGTTGCTTGCTCCTCTGTGTCTCTTTCTCTGCGTTGCTTGCTCCTCTGTGTCTTTCTCTGCGTTGCTTGCTCCTCTGTGTCTTTCTCTGCGTTGCTTGCTCCTCTGTGTCTTTCTCTGCGTTGCTTGCTCCTCTGTGTCTTTCTCTGCGTTGCTTGCTCCTCTGTGTCTTTCTCTGCGTTGCTTGCTCCTCTGTGTCTTTCTCTGCGTTGCTTGCTCCTCTGTGTCTTTCTCTGCGTTGCTTGCTCCTCTGTGTCTTTCTCTGCGTTGCTTGCTCCTCTGTGTCTTTCTCTGCGTTGCTTGCTCCTCTGTGTCTTTCTCTGTGTTGCTTGCTCCTCTGTGTCTTTCTCTGTGTTGCTTGCTCCTCTGTGTCTTTCTCTGTGTTGCTTGCTCCTCTGTGTCTTTTTCTGTGTTGCTTGCTCCTCTGTGTCTCTTTCTCTGCGTTGCTTGCTCCTCTGTGTCTTTCTCTGCGTTGCTTGCTCCTCTGTGTCTCTTTCTCTGTGTTGCTTGCTCCTCTGTGCCTTTTTCTGTGTTGCTTGCTCCTCTGTGCCTTTTTCTGTGTTGCTTGCTCCTCTGTGTCTCTTTCTCTGCGTTGCTTGCTCCTCTGTGTCTTTCTCTGCGTTGCTTGCTCCTCTGTGTCTTTCTCTGTGTTGCTTGCTCCTCTGTGTCTTTCTCTGTGTTGCTTGCTCCTCTGTGTCTTTTTCTGTGTTGCTTGCTCCTCTGTGTCTCTTTCTCTGCGTTGCTTGCTCCTCTGTGTCTTTCTCTGCGTTGCTTGCTCCTCTGTGTCTCTTTCTCTGTGTTGCTTGCTCCTCTGTGCCTTTTTCTGTGTTGCTTGCTCCTCTGTGCCTTTTTCTGTGTTGCTTGCTCCTCTGTGTCTCTTTCTCTGCGTTGCTTGCTCCTCTGTGTCTTTCTCTGCGTTGCTTGCTCCTCTGTGTCTTTCTCTGCGTTGCTTGCTCCTCTGTGTCTTTCTCTGCGTTGCTTGCTCCTCTGTGTCTTTCTCTGCGTTGCTTGCTCCTCTGTGTCTTTCTCTGCGTTGCTTGCTCCTCTGTGTCTTTCTCTGCGTTGCTTGCTCCTCTGTGTCTTTCTCTGTGTTGCTTGCTCCTCTGTGTCTTTCTCTGTGTTGCTTGCTCCTCTGTGTCTTTCTCTGTGTTGCTTGCTCCTCTGTGTCTCTTTCTCTGCGTTGCTTGCTCGTCTGCGTTGCTTGCTCCTCTGCGTCTCTTTGTCTGCGTTGCTTGCTCCTCTGCGTCTCTTTGTCTGCGTTGCTTGCTCCTCTGCGTCTCTTTGTCTGCGTTGCTTGCTCCTCTGCGTCTCTTTGTCTGCGTTGCTTGCTCCTCTGCGTCTCTCTCTCTCTCTCTCTCTCTCTCTCCCTCCCTATCTCTCGTTTGCTCCTTTTTCTTGACCCTTCCTCAATGGTGTTATATTGTCAATGCTCTTCTAGATTTGAAATAGCCAACTCGGACCCTAAATTCCTTTTCATAAGAGAGCATGATATCAATTCATGAAGACGTAGCATTGAAAATTACTTTAGAACGAGTGATAGCCTCCACATTATTCTAATCTTAGTAGCAACTAAACTTTCATCATACCAAAAAAGTACTGTATTCCTGAAGTCGAGTTATCTTATGGAATCTGTCATCAAGTACCACAATTCTTGCATGGAAATCATTTTTACAGGCAATAAGGACCAAAACAAGACAAAAGAACATATTCTGTTAAAATGTGCTGTGTTATTTACACAATTTTTTACAGGATTCAACTACATTTGTTTCTGTGATAAAATTTGTTTTCGATTGATTAAAAAACGGAATAATGCGAAGCTGCTGTGATTTTTTTTTTTTTTTTGTTGGGGGGTTAATTCTAATGATTGACAATGGCTGGTTTTTCTTGAGCCTTGCTATGTTTTAATTTGTATCCAAGTGTGTGTGTACTTGCATTCCCTATAAATGTGTGCTTACAATGAGATGCTAAACATTTTGGCTTTTTGAATTAGGAACTCTTTCCTCCTGAACTCTTTCCTCCTTTTCCAGTTTGAAAGAGGGATTTTAGCTTCCATAGACCTGTCAACATTCGTTTCAGGCTTTAAAAATGGAGGGGGGGGGGGCTGTGAAACTTCATAATTATGAGTTCATCAAATGATGGAATTAATTGGATAAATTATCAGCCAATTATCTGCTGCTTATTCCAAATGGTAAATGTTGGGAGTCTGGCTTGATTGAGAGATAAAGACCTGCAAATATCTAAGGTTATTTCTTGGTAGGCCACCTGATACATCTTCCTATTTGTTAGTTCCCAAAGGTTTCTGCTTTTCCTCGTTGAATAGCCAAAGGAATATTCATAATGTTACTGGCATGAAAAATGGAATTTTTGCTGTGGCTGCCTGCATTCACTTTACACCCATTGGAAAGGCATGAATTCTAAAACCCTCACCCACCCAGTTACAGTCCTTTAGCCCTTTGAAGGCAGTCTATCTTTGACCTGGGTGTAGCAACTCCATTCCATAGAACCTACTCATTACTCTTATAAATTAAATGTTGTCCATACTGTTGGTTTTTTGTCATGCTAAAGCAAACAGAAAGATAGGAATGAGTGACTGTGAACACGGCACTAAATTGGCTGCTACTTGTAAACAACTCTCCCGTGTATATATATATATATATATATATATATATATATATGTGTGTGTGTGTGTTCGCTGATTTAAGCAGGCCTCTGCAGTTGTTAATATTACCACTACTGATGTCTCAATTTCATTTTTCACCCAATACTGTTGTCTTATTGTTCTAAAAGTATTTTTTCAAAATATTATGAACACTTTTAGAAAATCGACTGGAAAATGAATTTCATTTGAGATATGCATTTTTTTTTTTATTGTTTGCAATACACAAAAATATATTTGTGTAATTCATCTGTACATGAAAAATCCTGTCATTTAGAAAAAAAAATTTTTCATGTATACTTATCTAGTTTGATAAATTATGTTTTGAAAATATTTTCAGAGAAGGAAAAAAAATTCTTCCCTAACATTCAAACGTAACTTGCATATACACTCAAAATCTAAATAAGTACTGAGTCCTTTTACTTTTTGTTCATGCACAGTGCTCGAGTCTTCAACTGTTCATCTTCCTTTTTTTTTTACAAGTTGCAAAGCTTGAAGAATTTTTCTTGTAGTTTTTCTGTTGACAGTCAAAACTAGCAGGTGGACTAAAGAAATGGTAGCTGCAGTCTGATATTCCATTTCCTTTTTGGCTTACTCTAGCTCCTCTGTCTTTTTTGATTATTAGAGGCATCCTCACCCCTCTGTTGAAGATTCTGTCTGTTGTTTGGTTAGCAGGTTGGTAGAAAGGTATCCCCTGAAAAGATTCTTCTTACCTAGAACTACCTTCGACTCGGTCACATGATCTGGAGATTATGGTGTTCAAACTTAATAGTGGACACCTTATTGAACTTTTGCTTCCTGTTATTTTCTAAGAGGCACATTGTAAACATCATTTTCATTGATTTAAGAATGAATGACCTTGGTTTATTTTATCATTGATAAGATGAGATTTTTTATATATTTCAATCTCGAACAGGTGAATGATTGCTGCATTATACTTATTTCTATGAAGTAAATTTAAATATCTTGGGAGATTTTTTTGAGCTCTGCTTTAACAAATGTCTACCACCACCCCTGAGATTAGGTTCCTTCTCATTTTATCTTCTCTATTTATATCCTTTATAATTGAATTTGATTGAATAGTTTTAAGTGGTCAGGTTTTCTACTTTCATTTGTTCCTGGCAGTAGCAGCAGCTGCATAAGTCACCATTATTTATCACCACCCTTTGATATTTTAGTTTGTGAACCAGTAACAGACCTTTTACCTTCAGTTTTTTTGGGGGTTTTTGGTGACAAGGTTCATGGCAGAGGTATTTGCTCTCTGTAGTCTTTTTAATTTTTGATAACCTGGCTTGTCTCCAACTTGAACATGATTCCATTAGAAATTTGCTTCCGGAGTTTTGTTGGATAGTTTGCTGACCTTTGCTGACCGACAAACTTGGATTGTTCTGTTGTTAGTTTCGTGAGGATAGTAGAATCTTTGCCGTCACAGTTATTTTATTCTCGGTTTCTCTTATTCTGAGATTATGTCTTCCATGTGTTGCCATGTTTTTGTGCAAAGACAGGATTTGCTTGAAGCCAATTGCATTGCTAACTCTCGATGCATTTTTTGTATTTCCAGTTTCTTACTATTGACCTGCCTCTTGCTTCTGTTTGCTCCTCCATTGTTATTCTTGTATCCCATCTGATATGTATGATGTGCATCTACAGCTCCACTCTTCCCCCCTCCATTGTACATCTCATTTCTCCATTTGTCTTGTCCTTATCCACCCCCCCTGTTGTGCACCCCGTTCTTGCACCCTCTATCCCCATCTATTGTGCATGATGTGAACCTAACCTTCGACTAATAACTCCATCATCTCACTAGATTCAGAAGGAACTTTGTTAGTTTTGATAAATTTTCAATTTAAAAACCTTCCTTTTCTTTCTTATGAAAAAAAAAAAAGAAATCTGTTATCCTAGAGCTGTTTCACTCTTCATTCTCTGTCAACTTTGATCATGTGATAAAAAATGGTTGACTGAGTTCTTGAAATCCATTAAGTTATGTAAGGAATGTGTCTGGGTTGGAATTTTTTTTTTTTTTTCTCTCCAAGAATTTGAAAATTTCTTTGATCAATTTTTCTACAAGACTGCAATGTCACCTGGTTGCTTTTTAGAGCTCATTAATAAATCGATTACAAAAACTTTTTGTTGAACACAAATTTATATAAAAAATAATTGTTTTCTTTTTCTCTCTCTAAATTGCTCAATAGATGTAAGTTGGAAGAGGTATATGTATGAACACACGCTTGTCCACACAGTATCCGCTAAGGAAGAATCAAATGAATTTTGGAATGATTTAAAAATCTTTTTTCAATTCAGATTTTTCTTACCTCAAGAAAATAGTCTGAAATATTGGGAAATATAAACTTACTGTTACTTACCTTGCATCAAAGCTATATATGAACTGATTTTCATTCAGTTCTTAGTGACAATGGCTTTGGCTGAGGTATGTGCTTCCGAGGTTATTTTTTTTCTCTCTTTTCCATTGAGTTGCTCCCAAGTCTTGTACGAGTTCAGTTCATTCTAGGCAGACTTGTTTAGACATGCCAATGATTGGTAAACATTTCCTCTTCATTTATAATTTACAGTCAGGAAGAAGCAATGTATATTTTTTGACTTGAAAAAAAAATGGCCTGCAGCAAAGATTAAAAGCAGTTTTAGTTTAGCAGTTCTGTTCTAAGAGTTTTTTGTTATCATCGGCTCGATTTCACAATTGAACTTGTCTGATGTGATTATTAATCCTAAAAGAGGATATAACCAATGTATCCACCCGATAGGCATCTATAGAGCTGAAACATAGAACCTAACCAAGACTACATGCGAACTAAGAACCATGCAACATGCACATGGGAGAATCATACTCAACATCACATCGAGAGACCACTAGACAGCCCAGTATATCAGGGGAAAAAACAGTAGTAGTCTGAAACATCATAGAAACCACTAGAAAACTGAAATGGCAATGGGTTGGTTATGTTGCAAGAATGGCCAACAACCATCCCTAAAGATAATATGCGGAACTGAGGCTAACAGAATATGTGATGACAAGACGAACTGGATAGGTTTAGAAAATATTGGCTCTACGATGCCCATGATAGACCTTCCCAAGGATCCACCATATTTCTCTATGTCTTGACTTTTGTTAAAATGTTTTAACCATTTGGATTTATCATTAAACTAATATAGCATTCTTTGGCTGGATTATTTTTTATGATAAATCCAAATGGTTAAAACATTATAACAGAAGCCAAGTAGGGTCTATTTATCCTGGGAATTGAATCTGGTTATCACTTATATCTGATCAAGTTGATGATAGGAGGAAACATGGAACTTTGTGGGTTTCCCCTAAAAGTAAGGCACCAATTAATCTCTCTCTGATATCCCAGATGATATCTGGGATAGATCTTTTTTCATTCAGGAGAATTCTTCTAAAAATTTGTTTGCCCTCTTCTTGATCGATATGTACAAGTTGATGGGCCCTGAAAACCATCTTCATTTGTTCATTACAAAAGACTTTGCCCGAACAAATTCATGAGGCCTCTCTGCCAGGAGACTGAACAATTTTCTTGTATTCCCTTGACAAAGAGAAAGTAAAATATCCCATAGTACATTTCATCTTGAATTCTTCGAATGATTCAGGTGTCCTCTTCACCTGGCCATGTTGGCCTCTATCAAATGCTCTGTTTCTTTCTTGAAAGATATGTTCCGCAATGGAAGTCCTAATCTCTTTGCCAAGTCTTGTTGATCCTCTTTGGTTCTCTGTAGGCTTCAAGTAGGATAAGCTCATTATAGTGATTACCCTAATCTCTCTACTCGGCTTTAATCTTCAGTAAGTCTCAACATGCTTAAAATAAGGGAAATGATTTGATTGCTGGCCTAATGATCGGTGAGAGCAACAGAGGCAACACAATTGATTGATCGACATTGCCGTGTACTCTCTGTCTCCTTCTCTCTGTCTCCTTCTCTCTGCTTCTAGCCAAACGATTGGACATTACAGCAGATTTAAACACTCAGCTGTAACTGGCCTTCTTTCACTTGGCGCTCTTACATTGACCGATTTCCTTGTGATCCAGGTTTCTTGGATTCATTATCTTGATATGCAACTTGGACCGAAGAGTCTTTCATACATATCAGTGGTTCTATGTAGCTTTTTTTTTTTTTTTTTTTAAAACACTTTGTTTACTGTATTTGACGGTATATAAGACACCCCTAATTTTCCCACCCCAAAATGACTTGAAACCTTCACCCAGCCTAAAATTGAAAAACTGGGTGATGAATGGGGAAAAACGCAAGGAAATGCATGTGTGTATTCATCTCAATCAAAGGGCCTCAACCTTAGCATCATCATCAATCTTTTAACGTCCATCATTGGACATAGACCTTCCCAGGACTCGCAACAATTCTCTATCATAGGCGTTGCGGAGCCAGTACTTTCTGAATTTGTCTAGCTCATCTCTCTATCTAATGTTCTGCTGGCCTCGGTTGTTGCGCGTGTGATCTTGGGGAATCCATGTATGAGTCGTGATGTTCATCAGTTGTCTGCCATTCTTGCAACATGGCCAGCCCACTGCCATTCTTGCAACATGGCCAGCCCACTGCCATTCTTGCAACATGGCCAGCCCACTGCCATTCGAGATTTAGATTCTATGATGTAACTGACTCTTGTCTTTTCCCAGATGTACTGTGCTGTCTTGTGGTCTCTCCATAATAATCAGCATAATTCTTTCATGTACACGTCGTATGGTTCTCAATTTGTGGATCTGTCTCTTGGTTAGGTTCCATGTTTCAGCTCCGTAAGTGACTATCAACCACATCGGAGATAAAAACACTTAGATCAAAATCAAGGACACAGAACCGGAGAAAGTAAATCAGTACATCTACCTAGAACAACGAATCTCCATGAGACCCTCTAAAGAAGAAGAAATCAAGCAAAGAATCACACTAGGATGGCAAGCTCAACTTTCAAAAATAAGATCCCATTAATCAACCTTATACTAGACTTCAAATTCCCAACCATTTTGTATATTTACTTCTACTTGAGATTTAGTTTGAATTTTAGTTTAGTTCTTAGTAATTAAATAAAATCAAATGCACCTCAAACATGTAAAAGTATGTCTCTGTTATTGGAGATGATGTATTATAGAAAGCAATGGTATTGTATACACAATCTCTCATCTGAAATTCTGAAAATCGAAAAACTCCAAATATTTTTTCGCGTGGATGTGATGTTGTCTGCACACCAGAGCTTTGTGTTTGGTGCAAACATAATCTGGCACAACCCACGCTCGACCAACGTCATCTAGTAAAATTCTGCTGCGCTCTACCAGGCCTTGTTAAGTCCAACGGAAGTTATTTTGAGATGGACTAGGTTCAACCCACGCTATACAGTTGTTTCAGTGCTGCCTCTGCTACTTAGGGATATTTTGTTCATTTTTTGATTTTGGAAACTGAAAATGTTTGAAAGAACTGAGAATTCCTACATATGTAATCATAAAAAGCATAAAAGGAAGCACCCATCATTGATACAGTACCTGAATTCTGAAAATCAGAAAAATTATGAATTCCCAAAATTGTCTGGTCCCAAGGGATTTGAATAAGAGATTGTATACTTGTGACAGGAAATGATGCTTGGTTATTCGGTACTAAAAGTCTTCTGCAGGGATTGAAGTCGGCATTTTAATTCAGATTTTAATCTGTGAATTGAAATGCAGTCTTCAATTGCCTTCAGCTGGTCTCTCTGGGATACGTGCTTCTCATTTGAAGCAAATCCATTTTTTTCTTTTTTTATTTTCATCATTTTTTCCTATCTCTACTCATAGTTGTCTTTTCACCTCTCCTCCTTCCTACCTTCGAAAAATAACCGCAAATCATTGCATTTTCTCCACCAATAATTGCCATTTGTAAATTCTGCTCTCTAAGTTATACATGTTGATGTAAATTTACCAACATATTGCATTTGATATGCAAGTTTTTATTTTCAATTAATAAATGCATTCTTTATTTATTCATTCATGAATTTTAATTTCAATTTATTTCAGTTAGAAGTTAATAATGCAAATATTTTCCTTTCTGAAATATTCAAATATTTTATTTTTAATTTTTGTTGTATTTCTCTATTTTTCCAAACCTGTTCACTGCCATGGATGAGATAATTTGTTGTGGCAAGTTGTCAGTCCAGTTCCACGGACAAGATAGTTTGTCTTACTATTCTGTTCCTTCTCTCTCCTCTTTTTTTTCCTTCTCTCTCCTCTTTTTTTTCCTTCTCTCTCCTCTTTTTTTTCCTTCTCTCTCCTCTTTTTTTTCCTTCTCTCTCCTCTTTTTTTCCTTCTCTCTCCTCTTTTTTTCCTTCTCTCTCCTCTTTTTTTCCTTCTCTCTCCTCTTTTTTTCCTTCTCTCTCCTCTTTTCTTTCCTTCTCTCTCCTCTTTTCTTTCCTTCTCTCTCCTCTTTTCTTTCCTTCTCTCTCCTCTTTTCTTTCCTTCTCTCTCCTCTTTTCTTTCCTTCTCTCTCCTCTTTTCTTTCCTTCTCTCTCCTCTTTTCTTTCCTTCTCTCTCCTCTTTTCTTTCCTTCTCTCTCCTCTTTTTTTCTCTTCTCTCTCCTCTGTTTTTTTCTTCTCTCTCCTCTGTTTTTTTCTTCTCTCTCCTCTGTTTTTTTCTTCTCTCTCCTCTGTTTTTTTCTTCTCTCTCCTCTGTTTTTTTCTTCTCTCTCCTCTGTTTTTTTCTTCTCTCTCCTCTGTTTTTTTCTTCTCTCTCCTCTGTTTTTTTCTTCTCTCTCCTCTGTTTTTTTCTTCTCTCTCCTCTGTTTTTTTCTTCTCTCTCCTCTGTTTTTTTCTTCTCTCTCCTCTGTTTTTTTCTTCTCTCTCCTCTGTTTTTTTCTTCTCTCTCCTCTGTTTTTTTCTTCTCTCTCCTCTGTTTTTTTCTTCTCTCTCCTCTCCACGTAGATTTGTGTGTGCGTATATGTATATATGTATTTAGGTTATATATATATCCTGTTGTGTGTATTATATATTCTGAAAATATTTGAGCATGCAATAAAGACTTCCTATATTCATATTACGACAAAACCATAGCACAGGAGTTACGTCAAAAATGTACTTTGCAGAGAACTGGTTAAAGAGCCCTCCGAAAAGTGTGACTACTCTGATGTTGTACTTTCTTTCTATGTGACTGTAATCATATGGGTCTTGTTTGTCCCATCTGCAAAAGGTCTTTTTCTCAAAGATTAATTTTCTCCTTATCTTTTCTTTCAGACCAAGTGACAGCACTCGTAAATAAAGCCAAGAGCAACACTCTGGTGCACCTTACAGATATCTACAGAATTCCACGCAATGAACATGAACAGCATGTTGAGGAGCTATTCAGGAACTTGGCCAAATATTCCACTCACAATGCTACCATCAGCACTAGTGTCACTAAATTCTTTGACCAACTCTTACCACTCGTATTCCGCTACACCGTAAATGACCCCTCCGTGACCAATTATAAAGAATCACTCAATGACTGCCTGATGAACGTACAGACAAGTTTGCAGCCACCCCCGTTTGGTCCTTTCATCCGCAAGCTCATTTATGATTTGTCTCTGGCATTTCGTGCTCCCATCTCGTATCAGGAGGCGCTCTCGGACTTCATTGACTTGATCAATCAGACAAACCACATCAAGATCGAAGAAAACTGTAAAGAAGGACTGACCCAAATGCTCTTCTGTTCTCAATGCAAAGGCCACATCGATGTCAGGCCTTGCAAAGAGTTCTGTGAAGACGTCCTACACGACTGCTTTGGCAAGCTCATGGAAATCTTCACCGAATCCAAAAGGGTTATCCAGCAATTCCAACCTTTTATCAAAGTCATGAAGGAAGAACATGGCTTGGAAGTTGTACTGAAATCAGTTGATCGTACTATATCAGATGGTATCATGCACGCAATGGATAAAGCCCCAGAATTCACACCAACGGTCAGTCTGTTTGTCTTTTACTTTTTCTTATTTGCTTCTATTTTGAGATGATTATTAGAATTTATTCGAGCATCATCCTTGATACACTTATATTTAAAATATATCCTGCATTTTTCAGCAATTTTATTGCGTTCTGTCCTCATGGAAACTGAGTAAAAATGTCTCTACCATATATCCTTGTGCAGCCAAGAGGGTTCAACTTGTCCGTGCGCGAATTGAATTTGAATTTAAATTACCTCAAAACTGGTAAAATTGATCTTTTACATGTCCAGAATAACAATATAATTCAGTTATTCTCAAAATTCAATAAAGAATAATTGGATTACCCAAGAAGTTAGACTAACTCACAAGTACGACTTCAAATTGGCTTCCCTATTTATCAGAAATAAACTGAAATATTGTCTAAATAACCTACCACTCTCACCTGTTAGTCAAATATTGATCAGCTACAAGCATATTATCAGGAATTATCTTTGTCGTGTTATGGACAAAAGAATAAGTTGAACCGACTTTTCTCCACAATTTGGGTGAGGTAACACTCGTGCAGTATTCTGATGTGGGTGCATTGCCTACAGAAGGGTTACCCTCACCCTTATCACACAGCTTGGTGTGCTCAGTTAACTGCTCTGTGCGCAGGGAAATTTGCCTTAATGGAATGTTCACCACGTTCCTCACTCATACCAAGAATTGAAACTAGGACCATCTATGTATGAGGAGGACGTGCTGCTAACCATTGAATTATCCAAACAGATAAGGTATTATAAATTGAGTAAGTTTTATGCACTCCTTGTGGAGCATAAGGCAGCAATACCCTCGCTGCAGTTTATGCTGCGAGTAGTTTTTTTTAATTTTTTTTATTCACCATGTGAGTGCTTTTTTTACTTGGGATCAGCTCAGCCAAGCTTCAGTTTTCATGTTAAAGTATTATTTTTTTTTCCATTATTTTTTCTTATGAATAGATTGCCTTACAGGGCTGAAGAGCTCCAACTGGCCTGCTATTTATCTATTGTTGAGGGGGGATTCATGTCTCTCCCAAGGGCATTAGTACTAAGTGAATGTACCCAGCTTTAGCTAATCCTTTTCTTGACCTTCTTCCCAATAACTGAGTCACTGAGAGGCCCACTTAGATTGAGAAGATTGTTTTCAATCCAGCCATTATGGTTGACTGATTTAAGATGATAACATCAAATCATTAACACTTGGTTTACTTATGGACTCAAATTACTATTGGCTTATTGAAATTGTTTCATTTGATAGGTGTACTATCTTTAAGCTTTTAGGGTCTTTCCCCACCTTTTCTCTTGGAAGACATAAAATTATATATATAAGATTTATTTGCCTCCCCTCTGGGCAAACTTGGATTTTTCCCCACCTTCTCTCTTAGGAGACCTTGTATATATGACATTTATTTGCCTCCCCACTGGGCAAAGTTGACACTGTTTAGGTTCAAAGTGTGGAGGAAGGACTCCTGATAAGATGTTGGTAAGGACAAGAATTGCCCATTCCTGACGGTCAGGAATGATTGGGCAGGACATGAACTTTTTTGTGGCTAAAGGACTAATCCATGTCTTGGGAAGGAAGACTGTATGTATATTTATTTCAAGTTTGAGCTAAGAGAACCTTATTCATTTGGACTAGTAAATTTTCATTTATCAAATATGCACTTTGTATTATTAAATATGCACTTCCATCTTGAGTTTTTTTTTTCAGTTGCTTTTAATTGAAACTCACTCACCCTCAGTTTTGTTGGTCCAATTAATAACGAATGTGAATCAATACAATTCAATTCTGATCTCTTGGAGAGGGAATATTTTCAAGAAAATTTTGATTTTTTTTTTTGCCCCCGTATCAGAGGTGGGTTACTTGGGTTAAGGCTTATCCACTTGATACTTTTTTTTTCCTCTCTTGATGTTTTTCATTAATTTTTCTAATGAAAAATAGAGACTGGGTTACAAAAAAATTATCCCCTTTCTTTCTACTCCACATATTTAACTTTGAATGAATTTGATTGACTTCATTGAATTGCTTTGAGCATTTTGAGATTTTGTGATTGAAAAATGTCTTATTCCAAGAATTTGTTGTAATAAACCTTGAATAAGGCTTAATATCTTCACTGGCTGAGTAAGATAGGAATTGAAATTTGCTTCAATCTCATCTTTAATAACTTTTGGTTGAACTACTTAAAGGTGTAAAGAATAAGAGCTATTATTAATTTTTTTTTTTCTTTGTAGTTGGAGTTTTTTGAAAAAATTATTGTAGTTAAGCTTTTTTGATTTTTTATCATTTTACTCATTGCTTTTTTTTTTTTTTTTTGCTTTCAAATATTTAACCTGGAAAAAAAAAGGCTTTTAGAAGATTACCTTTCTCAATCGTTTTAGCAATTGGGTTTAATTATTCCACTATTTTTTGCTTGTAATTGAATCCTTTTTTAATATTTGGCCAAAAAATGTTATTCAGAAATTCCTTAGTTGAAAGCCTAAGAGACTTTGAAGACTGCATTAAATGAATCAGTTGAAAAAGGATCAGTTTTAACAAAGATGTTTCCCTTTTTTTTCCTTCATTTTTTCCTTTTTAAAAAAAAAATCTAGCCAACATTTTGCAGTTCCTTCTCATTGATTCTCTCTCTCTCTCTCTTTATCTATCTACCACACTCTCTATCTCAATACTGTATGCCAGTGCGTTTTGAACTGGTGAATGATTCAGTTTACGCATATTTTATATTTTTCAATACTTGAAAAGAAGTAAATTTTGTGGTAAACACGAAATGAAAATTTAGTTTCTGAAAATCTAATTCTAAGATTGCTGTTTACTAACTTTACTTTATATAAACTGGAAAATTATTGATTTTTCGCTTAAGAAATGAGTTGAATGATGTTCTTTGCCCATGATACAATAAGTATAAAATCATACACAAAGGAGAATAAGACTAAAATGGTCAAAAAAATACGAGGAAATTTGGTCGAGGTTGATTGAAATTTTGTGATAAAGATTTAAGGATAAATAAGACTGAAATATTCTACAAAACACGGCTCTATGCCAAACACTTTTGTGCGTGTGCATATATATATATATATATATATATATATATATATATATATATATATAATTCTTGTTTATGTCAAGATGTAATTTCATTGTACCAAATTTCCATCCAGCTTTGCAATAGCAGTAAGCTTTTTAAATAGCAGACACTGATTTTAGCAATTTTAATGGAACCACATTATTATTGAAAGCCAAGAAAAGCAAAGCCACCCACCCCACCACCTGAATCTATTATAACAAATTTGTGTTGCTATAAAAATAGTAAAAATGTCTTCCTCTCTTGCTTAATGGATATATATAGAGATATATTTACATGTGTGTGTATGTATGTGTTTCTACTAGGAGAAATAATGTAAACATAACATTTATATTACACTTGCCTTGTAAATGTTAGAGAAGACTGAAATATTAATTTCCAGCTATTATTTTTAGATTTTTCTATTGAAACAAACTATCTTATACATCTGTATCTCTTCATCTAAAACCTTGGGACATGACTATTGCCAAGCTATTGAGAAATTCACCCCCTATGTTGATGTATTGATTTTAAATAATTTTTCTAATAGTGTGGAAAATAGAACCATATATCTTTGATGATTTGTGTAATATAGATTATATTATAATAAATGAAACATTTCTATTTGCTTACGCTTTTTGATTGGCTGTATTGGAAATTATCAAAGATTCAGAAAATAACTTATAACTACATCTAGTTTTATGCTAATTACGAGTTGGTTTATAAACCACTAAATTATAATCTAACTGCAGTTTGGAAACGAATTGAAGAATTCTTGTGGCAGATCCACAAACTGATGGCAGCAGATTTAAAAAGTACCAGACCATGGGAGTTGCCAGACCAGAGTGCTGGATTAAAGAGGTGCAACCTGTATTAAGATTGCATAATCAGGTTCATAGTACATCTTTCAAGTGTAAATGAAAACTGTTAATCATTAAATAATGGTATATGATCAGACAAAATACCAGAGGAAATCTGTTGTGCTTGTATATAATCAGATGTTGGTTAGCCCATAGCAAAAACATTATTTATCTATTTATTATCATTGTTAATAATATTAATAAAATGTATAATAAGAGCCGACTTGAGCCCCTTTCACTTCCTTTTCATTCAACTGCTTTTTCTTTTTGCGTCTCTTCCTTTCTACTGTGTTAGTCACACTTATAGTATAAGTGGCAGCCATCAGCTGAACCTATAGTTGTACAGATGAAAACTGTTAATAAGTAGTGGTAATAGTTATAATAAAAGCCTCTTTTTTTTTCTTAGTTATTTACTCTGAATTATTGT
>OY735208.1:39287482-39592482 GCA_963457665.1 Thysanoteuthis rhombus | reverse complement strand
TATGAAAGGAAGAAAAATGAAAAATTTTAGATTGAAGAAAATACTTGCTAAAACTAACCATGGTTGTCAGTGCTTCATCCAATAAATAAAAATATCAAGATGATATTACTATTATTCATACTATTGTACAATAACAGATATGGCACTGAATGATCAGGAAGGGATGTGACACGGGTAGCATTTGATCTTTAGCCTGCTGTAAGAAGTTTAATCGCTCAGTCGGTAGAGCAGTGCCATACTAAGACAGCTTTTCGAGGGAAGAGATGCATGTTCAAATCCTGCTTACAGCTTATTTTTTTTTTTTTTTTTTTTTGTGATCTGTGCTCTTAACTTACTGTCATCGAATCTGCTGTAATTATTCTTCCTGACAAATTATAATTGTCTCCTCCTGATCCCTCAGTAATTTCTCTTGTAGTACCTGTGATTATTAAAAGAGGAAACCTCATTTCCTATAGCTTCTCCAAGGTGTACCTGAATTTCTGATAATGTATATAGTCACATGAGTGGGAGTTGTTTACTCGGGCAGTAGTTACCATTTTTTTGACATCTTGTGAAGAAGGAAGGCTTTGAGAATTCAGCATTCGTAAGGTACGCTGAACATAGAGAGTGAAGGTAGGCACTGATTAACCTACTGGAAGAGTTTGAGCAGATGGTTTGCAGAAAGAATACCAGAAAGTGCAGGTGAGAAGGAGTTTCTGAGAGTGATAAAAGGGATAGGATGTTGTGGAGAGCCATGATCACCCACGTGCTGTAGGGATGTGGCACATAAAGAAGTTACCATTTCTTTCTGAAATCTGTTTCGTTGGCTTCAAGAGTTCCAAGCAATCGGGATTGAGAACCTCAAAGCTTGCAGAGTTGCTTTCAGCAGTTTTTTTTTTTTTTCCCCCCTTCTTGCCTTTCATTTACTTACTTTACATCACCCTGGGGATAAAAGCCAAAAAAAAAAAAATGAAAAATTGCTCAAAGATCAGGTTTTTCCTGTTTTCGTATTGCGAGAAATCCAGTTCTTGAAGTTTCTTTAAATGCTGGAGTTAATTACTCTTCCTTTTTCCGTGCACATTGTTTGAAAAAAAAGGAAAAAAAAAAATTGAATGAATGAACGGTGTTTATTACCATTTACTAAAATTTTGACTAGTATTTCTTTCATCTAAATTATACTCACTTTCTATCAAAACTACTTGGGCTGGCTGACAGATCAAATTCAACTCTCGAAGCCATGCTATATATTACCCTGATTGTTTAGTACTATATTTGCTATTGTTTTTTTAAATAGACTAGTTGCATTAGTATTAGTGATGTTATCTCGATTTATTCTTTTATTGTTTAAAATATTTTTTCATATTTAATCAATCAGTTGTAATAACCATTTTTTTTTATCAGATGAAGCATTGTCTATTATCAATTTTCGACTACACTGCTGAAGACTACCTGTCTGAGTTGTTGTGATGAAAAGTAACCTAAATTAAGATGGAAGAGATACCAGTAAGAAATTAATAATGGTTGACGACTTATTTTTTTTATACTAAGAAATGCTGATTGGTTGAATAAATAAACCAAAAAAAAAAGACATGAAATCAAATGGAAATTCTTCATGTCTGATAATTGAGGTAAAAATAAATGGAGAGAACTAAATGGAAATAATATCTTTTTCTAACCTATCCACCCCCATCCAGTCTAACCTGGTCCGTACGGCCTTATGATCTACATTTTCCCCTTTTGTTCTGCTTTTCTAGAAAAATATTCCTTTCGTTGGACAACAGCCTCTATAAAGGCTGATTACAGCAGTTTGGAGTGGCATCCTTACTGCAATAGCAGCAGGTGCAGTCAAAGCCAGTGAGTTTCAGATATCTTGTGCAGACAACAGTGCATCTGACTTGCTTGATATTGATCTCCACCACCCATCTCCTCTCTGTCTCTCACTCACTTTTTTCCTCTCTATTCCTCTCTTCCTTCTGCTCTCTCTCCTTTCTGCTCTCTGTGCGTTCCTCTCTCTCCTTTCTACTCTCTGTGCGTTCCTCTCTCTCTCCTTTCTGCTCTCTGTGCGTTCCTCTCTCTCTCTCCCTTCTGCTCTCTGTGCGTTCCTCTCTCTCTCTCCCTTCTGCTCTCTGTGCGTTCCTCTCTCTCTCTCCCTTCTGCTCTCTGTGCGTTCCTCTCTCTCTCTCCCTTCTGCTCTCTCTCCCTTCTGCTCTCTGTGCGTTCCTCTCTCTCTCTCCCTTCTGCTCTCTGTGCGTTCCTCTCTCTCTCTCCCTTCTGCTCTCTGTGCGTTCCTCTCTCTCTCTCCCTTCTGCTCTCTGTGCGTTCCTCTCTCTCTCTCCCTTCTGCTCTCTGTGCGTTCCTCTCTCTCTCTCCCTTCTGCTCTCTGTGCGTTCCTCTCTCTCTCTCCCTTCTGCTCTCTGTGCGTTCCTCTCTCTCTCTCCCTTCTGCTCTCTGTGCGTTCCCCTCTCTCTCTCCCTTCTGCTCTCTGTGCGTTCCCCTCTCTCTCTCCCTTCTGCTCTCTGTGCGTTCCCCTCTCTCTCTCCCTTCTGCTCTCTGTGCGTTCCCCTCTCTCTCTCCCTTCTGCTCTCTGTGCGTTCCCCTCTCTCTCTCCCTTCTGCTCTCTGTGCGTTCCCCTCTCTCTCTCCCTTCTGCTCTTTCTCTCTTCCGTCCACCTCTGTAGCTGATTTCTACCCCTTTGCCTTGCATGGTTGCTGAATCCAGATTGAAAAATGCTTCCTAATTAAGTTGATAGAATGCATTCTGAATCAGCCGTCGTTAACTAATTTATTAAAGACGTGTCATTTTTCTGTTATTGATAACCTCCTCACACACCCAGGATACAATCCTTGTTTCTTTTCCTCGCATATCTATTTCTATTTGGTGACTAAGGAGAATTTGTTGTCTCTCTTTTCTCATGCTTAAGCTTTACATCAACTGAAATGGACACCCGTCCTAAACATTTACCATACATATGTGATTTTCAGAAACTAGCAATTTTCCATTATACCTGCAGTCAACAATGACCTCACCATTATTGCTTACCTAGCAATTTTATATACTGCAAAGTAAGAGAAAAATGAGACCGAGAAAAGTACGCTCTACTGATTAGGATATAAAGTAATACCCTGCTTAACGATGATACACGATAGTACTCTCTCAAATATTTTTATTATTGAATTTAGTAATGTTACATTTCTGAAATAAATAATGATAAAAACAGCATCACGTACAGTCTATACAAAATAACAGTGTAGTGTACATTTTGTTTAGTGCACCATGTGTATGAGAATAAAACCATACATCATAATATATCCTATCCTCTGCCTATAGTGATATTTCACCAGCTCTGGAAAGTTGCTACCAAATGAAATACACAGCCCTGATCTATCCTATCTTGTTGAGGCTCAACAATGACTTCATACATTTTCAAATGATTGTTGGCCCAATCTCTATTCATACTATGTTATAATGACTCCATATAACTCTATTTTGTTAGTTATGCATTTATTTTCATTTTCTTTTTGTAACTTCTCTAGTTCTCACTTGAGGTATTACTGTACATGTAGAAGGTGTTATGTGTATACGTTGTACAAATGGAATGGAGAATATTTAATAGCAAGGTAACCTGGAATTGCCTGCTGGGTAGCAGAAAAGCTTCCAGGATGATCGTGTTAACCCTTATAAACATATTTTTGTCAATTATTTGTAATAAAATGTTTAGATTATATGGACCCGAAGTAATTGTAGTCAGCTTAGAATTGTATGTATATATATATATATATATATATATATATATTACTCCCAAGCATATTTGTGTATGTCATTAGGTAGATGGTGTTCAACATATAAGTAAATGTTAAGGTCAGCAGTTATGTCAGTGGTTGGTCACATGAATCAAACTAAGATTCTTTACTTAGGAAATCGCTATAACTACTAACTTACATCCTATTTGACATTCAGCTGAGTCACTCAAAAGATTTAGGATGCAACCTGTTTTCGATTACTGAATATTTTCAGGTGTGTGCATATCGTAATCAGATCTTACCTAATAGAAATCGTATACTGCTTTATATTTCAGAGCTAAGTTTCTGTCATGTTTTTCACTCATTCATTTTCCAAAGGTGGAAAAGTCTCTGATGCCCTTTTTTTTCCTGAAAAATCAACCAAAATTCACTTTTTAAAAAAAATAAGCTCCATTGTGAAACTTTGTTTTTGATCAGCATGTTTACAGTAATAAAAACGAAGTGAATCTCGTTTTGTTAACATGCAAAGCCGATTCTGTTCCATGAAATCTTTTATTTGGATTGTCTTTTGTCATTCATTGTTTTGTCATGACTTTTATATTCATTGGAATATTGAATTTCTATTTCACTTTTAAGTTACCGTATGACAATTCTATTGTAATTATTATCTCTATGAAGAAGACTTTTGCATATTGTTAGTATTATTAATAAAAGCTTGATAATTATTATTATGAATGTGGTTGCTGTTGAGATTGAAAGAAAATTGAGCTTTGATCATTTTCATTTCTTTGTCAAACAATGTGATATTTTACATTACAACATCTTACCGTCACATTTTTGTTTCAAGTCTATTAAGACGATGTTAGCAATGAAAAGCAACTAAAGATATTAACGATGAAAGAAATTACTTGGAAAAAAAAATGATGGAAGATAATGTTTCTTTATGCCTAACTATATTTCCCTCTTTTTGATGAATTTGGTTTGAAAGCGACAGATTATTTTTCACATTACAAGAAGAATTCAATTTTATTCTATTTTAGTGATTAATCAAAACTATGTTCCCTTTATCTGTTAAATAAACATTGTTTTCTGAAATATTCTTGAATTCCTCTTTTCTAAGTTCTAACTTGAGAAACATTTTGATTGTCTTTTCTCAGGTATTTCAATGATCAAAAGAAAAGTTTGGCAAGAAATACAACTCTTACATTTATGAACTAGCTGAAAGCTGCCCTGTTGGTTCAGTTTAACATTATGATTACTTTAAATAGAACCCCTACCTCTGGAACCATAAAATTTCTTTATTCTTTATTTTAAAAATACAAACAATCCAAGTGTTTGGGGTTTGTGGTGATGGCAGTGTCAGATACACACAGCCATTCGTTTTAAATAAATAGATGATTCATAATGATAAAGCAGAGGAAAATAACAATAAAAAAGTTTCAAGAAGATACATTTCAAGTGCCAGGCATTGGCATGTCTGCTTTTCATGTCTTTATTAATGATAATAAATATTTATTTGGCGTGTAAAAGAAAATAGACCTTTCCTTCTCTAGCCATTGATAAGATCTATTTCAATAAATAACCAAGTGTATTTATTCTGTAGCAGTTTGATTTTAATTTCTATCTTATTTTTTTCATTTTAATGGACAAACCCCAAATAAGTTGAATACATTTTTGCATATTTAGACATTTTTCTTCACACGTTGATGCTATGAAAGATAAGTTTTAGGGAAATAATTAAATTTTGGTATTTTATCTCATGATGAAATTTTTGTATTATAGAATTCCAGTATTTTTCTACACATATAAAGTTGGAGTTTCAAATAAAATGGAAATTTTCTCCCTTTTTCTCTCGCTGCTTTCTCTCCTTTTTTTCTCTCGCCAACCACTACTTGTCAAGGTTACAATATGTATGAAAGCCTCTTGCGGTAACAAATAACAGACAGAGGTCTGATTTAGTACGCTCAGCACTCATCCAGGGTGCTGCTGTCAATGATGATTGGTCTTGCCTGACAAAAACAGACTTGGCACATAGCTGCTATCAATACTATAAGCGACAAGTGTGGTTTTTGTCATTATTACTCTATGGCAGTCACCATAGCTGGTTCAAAGCCCATCTAAAGGGAGGGTGATTAGGCAAGGGTCTGGTAGCTCCACTCAGTAAAAACGTGCTCGCTATTAAAACTGCAGCAGAACAGTTGTGGCACTATACTCCATAAGGAGCGTACAAAAACAAAATTCCACCTGACAAAATCTCTACTGATCTGTATGTGTAATATGAGAGATGAAGAGGGAAAGATGGTTGCTGTGAAATCTTACCTATTACTGGAAAGAGTTGAGTATTTGGAGTTGATGTTTATGGTTCCCTCCCAGGTCTCCTGTTGTGTAGCCCCCCCATGCCCCCCTCCCCTGCTCCACCCTGGCCTTTGCTACTTTGTCTGTTGATGGTTGCCTGCAAATAGCTTCAAGTAAATGTTTTATTTTTATCTACTAGCTGGACCTCTTATCACTAATGGCTGAAGAGTTGAAAATAGAATTTAATTGTCAGTGTTTTAAGGCAATGTTCTCATCTTGCGTTTGCCACTTGCCTTTGTGCCATGAATTCTTGGAGGAAATCGAAACCAGGCAGTTTTATTGCTGAATACCCTTTAATTTGTTTTTAGACCTTTTAACGATCTGTAGGCCAGAGTGTTGGCCTTTGCTATTCTTGAAATTATTTGCTCTTGGGCGCTGCAGGTAGCCTAATGGTTAATAGAATGAAAAACAGAATCTCTAAACAGAGTTCAAACTTTGGCTGATACAGTTTTCCTACAATTCGTACCGATGCTCATGGGGAACAGCATGAATTTATCTCTTGTCCCTCCAGTTATGGATAAATAGCAAAGCAGATTGGATCCTTCAGCCTTGTTTGACAGCTAGTCTAAGAGACAGACACTGCATTCCAAAGCTGAAAAGTCTAACCCTTAGTCCAGCTTTGTTAGACAAGTGACAGACAGAGTAGGGAACACGTTTGGGGAAAACATCCAGTTAATGGGGCTCTGAATGATCTTGGAAGCCAGAAGTGGGTTATAATAAATTGCTCTGATAAAATGAAAGAGAAAAAAAAAAAGATGGCCAAGACAATGCAACCAATGTCTTCACCTCCCAACAATATCTCAAGTACAAGTGGAAGACATGAAAAAAAATGTGCTCTCTGAAAGTATTAGGACTGTTTCTGCATATTCTTTCAGTCTTGACCTGGGAGTGCTAGTCAGTTTGCAAAACCACACCTGCTTGCAGAGAGCAGGAGATGATATTGGAACTTTCCAAGTGTAAAAATTTCTTTTATTCCAAAGAAATCTACCTCAGCACTTGGGTCGGTTTTTTCACTCCATTCATTTCTGAAAAGCTAATTTTAATAGAGAAGCTATCTAAAATAAGAATTCAGCTAAATAATTTAAATTCTGATCCACTGAGATTAATTTTGGGGCTAAAAATAAGAAAATGCATTTATTTCAATGTAGGCAGGAATAATATTTTTCATTGGCTTTCTGTTATTAATGTTTAGATTTGAGAACCAGATGTATTCCATATGTTTGATAAATTCTAGTTTCCCTACTTTATAATTTAGGGGGTATTAATGCTGAAAACAGAAAGATTAGCAAGATGCATTTCTCCAAGAAAATTGATTGCAATGATGATTGAAATAGTATTCCATATATTTTTCAGACTGTTGTCCTTTTCTTGTTTTGTTTTTTTACATTCCAGCCAATGTGTTCTTTGGCCTTCCTCAAGTGTATTGCATTGCATCTAGTTATCTTTGAGAGCCACATGGTATTCTTTGGAAATTTTCTCAAAATCTTCAGGTGCAATGATTCTTAACGTCTATTTATGATAGTGCTGTTATTAGCAAACTATTCAGATTCTGACTGGGACTACTTTGTTTCACTACCCATAATTGCACGAAGGAAAGTCATGAACTTTCCACTCCCTGCACTCTATCATATTGCCAGTTTTTTCCGACACTAGCCTGCCGCAATGGTTGATGAAGTGAACTGGGTCAGATTAGGAATTTTCCTTGCAGCTTGTACCATGTAACCCATTATCATCAGTCACATGGTGATTGAAGAGGAGATAGTCATTGCGAAAACTTGAGTTTGAGAATCACTCTGTGAACCAATGCTTATTTTCAACTTATAATGATTATAACTATTTTAGTCATTACCAAATCATTATTTACTGTCAGGTCAACATATGTAATCTGAGGGGTTGATCTTACCTCAAGATGCTGGTTTTGAACTTTTGCCTCCAGACTTGCTCCATTCCCAAATCCGACACTATTCCAATGCCTGTTTTGGATAGTCTGAGATGAAGCTTGAATTATCCCCCTTCTGGCCGAATCTAGCAATCTTGGTCAGAAGCCAAGATGAAGTGTTCCTCAATTGAAACTGGATAAAAGCCATGAAGAATCGTATTTCTTCCAAACAGGCAGTCCTCAGACTTCTCTTTGTTCCTACTTATTTTTCCAAGTCTCTAAATTCCCTTCCTTTTTACAATATGGTTTGTGACGCTGGGTCTGTCAATGGCAACAGAGGAAGGGGAGTAATGCGAACTCACAAACACGAGCTGCACTGCTGTGTGCGCTCGTTTGCTGGATTTTGATCACATCACATCACATAACTGTAACTGCCATTGATGTGTCAATTTTGTTTTGAATACAAGAATTTTAGTTAACAATACCTCGTGTTAACCTTTCAAATTACTGGGTAAACATACTGACACGGATAACAGCTTAGGGTGTACCATTAGCAGAGCAACGGGCATTTACTTGTGCTTATAAAAATTGCAGCTGTGTATCCATAATGTCAAAAACTCAATCGATTTGATGTTTGTAAATTCTCTAGGAGAAACAGAGTTGGGGGGGGGTACCGTAAGAGATTCCTCCGTCTTCATTGATTGATTCGGAAGGTGTGAAATATTGCAAATGTTATTAATAGATTGCCTGATGCATGCGACGAGAACCGTGGAAGAAGGTGTGAAATAAGTTGCAGATCACGAATTCTGGTGAGACATGTTTGCATCTGTCCTTGACACTCACTGTTCCCAGGCTTGTCTTTGTCAGATTTTGATTCAATCCAGATCTTGTGCATTATAATTAAGCGTGTAGCCTTGCGCAGTTTTCTCTTCTTCCTCTGCATTGGGTTTATGACGGAATAGCAACCTCACTCATAAGGTAAAAATTATTATCAACGTTTTATACGCTAGGGAACAGTGATACCTTCTGTGTCTGCCTAATCCACAGATTCTAAGGGAAGCAGCCATTCAATGTAAATCTAGTTAGTGTAATGTTTTTATGGCCCTCAGATATACGTTCTAGAAATTCAATGTTTATTTTGAAATGGAATGTTGAATAAAAGTCTATTCAATGAAATGTTTTTGTGCACACCAGAGAGTAACTATTCAATGTAACATATTTATGCATGCAGGTTGTAAATAGAAATTTAATGTTTATTTTAGAAAAAAAATTGTGGAATATAAATATTGATTTCCAGATGTTTTTTTGTTAAACAAGAAGGTAATGATTCGTTTTAGCTAAACTGACGGACAGAAAGGGTCCAGTTTAACATTATACTTACATTATATCCCCCCCCCCCCCACCCGCCTATAAAAAATGGATTTTTTTCTTAATCTACATATTCCTCTTGGCCTATAGACAACTTACTCCAAAAATTTGCCGGACAAAAATACTATGAAAGCAAGTTGATCAAATAACATAAGAACACTCTCAAGATGAGAAACATGCTTTCAGTTTTTGTTTGTTTGTTTTTTGTTTTGTTTTTTTAGTTTTACCAACTAATTTGTATTTCAGTCACTCCATATTTCCAATTATACCAGAATCTGACTTTAGGCATAAATGGGTTAAAATCAAATAACAATCAAACTCCTTCAAAGCATTGAGAAATACAAATGCTGAATTTAATGGTGAAAATATTGAACAAGATATTATTCTGCCATGATAATAAGCTGTAAAACTCCACCCTGATATTAAGAATGAGAATCAAATTCATTCTAAGCACTGAGAAATACATGAAAAAAAATCTTTTTCTCAGATTGCTCCTCTTAAAATTGGTTTGCCTGCCATAACTGGCAGGCATAAAAGCATTAGCAAAAAAAAAAAAAAGATTTAAAATCAGTCGTGTTCTTGTTGGATAGGATTTATCCCTCTGTAACCTCAGTTCTGCTTTAAGCTTCTACTAGATTCTAGAAATGGGGAGGGGCTGTTGGTCTTTGCTTGACTGATCAACAGGTTTTCGAATCCCCACCTCCTCTGGCTACAGGTGAAACATTTTTTGAAAGGAGAAAAAAATATTGTCAATAAATAAAAATGAATTTCTGCATGCGGTGATATCTTGTATCTGTAATAGGTAATATTATCCTGATTTATTTTCTTATCAGGTGAAGCGTTGTCAACAATTATTCATTTTTGATTAGTATATTCTTTCATCTTAGGTGCGTTTTCAATCTCAACTTTATCAGAACCGTAAGTGTGACAGTGAGTAAACAGGATAGATCGTAACTGAAGAATAGCCCTAGACAAGACTCGAACTCGCATCCCTTTTACCTGTGGAAGCAGCCCAAGTATCAAACCTAACCTTTGAACAAGTCCTTAATCGTTCCCTCATCATTCAGTGTCATTTTTGTTTTTTTTTCCTTCAAGTAGTAATATCGTGGAAATTTCCGTTACATTAAGCATTGTCAACCTATATCAATTTTTTTACTAGTATTTTCTCTAATTTTTAGATTTTATAGTTGCTTTTTATCTTAACTCCACCCAGACCATCAACCTATGGCAGTTAGTGAACAATAAGTACTAGTCAGAAATTAATTCCCCTCACCCCGATATTCTTTCGGGCGTGTTAGAATATCTGGGGGAGGGGAATTGATTCATGACTAGTATTTACTGTTCACTCACTGCCATAGGTTGATGTGTGAATTGGGGTGAAAAGCAACTACAAAATTTAAAAACAAGGGAAAATACTAGTAAAAAAAAATCTATTGGTTGACAATGCTTCACGTAATTTGATGAGATCTCTTACAAAAACTTATACCGGTGTTAGCTGAAAAAAGTTACCTGTTCCAATTTTCAAATTGGAAATTTTATGGCCTGCCATATCAGTCAATAATTGAATAACCATAGCGTCAACATTTGAAGCCATGTAAAAACAATCCCACTGAAGAATTGATATGGTCGGAATAAATCCCATTTATGGCCTCCCTGGTGTTTTCCACCGGGAAACTTCTTGAAAAAACAAAACAAAAAAAACAAAAAACACAACTTTTGATGACTATGGTTGTCCGATTGTATTTTAAGTGTTTTCCTTTTTGAATTATTTCATTTCTTAAATTCAACGAAACCGATAATAATTATACATATAAATTAACATACATTTAAATCAACATTTTATCTATCTATTTTTTCATTTATTTATTTATTTATTTTTCATAAATATTCACAAATTTACATTTTGAATATTTGACCCTCTTATTCAAATCCTTAACTTGAATTTCATTTTTCATATTAAAAGAAAATTGTTCCTGATCGAACTGTATTATTATTTTTATCTTCTGTAGAAATTGTATAGTGCAGAAAATGACAAAGAATTTCAAAATTTGCATATAATTATTTTTGGGTGTTAATACCCAACAAAAGCTGAATCCTCAACCTAGTTGGAATAAAATGCATTTCATTTTTCAAAAGTGAATTATTCAAGACATTTTACATAGTACCATTTGGTAAGAAATATGATCACCATATTTGCTTTGTCATAAAAATGAAACTCAAGAATAAGGTTAATAATAATCTAAGTATCTATTTTAACATTGGCAACAGTTGATATCCCTGCTTGTATAAAACTTTTCAAGTCTCAAAGATCTTGGAAAAGGTATGTATGTATGTGTGTGTGTGTGTATATATATATATATGTGTGTGTATGTGTGTTTATTCATTTGCTGACTCTAATTCATAATACAAATGAATAACTTACGATAATATTCGTTTGTTTTAGTATATTTTTAGTATTACTACTTCATGACCTGTCAGTTTGTTGATGGCTATCATAAGTGTATAAAAACAGGTCCAGATCATTCCTGCTATGGATACTATGTATGAATAAGCAGGTCCAATGTTCAAAATGAGAAAAGAAAGTTAGGTAGTTCAATAAAAATTTATGGAAAAAAAAGTGTGTGTGGGGGGCTTATGGCTGCTATTGATACTGTGACAGACACTGCTCCTAATGTATATATGACTATTCTACAGGCCCTGAAAGTGGAGCTGCTGTATGAAATGAGGGCTGTGGCTCTTGTTCATTCAGTTTAAGTGGTAGTTGACATTTTGTGGTTGAATTCTTTCTATTTATCTTTATGGGTTGTCATTTTCCATTAGACAAAGCCTTAAGGATATCAGGAAGTTTTGTGCTGGTTAATGAGCTCTGGTTATACTTGGCTACCCTTGGTTGGTCAGGTCAAATAACATTTACTACAAACTTATCCTTTCTCAGTGCATTGGCCTACAAACTTCCCTCCTTTGTCTCAAGCTTCTTTTTTAACATTTTGCTATTCTGAACTGGAGATGGGACTTTTGAATTTGGGATTCGAATGTAATGAAACCTCTGTTTTGAATGTTACAAGTTTTGTATGGGTCTCCTCCCAAATAGATAGTGCCAGAAATGGTCTAGTTCCCTCTGCACATACCTTTGGGATGCCTCAGGCATTGAGATTGACCCTGCGATGTGAATTTGTAGCCTGGGAAGACAGTTCCCTGGGATTACACATTCAGCTTTTTTGCTTCAGGCCAAAAGAAGCACTTGAATCTTAATGAATTTCAGTTCCCAGCCTAACTTTTGTAATTTCTGTTCTCATGAGCATTTAGATCATTAAAAAGTCCCCCCCATTTCCTTCCTTTCTTTCTTTTTTTTTTTCTAACCTCTTGCTTAACTGATTTTTATCAAAGACAGTTTATTTTCATGTTTTTACTGTTGAAAAGTAACTGTTGCCAACCGAGAAGTTTTGTGCTAAATTAACCTGAAATGGCTTGAAAATAACTAAAAATAGTGTTAATTGTTGACTTTTCCCAATGCCAAAACAAGAGACATGCTACATTAAATTTGGCATGTAAAGTGTTGAATCTGGTATACTGTTAAAAATCTCTGCTAGTTACATGTTGCACCAGACCAAATCTACGTTAAGTTTTCATACTAAGTCTTCCATTAGTTGAAAGACTATAGACTTTCCAGAAACTCTACTTCTTGGTGTTTTTTGGGGGTGGGGGGGGGGTTCATGTCCTGTAACACAGTGCAGAGTTATTTGGGGCCAAACAGATGATTTTCATCATAGGTATATCCGAGGCAAGTAAGCCTCGCAGAGCCCACCCCTTTCCAAGCTGGTTTGGATTCGCTGGTTGCCAACCACAGCTAGAGAGCCCAGTCTACCTACACTTTTGCCCATAGCCGAAGAGCTGGATTCATGCCTTTCCCAAGATCATTGGTGAAGTCAAAACTTACTTGGTCAGACTCCCATTATCCTGTGTACTCAGGGCATCTAACACTTGAAAAATTTGTTTTTTATCTTTCTCTCTCTCTCAACCCCCAACCCCCAGATGTTGATAGGAAAGGTGTTGAATTTTTGGTTCTTTATCATTAGACAATCCACAAAAATTCATTCATTGACAGAAAAACTCTCTCTTCCACCTTATGTGGAATTATCTTGAGTTTTTAGTAGGACTTGTTTTTTTTCTTTCTTAAACCTTTGTGAAATGAACACCTCCCAATGATGGTATAAGAATAAACAACAACTTGAAAGATAGTTTTTCCTATTCAAAGTGTTCTATGCCACTTTTTTTGCTTTCATGTAAATGGCGAAAAGTGTAAAAACAAAAAAAAACAAACATTTTTTTTCTTTTTTTTTCTTTCCAGTAAGCCCTTATATAGAGGTTGCTACTCTCTCTCTCTCTTTGTCTCTTCGTCTACACCTCTCATTACATCAATCTCAGATAACTCGGCCTACCATGCTTTCATCTGTATTTTGGGGTCCGGGAACGCTCAAAAAAATTTCCCACATGAATTGATGCTTCTCTGCTCTAGGCTTTTCCAAAAATTTTGGAAACTCTTCATTTTTGGGTAGTGGTTGAAAGAAACCTGTTTTTTTTTTATTCATTTTTATTTTTTGTTAGTTTGTTTGCTTGTTTTTCTCCCTTTTACTAGCCCATTTTAAATGCTTCCCGTTTTATATAACTTCTTTTTTTTTTTCTTTTACCACATCTGTCTTTGTTTTCAGCAGTGTCTAAGTGTATCTATCTATAGGATGTTGAAACTACAATCACATTTCAGCATGAATATTTTTCTCATCACTTCTCCTATGGCAAATCCTACTTACCCAGCTGTCATCACATTATCTGACATGGAGTCCGCAGAAACTAGAAGGCTCATCAATTTTACATGTTCTGTCCAAGTAAAATGATTACCCACCCCCACCAAAGTGAAATTTGGAGTGAGGTTGGGGTAAATAACTTTATCCTTTAGTTTTTTTTCAATTCACCTCAATACTCTCTTTCTCCTCTAGAAAAATGATTAAAAACCTGGTTTGACCAGATTTAAAGTTAGTAATGAAAAGTATGTTTAAAACTCATACTGTGACTGCATTGTTAGTTTTTCATTACTGAAGTCTCCAAAACAGATGATGGCATTTCTGGTTGTAGAAGTCCACCAGGTTTGCCCAGAATTGAATATCTGTAAAAAAAAAATTTTATATTCAATGTACATTTTTTTTCGTCCATTTATTTTGATAGAAAAGATCTGGATTCTAAGCTCGATTTTGTAAAGAAAGGAAATGATTGTGATCATTAAACAGTGAGTACAGCTATAAACGTGAAGAATAGGAAAACCACAGACAAAGGAGTGGTGACTACAAAGGAGCGATTAGCTTGAGTGAATGTGTGCATATATAAGTGGGTGTATGTTTGTGTGTGTATATAATATATATATATATATATATATATATATATATATATGATTCTCGCACACAGCAATACCTTTAATAGTGCATCTGGTATGGTGGAGGCATTGCTGTATGAAATAATGTTACTAAGTACTAGTTGAGAAAAAAAAATTAGATTATAAGACCTTTAGTTGTGTATTATTGAGGAATACTGAAAACATATCAACAGCACTAATGAATGAGTGTGCATGTGTATATGAATATATGTGCGTGTGTATCTATATATATAAATATATATGTGTGTGTCTGTGTGTGTGGAGGAACACGTGAAAATCTGTTGATAGCTTCAAAAAGTTTAAAAACTGGTTTCATATTCAACCTATTTGGATCAAAATTGGTTTATTCCACCTTCTGTAATTCAATCTCTCAACTTGTTTTGTACTTCAGCAAGTTGTGCTGGTTAAACAATTATTGTTAGACCAGCACCAGCGTGACTTGCTTTCAACAATAACAACTACTACTACTACTACTACTACTTAGATCTTATGTTGTCACAAAATAAGCCCCGAAATAGTAGTTTTTGTACGAGGACTTTCTAGAAAGTATCCAGCCTTTTTTCCATTAATGAAAAATAGCCTACCTAGGGGAATGGTACCACAGTCCTTTCAAAGTACTCTTAGGGACCTCACACGCAGATTTTCTGATAACTTCCACTTTTCAAATCAGTCTGTTAAGTCCTCATTTTGGATCCCCAGTAGCTGCCTCACCGCATTCTCCTTAATCTTGTCCATACTTAGAAATCTCCTCCCTTTCAATGGTGAAAAGTTGAAAACTGTAGACCAAAGTGATTTGATGTCCCCTTCCCAATTGCACAAGACTTGAAAAATGACTTACTTATTTATTCAAGAATACAATTGTCACACAGCATACAAACACAATCAGTGGCATCTTACTGCTGACTGAGTAACCCCACAGGACAGTGCCTGTTCATACATGCTGAGTGAAGTATCCACTGATTGGTTGCCAAGTTAGATCAGGACTGCATGACTGGTTCTCAAGATATTCAAAACTGCTGGATACCTTCAGGAAAGACCTCATAGATTGATTTGAAATGCCGAACTGTAGACTCATTGAATCCGGCGAGTTGAGAAAGGTTTGAAGAACAAGTAAATTGTTTTATCTTTCCTTGCAATGCTCCAGTTTCTAGTTTAGTGCACAGTGACCGAGATCCAAATTTTCCTTCCCTTCTCTTGGACTGTTTCTCCCTCCCATTGAGCCACTCAACTCTGAAGAAGCACATACAAAGGAGGAGGAAATAGCAATATGTCAAGAAACCTCAAGATCACTGACTGTAGTTGTTCCAAGTTCTCCAGAGTTAATTGAATGACCAATGTCTATAGCTGCAGACTCCAAACCTGTAATTGTTTAGCTAAGTGCACAGATTTATGAACGTCCATTCAGATGCTGTCATATTTCGTTGTTACAAGACTTTTCAGTAGCCAATTGTTACTTAGCTCCTCTCCTGGACACTTTAGAGCGAGGGTTCTCAACTTTGGGACATTTTGCTGAATCAGAATTTGTACAATCTTCAAAAAAAAATTATAATTCAATGAATGATTTGATGTGCTATTATCATTGTCATCTGAATTTGATATAACCATGTTAAAAACAATATTTCAAAATTTTCACTTTGTTGCTCTTTTATGTTGGATTATTAATGAAGAAAACTGAGTTTTGGATAAATTTACTTTCAAAATTTTGCCTGAGGTGAATGGGAAGAATAGGTTTTGTAATTCCTGCTTTAGAAGATCTTGGCCTTTTATGAATATTTATTGTGACCAAGGACAATGGTACTTTAGTCATTTAGAAAATCCCCTTGGGACCTCACATACTTATCACAGCACAATTTCCATTTTTCAAAGCCGTCTGCCAAGTTCCTTTTCAGGGTGACCATCAGCTGATTCCTTGTGTTGTCCTTAATCTCATCCATTATCTGAAATTTCTTTTAATGGGCAAAAAGCCACAAGTTGTAGAGAGCCCAATCTTGAATGCAGGGGGCTAACAAATTTAGGTAATGCATGTCTTTTTGGGGGGAGGGGGGCACCAATTTCTGCAACTTGGTTGCTAATTACTCATAAATTTCATACTTGAATTTTGTGGGCAGGATTTATGCAAGTAGGTGAACTAAGTGCTCGAGTGAACTATATGTATAATTTCAGGACAAAATATATCTCTCATCAGCTTTTTAAAAAAATTCATTTGGTTTTGGGGGCGTGGGGCTTACCATTTTACATCCTTGAAGATTTGAAAGATGTTCAAAGAAAAACTGTAGATTTGAAGGAAGAATCAAATTTTTCTGGTGATTGTCTTGAAATCTTGGCAGAAAGGTTCTGCTGTCATTTCTCTAATGATACCATTTGGGTAGTCAGTGAATGTAAAATCCATTTGTGATTCCTTATGAAGAGTAAAGAAAGAATTCCTTTTCTGCAAACCGTGGCAGACTCCTGGGATTAGGGATGAACCCTGATACCGAGCAATCTCTCTTATAAATCACCTGCTCTCTAATCTTATGAGACATCAAATGGTTTTTGGGAAGAAACACTTATGCAGAATTGGTGCATTATGATTGGGTATTGATTCTCTCTTGCAGTTGCTTGCAGTCAGAGGTCATGTGTGGGTCAACAGAACAAAAAGATTCAAAAGAAGTCAGTGTTCTTTATTAGACATAGTACTGTTACCAGAGCTTTCCTTGATTGTTACCCATTATTAATTTTCGATTACTTTGAAATTAAGGTGAATAGTTGTCAAAAATTGATAATGATTTACAGTACTTCATCTATCTAATGATATGATGATTGCTTCTCTGATATTACCAGTACAGATACCAAAATAAACATAGCGATAGCGATAATGGGATAGTGAGTAGATTTAAAAGTTGGATATGGACTTCTGCAAGCCATTGAGGCTTTTGTAGCTAATTTGGTATAGCAGCTTCCCTCTGGCAAGGAAGTACTTGAGTTTGTCTCCACGGGAACTTATTCTTTGTTTCCGGTTCGTGCTGTATACTATAGATTGACAACCCAAGAATAGTTATCATAAACAAAACGAGTAAGTTGATGGTAAATAGTAGTCCAAAAATATTTTCAAATAATGAGTTACAATTTTTCATCTAATAAAAAATTATAGATAATAATAATTAAAAAAAATAATTGATTCTTTCTTATTTTTCCTTGCTGTCAGAGGTCACGAGTGGGTCAAAGCACACACAGTTGTAGGCAGATATTGAAAACCTTGGCCCGTGTAATTAGATGTGTTAGTGTTTGCTTGAAGGCCTTTTCTATAGATAAATCATAAAAATGTTTTAATTAGCTAATCTGATGCCTTTTGTCTTTTATGGTTTTAATCAATTCAGTTGTACAAGTTTTTCTTGTTTTAAGTTTACATTAATGAATGGATTCAATAACAAAGTGCATTTGCTTTGTTTATAGCTTTACAGATATACTTTTGTTGTATTCTGTCAAATCGTGGGTCGGGAGAGGGAAGGCAAAACAAAATTATCTATGTTAGTTTTTATAATAGATCCTTTCAGACAGTTTCATTCTCTTCTCTCGTTTTCTTTCTATAAAACACGGTTTCATTGAAATGATTCATTTAATTAAGTGCTTAATGAATAAATGTCATCGATTCTTTTATTTGCTTTTGATCTTTTGTTTAAACCTTCCTTCCGGTTTGTTCTAGAACTCATTTGTAAATTTTACCACTGAAAACATTTGTTTTTGTTTTGATTTTTTTTGTCCCCCACCTCTTTTGCCCCCCCCCCCCCCGCGCTCCCTGTTGTGAGTTGGTGAAGATATATGCTTTATCGTGTTTGCTGGTTTCTGATTATTCAGTGACACAACAGCCATGTTCACTCTATAATTGTTGGTAGGAAAGTAGAGACACTGATATATATATATATATATATATATATATATATATATATATATATATATATATATATATATAATGTCACCATATCGAATCAACATAGCCTCACATACAGCTTGCCTGACCAACCAGCCAAGTGGGCTATAGATTCTTCTCTCTTTGCTTGTGTAATCGTCTGTGTCTTGTTCCCATTCTGGGGACAACAACCTTGGAAAATACATGAGTACACAACTAGGCACCATCTAAAAACAGTTTTTTTTTGTTTTTTTTTGTTTTTTTTTTTTGTTCTCCATAGAAGTGCCTTTTTCAGTCTCTATGGTCATTTTGGGACTAACAATGCTCATATTTTGGATAGTTTTAAATAAAAGACTTTTTTTTTTTTTTTGTGGTGATAAAGTTCTGGTACATGCAGGGGCTACAATGATTCAATTATTTGAGGTACTAATGTTTGTTATTGTTTCTGAGTTCACTAATTGTATTAGTACTTGTGAAACAATAGAAGCACTGGTTGTTCAATCAGTAGAGCTATTGCCATACATAGGCAGGCTTCCGGAGGTAAAAGAGATACAAGTTAATCCCACCTAGAGCCTTTTTTTTTTTTTTTCTGATTCAATGAGCAGCAAATGAAATTAAGATGAAGAAAATACTAGTCGGAAATCTGTAGTGGTTATCAATCCTTCATTTAATACTAAATCAAGATGATATTACTACTGATGCTACTAGATGAAAGAAATCCTGGTCAAAATTTATGGTTGACAATGTGTAATCTAATAAATAAATCGTGGAGGAATCCATTTGAAATAATTGCTGTGATGCCTTGTTTCTCGTTAGTGAATTCTGCTTTGTGAAGTCCGCAAACAAGAACTGTTCATGCCTTAAACTGTAAATGACACATTTCTCACCTAAAGTAAGAGAGGAGGGGAAAAAAAGCTTGTCTAATTATTGATGTAGCATCAACAGTGAAGTCGTTAAATCATCGTTTGTTAACCAGAGTCCGTTGTGGCTACTAAGCTGGCTGGCTAGTGAATGTTGTGGATGTTAAAAATGAATCATTTATGAATGTTGTGACTTGATGCAAATCACTCGGGCATTTCCTTTTGGAGGCTGGCTGGACAAACAATCAAAATCAATCATTCATCAGTGCTCGTCAGATGATGTTGAAAATTGACACTCAACAAGATTGGCGGCCACTGTCAACTTGGCTTTCTCAGATAAACACTCTCTCTTCAACCAATGCATGAAACGTGTGGCTTTTAGCAGTCATCACAAGCTAAGTGACTCTTGTAAGGTATGCACTCAAAAATCCTGCACTGTTTAATCACTGCTGAAATTGAACAAAGTCAATAGATTCCCCTCTTCAGTATCCATTAACTGTTTGAAGCACTGTGGGTTGAATTTCCCACTTTTTAAGTGGAGGGTCATTTTTACTATCACCTTTTTGTCTTTCTATATCATGGAGCATAGAGGCTTATATTCTGTGCCACCATTTTGTTCAAAACCCAGGCTGGACGACAAATAGTTCAAAGCGTGAGAAAAAGTAATGTGCCCCATTGAGTTGAATGTATCTTTTTTTTTGTATAAATGGATTATCACCAAACACTTGCAATTGGGGACTTATTTTTTGCCTTTCCTACATTTGAATAAATTTGACCTTCCAAAAAAAAAAAAAAAAATGTGCAATTCAAATTTTTATCTTTCAAACGGATTTTTTTTTTTTTTTTCACTTAATATAAAGGAAAACCTAATTTGAAACGACAAACCCTAATTTCCGCAAATTACTAGCTGAAAACTTTTTGAATTTGTTATTTTTGTATTTGATTTTAACAGGGTCAGGAACAGCCATCAGTCTCTCTCCCTTCCTACCCTCTTGTATAACTACTGAACATTATTCCCTCCCCGTTCCCTTTCTACTGTGTCAGTCCTTCTTGTTACCATCTGCGAGCTGGTTGTTTTAAACTTATGAGTGTCAGCTAAATAATGGGTCGTGGACTAGTATTTCTATGAAATCCCAAATTATTCTTGGATCAAACCCAGGCTTTGAGTAATGACAATATTCGATAAGTAATGTGAAGACTTGTGAGTGATTAAGCTGCCCCCCCCCCACTTTTTCACTCAGGATCAGTAAATAAAGGACCTTTTATTGGCAGTTATTGTTACTGTATAGTTATCTACTTGCATTTGACTGCTTCTCTTGAGATTCTTTAAATGACTATATTGAGCCTTTTGTAAGCAGTGGATGGCAACCGCAGCTGCTCTACTTGGACTCCAAGATCAATCACTTGCGTGTTGATGAAATCTTTGTTTTTCGATGACTTGGTCACCTGTTCATGTGGTATTGGCTTTGTTGCAGATTTTTCTTCTGGTTTGCTTTGTTCAATAGCTTTTATTAATTCATTGATTCATTTTTTTTGTGTGTCGGGGGGGCGAGAGATGGGTGACAACTTCTAGCTTGTATCCATTTTATAATCAACACAAAGCATTGCTTACGAGATTGAATCAGACATGAAGAATTGTTTCCATTTGGTCTGTGTCAGTTAGCAAAATGAATATCTTGGGTATTTTGCCTTTTTATTTTTTATTATTGTTCGAGGTGGTGGCTGGCTGGAGCAACTATCTCTCCATCTTTACTGAAGGCTAAAGCTAGGTTTATCTTTTCAATGCATTACTCATGTTATACAGGTCTTCTTTTTAGGCAGAATATAACTTCCATGTTTTTAAATGATCTTCCTGTCTTTTTTCATTTCTCAACTATTATTCTCTTTTGAATAACCTATGAATGTCTATGAATCGATTTTCTCATTCCTTTTGTTATTTAGACTTCTAAATGCAGATCAGTCCGCATCTTCCGTTGGCTTTCCATATTAATAAGCTGGTGGCTACCGAAGGAGTCTCGACTTGTTTTTTCCTTCCTTGTTGATAACTTGTAAGGTAATTTATTTTATTTCCAAAACACATGCTCATCATGTGCAGAATGAGTGTGTCTTGGGAGAAAATTTTAGTTTCCAAAACATAACAGACTTTCAACCGACCAAACTCAATAACAGCAAATATTGATAAATAAATCTCTTGAGGAATCGCTTTTAGGAGGAAAGACATTGTACTCTTCAGAATAGGAGACCAATATGTATTTGCACTTTCTCCTCATTCCCACAAAATCAAGGATTTTATAGAAACTAGAAAGTACCCAGAGAACACATGCCTCTGCCCATGCCATTGTCAGGGGGAGTAATTGTGTATGGATCCACCTAAAAATTTAATCGGTGCAGCCTCCCATGAAATTTCGTGGAAATTCAGTGATAACTTTTGGAGATATTATGTGGGCAGTCATGAACATGTACATAAATGGGGGAGGGGGGCTTTGGAAAAGTATTTGTCAATCGGAGAAAGATAACTGGATTTTCCACAAAATTTTACCATCTCTTTTTTTACCCTGTTGCTCACTTTTTCATGAAATTTCATTGAGATCCGTTGGGTGCTTTTGGAGATATTGTGTTGAGAGACTGAACGAAGAGCCATGACCGAATACATACACCTTCTTTCAACTCCTTTGACAGGGGTAAACCAGTCCATAACTGACAGCAAAGCAACCTGTAATCATAACTGTACCAATGGAAGTCCATGTAATATTACATGAAAAACCTCTGACTTTAATGACGTGTTACTTCCCATGCACATTGTCTCTAATCAATATGTATCATGCTATTTACTCATATGTACATAACCAATTATTTCTTGGTAGACAACAAGTTTAGTTTCCTTTCTCTCCATTTTCCTCTTCCCTTTGACATCTATTTGTAAATGAAAGGTTTTTCAAGTCAAGGACATTAGTTTTATCTGATGTGACCAGAACGAACCCCAATATTTTTTTCACACATTAGCAAAAAAGGGAGACTAATCTCCTTTTGCATTAAATAGTTATCTCCCTTGATGGACCCCCCCCTCAAAGTGTGACCGATGGACAGATAAGTTGCTTATTTCAAGATGAATGAACTGCCTTTCGAGGTAATTCAATTACTCTTGGGTAACCTGTTATTCAAAAAGGATTGAAAGAGAAAAATCAATAGAGAAAGGAAAAAAAAAAGACCCTCATGTTTTTTTTAAGTTTTTATTCATGAATATTTTTGTTTACGGCTGCAAAAGAAAGTATTTTTCCAATTTGTAATATGACTAGTGTTCTCCCCCACTTTGTTTTATGTGCCAATTTCCCCCAAATCCAACTTGTCTTCCACAAATGTTTCTGTGCTCAAAGACTCCAAGTGTCTTATGCGATCTGTCATTTTTGTCCTTCTGAATTGTCCATCAACTGCTGAGGAATGTTTGTGTATCGGTTATTTCATTCAGACTTCCTTGCTTGGAGCAATAAAATTATTTTGTTATAAATTTCCGAGATGAGGAATTATCATTATTATATACCGACTTGCTCAAAATAATTTCATCTCGATTGTTGTAGCCACAACAGGATGTGTGGCCGAGTGGGTGGAAGCATTTGTTGAGCATATCTAATAACCTGTCTGGCAGTGTCACTAGTTCAATTCCTGGTATGGGTAATGCTGAAAAGTCATGTACTCGGGTTCAGACAGTCTAACAGCATATGACAAATTAACTGATATCAGACAAGACATCATCTTATATGGGACAGCAGAATGAGAACAATCCCCACCCAAACACACACTTGAATGAGGTCAGAGGGTACTATACTAACTGGGATAAGAATACTAGCCCAAATAAATCAGTATGTAATGATGAAACTATCACCTCAAGATAAGTTTTTGAATATAAATTAGCCCTGTTCCGGGCTCAGCCTGCCTCCTTCATTTTTGGTCTCTTCATTCATGGGAACAGTCAAGGTGTTAAACAGTTTGAGATCAATAGGCTGGGTATTTCCTAGTAACTATTCTTGCTCTCCTAATCAGTATCCTTAGAAAACCCAACTTATTGATAAGAGCTTACCCCTTGGGGTCACTCTTTCTATCAGTCCTTGTGGATAGTACTTGTTCATTTACTTTAAATTCAGCCAAGATCTACCTCTCTCCATACAGTCTTCATTACGCTTTCTGGAATCTTCCTAGCAACATTTCCTTCATCATTTCCAATTGGGATTCAAAATTTGTCTCTTTCTTTGGCTTCGTCATTGCTCTCACTGGAGATTTTTTTTTCTCAGATGTCTACCATGGTTGCTTACCTTGTCTATGAATTTTGATCTGAACCCTTTATTCAATTCTCCAGTATAGGTTGTTCTCATTCCTCTGTCCATGCTAGAGGATGTATTGTATTGGTTGATTCTTGATAGTTGATTTGTCCTCATAATATTGCTTGTATGCTTCTTCCACTTAATAGGTGTATATGATTTCTGAACCACCAAGAATAGGGATTAAATTCATGAATGTCATGCAAGTTACTTGTTACTTCTTATATGTGACCAATATTTGCTAAGGCCATAGAGGTATACGAACGACATGACTTGGGAGAATTGGCCAGTATGTGATAACTGCTTGTATGGACAAAAAAGTGAGAACACTCTACCCTTGTGGACTGAATGAAGAGTTCAGTTCAAAATTTCAAGTGTTAACAAGTATGACAGGTACCCAAAGGAAACAGCAGCCAAATAGTGGTAACTATGACAACCAAGATGAGGACATTAGTCGGTGCAGGTCAGTGTATAGAATGATTTAAAGTAAATGAAGACTTTCCATTTGGACGGAATAATCGGGGCCAGTTTCAGATCTTCTCTCGGTTGTATGCAGTTCAATTCTCTAATGATGATGAATCGACACTTTGACGAAGTCATTCATTGTTAACCTGCCCTTGCTTTATGTTGAGTAAACTCAGCAACTAGCCATCGCTATCCCTTCCCCCACCTGCGCTGAATATCCATCAATAGTATAAATGTAATTCTGATGATTACCTGTGTAGTAGAACTTGGTTACATCTGAAAATCAAGGAAATATCTATAATGTAGATGCGAATGATATAAGTGCATCTTGTATTAGGTTAGGCAGATAAATGAGAGTCTCATCTCTACTGTTGCTAAGCTGATTCTATAATGGTTTATTTCAATTTCCCTCCATCAGCAGCAGCAGCTTTGCAGACACATGTCAAACCAATATATGCTTCTGTTGGGCAGGGTGAGGCTAAAGACCTTGTATTGTCTCTGTGCATTTGATATATTGAACAAATTCACAATAAATAGTAGCTTCTCCTACCACTCGTACGCCACATCAGAATTGATAGAGTAGAGCTGTCGTCTCCCTGATGCACTAAACAGAATTGGCAGCCCCAAACACAAATGGAAGATCATGTTATTTAATGATATAATTGAATGAAGTCTGAAATGATGATTCTCTTAGTTTTGATGAAATTCTTACGTCCACCATCCATTTAATCCTTATTGATTCAATTGGAAAATATATCTTTTTGGTTTCAAATAAATATCATATATAATTTGGCCTTTTCTCCTTCTCCCTTCAATTAATCTGGACTAAAATAGCTTTATAATCTTGAGAAACAACTCCCAAATTTCCCATGCGTTTAGACACCATTCCTCATCTGTACATTTCGAGACAAGTGTGCTGATGCCATCAGGAAATGACAGCGGTATTTAAATGATTTCACGATTGCATACAAATATAAAAAAAAAAAACATTACATTGCTCTGCAGTTTTTTTGTTGATTTTCAACCAGAATGGACCTTGACTTTTTTCTTTTTGATTTAAAAATTTTTTTTACATGTTTGCAAAAAAAAGTAAATGAAGGAGCCTACTCTATTATTGAAATTTGATAGTTATCTATCTTGACAAATGTTACAGACAAATATGTAGACATACATGTGGTGTATTATGTGTGATAATCTTTCCATTTCTAGGAGTCTTGTTGGCTGATTTGCCTCTTGTCATTAAACTTTTTTTTATTTCTCCCTCTTGACTGCCTGTAGAGCATGGGCTCACATTGTGTTTTCATAAGTGAACCTGTTTTATCATGAGTAGTTCCGGGCTCACATGCCCTAGATGAACTGGCTTAGAGGGCTCCAACTGCCTTGCTATTCACCCATAGCTTGGAAGGAGTGGATTCATGCCTTTCCCAAGGGTATTAGTTCAAAGTGAACATGAGCAGCTTCGGCGTCGTGAAGGTTGCTTTGCTAATAATTTCCTCTGAAGGATATTAATTGTAAAATTGATTAATTGATGAAATATCACCAGGCGTTCTTAGCCTGAAATAGAAGCATTCCTTTTCAGTTTGAGAAGAAAGCAACAATTCTCTCCTTGACTAATTAACACATTTTCTCCTAAATTAGCAGTTAATTCAGTTTTGCTTTATCTTTCCTCTTGCTCAAAATTCTCCCATTTTTATTGGAATTTTTCAAGTAATTCAAGCTAAAATAATTTTGTGTTATGATTCGATTGGGTTTCATTGTATCTTGCTTAAAATCCAAGTGTAGACTAGACGCAGATTTACTATAGAACAGTTTGATGATGCCAGTTGCTGGGCATTAGTATAATACAATCAGTCTATGATCTAATAATAATCATTTTATATATATATATATATATATATATATATATATATATATATATATAATGTGTGTGTATATATATACATGTTTATAAATTGCATTATATCATATGGAAAGTCTTATTTGAAATAGTATCTTATCATTACATAGTTGATGTATAACTTGGCCTAGACAACATAACAGAATAAATAGTTGAAGAAAATGGGCCTGCTGCAGGAATCGAACCAGCAACTGACAGGGTTGCCATTTCAACATAGCATTGCTCTTACCATTGAGCTAAACAGCTACTGGTAATGCAAAGGCTCAAATAAGTCTCCACCCCAAATTCTCATCGTTTGCTTTTTCACAGTGTTCTATCCGATTTTTCCAACGCAACATAGTGTATTAATGAGAATTTTGGGTTGAAACAGTTATCTATGCTTTTGCATTACATGCAGCTGTTTAGCTCAATGGTAAGAGCAACATTATGTTGAAGTGGCTACCGTATCGGTCACAGGCTCAATTCCTACAGCAGCCCCATTTTCTTTTATTTTTTCTATTTATGTTCTTGAGGCCAAGTGATACATTAACCTTGTAATGATGGTAGATCATTTCAAATAAGTATTTCGATATAATATAATGCAATTTATTATCATTCAGTCGGATCATACATCCATTTTTTATACACATATATATTGAGTAAGGAAAGACAGTAAAGGAACTAAATTTTGGTCAAACCAACTTATCTGTGGTAGTGAGTAAAACAATGGTGATGATCAAAAAACAAAGAAAATCAGGGCCCAGTTGGCTCTATCGGTCAGCGTAGATATAGGCTACGTAGGTTCTCCCCTCAGAAAAGTGTGTATTTGAATCTTACTTGGGGCTCATTTCTTTTTTTTTCCGATCATAGTCATTGTTTTGCTCACTATCGCTAATATTTCAGTCTGAGCAAAACTGTCTTCCTTTCATATTGTCGGATACTGATACCTGTTAGTGTGTCTCGTCTGTCTTACTTATAGTAGCAGCCATCAGCTCCTCTCCCCCCTTACTCAACTACCTGACTTTCTCTGCACCCCCTCCCTCTTACCCTACAATTGAATTACCTAATTTTCTTTTCTCCCTTTCCCCAAATGTCTGTAACACTTATAGTATCAATAGCAGCCATCAGCCAAGCCAGTTGTAAATGCCGGCGATGCAACTGGTCATGAACAGGAAAAAATGATTTACCCTTAATTGCTGTGTTTCTTTTGTTTCAATTTCTGACATCACTTGTCCATTCTGGGCATTCTATACTGCCTTATCTATTTATCTGGGGGGGGGGAGAATGAAAAAGCAGATTGTTCTAGAAATAAGCTCAACCTGAAGAACTGCTCGGTAGATGATGTGCACCGAAATTGACGGACAAAAGAATCGAGATATAGCGTTCATTTTTTTCCCCCCCTTCCACTTATCAAATCTCCAACTTGCTCAATTATTTCACTTGAGCGATTTGATATGATCCCAGCTTTCTAGGCCCAATGAAGCTTTACCAGATCCCTGTTAACCCTAAATATGAGGAATATTCCTACTCTATCTGATACAAACTTCTCATGATACTGGACAAGGGATTGATCATCCATCTCCCAGACCTTTCTACCCATAGTTGGCGGGATGGGGGGTTAGACGAATTCATGCTGTTCGTAAGAGCATTAGTACAAAGTAAATGCCAATTGTATTGGTTGGCATTTCAGTTCATTTTGCCAATTCCATTTTCTGTGCTGTTAACCATTAAGCCACTTGCACGCCAGGGATGAGAGAATATCTTAACGTTCTCCAACGGATTTTTCATGCTGTCTCTCTTCTGTATTTCCTTTTTTTTTTTCTCTCTCTCTCTATCTCCCAGTATTTCTTCTGCTTCAATTTCTGACATCAGTTGTCCCTTCTGGGCATTCTAAACATATTTATTTATTCATTTATCTATTCATTTGACAGCACATCCGATGTTTGACCCCCCCCCCCCGTCTTCACATTGCATGCTTGCTATCATTTTTCTTTCTTTCCTTCATATTGTTTTTTTTTTTGTTGTTGTTGTTGTTGTTTTTTTTAATTGATAGCTTTCTCTTTCCTTTAATTCAAATATTGTTCTTGCGGTTCCCGAAATAAGAACCGTTCTTGATATTTTCCAATGGCAATAGCTGATTGGATAAGACTAGTGGGCGTGGGCAGCAGTGACTGCTGCTGCTGCTGTCATCAAATAACCTGAAAGCTTCATCATTTGAAAGAAAGATTCAGAAAATGCCCACAGAAACCCCAGCGGCCAGCAAAAAGCTTTCTACAATCTCTTAAAATGGGCCCTGTGGCAAATTTGGGTCCCCGATTACTCTGTGTTTGTGCGTGTGAATCCATATTTTATTTGTTGGCTAGTCATTACGGCTCGAAAAAATTCACGTCACGGATACATTTGAATTTCTATTAGATGATTTTAAAAAGAAAAAAAAATGTTCAAGTTCTCGATTATTTGCAATGAAATTTTGTGGAAGAGCAAGCAAAGGATTTGGGAAGAAGCGATTAAATTTCGGGGCGGATCCAGGAAATTTTTTCGGCTACCTCCCCTTGCAAGCCAGCTATATGTCAAAACAATATTTCCAAAAGTTCTCAATGGATTTCAATGACATTTTGAGGAAAGGGAGATCCATAGGTTGAGAAAGAATTGATTGGATTGGAGCGGGTGTCACAGAATGCATTTTATAGATACTTCTCCTGCATTGTAGATGTATATGAGCCAATTATTCAGTTTCTATTGACAATTGCGTTGACAAAGGTATTCACTCACCCAGTGCTTCCTAGTTAACATTGTCTTTTATCCTTGATTGCACATTCAGAAACCATTTCTACTGTAGGCATATTTCTGAAGAATGTTTAGTTGATGATCCTATCATGACTGCTGTTAGCCAATGCTTACCACTGAATACCAAAACTATCGTCCGCTTTGTGATCAGTTTCCCCTCAGTGGAAAATCTGACAAATCTTTTTTGCACCATTCAAAAAGGCTCTATTCCATGTCCTCGTTTAGTTGATTAGTCACCCCTAGCCAGAAATGTTCAGAAATGAGTTTTGGGTGGGTGAACATTGGTTCTTAGAAAATCTTGGAGACCATTAACCTCCAGCATTCTATAGGCAAATTCACAAAACAAAACATTTGCCCAGCCACTGCAGGTGACTCCGATCACCGAATTTCAAGATTTTGTCAAATCAATTTCAGTCATTCATGAACTGACACTCAAGTTACGAGCTTTCAAAGTTTCTAAGTGCACAAGATCTCGGCGCCCTTGAAAAAGTACGCGGAGTGCTAAAGATCTGGAAAGATTATGGCAAAAATTTTCGAGTGGATATTTTTTTTTTTTTTTCATTATCAACTTAGCAAATGGTCACTGGCATGAAATCTAACATGTTTTTAAAAGAAAATAAAATTCAAATACTTTCTTAGATATCTTTAAGTAATCTATTTGAAGTGGTTGCAAGTGTTGTTACTTGTATCTGAAGTGCTTGTTTTTGTAACAATCGCGCATCAGATCTTTCATTATTGCTTGATATGAACCAACCACTTTCAATTTGGTCTTCTTTTTTCTCACTACTCCTACTTCCCCTTACAATCCTTACTCCACCTGCCAGCTATGGGGGGTGAGAAAGATGTGGTGATGGTGAGAAGAAAAAAAAATTTTTTTTTTTTTTTCAAATCTGCCATTTCATTAATCAAGGTGACTAACTTTCTCTGTAATCGTATTGACTTTTGGGAAGATAATGTAATCATATCAACAGGGTGAGATCGAAGCACTTTGACTACTAAAAGCATTAAAAGATGTTGTTTTGGTAAGCGTTATCTTTTTTATGTCTGTCTCGGAGAGTATAATTCAGGAGTTGGATTTGGAAACTCTTTGGTGAGTGAATACATAAAATGCTAGCTGTTGGCGTAGGACACTTTTAACACTCTGGCAAGAAATAGTTTTGTTTTTTTTTGTTTTTTTTCTCAGCAAAGGTATTTTCACACGCAAACACACAAATAATTAATGCCGTCTTGGATAACGCCATGACTAGCAGACTTGCCTAATAAATAAATTCATAAGTGTAGTAAGTTTGGTCCTCACTGGGTATCCTGTTCCCAGGCCTTGTGCCATACAAAAACAATTTTGAGAAAATAACTACTTATTATTCATATCTTGTGTGTGTGTATATATATACATACATACATACATACATACATACATATGTGTGTGTGTGTGTATATATATATATATATATATATATATATATATATATATATAATTTTTTTTTTTTTTTTTTATCCCTGAAATATTTGAGTACAGGAGGTGAAGAATCACTCTAGGATGGTAAGCCTTCAGCAGAGCAAGTTCAACTTTTGAAAACAAGACAATCCCAATAATCCTAAAAAGAAGAGTATACAACCAATGCATCCTCCTGATAGTCACTTATGGAGCTGAAACATGGAACCTAACCAAGAGACAGACCTACAAACTGGGAGGCATGCAGCGTGCACATGAGAGAATCATGCTCAACCCCAAACAGAGCGATCACAAGACAGTACAGTAAATCAGGGAGAAAACCGGAGTCCAAGACATCATAGATTAGAAAACTTGGATATCAATGGGCAGGTCATGTTGCAAGAATGGCAGACAACCAATGGACGTCACGACTCGCAACATGGATTCCCACTGATCACGTGCGAAACCAAGGCCGACAGAATACAAGATGGAGAGATGAACCAGACAAATTCAGAAAATACTGGCTCCGTGATGCCAATGATGGAGAATTGTGGCGAGTCTTGGGGAAGGTCTATGTCGAATGACAGACGTTAAAAGACTGATGATGATGAATGGTCAAATATATCAATAAACAATCAACTGCAAATGATGGATGATTTGAATTTGTCATTGCAGTTCGAGGGTTAACTTGATAAAATTTCTGTTTTATTAAGATTGATGGCAACTTAGTTCTGTGTGTGAATCAGGACTTATATCATACAATGGATAACTTACAAAGGATAACTGCTACTCTTAATGACCTGCCGCAGTTAATGAGATATTGTTCCCATTTTTGTTATTTACTTGACCCATATTAATTATGATCTCCAAGTGATAAAATACCACATGGTTATTAATAAGGTCTTGGGATTTGGCTACGAAAATTTTGTCTTTTTCTCTTCTTTCCCCAAATGCATTATTCTTCCCAATTATCAGGTAACATAGGCTGATCAGAAAATTTGGTCTGGAAAATTGCGCTCTCTTTTAAATAACATGAGACCAAACTTTCTTAAACAAAATTTTCTTATTTTTAAAATGTCATGATTTTTACCAAAGATAGTAGTCTTTATTTGATTTTGTACCTTTTTAATTTCAATCTTCTTTACTACCAATATTTCAGTAATTGTCTTCAATTAATTTTTATCCTATTAATTCCATTTTTTTTCTTCAGAAATAAAATGAAAAATATTTCTATAACTTCTCAATGTCTTTTTTTTTCACCAAATTTTCAATGACTGATTTCTCGTGGCTCCATTGCATTGTACTTGAATACTTCACAATGTTCAGTTGCTGCTCTGCCTGATTTCCAAAGATCTTCAGGCTGCTGAGAAACTAGAGCAACCATTGTATGAAGTGATTTAGTGCAGTGTTGTCGGAACGGGGATGGAAGAACAGAAGTTGATTGTTGTAAATCAACTCCTTATTACCCATGATGCCTCATTTTATAAAATATCAACCTCAAAATAATTAGGCCATCATTCTCTCTGTATCTATTTGAAATCTAGAAGCTACCAACATTGTTTTATTAGCTCTATCGTCATGTTGACATTTACTCCTGATATTTTTGCTGTCATAATCATGTGGCCAGGAATTGCATGATTGTTAGCTTATTGGACCAGTAGGATGGCCTGATCTTGTATTTACTACACCCACTCATGGTCTACATGAAAAAATATACTTTGTAAGTACCCCCCTATCCATATGACTCTCTCTTGTCCTTGCTCTCTTTGGCTTTTGCTCTCTCTTGTTGTCACTCTAGCTCTGTCTCTGACTCTCACTTGCTCATATGTATATGATGAATAGGTGAATGAAAAACATACAGGTATATATATATATATATATATATATATATATATATATATATTGGGAGAGAGAGAGATAGAGGGGTGATTCTCTTTTAAAAATTTATATTCCCAACTGGTTTCAGCTTTCATACCATCATTGGGGCTGATTTATGTGAAGTGTTTTGTCAAGGAATACGGGTTTGGCTACTCCTAACTCTGCCAGTTTGTAATCTTCAAAATGACATTGCCTGAGAGTCATAAGCTGTATTGTATATTGTAACAATGTTAGTTGGGCATAGTTCATTATGGCTTTTTGTTCAAGCGCTCAAATTATTTTCGATTTAAATATAGATTTGAATTGAGTTGATGAAATACAGTGTTTGAGATCATTCGTTTAAGATTAATCAAAAATGTTTTTTATTTGAGTATGTGAAATGAATATTTAAATAGTGATGACCTCTAATGGAACTCCAAACAAGTTCTTCTCACAAGACAATCCATGGGAAGAAAAAATTCTGGGAACCATCAATCCAAAAAAATTTCAAGATTATTAACAAGAACATTCAATACTGATTCAACAGGCTTCTTAACATTCTAGAGATTTCAATGTTGGTCATAACAATTTCATTTGTTGCTCCAAATTTGGCCACCTCAATACCACGAGGGACATATTCGTGACTTTTTTCGACTGACTGCAGGTTACAGCCTGACAATATATTGGCTTGACTAATTTCAGATAGAAAAAAAAAAATCATGCTAAATCTAAAATGTGTACTATAGATAGTTTGAGATGTGCTGTATAATGATATTTTCTGTCTAGGCTGAGTTGTTTTGTCTGACTGATAGGTAGTTGGTTTGGATGGGAGATTGAACATGGAATGTCAAGTTTGAAATTTCTAAAAATATTAATGGAATGATAGCTGATTTAGTTGTTCTTAATGGCTAAAATATTGTTTGGTTTTGTCACAACTATGTAAATATGTATACAAGGCTAATTTATTTGATAATTATAACATTGATTGAAGTGAGATGTTTACTATGGGGTAAAATTAAGTCAGTTTCTTTGGTTGATTTTATTGGTAGAGAATCAAAGAAGCTTTTCTGTGTAATAGTTTTCTTAGAGATGGTATCATAAGTTGGTTTGCACGCTGTCTGAGATTAAAACTGACACAACAGTTTTGATATTCACATAGATGAACACTCAACGGAAGTGTCATCAATAGATTTTGGGAAATAACTGAATAAAATGAAATAGATTTTCGGAAAAAAGTTTTTTGTTTTTTTTTATATATATATTTACCATTATAAGCTGTAAAGCCTTCTGTGTCAAATAAATAGTAGCATTTATTTTGTGTTGAACTTCAATGACTGGATTAATTGCAATTTTTTAATGTATTTCTTTTTTGTAAAGATTTGTTGTTCGTGCAGATATTTTTCATCAGAATTTTTTTTTCTCAGTTTTTTCTCCGCAGGCTGATATGGTGCTTGGAGCCTGTTTTTATAATCAATTATCAAAAAAATAATCTAATAGTGAATGACTGTCTTTGTCTTTCAAATTTCTGGTCGTGTGGGCTTTTTTTTTTTTTTTTTTAAATTCAAAATTAGCTAAATAAAACGTCGAGAAAATTCAATTTAAATTAACGAATATAATTGAAACATGATCTTTATATTTGTAAAATTGAAATTGAAAAAAAAAAAAAACAGAAAGATATTAAAATTAGAAAAATCAAACCTCAGTAACAATATCAAAACAAATTGGTATTGAATTAATCAGGTGCAATATTTATCTGACTCCGAATATTATACCCATTTACATATAATGTCAACCAATTACTTTGTTATCATTAGAAATGAAACAGCGTAGAAATACTATGGCCATCTCCATCAGATATTGATGTAATGTATGTTTGCATATAAGCAAGGCATGGCTCTGCTAAAGACTGCTGAGAAAAAAGGTCAGAATTTATGAGAGCATGGAATATTCTGTATTTCCTTCTTTCCTTAAAGTCATTGGTATGAAAGGTTGTAACGAAAGCATTAAAACAGAAAACGCAGTTTGCTTATGCATTAGAAAAGATGCAGATATCAACAGGCTTGTAAAAATGACATCAATGATTTGAATAACAAAGAATGTATTTGAGATAAGCTTAATAGAGAATGGAAGATATGATTGTACCTTACATTCATTAAGAAGATCTGAGAATACATCTTCTCTTTGAAAATCAACAACGATCACTTGTAATTCACAAAAGAAATGTGTATATTTTAATTCAATAACTGCATCTATGAACAGATATGTTTCTCCCACACACGTGAGACAAAGCTGAAAAGTCTTTAGACTGACTTTTAAAAAAATATAAGAACATTTGAAATGAATTGATTATAGAAGATGAATATTTTTAAGATACCCTCTGCTTCCATGATAAAAAGATATTTTGAAACAATTATTACTTTTTTGTTCAAAATAACTTATTTACTTGCACATTGATGGAAATTTTGAGTGTGTCCATTAGCTTGGTCAGACTCCTGGCTGTCAGTTCCACATGAACTTTTGCAGGAATAGAATCGGTTGGGGGAAATCCTGAAAAATCAAATGTTCCTGAATGGAAAAGGCGGGGTCCAGTTTAAATTTATAGTTTCTTTGGAGATTGAATCATCAAAACCTTTCAAAACTTGCAAAATTTCAGGTTCTTAGGTGCAAGATTGTAGTGCACACCGCGGAACAGACAGATATATATATATGTATATATATAATGATAAATTGTACAAGATTGAAAATTTGAATTATTTATTTCATGGCTTGAAATTTCATGCAAATGACTAAAACAATTTGTATTCATTGGGTGGAATTTCTCTTCTGTAGCTGTTGAACTGTTCATAATTTAGGAAAATATTCATTTCCCCAAATTTTGAGTTTAGACAATAGATTTGGTCAATTCATCTGGTTCTTAGGCCATTCGTGTTGTCTTTTTCAATGTTATTTATTTTATGTTTGTGCTTATTTGTGTATGTATGTAATTTTTCTTTATTTCAAATTGACATAGTTATGTGTTGGTGAGTGTTATTACAGCTCTTTTGAGATGTCTGTGTATAATTCCTCTTTTTCTTTGATATGGTTCTCGTGTATCTTTGATTAAATAAAGTTATTTTGTTGTTGAAAATCTTACATTATTTTGGTATCTATTTGTATTTGTTTATGTATTTTCCTTATTTCTCCTTATAACAGACAAGGCTCATTATATCTTTATTGAATTTTCTCTTTTTTCGTGCAAGATAACAAACATTTGGATCACGTGTGTATAAGAATCGTCCATACATATAAGTTCTCATGCTTTCAAACATTCTGTGTTCATAATCAAGAACATGATACATGAACGCTAGAAGTTTAAAAATGAGAAAAACTGCAATGTTATTCATTTTTAACAACTACATAATTTTTTATTTAAAAAAAAAATTTTTTTTGATACAATCTGCCACTCTTTCCAAGCTTCCTCCCATTATTATTCCTGTAATTGGCAAGCCGTATGAAAATATGAATCTTTACTTGACCATCTCCATAGAGCATGTATTGTTGAGGTTCAATGATTCACACTCATAATTCTCTTGTTGGAACCAAGTTTTATCATGAAAGTTGTTGTCACTTGTTTGTTGGTTACTGTCATGCTAAAGCGAACAGATATTTAAATGGATAAAAACCCTCCTGAGATTCGATATCCATTTAGCCCAGCTCATGCCTGAATATTGAGTGAAAATGTATTATAAGTTATCAAGTTAACGAACAAACAATCAACAGGTGTAGTTATAATGGTTGCTGCTGATTACAGCTTTACTCGCTTGCCTGCCATTGCATCTGTTTACATCAAGTAGGTAGTACGGCACGAAACCAAATGGAGGTCAGAAAAGTCTTGCACCAATCCATAATTCATCCATTCATGATGAAAATAATCCCGTCATTTTTGACGGGTACTATTAGAGTTTCAATATAAAGACAGAAACTCAAACTGAACTGACAATCACACCTATTCTTTTTCCTCTTTAGATCTTCATAAGAATCTTTCAATTTTGGTCTTTGGTTTTTCAGGGGAGGGGGTTGTTCTTTTTGTTTTTTGTTTTTTTTGGTGAAAATTGTAATTATGTAAAGTAACTAGTCATTTGCTTAATATGCTAATTTGTGCTTCTATTTTGAAGATGATATAATTGTAGCAGTATCGATTATTACTTTGCAGTTCAGACTTAGAAAATGCAATTGCAAATCATTTCTTTCCTTTTCTTTGTGTAATTCACTAACAACTGTGAGAAAAGTTGGAAATCTTTTTTTCCTTCTTCTTAGCAGTACAACATTTACGTCAGTTTAAGGAAGATGATTTTCAGCTCTAATTTTAAAATGACCAATAAATCAAGAACTTCTGACAATTTGAATAATTAATGACTTTTGAATAATTAATCACTTTATAGGTTTAGAACTTTTTACACAAACTGTGAAATGTTTAATGACTTTTTATATTTTTATTTTCGTAGGATCGCTATCATTATGAGAGAATATCACCACAAAAAAGTATTTACAATTGTATTAATTTATTCATGCCTAATCTGGAATCTAGAAATACTGATAATAAATCTTAATTAGAATTTGCATTCATGAATAAAGATGATTTCAATAAGCTAGTTGAATATTCACTGATTGTATTTTTTTTTTTTTTTTTTTTTTTTTTTTTTTTTTTTTTTTAAATCTTTTCTTTTCCAAACTTGCTTACATATCAGGACATATCAGGTCTTCACCATATAAGCCGGTATTTAAGACGGACATTTAAGTAAAAGAGAAAACAAAAACAAACTGGTATTATGACTAGGGGGCTGTCTATAAAAGCCTAATATGGACAGTTATGGAGATGGATAAGTTGGAGTGAGCAATAGTCCTCCAAATACCCTTGTATTGACAATTGATTTTAGTCTTGGTTGCTGCTGATAATGTTTGTTAAATTGTCTCTTCTGGTTCAATGGTTGTTTTTGATTTTGGAATTTCTCTTGTCTTTGCAGATCCTTAACGAATGTAAAGAAACGGTGTCAGCACCCAAAGAACAGAAGAGTATGCCAGTCGTGCCAGCCGTAGCCTCCACGAAAATCTCTCCTCCTGAAACTGAGTCTCCTATCTCCCTTGACATGGAGGACCAAATTAATTTGTTACTCAAAATTTTCTCTGCCAATGGAGTTTACCGCAATTTGACTCAGCAGTTCTACCAAGAATATCAGCCTGCAGTCTCTGAAACCCAATGTTGGAATGGTTCACACATCGCTCAGTAAGTAGTCTAATTTGATTATATTCTTCTTTCATGTCTGTTTCTTTTACTCTTCCGACTGTCACTTGGAGACCTATGAAAGGTCTGATCAACAAAGATATGACCATTAAACTAGCTTTATTATTTTGTTTTTACTAGTATTTCATCTTGAATATTCTAATTGCTTTAAAACAAATCTCACTCAGACTGACAGTCTATGGAAATGAGTGAATGCAGATCAGGAATAGAGAACAAGCTTGAGAAGAGACCAGAAAATGCATTCTTTTTACCTTGGTTAGCTGCCTTTATACAGCACTACTTCACCAAGTAAGTTGCCATAAAAAGGACGAAAATTCAAGATCAAAGAAAATACTGGTCAATAATTGATAATGGTTGACAATGCTTTGTCTAAGAGAAAAATGAATTAGGGTTATATCTTTAGTGCAACAGCTACTGTACATGAAAACAATAATAAGCAGGGTGCCGAATGATCAAGGGAGGATAAATGATGAGTCCAAGAGTTTGATTTAATCTGCCAGCCTTAGTAGCTCAGTCAATAGAGCTATGCCATACTTACGTTGCTTCAAACGATAAAGGAAAGTTTGAGTCTTGTCTAGAGCTTATTCTTCATTCCTAATCTGATGTTTGCTAGAAAAAATAGGATGAAAGAAATTCTAGTCAAAAATTATGAATAGCTGACAATGCTTCATCTAATATGAAAAAATAAATTCGGATAAAATCTTCAGAAACATTAATACCGATTACTTTATGAGGTGTTGAAATTTGGAATCATTTGTTTTTAAAATGTAACCTCAGATTCCTGACTACGTTGGTTGCTTCCATGATGAAGTTGCAACCATATTCAAATAATCTGAGACTTTTAAGAAATCAAATCCACTTGCAAATAAAGACTTTAACTCTGCCATTGTCCCAGGTGAAGATGATATCTCTCTCAATAAAGCCTCTATTTACCTTGTCTATAATATTGAGAAGAGTGATTATCATTCAAAGAGATTTTTTTGACAATGGAACTTAATCTTCATATTTTCGTCGCTCCCATTATGTTTTGGTCGATCAATATGAAAAAAAAAATTCTGTTTGCTCCTGTTACTTGGCACTACCAGAAAAAAAGTCTTCTTTATATTTCGATAGTACATCTGAGGGAAGCAGTAGAATGGATCGGCCAGAACAAAAATAACAAATAGAAAGAGTCCAATTGTTTGAAGAACTCTTCTTACCTTGCTGTTGGAGACAATGATAGATTTCTTTCAAAGCTCTCACCGTTGAGCTTTTCACAGACCCAAATAGACTACAGTGTTTTCAGTATCTTCTTCTGATCAACTGTATGTATTGACTTGGGGTGTGGGGGAGCTCTGTGAGGAAAGGTTTGCTTTGATTCGAAACAAATAACTTGGAATTTCAACTGTAAATAAGTGATTTTAACAAAAGGGTTGTTTGTATTTATCTAAGAACGTAGCAATCATTTACTTTGCTTCTGATGGCTGACTCTGGACTGTTATTGATGAAACAACTCAATTGAACTGAACAAGGACCTGTTCTTCTTTGGTGTTACAATTTGATATTTGTTTTCGTGTGTGTTTCATGGGGTGGGGGTGGGGAGATAGAAGTGCACTCCAGTATGGGTTTATTTCACCTTTGCCAACAATGATGGAATGGGTGTATGTATTCACTCCTGTCTGTCTGTCAATGAATTCCAAAGACACTTTTTGAATCAATTGATGGAATTTTTTTTTTTTTTTTTTGCTGGGGGCGGGGGGTCAAAGAATTTTTTACAGTTACCTTCCATGCATCATAGCTATATGTGAACTAACTTTCATTCGGTCTTTAGTGACAATTACATTGGCAGAGGTATGCGTTCCAAGTGCTCTGTAGTTTTGTGTAGGAGGGATAACAATACACTTCAGTGTAGGCTTCCTTAACCTTGTTTCTGGCTTTATCAATTGTCAATATTCATTCCACTCGCTCCCGTAACATTGTGGAATTTTTTGAAGATAATTTACCGAATGATTTGTTGTCATGCATGCATGAGAAATATTACATAATAAATGATGAATGCACAGAAAAGTAATTCATAAGTAGTTATTCTTCTGATTTCTACCACTGCCACTCCCCTTGTAGAAATAAGCTTAGAGTCAGTCGTAAAAATGTGTGAGTGTCTATGCAAAATGCTAGAGAATATAAAGTGGTTATTATAAAAAAGAAAAAAAGAAAAAAAAAGAGACAATGTGATTATAAGAATGATTCATCAAGCAACTTTGCTTGCTGTGGGCCTCTGGGTTTTTTTTGTTGTTTTTGTTTGTTTTTTTATTTCATTTCATTTTATTTTATTCATTTATTTTTTTATTTTTTTTTATTAAACCTTTTCCTTTTTTTTCTCTGTAAAGATCAGAAGGAAATATCTTCTAATGTTTGGGCAGGGAGGGCAGGTGCTTTTTGAAGAATGTCTGTAGTTTAGGATTCCTTTTGTACTCTCTCTCCTTCCCTCTCTGTCCCTCCCTCTTTTCCTTTCCCTTTCTGTCCCCCCCATACCTCTCCTTCTTCCCCATGTTTGTATACATTCATATATATCCTTTTCTCTCTATCTCTCTCTCTCTCTCTCTCTCATATATATATATATATATCCCTCTACCCCATATACCCCTCTCTCTCCACACAAATGTCTTCAATATCCCTGACCTAATGAATTATTGAATCTTTTAAAAATTCTATCTCATCTCCCACAAATGGTTGATTTTGCTTTCCTTATCTTCATTCATCTCTACAAAGCCAGTGGTGGTCTTAGTTGACTGTGTAACATCTGGAAGTCCAAGAAATACAGCCTTGGAACTAAGATTAGGCTGTAACAACAGCAATGTTAGGACTGTCCTTTTATGTGGTTCTGAATGCTGGAGAGTTATCAAGACGTGAAAAAGGTCAATGTGTCTGTCTTCCACAATAGCTGTCTACAAAAGATCTGTTATATCGAGACAAGATCTCTAATGATGAACTGTGTATGACAGATAATTGGAATATGTCTCTTGATATTAAAAGATGTAGGCTCTGATGACTTGGTCATGTTTTGAGGATGCCCATTGAAAGAATACCTCAAGTTGCCTTGAGATGGACCCCAACTGGGAAGAGAAAGAGATATATTTGTCTCATTAGACCTCTATCATGAGGCAGATGAAGAACGCGGAATTAGCAGATCACCTAGCCTACGAGTCTATCATGTTCAGTCATGTAATGCAATCTAATTTCTGCGTTTGTGTCGTATTGATATCATTGTCTGCGGTCATAAAAGCTAGAAAATCTCATTTACTTGATTTTTCACGATGCATACATTCCAGTTAACTTCTGGAAGAGATTTATAGAACATATATATCCCTTTAAACATGATGATATATGTGTCCAATTATTGGGGGAAAAAATTATCATTTTAGGAAGAATTCAAAATTCAAAGATCTTTCTAAATCATAAAAATGAGTTAATTTTTCTTCCAAAATTGTTAAGGTGTATCAAAAGATTCACATGGACTCAGTTATTTGGAATACTCACAGGCACAGATATGCACTCACTATGTCCAAAGATATAAATATCACCTTTGTATATGCATATAATACAGACATTTCTTCATTTCATTTTTTTTTTAAAGCCATGCAAATGTTACTGCATCAAATGCACTGGTATATTGACTAAAGATCCGTCTACCAAAGTTCCGTATGGACAGTTATGGGGCTTTGATTAGTTGCAGTGAGCGATAGTCCTACTTATATGGTACCTCACATAAATGAATCACCATAGCCAGCACATGTACCGAAACTAATCATCTTGAGAAAAAAATAGATCTTTTATCTAAAATTATTATCTAAGGAATGAAAGCACAACATTTTGGTATCGTTGGTCCAAGATGACCATAGAGACCCCAAAAAGAGCTTCTTTTAGATGGTGCCGTGAAATTAGCTGAATTTTGATCTTAAGAATACACTATATAATGTTTGATCTGTGATTAATGGTGAACCATTAAATACATTACAGAGAAAGGTTTTAGTTGAACAATAAATATTCCATTTGTAAAATGAATGCATTCTTATCTTTGGGCTACAGACTTATTGATGTACCCGCATATATATATATATATATATATATATATATATATATATATATATATATATCCAGAGTAATGTGGATATGTTGCGTAGGCTGAGATGTTTCTTTGTGTGTTTGCTTTGTGTCTAGAATTTCAATCCCAATCTCTCTTTGTCTTCTTCATCATCTTTGTCATAATTGTGCTACCACTTACACTCTGTGTATCTGTTACTCCCAACTAAAAAAGCTACTCCACCCTCTTTTATTAGAGTAGAATTGCTTTACTGTATTGAAAGCAGACAAAAAAATGTCTTCAGGAATTTTTGCCCTGAGAAATAAACTGGTCGCAGAAATTGCACTGGATGACAAGATACATTTTTTATCATCAGCACTCTTGCTCTACCCGACCCTCACCAACACCTACCAAGGAGGGGGGGGGTAGCACTCCGAGAAATTGACAAAGTGTCATGGTAGAATTCGTCATCTTTTGGGGTTTTGGTGTCCAATATAATTGTGTGCAGGTATTTTGATTTCCCAGCACAATAAGTGAATGGATTCTACTCCTTGTATCCTGTCACCAACAGCATTGAGCAATTGGCTTACTGATTGACTCGGGCCATTATGTCGAAGCAAGACAACTTCTGGATAGCCTCAATCTATAGGTAGATCATCATCAGACTTTTCTCACTCCTGAAGGCAGAAGCTCTCCCTCATCCTATCTCATCGTAGTTTTTTGACTTAGGATAGTGCTGTACTCGTCGTACTTGGTCTGCTGGTTGGTGATGCGTTTCTATGTGGACCCCCCCCCCTCACAAGGCTAGAAAGCTCAAATTGCCCTGCTATTTTAGCCATCTGGATTTTATCTTGGCTCTCTGATTCTGTCATATGCACTGTTTCCTGTCACACTTCTCACATCTCTAGAGGTAAATAGCCAACCTTTTTCTATCAACTTGCGCCTTCCTCTCTCTCTCTCTCACATACACACATTTTGATGATTGAAATTATTTCATAAGTCTTTTAGGAAATCAATTCTATCAAAGATTTTTCTCTAAAATTTGTTGAAATATTTCACCCCAGAAGAAAAATTGTGGGGGCAAAAAATGCTAATTTTATTTAGAATGCATCATTTTTGCCTCTCTTTACGAGGGCAAATATAAGCTTCAAAAAAGGGGCGGTGGTCCCAAAAAGTTCTGTAAACGCTTATCTACACTCTTAAGGGTCATTTACTAAAACTTAGATGACAACCGAATTACATAATGTATGTAATGAGCAATAATATCATTATCCCTTTTATATGAAGAAAGCTATATGTTGGCTTTCTTTAATGGTCCGCTGATTTCTCCTAGATTCAGAGTCCCTAAGCAAAGGAAGATTTATTGTCTTTGGATCGGGTTTATTAACATCTACCAACAAAATCGGAAGAGGTATATGATGATTATCATTTTTTTAGCGACGATGGTATAGGCAAAGGTTTGCACTCTCTGTGTGCTTTTCTGTTTACTTGGTGCATCTCTTATATATAAACATAATTAAATGTGTGCTTTATGGTATGTGATACCTTGTATAAGTCTCTTATCATTTCCCAGAACTATAAAAAAAAACAATCTGATATTTGAGTCCTCGCTAAATCTGGCCAAAAATGCATTCCAAAAATGTTTTGAAGTAAATTATCCACAATTCACACTTTAATATTCGTAGTCAGCCAACTGAAAAGAAATTTGAAATGAACTACGTAAACATGTAAAGCAATGGTTGTTTTTATAGGAACTCTTAAAAAACTTTGCTTTTTTTTATTCATTTGTTTTTGTTTAAGCAGTCCAATTTCCCAACACAAAACTGGTTATGTTGGTAGGAACGAAGTCTCATGAATATCAGCTTTTTTTGTGTGTGACATAACTAGATGTGGATTTTTCATATGTTTTATAAGGCTTTTTAGTTTGTGTGTGTATCAACCATCAAAGCCCTTCTCTCTTCGATGATTATGTTATTCTATCGAAGATCTTGATTTCCTCACACCCCAGCGCCCCTCCCTCTACCTAATGTTTAATGCTCTTCCCTTTGGGTACCCTCAAAAATCTGACGAGTTGTTAGTCTGAAGATTTGGTTCCTTTCTCGTAAAACGACTCTCTTTATGTATTGATGTAAGAAAAGAATGTTTGTGGCTTACGTAGCCAGCATAGATGTACGTGATTTCTTACCAATAATGATGCTAATTTATTTACATTGGAAAATTGATGAAACGTGAATAGCGAGAAACTCTCTGATGTTTCCCCAAAATCTTTTGACCTCTCCTCCCACGTCACCATTGGTTCGGGGGGGGGGGATGCTTATTGCCATCCGCATTTATTGCGGATGTATCCGTTGTTCCCGTTCTCATGCAAGCCACTATGGATATCTGAGCGGACAGACGGCTGCTCACTGCCAGATGTTATTTATGCTCTTCAGGTAACAGAACATTAACCCGAAAGCTTTTGTTTATTCAAGACAAATGTCTGATCTTTGTTGGAGATTTAGCCATTTGCCATCAAGCAAAACTGGTGAATCGTGGTGATTTTTTTTTGCCATGTCTTTTCTTCAATTTCTCTCCCACTCACTTGTCTCTCTGTCTCACCGTTTCTCTCTTCCTCAGTCTCTCTCTCCCCCTCACTCTCTTTCTCTCTCCCCTCACTCTAGCTTTATGTCCACATTGGTGCCTGTTGAAATCTTCTGCCGATCAAGTTACAATTTACCTGTGACGACTTGATGATGCACAAATCATCCATACACCATTTACAATTGCTGCCAGTCTAGTGGCTCATTTCTTGCAGGGATGCAACCTTGGCAATCAATCTCTCACTCACACCCTCTTTCCCCTTCCCTCCCTCCATCCCCCTTGCTCTTTCTCCATCCGTCCCTCTCACTCTCCCACCCTCTCCCTCTCCCTCTCACTCTCCCACCCTCTCCCTCTCACTCTCCCACCCTCTCCCTCTCACTCTCCCACCCTCTCCCTCTCACTCTCCCACCCTCTCCCTCTCACTCTCCCACCCTCTCCCTCTCACTCTCCCACCCTCTCTCTCTCACTCTCCCACCCTCTCCCTCTCACTCTCCCACCCTCTCCCTCTCACTCTCCCACCCTCTCCCTCTCACTCTCCCACCCTCTCCCTCTCACTCTCCCTCTCACTCTCCCACCCTCTCACTCTCCCACCCTCTCACTCTCCCACCCTCTCACTCTCCCACCCTCTCACTCTCCCACCCTCTCCCTCTCCCACCCTCTCCCTCTCCCACCCTCTCTCTCTCTCACACCCTCTCTCTCTCACACCCTCTCTCTCTCACACCCTCTCTCTCTCTCACACCCTCTCTCTCTCACCCACCCTCTCACTCTCACCCACCCTCTCTCTCTCACCCACCCTCTCTCTCTCACCCACCCTCTCTCTCTCACCCACCCTCTCTCTCTCACCCACCCTCTCTCTCTCACCCACCCTCTCTCTCTCACCCACCCTCTCTCTCTCACCCACCCTCTCTCTCAATATTTCTCACATCAACTTGTGTTGATGGATTATGGCAAATTTCCTGTTATGAATGATGTGATTACTGACTGGAAATGATATTATAGAACAATGTTCTACACATTTGTCAGGCCATGGCATATTAGATTACATCTGCTTCTGAAAGACAAATTAATGAAATGCTTATATAGTAAATCTTTGGAAAATGAAACCCCACTTGTATATTCAAACCGTTGTTCACTCTCCTTGATCTTTCACTGTACTCGTGTCTTTTTATTTTCCACTTATCTGGATTTACTCTTATTCAAAATGTTCTCTTCCTTATTTGAAGGGAGGATTTATATTTGCTTATCCCTGCACAACTGCTTTGGCTTCAGTGGCAAGTACACTTTTACAGGGTGGAGTTATTAACCCATGCCCAATCCTTTCTCCTTTACGTGGGCTTGAGATCTGCAAGATTTTCCTTCTTTCAGAATTAATTTTTCTTAGATGGACTGCCTTACTGGGCTAAACAGCTCGAACAGTCCTGCTATCTACCCATAGCTTAAGGGAGTAGATGATTCATGATTTTCCCATGGGCATCAGTGTGAGGTGAACAGCCTGAGCCTACCTATTCTGCTTTCCTGTTAGTAACTGTTACACTACTTCACACTTCCAGGATGTAATTGTGTTTCTCTTGATGTCGAAATTATTTCTTGGTTCAGTACTCAGGATTTTGAAGTAGAATATTTTCTTCAATCACAAATAGATATCATTGTTGTGAATAAAATTCTCACTGGTACATTGAAATATCAAAATAGTTTGAGCAATTTTTGAGTGCTTGTCTTATTTTTCCACTTGGAATTGTTCCTAAACCAGAGAAGAAACGTGCCATTCAATAAACATCTTATTCCATCCTATACAGGAAAATTTTCAGCATTGGCAATATATGAACAGATTTTCATTCGGTCTTTAGTTACTATGGCATTGGCAGTAGTACGCACTCTCTGAGTGCTTTTTATTTTCTTTGATGAAAATGAAACCACTGGAAGAAAAGATTCCATTCACTTTGGGATTTATTCAACATGAAGTCTCTCTCTCTCCTTTCTAATGAGCTTAAAGACTCCCTTCTCGCCATTTCCAATCCGTGTGTCTATATATATATATATATATATATATATATATATATATATATATATACCTAAATGGAAGGTAAAATGTCTCTTTAAGTGCCAACAGTATCTCTGTTTCTATAATGTACAAAGAAATTTGATAGTTTCTATTCCTACCAGAAGCACTTTGCGGTCTTAATGTTTCCAGATTCCCCTTGACACACCTTGGATTCTGATCATTTTACTCAAAATGTATCTATCAAGGTACATCTCCTCCTTAATCTAGCACTGACCACTCAGATGACCAGAAATTTCACATGGATTCATTTCTTGCAACACGCTCACTTGTGAGTAGTTCGCATTTCTTGTGATAGCATTGCTAATTGAAATTGTCTGGATCATGTTTTTGTTTCATTCTTATGAACAAACTCATTTGTATCCCTAGGGGTACGGTCTGAAAAGGGATCAACTGATACTCATTTCAACAAATTTTTTTGTATTCAATGTTAATAATTCTATGACTGCATCATTGTTTCCATTTCTTGTATTTAAAAGTTGAAATTTCTCTGATTCGGCGCGCATATATATATATATATATATATATATATATATATTAATTATTGAGTCATCCACAGACAGCTGTTTTGTTGTATTACAACTCTTCAGTGTGGCTATAGACTATCTTTTATCCCATCCAGTACCACGAGGTAGGATCAAAACCTTAGCCTCAGACCCAGAGGCTGGTATCCTCCCTCTACTCCACGGAACTGGACGGTCAGTAAGGTTGAATTTAAGCGATATATATCTTTTTATGCATATATATATTCCCTGTCCACCAGTGTACTCCATTCCATGTTGGAAGAGCATTACATATATCAGAGGAATAGGTGCCATGTGTTGCTGCTATCCTTGATCTCATCTTTACATCATTCCTTGTTTTCTTGGAGACGTCCATTGATTTCAGCTTGTCTGCCAGAATGGCATGTTGTCTTGAATCTGTTGTTTTCAACAGTTATTTATACTGAAGGTGGCAAAATGAACAGCACCAAATATAAGGCACCCAGTGGGGATCGAACTCTCTATTCAGTTGTAATGACCTGCAAGACTAGCTTGCTAACCGTTCCACTGCAACAAGGCGCCCAAAGCACCAAGTGTGGTCTTGATACTGCATCTTCATGTCTTTTGGTATAGTTGTTAAGCACCATCCAAGAGGTTGATGAAATTTAGATTCACACGAGGCACTTGAGAAAAGAATCTTACCCTGTAAGGCTTCAAATAACGCAAAAGGGCTTTGCACTCATGATATCCTTGTTACTTTTTTTTTCTCAGGGTCTAGTAAACTTTTTTTGTTCATTGTTCTCATGTTTTGTTTTATAGCTACACCAGCATAGTATCTGTCTAAAATGATTGGATTATTTAAGTATGGATCAGCGATTCTGACAAGGACCAGAGTATCTGTGTGACTGTCTAGGATCAAAGTGACATCCCCGGCCTTCTGTCTAGGATCAGAATATAGTATCTGTGCTCATTGAAAAGTTTCACACGCAAAAATAACTACTCCCAAAAGCTATCTACTGGATAAGATGTAGACTTTTCAAATTGTCTGTAATAATAAACTCTTCCACTTAAAGATAACAATTTCGTTGATAAAGATATCTCCTACCCTCCGTTTGGAACAATGGTTCCCTTTCTAAAAAAGAAAAAATTCATCTCATAGAAATTCAAATATGCCCCCCCCCCTCCATATTTATTTTTCTTTTTCTTTTCTCTGGGAGAGGATGTTGAAAGGAGAGTTCAGCCTTTGCTTATCATTAACTCTTTGTCTCCTTATGTCCACTGCCCCCAACCCCCCAGCCCCCACGGCACTTGTGCCACATTCTGTTTCCAGTTTCTGCACTTTGTTGCTTTACTTCAGATGCATCATTCCCACGCTCTAACTTGCGATCTTAGCTGCAAGGATTTTTTTTTTTTCTTCTTTTTTTTTGCTGCACTTTTCCTTGTGTTTTTGTTTCAGTGTTCTTGTCAGACTATGTGTATTCTGTGGGGACAGGATTCCTGTCCTCTTTCAACTCCACCCTGTCTTGTATTATGGAATTTCCATTTCAACAATATCTTTTCTCACGCACACACTCACTCACTCACTCTTTCACCCACGAACGCATAAACGTACACACACAGTGTCTCTTTTTCTCTCCTGTTGCCCCCTCCCTCCAAACCCTTTCCTCATTGTATATATTTGCTTGTCTTAAACAAATTGCTTTTTCCACTTCACTAATTATACCCTCACTTTTCTTTTCTCTTCTCTTCTCCCTGATTACGGGTCGCACCAAAGAATATGTTAAGCAACTCACTAAACATCCTGCATCTTCTGCTTCCTCATGTTCGTCCTGATTTGTTGGTTCTTTTTAATATTGAATAACATCGGAGACCAGTTAGTTATTAATCCAAATATTTGAAGGTGGAAGAAGGAGGGACAGGTAGTGAAAAATGATGAAAAAAACAAATATTTCTGTTGAAAACTGATACTTCACAAATAGTGTTGACTAAAAGTAGTTGGCCACCTTGAAAACCCTGATATCTCATCTGATGGCAGACCTTTGTGAGGAGAAACTTATCTCCATCCAATCTACCTTCTTTGCCATAAGCAGATGTCGGAAATAGAAACCAGGACTTGAATTTCAACTGATGCTTTTCTAGATTCTCCCTTGTTAGAATCCCTTGATATCTTCTTTGTACAGGTTTATGCCAAATCGGTGAGATTGCCTAATTGGCAAATTCTAACCCCCCCCTTTTTTTTTACAGTGAACAAATATTTAGTTTTGATTTGATCAAAACAAATGTATAAAACGACAATTTCTTACAATCAAAAGTTCATGTAATCTAAATGAAATTCAATTTTAAAAAAAGTTTTTTTTTTTACAAAATTGAGTAAATTTAACCAGTTAGGCTATTTCACTGATTCGACGTAACACACATACTTCTACCTCTTCAGCCATTCTCCTTTAACGAATATCTTTGTTTCACTCCTACCTTGCTGCAAACCCTACCCTATATCTCTCTTCCACTCCCAGCCCCCTTTGCAGACCTCATATTTCGATCCCATTCTAGGAACATATCCTCCACCTCCATCCCTTTCAACATGGGATTTTTATTTTCAAAATCTGATGGAGAGATAGACTGATAGATGGACTCATTGGTCATGATGTAGGTTGGTATTTTAGGGATTTTAACAAAGAAGAGTTAGTGGTGGCCCAACAGTTAGCAGCATAGGAATGGGAATTGGCGAATCAAGGTCAGCAAAGGCGATTTGCTTCTACTTATGCATTTATTCATCTCATGCCCAACACCCCAGCTATGAGCAGGTAGCAGGGTAAACTAGGCCCTTCATTCTTGATTGGCAACCATTCTAGAAGATTAACGACTGTTTCAAGCCAAGGAGGTCCAATCCCTCATTCAGTGTCAGTAGAAGCTAGCTACGGACTGAGTAGGGAATGTGTTCCCGAAATGTACAGTTGACTGGACTCTGAAGCCTTGATGGGCCTAGCTTGCCGGAGGTGGATTATAATGAAATGCTTGAGTAAAATTAACGAGAATAAAGGTAGATGGATGGACAGGCTAAATAAAGCTGCCACCATCTCCACCTCCTTGCAACACTTGAGATTATAAGTTGAAGATTTAAAAAGATATATATATATCATTTTTGTTTATTATGTTCTTCCAGGGAGTACTTCAATTCCTACAAGATTATTGACATTGCTTTCTTTTAAGCTTTCTCTTGCTTAAAAGTTGAAATTTTTTATGTAGAACCAGGAAATATATTTTATATATTGAAAAGCTGAACTAAATGTTTATATTCTTTAAATCGGTGGTCCATGGTCAAAGGGCTCTGCCATTCCACCTAGTGGGGTTTGAGTAATTTCAAGAGGGGGTGCTGCTGGAGAAAAGTGAGCATTTCTTTAATTATTTTTGGAATTCTCTTAACGGGTATTTGCATAATATCGTGATGAACACAATATATATCTCCCCCCCCCATACTTGCTGTACTCTTTTAAAACTAATCATTTGCTTGGAGATGTGAAGGGGTTATTGAGTTAGTCAATGAATAAAGAAGGTATGGTCACTTGATTATTACTGCCCCTTTGACACCATCTAATGGGGGGCGGGGCTTTTTTTTTCTTTTTTTTTTTTTTTTTATAGCTGAAATCAATTGATATTCATCACTTTCACCCCAACACCATCAAATTTCAATAAGACATTTGCCAATTGATTTGTCTTGTTTATTATGAATGTTCCTTGTTACTTTATCAAATCTTTTTGTAAGTCTGTCTAAATTCTCTTTATATCATATAACCTTTCTCTGGTTCCTCTCCCTTTTGCCCTCTCTCTTTGGTTCCTCTCCCTTTTGCCCTCTCTCTCTGGTTCCTCTCTCTTTTGCCCTCTCTCTCTGGTTCCTCTCTCTTTTGCCCCCTCTCTCTGGTTCCTCTCTCTTTTGCCCCCTCTCTCTGGTTCCTCTCTCTTTTGCCCTCTCTCTCTGGTTCCTCTCTCTTTTGCCCTCTCTCTCTGGTTCCTCTCTCTTTTGCCCTCTCTCTCTGGTTCCTCTGCCTTTTGCCCTCTCTCTCTGGTTCCTCTGCCTTTTGCCCTCTCTCTCTGGTTCCTCTGCCTTTTGCCCTCTCTCTCTGGTTCCTCTGCCTTTTGCCCTCTCTCTCTCTCTCTGGTTCCTCTCCCTTTTGCCTTTCTCTCTCTCTGGTTCCTCTCCCTTTTGCCTTTCTCTCTCTCTGGTTCCTCTCCCTTTTGCCTTTCTCTCTCTCTGGTTCCTCTCCCTTTTGCCCTCTCTCTCGTTTCTGCACGCACCAATGCCTGGATGGAAACTATATCTTCTATCTCTCTGTCCATGTGGAAACTATTTTGTGTCTGCAAGTGACAGCAACCCCCTCTCCCCACACTCGAACCTTATACTATCCACCCTGATACAGTTCCAAATCTGTTATCTTGAAGAAGCCTCAACCATGTTTCCATTTCCTAGCAGTGTTGCCGAATTTATTTCCAAGTTTTACATCCAAAATTGAGTAAAAAAAAAAAAAAAAAGACCATTAATAACACTTACATTCTCCAGGTATATCTAAAATTTATGAAATATATTACATATTATTAATGAATCAAGTGTGACTTCAATCTCCGATATTTACTCCATCAAAATATTATTTATTTTACAAAAAAATCATCTAAATAGCAGTTTCTAACATCTAAATCCAACTAAGAGCATCTAAATTGCCAACACAACTGGTTTTTAGATGTTTTAGTCCAATCATTAAGTTGGAAACTTGCTTTGATAGCATTTCTATATACTTTCTCTTTTTTTTTTTAATCTTTATTGCTTCTTCAGTTATTGTTATACAAATGATTTTAGCCATAGAAATGGCTTTGTGGCTAGTAAGTGCATAAAAGAAGGCAAGGTTTTCTACCAGAATCTTTTGTTTTAATTGAGATATTTTTGTCGATGGCATTGTTCATGACTTTATCCTCAGCTTTTGTTTTGATTAAACTTGAAGATCCACTCGCTTTTCTTTCTACTTGTCAGCATTTTCTTCTCTCCTCACATCAAAAATATATGCAAATGGACGTCACATGAATTTTTTACCTCCTCCCCCCAATCTCTTAGTGTCTTCAAATGTTGGTTATTTTCTGACTGTAAATTGAGGCTCAAGTACAAGTTATGTTTTGAAAAATATTTGTTACTTGAAGTTTGAATAGGAGTCAAAGTTTTAACTGGTACAAGTTTGAAAGTTTTCCGACAAACCTTGACGTATTGGTCTTAAATAGTGCAGGTTTTGATGTACGGTTATGGTATTGCTGTACAAATAAGAGCTCGAACAGTGCAGTTTTGAACTGTTTGGAAAATTTAGTAACTAAATAACCACATACCCTAATCATGGTGTATCTGTATGTATGTTTTATACATATATATGAGAGAGAGAGATAGACTAGTATTGTGACTGTCAAAAATTTATAGATTGTTTACATATGGATAAATCATGTAAATATATATTTCATGTATTTATTGTGAACAAAAAAAACTGCATAACTTGAACAAAATTTATTTTTCTGTCAGTTTTCTATAGTTCTTGATGTTTTTTGTTTTTTATAGATTCAAGACAATTGAATAAAATTGAAACAAATTTCTTTAATTTCAGAAAAACATTAGTGTTTTTCATGAGAAATCAGATGCCTTTATTTTGCTTTCCATGCTGATTCAAAGGCAGTAGTTATAGTGATGTAGATCTGAACACACAGAGACATTCGAGTCTTGCTTCACTATGTTTCCTTTAACATGACTGAAACCAAAAAAAATGACGTGAGCTTTTATAGTATAAGAATTCAAGGATTGTATCACAAAATGATTATTTTTGCCACTGAAGATTTCTGACACTTCAAAGTTTGTTTTTAGCTGTAAAATGACTGTATCAGATTCAGCCCCTCTTTCAGTTGAAAGAGAGAATCAGTTATTTCTATCCTTGTTTAACAGAAACCAAATATAAGGCTTTAAGTTGATTTCTATTGGGCATAAGGAATGTAGAATCCACTTCAGATCCTTCAGCAAGTGTTGCGGCCAGGTTTTATTTAATTGCAGTTGAGAATTCCACCGCCCCATTCTTATGACAGAGACATTCAAGATACCCCTCTGTAAGCCCCACCTCACACTCACGCTCCACCCAAAGGAATAGCATCATTGTGTTAATTTTGCATTTGGTGTGACATTTTGTTCTAAGGCTGGTTTGATGTCTGACCTTAGAATTCTTCTGTTTTTACTTTTTGAAGTGAGATATTTCAGATATTTTGCATGTAAGGACAGCAGACTGCTATTCAAAATTAGACATCCCTTTCATGAGGCAAATTCTACCCGTATAATTTTTTTTTTTTTTTTTTTCTATATTCAATTCTTTGTACAGTTAATATCTTAGAAGATCTCATTTGAACAATTTATGAATTCTAGTCGGTCTGTATGCTTTATTCTGAGAGTTTTTTGGGTTTTTTTTTCTTCCCATACTTTGAAGCAGGAGTTCCCAACCTTGGGTACATTTACTCCAAGATGTACATTTGCATTTCTGAAGAGGTACATAGGGGTCTGAGTCTACAACCACGGTATACAATGCCGTACAGTGTGATGAGTATCTTACAAAACAGTTGATCTACAAAATATTGCGAGTCAACATTTTTAGTGATGTTGGGAGACATGATCAAAGCACAAAACACCTGAACGTGATCTTCATTGTGAAGTGGCTAAAGTTAACCCTCTACTACTGAACTTGGTGCCAAAAAAAAATTGTCTCAACCATTTCGTCTCATCACCTGAGACTAACATATCATATTCAAAGAAATAATTGCCGAATATTGTCTATCGTTATTTTCTACTATTCCTTTTTTTTTTTTTTCTTTCTTCATAACCTATGGGTTCTGAAAGAGCAGCACGTTTGGTTTACATTAGTCTAACCCATTAACCGTGGAAGTGGGGCAAGTGAAATAGTTATCCATTGCAAGACGAAAAACTCTGACTCACAGATTGGACCCAGTCACCTTCAAAGATGATAGCACGGAAATTCTTGTGTCAGTAATAGAACTGAAATTACGGAAATTTCCGTCATCTGCAGTTAATGGGTTAATCTTTCAAAATTCTTGCACCTCGAGACTTTTTTTATCCCTGGCAGCAATTCTCGTTTGACAATCTAACCTGGCATCAAAAAAATGAAAAAAAAAAAACAACAAAAAACAAAAAACCAGGAGGAAGCCAAAAGCTTTACTCATCCATCAATATTATTTTTGTCAAACGAATGAAACCGCTCAATTATCCCCGAATGCACTAGGCGGACTTGCATTTTGGTATTTCACTTTCTCTCCTTGTGACTTTAGCCTCCATTGTTTTACCTGTCTCCCTTGTGACAGTTGCTGTTCTCAGGTAACCTTAGTCGTTAGCTAGCTGAAGTGGCTAGCTTTCTTGCTGCTTTGCACCTTCAAAGATATGATGGGTAATCATTTTACACCGAGTTCAGTGGCAAAAAGCACTTGTACTTTTAGAGAGAATTCACTCTACTTGTACTGACTACTCTCCTCTCCCCCCTCTCTCATTTTATTTGATGATGAAGTAAGCGACTGTTGACCTGAAAGCTGGGCCATACTTGAAGCTGTGCAAACAATGCAGCTGCACAAGGCCCCTAGATTTTAGCCCCCCTCCTTCTTCAAACATTAACAATGGAGCAAATTAGGTTGAAAAGCCTTTCACGAATGAATATTGAGTCAGATTTATGAAATTCAGATTTTAGTGACACCCTGAGTTAACTTTTGAAAAAGAAAGAGATGTTCCTATTTGACAAATTCTTCTCATTATAAACGTCTCCAACCTTGCATCTCTGCTCTTATATTCCGATACTCCAATGCTTTACTTCTCATTTGCCATCAGAAACTTCATCAGAGGAAAGAAGAACATAGATTTTATGCTTGTAACTTCTTTTAATTATTGAAAGAAGTGTGCACATTCAAAATACAGTAGGTCTACTTATCTAGATCTCATATATATAGGAATAGAATCCTTCAAAGAAAATTATATGTAATTAAACGGCTTAAGTCTCTAGTCTCTTGTGGCATTTGCTCCCGAGGACAATGTGAAACATCTTTTGCTGCTTTTTACCTTGGTGCCTTTCCCTCCTTTGAGATAAATGATTTAGAAGGTAAACATTGTCTAAAAATATGAATTTTTTTTTTTTTTTTTTTCATACTGTACTTGTGAAAGTTACGAAATAGTGGCCCAATATAATTTAAAGAAATACCAACTTGAAAGAAAACCCAGTGTGACTGATTGATTGCTTTTTATTGTAAAGCAATGAGATGGTCTCTTGGAAAGAGATTCAAGTTTAACTAAGAAATTCTGGAGATAGGCTAGCCACAATTCTATTCATGATTTAGGCTGTTGATATACTGCAATATTAAGTTCCACTAAGACAAGGTTTTTGTTTGCAAAGGATACCTAAGACATTAGTATACATGGTCGTAGAAGTTTCCTTGGGAAGGTTGATGGCTATTTCCAAGTCCAATATTCCTGATCTGCTTGCATTATCTCCTTCTGCCCTCTTTGCAGCTGCCGGCCTTTTACTATCCATTCTGATAATCTCTCAAATTGTACAACCTTTTTTAATCGTACACCAGGGATGATTAGTATGGAAGGCATGCGGTTGTCCATGCAGCCAGTCTCCTCATGCCATACATGGCTGATGTCTAAGGGAAGGGCAAGTGCTGATACAGCCTGGCACCAATGACATCGCAAAAGTTACCAGAATGGTGTTGAAGATGATGTCAGACTGCTTTAGGAACTTCAGCACCAGGTTTTGAATTCAGCATTATCCATCTTCTAGACTGGTTGCTTCCCAAGGCTAGAGAGCCCTGCTATTTTACCCATAGCTGAAAGGAGATGAGATGGATTTATGCCTTTCCCAAGCACATTAATCTGAAGTGAACATGGACTGCCTTGGGTGGAGTTTGAACTCTGCTCACCAATTCCACGACCTGCGCTGTTGACTGCTACGTTACTCCCACGTCCGGTTTGTTTTTTATTTCCAGTAAGACAGCAAAAGGAGTTTTATGAATTCTGTCTGAAAAGCTATTACCCTACGCTCTGTCATTCCAGATTGTCTCATTTGTCAAAGAGTTCCACTTCCTTTCTCACTTCAACGGTCTTTTCAGTTGAAACTTTCTGTTCAACTTAGCAGAAGGATCTCAATGAAGAATTCCAAATCCACCCTGTCCCCCCCCACCCGCTCTTTTTTTTCTCTTCAACTCTTCGCCCTGACCCCCACCCCACCCCACCCCAACCTGTACCCCTTTCTACGATTCTTGACATTTTTTTTAATTTTTTTTTTTTCTCTCTGCTGTTTCCTCCTCAGACTCTTTCTTCTGTTCTGCCATTGCTGCTGCTGCTGCTCTCTGTTCACTTTGCTGAACAGATATTTTGTTAGCATTTTCTAAGCGGCTCCCACGGTCCTACATTCATTGCCAGTGTACATTGTGTAAGCTTTTCCAGGTCACAAAACCTTATTTCGGTGTTAATTTCTTTTTTCTTTTTTTTTTTTCCAAACAAGAGAAAGGGAGAGGAAGTTTAATTCATAAAATTTGACTTTTGAAATTTAAAAACCTTATAAAGCCTTCATCCAATACGCGAAAGTCTTTCGGGTGTCTGAGATTTGGTAGCAGCAAGAATTTGCAAACGGTCTAGTTGCAACTATAAAGAAAAAAAAAAAGAACAAAAAGAACAAAACAATATTTGTCTTCAATAACATCTTTGTGAAAAGTGTTAGGCTCAGCACACTAAAGCAAGTATGGGAATATTTTTTGTTTTTTCCCCCCTCTGGTACGGGTAAGATATTGCTGTACAAATTAACATTGTGAGATATAAACTAAAAAAAAAAGAATTGAATATTGAATTACAAGACATTGAACAGTACAGAAAATCTTGGAACAAATCAACTGCACTGATCAAACAGTCATTACTAGTTTTTAGGTTTTCTTTCTATTTTTTTACCCTGATTGCTTTGTTTCAGATGAAAAATAAATTGATTTCATTCAATTGTAATTCATGCTTTTTTTTGTAGCAAGCTCAACATTTAATTTAGGTTTCTTGAACTTTTTTGCTCACCTCTGCCAACTAAGTTGGAAGAGGTGTATGTATTCATTAATGCTTGTCCACACAATATCTCCAACAGTTCTCTATGACATATTGTGGAAGGATTGGCCAGGGTTCTAGGAGAAATTGATTGAGATTTAAGCCATGCCCGGGATTTTTTTTTTCCAGTGATATTTTTTTAATGTATCAAGACAATAGTTCAAAAGATAAAAATCAAAACTTATGCACTTATCTCCCCTATATCATGGCTATATATGGATTGATTTTCATTGAGCTTTAGTTAGTTTATGGCAGAGGTTTCCAATTTTCTTTTGTCACTGAAAGCTTTGACCCTAACAGCTTTTTTTGTACTGCCTCTATACCAGGGGTCAGCCAAACATGGCCTGCATTCTCATTTCATTCAGCTCCCCAACTTCTTACAATTTCTCTGCTCAGGATCAGTTTCAGCATTTGACACAACCTATTTATGTGAAAAGACTTTTTCATGGATGAAGTGTATCATATCTGTTTATAGGTTAGTGATAACTGATCATCACTTACAGTTAGTTTTGATTACAGGAACCATGAAATTTGAACAACAATTTGACAACCCATCTGTGGGGGAAAGAGAAAAAAAAAAAAGAATTCCTTAGTTCAGATTGATGGTACATGAAAGTTTGTCGATATATACTCCTATAATGGGAAACATAATTAAAAAAGCATTCCACAGCCTAGTGTGTTCTTGTTGGCTTTGCTTAGATTCAGAAGGTATAAAAACATTCCTAATCCATGCCACCACCAAAAGATTTTGCTGACCCCTTCTCTTTACCTTGTTTTGATGCTGAATTGAAACAAACTTGGCTTTAATCACTAAATATATCACAGGGAAATATTGGCAGCATTTCATTTTTTTTCCTCCCCATTCCCAATCTCCCACTTAATCATTCTGTCTGTTTTTATTCTTATATTTTACCCCAACAAATCATCATGATCCACTTATTGCTTCTGAGGCCCATCAAATCTTCACTAAGGACCCTATTATCGGCACATTTCGGGAACACGACCCCTACTCTGTCTGTTGTCAGCCTCTCACTGCACTGGATGAGTTGTCAGACTTTTCCAGTTTGCATCTAGAGTTGTTCCTCTCCTAGACTGGTTTACAACCAAGGCTGAAGAACTCACTCTGTATTGCTACAGAACCATACCTGTGGTAGAAAGAGATGAATTCATGCCTTTCTCGAAGGCATTAGTGCAAAGTGAACCCAAACTATCTCGGCCAGAGTTTTGAACTTGGTTTACCGATTCAATTTCCCATGCTGCTAACCGTTGGGTCACCTGCACCCCCCTACAACACTTGTAATTTTACTTCAACATTGGCTTTTGTTCAAGTTTCGAGACTTGCAGACAGTTCGGTTCTCTCTACTGCATGAAGTGTTTGTTTACAAAAAAATGGAACCCAAAGAAATAATGTGGATAAGAGCCGCCAATTCTTCTGATAAGCCTCCCCCCTCCCTCCTGATTCTGTAGGAAAGAAGGAAAAGGCTTCATTACAATGTTTGGAAGAATTCTGCTCTATGTTTGTCTTGTCGGGTAGCAGCAACCGATTCCAACTTGAAGAATGCGATGCAGTCATCATAAGATGCTGCAGACTGGTGTCTTCGCTTCTTTCTTTCGCATTGCCAATAGAAGAGAAAGAAGCACCACCCACATATATATACACGCACTAGCATGTACACACACATGTGTGCTCTCTCTCTCCCTCTCCCTCTCTCCCATATACACACTCACACGCACACAGTGCCACCCCCCTTCTCTTGTATCTACTGTAAGGCAAGTACACTGCCCGCCTGCCTATTACACAACTTGCATGGTAAATCACATTCAACACTGGGTATGGGTATGGAGGGGTGTTTTTTTTTTTTTGTTTGTTTGTTTGTTTGTTTGTTTTTTATACATATATCTTTCTTTTTTTTTCCCCCCCTTCATTATTATTGTTACAATGAAGCAAGTTTAAAATGTGTGCCAGCTATTGTATGGGAAAATCTCTCGGTAGAATCAGTTCCATCAATAAAAGTGAAAGAAAAGGTTTCTGCAGAACTTAGCTTTTTAAACTGGAGTTTCAAATGTAATGGTCAATTCATTTGGTCATTATTTATGAACGATAAATATTGGCTGTCCAATCCCTACCCGGGCCCCTTTCTTTGGGTAGGGTGTGAGTGTGTTTGGTTGTGGTAAAATAAGAGAAGCAACTGGAACCATCAAGAAGCAAAGCAAAGCAAAGCTATCATTTATTAAAAGTCACAATTACTATAATGAATGACTAACCATAATCCTAGTTCTTTTTAATCAATCATTGCTTCATTTTAAAAGAAAATTTCTTTATTCCTTGTCTGAAGAGGTAAAGGGGATCAACAAGAAGCAAAGTAAAGATATCATTTATTGCCAATAACAATTGCTCTAATGAATGAATAACCCTTAATCTTGAATTCTTTAATTAATCACCACAGATCTCTGAATAAAAGCTTTCTTGGATTACATTCACATTGCTTCCAGTTGCTTTCCGTTGCTTCTTGTATTTTACTATCACCGAGTGTCTGCGTATTCTGCCATCAATCTCAACTTCAGATTTCTAATTTTTTTATTTGATTCATCAAATCTCTCTTTACAGCTTTATTATTCCCTTCTTCTTCTTCTTGTGGTGGTGGTGGTGACGATGGTGGTGGCCGCTTGCTCTATTGATCCAAAATCAATGAACCACCAAAGGAAATAGAGGATGTTGTTAGTGGAGGGGAAGAGGCTGTGCTCTGAAAATTCTTGTAGAAGATGAAGATTCAAATTCTGTGAATCATTCATTCGTTCTTCATCTTGCCACAGATGGTTCAAGGATAAACCTTGTGTGTCTCACAATGGCTCATTGTCGAAGCTTGCCTCCTGTTGAGGCGAATAACTCAACAATCGGTCGCTATTATTTATTCTGCTAATCTAAACTGGATTTTTCATTTTCCTTTCGGGTCTTTAGAATTGATTTGTAATTTTCAAGAAAACCACCCAATAATACATTTGCTACAAATAGAATATCTTTTTCTTTTTTTTTTTTTTTTTTTTTTTCTTCTTTCCTAACTCCCCTCCTCTCCCCTTACACGTATATTCATTATGGATTATTCTGTGAAGTGACTGCTCTAAATAAGCTTCCTTTCCCCTCTATTTAGTTTTCCTTCCTTGCATTATGATAACGACCTTCACTTTTTGAATTTTGAATACCATCGCTTGTCATCCTGTGCATGACGTCATCATAACGCACCAATTGTAAATGCTGAGTTTAAAGGTATTCAGAATGACTAGAGATATGGCCAAAAATGCTTGATCACATCTTGACACTTATCCTGTACGCAAGCGAGAAAAGTTGGGTAAAATAATTGAAAAAAAAAAAAAGCATTCCTTGTCTGTCGTCTTTGATCAAACATATGTGTGAATTATGCCCACTTTGATTTCTTTTATCAATATCTTTAGCATTTTGCTAGATGAGATAACTTTTCGAATGTTTGTAGTAGAAATGAAGCTAATAATGATTTGTTGCTCAACTTCATCTGAATTGATTTTGTTTATGAATAGAGGAGAAATATTGTGTGTTTTATTTCTTACATGCACAGAGATTTTGTCAAGAACAGGCATTGTGATTTTCTTTCAATTCCTCATTGTTGGCAGCCATGTTCTCCCTGCAAGACTTTAGTATCAAAAGTTGTTCCCCCACCCTTTTTTCTCTCTCTCTCTCTCTCTCTCTCTGCCTTTCTCTCTGTCTCCACTGTCATTGAAGCAATCCGTTCGTCTTTTCATCTTTCTCAATGTACCCCGTCTGACAAGGTTTTTGTTTGTGTTTAAATGAAGCACAAAGCGGCCTCCCCCACCCCAAACCCTGGAGTAAATACAGTTTTGATTGGTTCACTTACAGTTTGTGTGTTTTTCACGTGAAGTTCTGCTTACCTCCCTTTCCCAAAGCAAACAAATTAGTTCCATTCAGGTAACACCTTTTAATCAATACAGCCCTAAGTAACGTAATCAACAATGCTAATTACATTGGTGAACTAGAAAGCTCCCAGAGAGCTCATACCTTTGTCAATGCCATACACAAACTAAAAACTGAATGAAAATCAGTTCACATAGAATTACCATGCAAGTAACTTTTTTTTTTCCCCATATTTCGAACTATTGTCTTAGTATGTGGAAAATATCCCTGTTGCAAGTTGAATTGCAGCATCTGCCCCCAAATTCCACCAATTCTCCCTTAGCCCACGACCCATCCTTCCCAAAATGTCATTGAAATTCATTGAGAACTTTTGGAGGTATTTTATGGTCGAACAGACAAACCTGAGTGAATGCATATATTTCTTCCAACTTCATTGGCTGAAGTAAAAAAAAAACCAAACCTGTTTTGAAAAACTTCAAGGAATTATTTATTATAAGTTGGAAGATTTTCGATGGGTGTAGAATTTTTTCCACTTGTCAAGTTTCCTCGCAATTAAATGGAGTGCAGGGAAAATTGAACCATAAAATTACTGTACTAAATGCTGTAACATATTATTTGATTAACAACAGCTTTGATAATTGTTCAGTTATTTAAAAAGTTATTCAAGACTAGTTAATTCCCCTTGGAAAGATCACTGAATCTGTTACAATGGATAAGTTCATTACTTCAAATAATGGGTATTTTCACCAGCAAAATTGTTACCTTTAAGAGGGAGAGTCTAGTGGTATAGGCAGAGAAACAGAAAAAAAAAATTGTTCATATTATATATATATATATATATATATATATATATATACATATATATATAGAGAGAGAGAGAGAGCAGTTGAGTATCTTATCAGCTATTTACATTACTCACTCTGTTCTAGTTATATTGAGTAAATTTTTAAAAATCTACCCCAGTTGATTGTTGTTGTTTTTGTCCTTCATCCTTTTGTCTTATTTTGTTACGGTATTCTCACCATCCAACACTTATTCCTTAGTTTCTTCCCGGCTTCTTTGAAGAGAATTTCAACTTTTTCTTGTTACTTTTGTTGTAGTCTTCCTTCTTTGCTGCAATTTGGCAAATTTGACTCTTGATTCTTTTTTCTTTTTTTTCTTATTTCAACTATCACATTCCTCTTGTCTACATTTACTCTTTGAGGCCCATTCCTTTTTTTCTTCTTCTTTGAAATATTCCTATCATCTGTTGATCAATCTAGGTACTAAACAAGATGGTAGGACTGGATGTAAACCTCTGCTCCTAAGTATAGGAAGATGAAAAGGGGGTATTGGAAATGACTTGGCACACGGATACCGACAAAATCAGGATAAAATTCAACCAGTGATGCTTTTAAGAGTCAAGAAACTTGACAAAAATCATTATATTGTTTTTTCAAAGTTACATTCATCACTTAGATTTACAATCTTATAGCGTCAGAAAAATTAGCCAAATTTGAATCCCTGATCTCTGACTCTTGACTTGATGTGGATCAGAACCTCTTTTCAATCAATCTCAAGGAATTTGGTAACAAATGCAAAGAGTGAAGCCTTTTCAAACTAGTTTCACCATGAATTTTATCGAATTGTTTTCCTTGATTTCCTATCAGCTGTTATGAATAAAAGGTCCCAAATGATCTTCTATATCTGTTGCTGTTGACTCCTAATGGTGCTTAGGGCTACAACCATTTTGCTGTGGTTTCAGTAGCAAGTAGATTTTTAAAGTATGAAATTGCTAGTCACATGACCAACATTCATCCTTTACCCAAACCTGGAACCAGCTATGATGACCGCAAAGCTGTAGTATTTTTTTTTTCTTTCTTGAATGGATTGCCATATTCACCTATATATTGGTGAGGGGATAGATTTATGCTTTACCCAAAGGCAATTGTGCTCAGTAAAGGTAAACAGCCTGGGCTGAAAGTCAAACTCACTCTGCTGATTCTGTTTTCTGTGCTTATAACTGTAACATCACTCTGCACTATCTTTCATTTTCTTTGCAGGCTATTAAAATTCTGCTGTTTTTGAACCCGCAATCAAACTTCCTACCTTTCTCTGGCCTGTTGACCTCTCCTAAGACAACCTTTAGCCTCTGTCAGTTGTAGTTTTAACAGCATTCACCAAATATTGATTTTAATTGATTCTCATTTAGCATCCTCCTCTGCAAGACTTTGTTGTCTCTCCCACCTGTTGGTTCTCTCCCCTCCTCTCTTTTTTTCTTTTCTCCCCCCCACACCCTTTCTTCCTCCTCCATTGAAATTGAGATTGTGACAACTGAAACAAGTGCTTCCCTCTTCCTCCATCCATAACCTAATAGTGTAGATTCAACTTTGACCTTTTATTCTCAGGCAATCTGCATATCTCCCTCCCTACTGGACTCCTGCCACAAATCCCTCCACCCCCACCACGACAAATTAACTCTTCCAGACTCTCTGCCTCTTATCATTATTCATAGAAAATGATCCCTTATTGCAGAATTCAACCTGCATTGTCCTAGGTACAACACTCCCTGTGTAGCACCACCACCACTCCATTTTCTTTCCTCCACCTTGGCCTCAACAGAGAACTGAACCCAACTCCCAGTAGCCACCTCTAAAATGATTGAGTAGATTCTTATAAACCAAGAAGCACTTGAATAACCCGTACATCTGCCACCACCATTGTCACTAAAAACTTGATGGAAATCAGTTGCAAAATTGAATCAATTCATCCCTAGTCCCCTGGCCGACCTTTCCACAAATTTTCATTGGAATTAGAGGGTCGGAAGAGAAGGGCTGATGGATGCTGCAGATACTACAAGTGTGACAAACATAGTTCATCATGTGTGATTTGGTATGTCCACTTGGAGGGAAGGGAGAAGTTTGATTTTGAAGTTTTCGATTTTGATTATCTAAAGGCGATGCTTAACAGAATATGTTTTCTTTGATAAAATGTGCTGGAACCCCCCACTCTCGCCCCAGTATTTTGTTTTGATTTCTCAAGTGTTTCTGTGTGACACTCCCATTCTTAACCTCTATCCTGTGGGGCAAAATGTGGCTGGGGATTGACATTGGTTTTATGGTTCATCGATTCCCATACAATGGTCATGTAGAACAGTGGTCACAACCGGGCCGTGAAGCGTGTGTTACCAGGCTGCAAGTAACCAACATGATCTGGAAATATTTCAAAAGAAAAAATTAATTTCCTTGGATCTTGATATCAAGATTGATTAACCCTTTTTGAAACGAAGTTAATTGTATTAACCACTTATAAATGACTTATAATTGACCTCTATGTTCTGGTTGTGATCCACCCCCCCTCCTCTGTCTTTTGACTTCTGGTCTGCTGAGCAAAAAGATTTAGGGACCCCTGATGTAGAGCTGTATCTCCCCTCCCATCAACTTTTATTTTAAATGAAGTATTGAGGGTTTTGAATAGAAACATTCTAATATTGCATATTTTATACGAGTATCCCATTTGGCCCAAAGGAGATTTAGGTGTAAACAATTTCATGAAGTGATTTTTTTTTCTCTTCCCAAAAACCTCTAGTGGAAGGGATATGATTTAATGGTCCTCCTCCCATGCTTCTAGTGGAAATTATTTTCAGCTGGGATTGTTTGTATGGGATAAAGAGGAAAACAATTTGATCAAGAGCTGAATGAAATATTTTTAGTTCTGTTTTTCAAACCTTGGCTTTCATAGAAACTTTAATTCTGTATTTTTAGAATCAAATTGCAAATCTATTCTCTCTCTCTCTCTCTCTCTCTCTCTCTCTCTCTTCTCTCTTTCTTCTCTCTTTCTCTCTTTCTCTCTCTCTCTCTCTCTTCTCTCTTCTCTCCTCTCTCTCTCTCTCTTTCTCTCTCTCTTTCTCTTCTCCTCTTTCTCTCTCTCTCTTTCTCTCTCTCTTTCTCTCTCTCTCTATCTTTCTCTCCTCTTTCTTTCTCTCTCTCTTCTCTCTCTCTCTCTTCTCTTCTCTTCTCTCTCTCTCTTTCTCTCTTTCTCTCTCTCTCTCTTTCTCTCTCTCTCTTTCTCTCTCTCCTCTCTCTTTCTCTCTCTCTCTCTTTCTCTCTCTCTCTCTTTCTCTCTCTCTCTCTTTCTCTATCTTTCTCTCTCTCTCTCTTTCTCTCTCTCTCTTTCCTCTCTCTCTCTCTCTCATTGCAGGAAATGTAGCCAAGCACCTGCTTACCAAATTTGTTTGCAGTATTCTCTTATTTTTCAATCACCTGTATTCATTAGCAATTCTTCTGGTGTAACACTTTCTTATCAGCCCCTTTAGATAGATATTAACAGATTTCTCCCCCTCCATTTCATCCTCATAAGAAGGGGGTGTTGTCATTTTCAACTGTTACTATTGAGCTTTATTTCCTGAGTGAGTCCATAGTTTTGTGTCCACCACGTATCAACGCTTTTGTTTCCTAAGCCCCCTACCCCCTGCTGCTGTTGAACCCCCCTTCCATGCACACACACTTTAAAAAAAAAAAGTCACAAACAACATCACTGCATACAAAGTGCTTGTATTGTTCAGTAGCACATCAGGTTGTTTGTTGTGAGGGTTTGAGAATTGAACACTCAACCCAAAAATATCATCATTGAAATAGTTTCGCTATTCTGAATTGGGAATCGAAGAAAACTATTGTCCTCAAGTTTTTTTTGTTTGTTTTTTCAAGTTTTTATTTTGATTTTATTTACTTCTTCAGTCAAAGCTATTCTCTTTCTCTTTGCTCGTTTCTTCCTGGCAAAGTTTCTTTTCATATCAATTTTATCATTGCAACAACACTTTGAAAAGCAAGAAAAATATCTACTACTAACGACTAAACAAGGCTACAACAATGAAGGGGAAGGCAGGCTTCAATTCATGCCTGGTTCCCCCGAAAGAAGGCTTAAACTTTATGGGGGTTTAATTTTCTCCTTCTTGCCAGACAGACCTCCATCGTCACCCCCTCTTCTTCTTCTTGTACTGACCAACCATGCTAATACCTCGGTGTTAGCTCACTACATAAGCTTCGTTCCCCAAAATGCTGTGTTGAAGGAAACGGCACTACACGGAGTGATTTTAACAAAGCATGAGTATTGTGACAGCAATCATTTAAAAATATATGATGTGATTGTCGAGCCTCAAGAAGATGACATGGATTAGTGCTGTGTATCTCATCTTATAGCTTCTTTCCAGAGCTGCAGAAATATCCTTGGATGTCGATATATATCGCTTTTCGTTACACATCATAAATTATTGTTTGTGTCCATACACATGGCACATTATCAGGAGTATTCAGTTATTGAAGAGAGAGTCGATCAGTTTTGTCTACAAGAGAGAGATAGAAAGACCCACACACACAGAGAATTGGTGAGGCATTTTCGTCTACTTATTTTTGAAATTTGACTTTTCTAAATGTATTGCAATAAATATTTGGAAAAGTGCACTAGCGAATCGGCTCTAAACGTGGTCGCACTAAGCGGGGTAGTACTGTAATCTCCCCAAGCTACCATTTCTACTTGACTATTGTGTAGTAACAGCAGCCACACTAGTTGTGGTGATTGAAGACGACGCATCAGCACGAATCAATGAGCAGCCGACTGCTTTTTCTTGACGACGACATCATCGTACTCCAAATCCATGTTAGATAGCAGTAACGGCAAGAGCAGATGCATCAGCCACCTCTCCTTTACTAGGTGCTTCTTTTAGTTGATATTGGGAAGGGTTGTCATCAAGCAAGCAGTCTCCTCTATTGATCACCCTAAAACCCGTCCCCGGCTTGTGTCTGATTCAACGCTTCTTTCTTTACCACAAGGGCGTCTGTGGGCTGCTGCTTCCTTCTCTGGGTGAAGGTGTGTGTGTGCGTGTGACGCACTTGGTGTACAATATGCATATGGTAATAATAAAACACTTAGCATTCAGTCTGTGTCTCTCTATGTGTGCATGAAATTGGGATATATATATATATCTCGATTTCTCTCCGAGATGACACTCTCTCAGACAAATCTCTCTCTCTCTCTCAGACAAATCTCTCTCTCTCTCTCAGACAAATCTCTCTCTCTCTCTCAGACAAATCTCTCTCTCTCTCTCAGACAAATCTCTCTCTCTCTCTCAGACAAATCTCTCTCTCTCTCTCAGACAAATCTCTCTCTCTCTCAGACAAATCTCTCTCTCTCTCAGACAAATCTCTCTCTCTCTCAGACAAATCTCTCTCTCTCTCAGACAAATCTCTCTCTCTCTCAGACAAATCTCTCTCTCTCTCTCTCAGACAGATCTCTCTCTCTCAGACAGATCTCTCTCTCTCTCTCAGACAGATCTCTCTCTCTCTCTCAGACAGATCTCTCTCTCTCTCAGACAGATCTCTCTCTCTCTCTCAGACAGATCTCTCTCTCTCTCAGACAGATCTCTCTCTCTCTCAGACAGATCTCTCTCTCTCTCAGACAGATCTCTCTCTCTCTCAGACAGATCTCTCTCTCTCTCAGACAGATCTCTCTCTCTCTCAGACAGATCTCTCTCTCTCTCAGACAGATCTCTCTCTCTCTCAGACAGATCTCTCTCTCTCTCTCTCAGACAGATCTCTCTCTCTCTCTCTCTCAGACAAATCTCTCTCTCTCTCTCAGACAAATCTCTCTCTCTCTCAGACAAATCTCTCTCTCTCTCTCAGACAAATCTCTCTCTCTCTCTCTCTCTCAGACAGATCTATCTCTCTCTCTCTCAGACAGATCTATCTCTCTCTCTCTCAGACAGATCTATCTCTCTCTCTCTCAGACAGATCTATCTCTCTCTCTCTCAGACAGATCTATCTCTCTCTCTCTCAGACAGATCTATCTCTCTCTCTCAGACAGATCTATCTCTCTCTCTCTCTCTCAGACAGATCTATCTCTCTCTCTCTCTCTCTCAGACAGATCTATCTCTTTCTCTCTCTCAGACATATCTATCTCTTTCTCTCTCTCAGACATATCTATCTCTTTCTTTCTCTCAGACATATCTATCTCTTTCTCTCTCTCAGACATATCTATCTCTTTCTCTCTCTCAGACATATCTATCTCTTTCTCTCTCTCAGACATATCTATCTCTTTCTCTCTCTCAGACATATCTATCTCTTTCTCTCTCTCAGACATATCTATCTCTTTCTCTCTCTCAGACATATCTATCTCTTTCTCTCTCTCAGACATATCTATCTCTTTCTCTCTCTCAGACATATCTATCTCTTTCTCTCTCTCAGACATATCTATCTCTTTCTCTCTCTCAGACATATCTATCTCTTTCTCTCTCTCAGACATATCTATCTCTTTCTCTCTCTCAGACATATCTATCTCTTTCTCTCTCTCAGACATATCTATCTCTCTCTCTCTCAGACAGATCTCTCTCTCTCTCTCTCTCAGACAAATCTCTCTCTCTCTCTCTCTCAGACAAATCTCTCTCTCTCAGACAAATCTCTCTCTCTCGGACAAATCTCTCTCTCTCTCTCTCTCGGACAAATCTCTCTCTCTCTCTCTCTCGGACAAATCTCTCTCTCTCTCTCTCTCTCGGACAAATCTCTCTCTCTCTCTCTCTCTCGGACAAATCTCTCTCTCTCTCTCTCGGACAAATCTCTCTCTCTCTCTCTCGGACAAATCTCTCTCTCTCTCTCTCGGACAAATCTCTCTCTCTCTCTCTCGGACAAATCTCTCTCTCTCTCTCTCGGACAAATCTCTCTCTCTCTCTCTCTCTCACTCTCTCTCTCTTGGACAAATATCCACTCTCTCTCTCTCACTCTCTCACTCTCTCTCTCTCTCGGACAAATATCCGCTCTCTCTCTCACTCTCTCTCTCTCACTCTGTCTCTCTTGGACAAATATCTGCTCTCTCTCTCTCTCACTCTCTCTCTCTCACTCTCTCTCTCTCTCTCACTCTCTCTCTCTCACTCTCTCTCTCTCTCTCTCACTCTCTCTCTCACTCTCTCTCTCTCACTCTCTCTCTCTCACTCTCTCTCTCTTGGACAAATATCTGCTCTCTCTCTCTCTCTCTCTCACTCTGTCTCTCTTGGACAAATATCCGCTCTCTCTCTCTCTCTCTCTCTCTCTCTTTCTCTCTTGGACAAATCTCCCTCTCTCTCTCTCGGACAGATCTCTCTTTCTCTCTGACGAATCTTCCTCCCTCCCTCTGTGTCTTGTAGCCGAAGCCTTCTCTCTCTCTTTCTCCCTCCCTATCTCCCTCCCCCTCCCTCTCTCCCCCTCCCTCCCTCCCCCTCTCTCTCCCTCTCTCTCTGTCTTTCTGTCTTTTTCTCTCTCTCTGTCTTTCTGTCCTTTTCTCTCTCTCTGTCTTTCTGTCCTTTTCTCTCTCTCTGTCTTTCTGTCCTTTTCTCCCTCTCTGTCTTTCTGTCCTTTTCTCTCTCTCTGTCTTTCTGTCCTTTTCTCTCTCTCTGTCTTTCTGTCCTTTTCTCTCTCTCTGTCTTTCTGTCCTTTTCTCTCTCTCTGTCTTTCTGTCCTTTTCTCTCTCTCTCTGTCTTTCTGTCCTTTTCTCTCTCTCTGTCTTTCTGTCCTTTTCTCTCTCTCTGTCTTTCTGTCCTTTTCTCTCTCTCTGTCTTTCTGTCCTTTTCTCTCTCTCTGTCTTTCTGTCCTTTTCTCTCTCTCTGTCTTTCTGTCCTTTTCTCTCTCTCTGTCTTTCTGTCCTTTTCTCTCTCTCTGTCTTTCTGTCCTTTTCTCTCTCTCTGTCTTTCTGTCCTTTTCTCTCTCTCTGTCTTTCTGTCCTTTTCTCTCTCTCTCTCTTTCTGTCTTTTTGTCTCTCTCTCTTTCTGTCTTTTTGTCTCTCTCTCTTTCTGTCTTTTTGTCTCTCTCTCTTTCTGTCTTTTTGTCTCTCTCTCTTTCTGTCTTTTTGTCTCTCTCTCTTTCTGTCTTTTTGTCTCTCTCTCTTTCTGTCTTTTTGTCTCTCTCTCTTTCTGTCTTTTTGTCTCTCTCTCTTTCTGTCTTTTTGTCTCTCTCTCTTTCTGTCTTTTTGTCTCTCTCTCTTTCTGTCTTTTTGTCTCTCTCTCTTTCTGTCTTTTTGTCTCTCTCTCTTTCTGTCTTTTTGTCTCTCTCTTTCTGTCTATTTGTCTCTCTCTCTCTCTCTTTCTGTCTTTTTGTCTCTCTCTCTCTCTTTCTGTCTTTTTGTCTCTCTCTCTCTCTTTCTGTCTTTATGTCTCTCTCTCTCTCTCTCTTTCTGTCTTTATGTCTCTCTCTCTCTCTCTCTTTCTGTCTTTATGTCTCTCTCTCTCTCTCTCTTTCTGTCTTTATGTCTCTCTCTCTCTCTCTCTCTTTCTGTCTTTATGTCTCTCTCTCTCTCTCTTTCTGTCTTTATGTCTCTCTCTCTCTCTCTCTTTCTGTCTTTATGTCTCTCTCTCTCTCTCTCTTTCTGTCTTTATGTCTCTGTCTCTCTCTTTCTGTCTTTATGTCTCTCTCTCTCTCTTTCTGTCTTTATGTCTCTCTCTCTCTCTTTCTGTCTTTATGTCTCTCTCTCTTTTTTTTTTGTCTCTCTCTCTCTCTGTCTTTTTGTCTCTCTCTCTCTCTGTCTTTTTGTCTCTCTCTCTTTCTGTCTTTTTGTCTCTCTCTCTTTCTGTCTTTTTGTCTCTCTCTCTTTCTGTCTTTTTGTCTCTCTCTCTTTCTGTCTTTTTGTCTCTCTCTCTTTCTGTCTTTTTGTCTCTCTCTCTCTTTCTGTCTTTTTGTCTCTCTCTCTCTTTCTGTCTTTTTGTCTCTCTCTCTTTCTGTCTTTTTGTCTCTCTCTCTTTCTGTCTTTTTGTCTCTCTCTCTTTCTGTCTTTTTGTCTCTCTCTCTTTCTGTCTTTTTGTCTCTCTCTCTTTCTGTCTTTTTGTCTCTCTCTCTTTCTGTCTTTTTGTCTCTCTCTCTTTCTGTCTTTTTGTCTCTCTCTCTTTCTGTCTTTTTGTCTCTCTCTCTTTCTGTCTTTTTGTCTCTCTCTCTTTCTGTCTTTTTGTCTCTCTCTCTTTCTGTCTTTTTGTCTCTCTCTCTTTCTGTCTTTTTGTCTCTCTCTCTTTCTGTCTTTTTGTCTCTCTCTCTTTCTGTCTTTTTGTCTCTCTCTCTTTCTGTCTTTTTGTCTCTCTCTCTTTCTGTCTTTTTGTCTCTCTCTCTCTTTCTGTCTTTTTGTCTCTCTCTCTCTTTCTGTCTTTTTGTCTCTCTCTCTCTTTCTGTCTTTTTGTCTCTCTCTCTCTTTCTGTCTTTTTGTCTCTCTCTCTTTCTGTCTTTTTGTCTCTCTCTCTTTCTGTCTTTTTGTCTCTCTCTCTTTCTGTCTTTTTGTCTCTCTCTCTCTGTCTTTGTCTCTCTGTCCGCCTCTGTCTTCTTGTCTCTCCTATGGCATCTTAGAGTTGGTTGATCTTGACTACCGCCACAACCACCACCACCTCTATTGCCTGCTGCTGCTGCGATCATTTCTTCTTCATGTGGCCCCATTCGGCATGTGCTCAGCTCTGCCTCGCCTCTTCTCCATTCTTGGGGAGGTTGCTACTGTTTGCTCACACAGAAGAAGATCCTGCCTACCCTCCTCTCCTCTTACCAACATCTCTTTCTCCATCGTTTGACCTGCCTTTTCGTCTCTCTCTTCCTTTAAACACCACTTGCAACCCACTGTCCTTTTCCTCCCTCGCAGATCTCTCTCCCTTGTTGTCAGGTAGATGTGGTGGGGGTCATCTTTGTCTCATCCCACCCCTAAAAACACGCACACGTTCTTTTCTTCTCGCTCTAGATTCTCCCTCCCCTTTCTCACGCCCATAGTGTTTTATATATCATTTCCCCCTTCTCCTTTCCTTTTTATACGTCCTCAAATAATTCTCTCTCTCTCTCTAATTGCTCATCTCTATAACTCTCTGTCTGTCTGTCTCCCTCTCTCTCATACGAAGTATAAATAAGAACTCGTGTAGGCAGTAATAAGTAATTTCGAAAAAAAAATAGTCTGTTAATTGTGGGAGCTGTGGTGACCAGACTTCAGAACACCAAGTAGTTTTAGTTGGGTAAATTTCTAGTTCTATCCCCTATTAGTTGTTACATTCAGTAGTGATTTTGATTTTCTAATGTAACATTTATTCGGGGACAGAAGTAGTACTATTTTCCCTTGTTGAAGGCTTTTCGTCCTCTTCCATACTGTCTCTTCATGCTAACCATTCAGCTTGATTGCCTCCTGTTCGTCCAGATTACTACTATTACAACAATTCTCATGGCAAATGATTCTAAGTGTCTATGACAAGCTTATTTGCTTTTGGCTCGGAGGCTCAGCCCGTGGTGTGGATTATTCTTCCACTTGTTGGCAACGAAGGCATTTGTGTAGTTGAGTAAACAGTTGGGTCACTCAGCACCCACGGGCCCCACCCTCTTTTCTTTTAGACAACCGATTCCTCTTGATTTAGAAGCCTCACAGAATTTTCGTTTCCCATAGATTTGCTTTCCTTCTCTCACTTTCTTAGTTACAAACCTCTCTCTCTCTCTCTCACGAATAATGTGACAATCTAGCTTGACGAAAAAACTTTTCAGTCACGGTTGTTGGATAGAAAAAAAAGTCCCAATGTACGCTAGAAAATAAGTCATAACTTTGTTTCTGGCTTGGAAAAAAGATTACGTTTCATTCAAATAAGTAATATTTGATAAAGCGAATGTTGACAATCCAAGTCACATTTGTTACAGTGGAATAAGTAATATTTATTTTTTTTGAAATTTTACCTTTTATATGACTTTTGATCGTCGACATTTACTTTATCAAAATATTACTTATTTTATTGAAAGTATTTTCCTTTCCCTTAGCCAGAAACTAAAATGGCTTTTTTTCCGGGCACTGGGCCGGTCACCTCAGTGCCCCTGAACAAAACATGAACTTGCTTACCCGAACAATCTTATATTTCCATAGTAAAGTAATATTTACTAGTCAATCATTGTATGAATGAGTACTGGCCCTACCACCTCTATTGATGTCTGAATTGTTTTCGTTGTTTTTTGAGGGTTTTTTTCCTTTCTTCTCACACCCCACTTGTTTAACGAGACTTTCTTTCTTGTATTTATTATTCTTCCTGTAGGTACTTTTTCTATTCCTTTTCTCTTCTTGGCCTTCACTATTAGCCATGAGTCATGTTTTGAAGTCTTTTTTCATATTATTTATAACACTTCCTTCTTCTTATTCTGCATTGACACATGAGGAAATTGGAAAAAGGAGAAGAATGAATGATGAAAAGAAAAACTGGAATGAAAGGAAGAACAATATTCCAAACATTCCTTTCGAGATAAAATACAAAGCACAGCAGGTACTTGAGGGGAAATGAGCTAAATTCCGCCCCTGACACATGCGCGGCCCGCTCAAACACACCTACATTTTTTCTCTCCCCATTTGAATATTGATTTAACAGCTGAAAGTCTTCTGCCCTTCCTGACGGAGATAGGTGTGTAGAGTGGAGGAGTACTAGCCAAGCAATCAGAGGTCTTACTCCAGGCTCTGGTCGGAGTTCTGTACCCATTAAAGCAAGAGTTTTTTCCAACTCTATTTTATGACGGCACACCAAGAAATATATTTGACTTATGGGGGAACAAAATGAAATTGAAATCACTCCAGTAATTAATGTAGGAAACTTGCATCAGCAAACAGATGTAGACACTTGAAACTTTTTCTTTCATCTCTAGCTAAAAAGATTAAAATCTCACAAAATTCAGTGACAGAACCCCTAGATTGGCAACTCTGTTGTGAAAGCAGAACTGATATAATACCCGCACTGGACACATTCAAGGCTTAAAATTTAGAAAAATGCAAGCAGCACACTTGGATGTTTACAGTGAATTATTGTGCCACAGCACACAGTGTGAGAATTCCTGCATTGAAAGTGCTGTCATTTGAGCACATGTAAAATCCATGATAGCCCAATAAGATGGATACTGTAAATGTCATTATATAAGACAGACAATTAATTTTTTTTCATTTTTTTTTTTTTTTTTCCCCACATTTTCATCAACTATGCAAATATTACAGTGTGTCCAATGCACAGGTATTATGACTAGGGGGCCTTTACCAAAGCTTGATATAGACAGTTCTGGGGCTTGGATGAGTTTCTGTCAGTGATAGTCCTCCACATACCCTTGCAAACCATTTGTTTTCTGGTATGTACAGTAATAACTAATATCATATGAACTCAGTCCAAGAATCACATCTGTTGTTAATTATGACTATCAGTTAATGGGCATCTGGCTATTCCACTTCTCCCCTCCCACGCGTTATTCTACCTGCATCTTATTTATACCTGCATAGATCTTGCTGCAAGGTATCTTCTCTTGTCTGCAACTAAACACATCTTTTTATTCTTACTTTTCCCTAAAAGTTATAGTGCCAGGGCATTCTCTGATGCTTGTGGTGTGCCGAAAACAAGGTCAAAATTTGTGTTGAATTTGTCCTCATTGGAAGATGAATAAATACCTGTGCACAATGGCTTTCAAGATTGGGATTTTCTCTTCATAAACTTGTTTTGAATCCATTTAAAATGCTTCAAAGTTGGGTCTAAGTGCTACCCACTCCCCTCCGTATAAGTTTAACTTTGCCTATTATTGCATTCTCCACTTCATTAACCAAAGGAAAACAAATACTTTGATCTTAGCCTGAGAAAATAAATTGCATGATGTTAGATGGTGGTCATCACACACACTCACACACAAATAGAACTCGGGTCAGAGTGATTCACCCATACCTTCAGGTACATAGTAGGGTGGGGAATCCTGTATTTGACGTTGTAAAGAATGAATGGACTCATGAAGTACAAACCCTTTCACCTTTCTGTACGCACCAACAGAAGTGATTTGCAGTTGTATATAGGATGCATTCCATATGGTGCACAATACTGCTATATGGATTAGCTCTTTACTCTTTGGGCTGAAGTCCGAAATGGATTAGCTCTTTACTCTTTGGGCTGAAGTCCGAAATGGACTAGCTCTTTACTCTTTGGGTTGGTCCGAAATGGATTAGCTCTTTACTCTTTGGACTGAAGTGTTTTCATAACTTTCCCTCTCTTCTCTGATTCTTATAAATACTCCAAAATCCAGCATTTCACTTCTCAACATAATAGACAAAATCTTTTGCCTGTCCCACTTCCATCTTTTACTGAGGGTTACCAAGCTGGTTGAAGGGGGGAGCAGCGACTGTTTCCATGTCTCTATTTCTCACTTTTCATTCTCTTCACAGCATTATATGAAAAATAGAGATGGTAATGGTAACACACTTAATCAATATAGATTAGAAAATGAATGTGAGAATGAACAACTTCTCGTCTTCTCAATGTTCAGGCAAACCAAGGAAAATCTTTATTCTAAAATGGTTTCCATTCAGATATTTGAATACATTCACTAATTATCAAACCTGTTTTACATTGTGTGTTGTCAACCTTTTGTCTGAAGTTTAGTTTTCTCACTACAAAAGCTTTACTTTCCCAGAAGTAAATGGTGATTATGGTTTTTTTTTTCCTAATCTCCACCCTCTGGAGAATTTCTTCCCTTAGAGACTCCTTCAACCAGCTTGTAATGGGGGGGTTCCTAATTACAGTCCTAAGATTTATTACACAACAAGCCGGATTTTATTTTTCATTCTTTACTTCTGCAAAAAAATTCTTATGAAGAATCTATTCTGAGAATCATCATCTGTTATACACTTATTCACTCGGACTAGTGTTCTCATCTAAAAATCATATACTCTGTTTCAGTTGAAGAGTCAGATGAGCGGCATTAGGTTTGAGGCTTCAGGTTCCTACCACCAGATTGTCCTACAGGACATGTGTCTTAGTGGATAAAATTGTTGGTCGAGTGTATTAAGTAACCTGCATGGCATGTAGTTGAAAAAAGCTATATACTTTGGTCCAGTCAAATAGGTCACAAAGCGACATTGCAAGGGCAGATAAACTCTGCCATGGACTGTGAAATGGAAACACTCTCCCCACCCATCCCTAGTATTGAATGAGGAGTTCAGATTTTCAGAAGACCAGAAGGCACAATGACCAAAAATACCAACTATAACAATCAAGATGAGGACACTGGTCTGATTAAATCGATGTATAAAGCTAAAAGATACTTTCATTGTTTACTTTATCCATGAGGTTCCTTAAGGTTAAAACAGGACTTACTCTCTGTCAGTGTATTCATTTACTGGTAAAATTGATGAAGAAATTGAATGATTTTCATCAAACTTAAACAATCCTAAACCTTTTGCAGAAGTAAATTTTTCTCTTCTGTGTTCGGGTTTTCAAACATTTCCGTGTCTTGGTATACTTTCCCTTGCACTTTTTGATATTCATTTCAAAGTGCAATATTTTCAATTAAAGATATATAACTTGTTTTCAAGTTCTGAACCGGGTTTCTCAACCCTTTCCTCCCATATTGCACCCCCCTTTAGTTTTTTTTATAGCAATGTCCCCCCCTGCTCTTAATGAAACTAAAAAGAAAGACATTTTTACTTTTGTTGGTTGTCCAGTGTGACCCTCGTGTTTGGTACTGCATTCTTTAATATTTGGATTGATGTTTGTGCGTTTCAGCCTTATGTCTCCTTGCATGCATACATCAGTTCCACTTCTTTCTTTTGTCAATATTGCATTGATTTCACTTCACAAAAGCCACATTGAACCAAATATAAAGTTGGAATGCACAACTGTACTCCAGCCACTTCACTATTCAGTCATTCCAGCTCTGTCAAATTGGCATTTATCGTTGCATTTTAGTTCAATAAAGTTCCTCCCGGATATTTTTGCTGACAGATTCTTCTCCACCTCTTACATACACACTCACAGCTCAACTTTCACCTCCTTTAGGGGAGTATTGCCCTAAACAAATATCAGTGGTCCTTGATAAAGCTTTTTACTTATGGACCTGCGAGGAGAAATATTGTTGGATGCAATGACAGGTCCGCGAATAACAAATAAAATCCTCATAGTTGAAGCAGTTTGGCCAATGGGTGGGACAAACATGGCACTGGGACTGAATGGCTTTATGAATAGAGTTTAGTTACAGTGGGAAGAAAAATTTGACCTCCAATCCCCTAGTGTTTGGTGCAATTGTGACAATTTACCTAAGTACACTGTTGATAGTTAATCTGGTGTTAATGTAAATTGTGTGTGGTGACTCATCTTTGTAATTTTGATGTCTGATGGAACGAGTCCACACTATGGCTGTTTTTATCCATTCTGAATACACAGCAGGCAAAGTAAGAATATTGACAAATCAACTGAGTTGTTTATCTTTATATATGAGCAACATCCCTGGCTCCTGTTTACCCACCACCGCCTCCAACAATCAGTCTCTTTCCCAATAAAGCGCACCTAGCCCCTCTCCCAATCCATCTTCCTCTCCCACCGTCCTTACTACTATCACTCCTTTTCCCTCACTCAGCCTCTCTACGTTTCCTCACTCAGCCTCTCTACGTTTCCTCACTCAGCCTCTCTACGTTTCCTCACTCAGCCTCTCTACGTTTCCTGTCTCCCCCCCCTCTCTCTCTCTCATCCCATATAATCTCTCCATACTCTCACTCTGTCTTGTCTTTCCCCCCTTTCTAATTCCCCCCCATACTCTCACTGTCCTGTCTCTCTCTCTCTCCTTTCTAATTCCCCCCATACTCTCACTCTGTCCTGTCTCTCTCTCTCTCCTTTCTAATTCCCCCCCATACTCTCACTGTCCTGTCTCTCTCTCTCTCCTTTCTAATTCCCCCCATACTCTCACTCTGTCCTGTCTCTCTCTCTCTCCTTTCTAATTCCCCCCCATACTCTCACTCTGTCCTGTCCTCTCTCTCTCTCTCTCTCCTTTCTAATTCCCCCCCATACTCTCACTCTGTCCTGTCCTCTCTCTCTCTCTCTCTCCTTTCTAATTCCCCCCCATACTCTCACTCTGTCCTGTCCTCTCTCTCTCTCTCCTTTCTAATTCCCCCCCATACTCTCACTCTGTCCTGTCCTCTCTCTCTCTCTCTCTCTCCTTTCTAATTCCCCCCATACTCTCACTCTGTCCTGTCTCTCTCCCCCCTCCCCTCTCCTCTCCTTTACCCACCACCACCACCTCTGCTGCTACCACCTGTACTATTCTTCTTTCTTCCCAGAGCACCACCTGTTGACTCACTCTTCATTCAGTCGCTCCATGCATCGTCAACAAGTTTACGACGAACAGATATGGGATGCTACAAAAATAATCTCACCTTCGGATTGGTTTTCAGGTTATCGGATGAGGATGATACGCAATAGACAATCTCCCCCTCCTTCCAGAATCTCTTTGACAAGGTAGAATTAGGGAATAGAGGATGAGACGAATAGAAAGCTATGATTGGTTTCACGGTATCAGGTGATACCTTCACCCACACTAAGACACTTGTTAGAAGTGAAGTGATATACAATTTACAAATGATGCTGATAGTGTTTGCTATTGACATCTACTGCCTCATGTTTGTTACAAAAAAAAAAAAAAGTGGACACCTTAACCAGTCAAGTTGGTTGAAAATTGTGTCTATGAGCAGGCATCTAGATCTGGTTTTACTTTTCTCACAGTATATCCACATATACTATTAACATCTGTAAAAGATAAACTACAGTGTAATTCTTTGATGAAATTATTCGTCTCTGCCAACTAAGTAATCATTCATTTTTGTCTCTCTCAACAGAATTAAGACAATAGTTTGAGTTATGGAAAAACAAAATTTACACAATTACACCACCCTGTATCATAGTTATATATGACCTGATTTTCATTCAGTAAAAAGTATGCAGCATTGGCAGAAGTGATCACTTTTTCAGTGCTTTCTATTTATAATTGGATTTTCCTTTCATCAGATTTTATCAGCTATCATAGATATTTATTGGCTAAATAAGAAAATGGCTAATTTGGTAACTCAGATCCTGCACTTTCCTTCATCTTTCTTTTTGTTTTAGCTTTGCAGGCAGTTTTCTTCCCCCCCCCCCTTCTTCACGGAAGTACCTACTCAGCCTGCCAGTCTGTCATTCAAGCACTTCTTTCTTTTTGCCCCCTCACTTGATGAAGTACCTTATGAACGTGACATCATTTTATTAGAGGGTAACAGGTCCACACTTGAATTATTGTGATAGCAACGTAGCTTTGTATTCTCTTTATTTTTTTTTTCTAATCTGGGAGAATACCTGGAAGATAGTCTTCAACATGGTAAGTAATTTTGAGGATTTGAATCCCCCAGAGGAGGGAGAGCCATCTGAAAAGAGTTCATTACGACTGTTGGCATGGAAAGTTAGTCACCATCTGAATTATTGCTGCACTTTCAAAAAAAAGAAAATTCTAGAGAGATAGACAAACTCCAGTAATCTGATCATAGCTCCTGATTCCAACTACTCGGACTCCTGGCATTTCTAGCCTTCAAATAGCAATACTCTGGAACAAAAAAAATAACTCAACAAGACACTATCCTCCAGTGCTTTAGGAAAAATTTGTCATATAACTCTGCTAAATAGTTTGGTCACAGAAGCCAGGCTGTTATTTTTATCCGTAATCCTTCTGTCACTATCTTAACTCCACCAGCTTTGTAGAATATCCAGTAGTAGTAGCAATCGTAATCTTCCAAGTTTTTACAAATACAGTACTTACTTTCATTATTCCGTATTGATACTCTCATCTTTTTGTTGCTCTTCACCACATTTCAGACATGTATTCCAGTTGGTTGTTGAATCCAGATAGTTTAGAACAGAGAGAAAAAGTTCTAAGACTTTGGATTCTATGTTCTTCTTCAACTATGATGTCCACCTCTTCCTAGTTTTAGCTGATACGTGGTTAAAGCATTAATGATCTTGGCCCAAGTTTAGATAAAGTGGCCTCTTTGAGGGCAACAGTCAATAGTTGGTGGTTAATGTTGCATGCATCAACATAGCGTGACTATTTTGAGCCAAGCTATATTTCTACCTGAAATAAAATCCTCTGCAGACATTGGTATGTAAAAGACAAATTAATGATCAAGCAGGTCTAAACTCGGACAGAGAGAGACTCAAATTTCCTTGTCCTTTGTTGAATTTTTGCTCTTTTTATCATCTTAATAAACCCACTTATTTTTAAGAGAGAGACAAAGATATCCTCAGATCTATTGTTCAGTCTAGACTCTGTCTAAAATTCTGAGCATATTCTTCTTCAGCTTGAAATAGACAGGTATTGAAACATTGATTTCAAATATATTGACTGGTCAATTTGATAGGTAAGTCAAGAGCAGCATATTTTGCAGTCTTTGTCATTGGGTAGCAAGTCTACTATTTGAGGTGATGTCGCTGTTGAAGCTCAAACTGATCAGGAGTTAATATCTTGGACATCTGCTTTCCTTATCTTTGTGGCTCATTTTTTTTTTTCCAAAACATTCTGGCTGTGTACCCACCAGGCTTCCTTGGGTGTCGTCTTTGTTCTGGAATGTCGAATTTAGTTCCAGACATGTCATGAATGTGAGGAGATAAGCGCATTGGACATTCCAGAACAAAGCAAACACACAAAGAAGACGAGAGGGTGCACGGTTGAAATATTTTGAAAAACCATGGATAAAAAAGATGATGAGAGCTAGTCTAACTAACTGAACCACATACGATGATGATCATTTTAAAGTTGAAAGCAGCAACAAATATTATGACATGTTCTGTCAAAATGGGGACTTACACAACTTCATTTACAAATCTCTTGTGGAGAGGCAGAATAAAACTAAGACAGAAAAATCGTTTCACTCACCTGTTTTCACCAGATCTCAAAAAAAGTTTCATTTTAAAATCAATCGTCAAAACAGCTAAAAAAAAAAATACTGAAATTATCATTTAGTTTTCCTTCAAGAGAATTATTAGAGATACATTTCCATCAGTCTGGCACATTACATATGATTGTGTCTTGACACATGTACAACCTGGTGTGTGCGTGTATATGTGTTAAGTGATTCACACAACTAATTTCTATCCTATTAAAACGGTGGATTCCTCTGTTTTCACGTACCCCTAAAAATGAAAGATCTAAAATTGATTAAATCATATTGATTTGAGGAGAGCTGTATTATCTGTGATTTGACTTAATCCCCAACAACTCTGAAAATGTTGATTCACAAAGCCATGTTGTTGGAAATATAACAACAGTGCTCAAATAACAGGTTCAGCTATCTATTTCAATGGGCTTTGTCTCCTGAACCAAAAATCCAGCCAGAGCTTGCCCAGTTGTTCGTGTTTGTCACCTATCTTGTAATAAGGTTGTTACACTGGGCAGTAGGTTACACCATGGTTATGCCCTCGTGCAACTATGTACCCCTGGTGGGGAATCTTTGTACTATCCTGAAATTCAGCCGTAACATTATTTACATAGTTAGTCAAAGAGAGATTGTGAAGCTTAATCTGATGAAGTTTAATTCATTCATTTTCTGATTGCATAACTTGCATCTTTTGAGAAACTTTTTTTCTCTTTTTTTTGGTCTTTTTTTCTTGAAAACTAAAAATTGCCATCGTCCATTGGTTATATAGGAAATTGAAATAATTTCCTCGGTACCAAATGATACTGAAATAGTTAGAAGGAAATATTAATTAAAATTCCTAAGTGGTCTATACTTGAATCACTTTAGAATTTTTATGAATGTCTATTTATATCAGTCTAAATCAAAATCCTATTTTGACCCCCCCTCCCACCATCCCCTCTGTTGTTCTTGATCAATCAGTAGCAATCGTTTTGTTTTGAAAAAAGTTATAGAATCAAATCTCCAATTATATAATGCTTGCTATTTAAATATCATCTTTTTTTTATGTTTCTTAATAAACCATTATCATTAATTTTAACCACTATTCTCCTTCATCTTGACTTTTAGTTGCTCTTTATTACAACTCGGGTCATCAACCTGAAGGCAGCGAATGAACTGTGCATATTAAAAATTGAGAATGACTCGTACAATCAAGATTAGGTGGGCATTTACAAAGCTTTTCCCAGGCGAAAGGGACACGACTTTGAGTCTCACTAGAACCTTCTTTTTTATTTCTAATCCAGGCTGTTCACTCACTGCTGCTGATCAACAACTCAAGTTGAGTCGTGATGAGAAGCAACCACAAATTTAGATGAAGAGAAATAGCAGTTAAAATTAATGATAATCATTTAAAATACTTTGCCTAATAAGAAGAAAATAAATAATAAAAGATAGTCTCTTGATAACCACATTAAACTCATTCATAAACCCAATTCTATACCTTCTTCTAAAATAAGGCAATTCTATTTCTGGTGTACTTGAATTTCCATACACTGAAAACAAATGATTTCTTTTTATGATAGTTTGCCTGGCAATAACCCCAACATCATCCTTTATTTCTGTGATTATTGAATAAACTCTTGATTGGGACATCAATTATTAGTCCTCTCTGAAAGAAAAAAAAAGCAGGTCTGGTTTGTCACTCAAAAGAAATGGTCATATGACTATTTTTTAGCAGCATGCCATATTAGGAAGAAAAATTTTTAATTGGGAGGGGAATTTTTATTTTTTCTATTTTTTAAGAAAAAATTTCTGGATGTATGGAGTCATCGATTATAAATCTGCTGCTGGAAAGAAGCCTTTCCAATCTCCTTCCATGACGACTGGGATTGTGCAGAGCTTTGCCATTTCTTATTGACAAAGCTTTCTATCTCGCCCCTCCATCTTGTATTTGGGCTTATCCCATTTTATTTACAATCAAATGGGTACCTATCAGTTGACCTTTTGTCATCTCTTCTTGCTATATGTCCAGCCCATCTAAGTTTTTGTTGCTTTATTATTTGTATAATATCCTATCCTTCACTTGGGTCTTCCTTCTAGTCCATGTTGATCTATTTCTATCTCTTGGAGTTATCCCTAGTATTGCTCTTTCCATGGCTCTCTCTGCAATTCCAAGTTGGTTCTTAGGTCGTTATGTTAATATCTATGTTTCCGTAAGACGTAGCTGGTATTATGCATTCATTGTATCCTTTATGCTTTAAGCACATTGAAGAAGTAAATGTTGGAAATTTCAGACCCCATGCTCCATTGGTTTGGCCTGTGTACATCTGACACATATAGCCAGCAAGCCAGATCCACTAAAAAACAGAGGAAACCTATCTTGATGGTGATAGTTTCTAACTCGAAACTGGCTGCAAAAGCCATCTAAAACCTTGTTACTGTTTTCGCATGCAGCCATGGGGAATTTTTAGTTGACACTCTCTTAATAAGGACGATATTTGAAGCGGCTGCAACAGCAGCTTTTGATGGCAATAGTATTTGTTGAGTTTTTGTATTTGTACATCAGCCAGTTAGAAATTGCTTTCTTGCCACAACACAAACTGTTGCATAGCACTTGTTCCATGGTTGAACTGCAACTTTATGCAACTCCAGCCCAGAAACATTAGCAAATTGCATCTTCTGCAAAGAGGGCAGTTGGGGAAGCAGTGCCCCATTTCGTCTTCGCAATGGCAAAAATTCTACTCTCCATTGTGCACTCACAGTGATTCACTTATATTGATCACCTGAAAGCTTTAAGGTTACCGCAAAGGTCTGCCCTCTTGGTGATGCTCCTTACTTCAAATTGAAATTTTCTGTCAATAGGTCATTGAAAGCAGGAGAGAAGACTTGCCGGTATGGCTTTACAGTTAGAGCAAAGGACTGACCTTTTTGGGTTGTATCTGGTGATGCTTGGCACCAAACACGTACTTTGATACTCAGATGATTTCCATGGAAAAAATGTTTGATTTTTTTTTTTTAAGCTTTTTGGTTTCAAAAATTTCAAATGAGAAATTGTATATTTGTAGTACAGTGTTTATTTTTTTCTCTCTCTCATTCTTTCTCTCTCAGTGGCTGCTGCCTTGTACACAACAGGAGGGGAAAAACTACCCCCTGTGTATGAATGAGGCCAACAAATTCAGATGTGATTTATCTACCTTGCACACTCTCTTCATGCCATTTGAAAAAAAAAAAAAGAAAAGAAAAAGATAGTTCAACATTCGTTTTGCAGCAAGCCATTATACACCCCCGTCAGCTGTATCTCTCATAACCCCAACCTCCAGCAACCCTACCTAACATACCATCATCCCCAATTTTGGGTCTGAGAATGCTCAAAATGTTTTCCCACGTAAATTAATGGTAATTGCTTCTTTGCTTTATGCCATTTGAGCTTGCAAAAGATTTTTATGGGAATGCTCTACTTTTGAACTTCAGGGGGATGGGAACATGTATTTCTTTTTGTCTCTGCATACAGACAGGCTCATCTTTCACGGTCAAATAACTGATAAGTGTTCAGGCTCCCTATAAAAATGCACAAGTTAAGATGTCTATTAAAATTCATTTCTTGAGAAGGGTGTGTGGAATGCTTTAGCTAAGGATGTTAATATGTGAAGTAACACTTACTGGCACAGAAAACAGAATTGGTAGACTGAGTTTGAGGTTAGTCCATTGCTGTTTGTGTTAACTTCACTTTTATATTCTTGGGAAAGGTATAAATCTGCCCTCTATCTATTAGTGAATAGCTAGGAAGTTAGAGTCCTTTAACCCTGTAAGGAAGTCCATCTTAGACAAAATTGCTGTGACAGAAAAAAAGAACCTGTCACCATATCTGGTCCTAAGCCTGGGTAAAAGTTGAGGATAGAGCAAGCAACTTCACTGCATAAAACCCACTTAGTAATGGAACAGTGTTTGCGGCCCTATATCCCACATGGAATCTGCAGGAATGAACAAAAGAAGCCGCACTAACCTGACAGTATAATCATAGAAAATTTTTGTCTTTATAAAGCTCTTTTCTATGTGGAAAAATGAAACTAATAAACTTGTTTCCTTCTGTTATCTTCCTGTTGGTAATGGTTTACATTTCAATTAGTTGATATTAAACCTGACAGAATACCAACTACCTTTAGGAAACTGATTGGTTGGTTAGCCATCTTACCATTTACACTTTGTTCCCCATTTGTGGATTAAAGTTCCCACATGTATTGAATCAGAAATAGGTGGTAAGATGGTTTATACATCATCCCTGTCTCTCTCACAAGGCCATGACTGGGTATATGGTAATGAGCGTAATGCAGGGAGATACAGATTCATGCTTTCTCAACAACTTCTACGTGCTAATTCCATAGTACCATTGGGCAAGACACTTATATCTATGCAAGACTATAAGACCATTGGTTGACAAGGGTATTTATGGGATTACCGCTCACAACCCATCCAAGCCCTGTAATTGCGCATATTGAGTTTCTGAAGACTGACCCCTAGTCATAATACCAACGCATTGGTGATAGTGTTGTATTTGCGTTGTTTGTTTTTTGTTGTTTTTTTTTCTTTTTTTTTCTGTTTTCCTAATGTCTGTCTTCTATACCAGCATAAATGGTATACATTTATTGACATTCACTTTGCTCTGCCCCTCTCTCTGTTGCAGTCCCCCAGGAGCCTGGGTTAAGGACTCTGGCCTACTGAGGCAATGTTCTCAGTTGCAAGCCAAAAGTTTTTTGTCAACTGACTCTTCCGCTAACCCCAAAACTTGGCAACTGCTGCAGAAATGTCAGGCATTTGTATTTATAAGTACATAATTGTAAACTTTAAATGACCTGCAAAGTTAATGACGTATTGGCTTTCCACTCTTTTCGTCTGACCCAAGTAAACCAACATCGCCCTGATATTTTCCTCAGTCAACTTTACGCAGATCCACTCGGGGTTGGATAGGGGAATACGGCTTTGCCAGTAAATTCATGATGCCAGTCGGATCTAATTTCTCTTTCTGTTTTCTATGTTTTTATGCTTGCAAACAGCAAATATCTTTCTGATCTTTTGCTCACTGCAAACAGAACATATTGCGTGCCACTGCAATTCGATGCGTAGATAACATCTCTTCTAACAAATTGTTATGTAGAATGCCGACACTCTTCAGATAATCGACGAAAATATTCCGTCATTAAACCAAACTTGGTGAAGTATTTTTACATATTTGTTTTTGGTGTTTGATGCAAGAGTCATTGTTAGTAGCAGGTCAAGGAGTTTCATTATCGCAAGAATCAAATGATTACTGTGTTTTTTCCTGTAAACACTTGGTGGAATAGAGGGCCACAACTTCACCATGCGATTGGAATTGGTCCTGGGTAACGCTACTCAGCTGGGCCCCATGTCAATGTGGTCACCTTGGCCTCCCTCTCGATTGATCTTTTCCCGGCCTTCTTTCGCCTCCTGAGTCCTCTCTTCCCCTATGTATTCCCGTCTGCCGCTTCAGACAGGATTCTGATGTTCTAGGTCCCTATTCTGGTTTTCGCCTTTGTCATTATAAGACTGTGTGGTAAAGTTGGCTTTCTAGCATGCATCATAAGCTCTTCTGAAGAACAATCTTCCCGACCTGTCTCTCACTGAGGTAATGCTGCTGCTGTTTCGGTAGCAAGTAGGTGTTACATGTGTTGCTATCCTCATGCCCCGCCCTCTTCCTTTACTGGTACTTGCGACTGGCAAGATGACCCAAAAGGAACAATTCGGCAGAGTTGAATGACTGTTGCCATTCCTAACATACAGATATCTTTGTGTAAGGCAAATGATACTTGTCTTGAGCAAGCAGCTGTCTATAGGCAACTGTTGCTTGTGCTTTTAGAAGAAGGCCCCCAGAATGTTTGACATTGTTTTAAATACAGTGAATCGTAAGAAGTCTGTCTTAATAGCAGCTTCAGTCATAACTGATTAGGCAGCAGAGTACCAGCATTTGAAGAAAATTTTAATCTAGCTATTAATCATATCATAGTTAACAGATGGAATCTCTTTCGGTGGGTGGCTAGGGAAATTTATGGCCAACAGATTAGAGGTTCTTTTGTCAGAATTTCTGAGGTGAGGAATTATCCGTCTGTCTGTTCATATCTCACTACTGATCTATCCTCTCTCTCTACATGCATCTATCCTCTCTCTCTACATGCATCTATCCTCTCTCTCTCTCTACATGCATCTATCCTCTCTCTCTCTCTACATGCATCTATCCTCTCTCTCTCTCTCTACATGCATCTATCCTCTCTCTCTCTCTCTACATGCATCTATCCTCTCTCTCTCTCTCTACATGCATCTATCCTCTCTCTCTCTCTCTACATGCATCTATCCTCTCTCTCTCTCTCTACATGCATCTATCCCCCCTCTCTCTCTCTACATGCATCTATCGTCTCTCTCTCTCTCTCTACATGCATCTATCCTCTCTCTCTATGCATCTATCCTCTCTCTCTCTCTCTACATGCATCTATCCTCTCTCTCTCTCTCTCTCTACATGCATCTATCCTCTCTCTCTCTCTCTACATGCATCTATCGTCTCTCTCTCTGTCTACATGCATCTATCGTCTCTCTCTCTGTCTACATGCATCTATCGTCTCTCTCTCTCTCTGTCTACATGCATCTATCGTCTCTCTCTCTCTCTACATGCATCTATCGTCTCTCTCTCTCTCTCTCTACATGCATCTATCGTCTCTCTCTCTCTCTCTACATGCATCTATCGTCTCTCTCTCTCTCTCTACATGCATCTATCGTCTCTCTCTCTCTCTCTCTACATGCATCTATCGTCTCTCTCTCTCTCTCTACATGCATCTATCGTCTCTCTCTCTCTCTCTACATGCATCTATCGTCTCTCTCTCTCTCTCTACATGCATCTATCGTCTCTCTCTCTCTCTCTACATGCATCTATCGTCTCTCTCTCTCTCTCTACATGCATCTATCGTCTCTCTCTCTCTCTCTCTCTACATGCATCTATCGTCTCTCTCTCTCTCTCTCTCTCTACATGCATCTATCGTCTCTCTCTCTCTCTCTACATTTTATCGTCTCTCTCTCTCTCTCTCTACATGCATTTATCGTCTCTCTCTCTCTCTCTCTACATGCATCTATCGTCTCTCTCTCTCTCTCTCTACATGCATCTATCGTCTCTCTCTCTCTCTCTCTCTCTACATGCATCTATCGTCTCTCTCTCTCTCTCTCTACATGCATCTATCGTTCACCCTCTCTCTCTCTCTCTACATGCATCTATCGTTCACCCTCTCTCTCTCTCTCTACATGCATCTTTCGTTCACCCTCTCTCTCTCTCTCTACATGCATCTTTCGTTCACCCTCTCTCTCTCTCTCTACATGCATCTTTCGTTCACCCTCTCTCTCTCTCTCTACATGCATCTTTCGTTCACCCTCTCTCTCTCTCTCTACATGCATCTTTCGTTCACCCTCTCTCTTTTGTTCACCCTCTCTCATGAAGTTCTAGGATGTAGTTACATTGCAGTGCAACATTTTGAATATCACTTTTCTCAATTTGAAAAAACTGAATGTTTTCTCCCCTATGGCTTCATCCAGTCTTTAACGCCATCCATCTATGCTAAAAGTGGCATTGCAAATTTTTTAAAAGAAATCCAAAACATTAAATAAAAAGAAATAGGGATCCCCATCCACACATCCTTTTTAGGATTGGTTCTTTTTCACTGATTGGCTTTGTTTCCTCCGTTGCAGGAGACATTTATCCTTCAAGAGTCTATTTACGGCTCAGAATAGTCGAATCTTTTATTCTGATTTTTATTTCCTTCCTCCATTTTACAAATGTCTCTCTTCATCCTCTTTCCTCCCCCTCATCTTTCTCCTATTTCCTCTACCTCCCCTCTCCCCAATTGTACTTTTTCAATGCCTGCCTTGACTTTCTTTTCAATACCCCATTTTAAAACCCAATTTATGCCTCCTGCTTTTTATAAATTTCTATTTGAAGCAAAGAAGCCTTAAAGCCCCCCCCCCCCAATACTTTTTGTTTCATTGTTTCATTCGACTTCATCAAAGTCTGACAAAAATTGCAAATAGAATAATTTTCCATGGAGACTTGTTCATATAAAATTCATAATATTTGAATTTCATTTGCCTTTTCTTTCTGTTTTAGTCAAGAATTAGTTATCTGCTGCTTTTTTGAATTTCCAATTGGCTACCTTCAATGTTTGTTGCCTTGGGCCAATTTAAAATGAATGGCAGACAAAAACCAGGAAAACAATAAACCTCAGACAAAAGGAATGATCAGTTTTATAAAAATTATGCCATGAAAAATTACCTGGTGATGTTGCAAATTATTCAGACTAGACATTTATTCCAAAGCAGTTTTCTTTCTTCTCTTTTTTTTTTTTTTCTTTTAGTTGAAAGCATTTTGATTAGCAACACTCTGGTCCTCTGAATTTGTTTTCTTCGTTTGTCTCATAAAGCTGAAACTGCCAATAATAATTTTGAAAAAAATAAAATCTTTAGATATGTATTTTTGATATTTTTTACTAAGCTATTTATCCATAAAGGAGTTATCATTGACTTTTACAAAAACACTTCCACATTATTTTTCACATCAAAATACACTTCCGTCATATATGATAGATAGAGATAGTGCACTAATCCAACAAATTTGAGCATGAATGAAATTAGCTTTGATCTCGATCTGATTGGGGGGGGGGGTATTTATAAAAAAAAAATCAGCACTTAAAATCATTACTAACATCAATGATGTGAGTGTCAAAAAATCTACTGTGAACTTTTTTGTTTGTTTGTTTTTTGTTTTTTTTTGCATTAAAGTCATTTCATTTTTCATGGAGATCATTTACTTGCAGAAACCAATGTATCTAGATTTTGAAACCAGTTTGTTTTTCATCTCATTTGTCCTTTCTCTCTCCACGAAAGTAAAAAATATGGAGATTGTCCTTATTGTTTTCTTGGACTAAGAGAGAAGTTGTCTGTTTAAATCAATTCTCAAAAGCAAAGCAAAATTGCTTCTCATATAACACGGGGCAATAATTTTTGTCTCTATTATTCAATGATACACCACGACGCAATCATCATCTCTGGAACAATCTTGGGTATTTATAGGGCCAGGGTGCTAGCCTCATGCTCAAGATGGACAGCCTTGCAAGGTTAAAGAACACTAGCTGCTCTGCTATTTATCAGTAGCTAGATGGAGGAAGTGGATTTCTGCCATTCACTCATCCTATTCTCATGCTGTTAATCGTTAGGCCACATGCACCTCCTGATTTCTCACCAAATAATGGAATGAAACCATGGAAAGAAGCCACACATTTTCTTAACTGAAACCTTAGAAAATGAAGTTTTTAAGGGGCCTTAAATGTGATCGTTCTCCATCATAATCTGCCGCAAATATTCAATAGTTTGTTTTATTTTTTTGCTTTTCTTCCAATTTTTCAGATAATATTCAAGTGTTTTATTTTTTCTAATGTTATTCCTCCATCAATTTTCTTTGTTTCTCCTATATTAACTTGTTAAGAGGCCCTAGCAGAGACAATTCTTCCAGATAATCATCAATTAGCTTTACACCCTGCTGCTAAATTTCTATTAAGGCTCCACACATAAGCTCTTCATTTATTATTAATAAATATTCATATATGTTTATCAAGAGTGCTTCACAAATTGATAAGAAGCTATCAGGTTCTCTAGAATTGAATGAGGTACTTGATTGTTTTTAGCTGCTAAAAGGCCAACTTTGTTTATTCTCCCTTTCCCTTGTGATAATTTAGTCCAGTCTTACTTGAACTAAATCAGTGTCATTCACCCGTAACTAAATTTCCTTATGTTTTTGATCATTTTAATTTGATTCTCCTCTGTGTATAATTTTAATTCACCTTGCATGGTGAGCAAAAAGCATAAATTAACTAATTTCTCAAGTGTTAGTGGGGGGGTTGGGGCTGTCAGCAATTCAGTGGGTGAATCTCAATGTGCCAGGTGTAAGGTTCATGGCTAGTGAATAAATGGTTTGTAAATCTGTGTTGCTATCATATTGAGAAAAAAATTGGGAGTCAAGTTGGGGGGGGGGACATTCATCTTGTCCCTCACCTGAAAACCGTGGAAGATTTTCTGATCAAAGTGTAAAAATTAATTTTTATTAATCCATTTTGAGTATGCCAGGTTAGCCAGGTATGCAGATTCATTTTTTTTATTTTTCTATTTTTTTTTTTTTTTTGCTGAAACAGAATGACATAAAATGAGACTTTCAAAATTAAATTCTTTTTTTTTCTAGTTTATTAACTAATCATTAGTTTTAATTAGTATTTTGTACTAATTAGAGAAGAGACAATTTTGTTCTGTGCTTGCATGTTCATGATATTTTTTAATGTTCAAACATTTTTCGCTTTTTTGGTGGGATGGTGGGGGGTCACTCACGAGGAGGCCGAGAACACCTTCAATCAGTGTTCAGTCGCTAGTGTGACAACCTCTGCAACAGTATCAAGCATGAACCATTTTACTATGTTCTGAAAGAAATTGAGTCAGGACTGCTTTTAGATAGAATTTGTTCATGTCTTAAATTCATTTTAAAGAAAATGAATTTAAATTTCAAGGGAAATAACCACTAATTAAGTTGCTTCCCTTTGACTCTTAGGCACATTTTTTTTCTATTTTACCCATAGAATAATATCATTGATTTTTAATTCTATTCACGAAAGAATTCCACTGTCTATATGTGCAGTTTCAAGCGGTTCATGAATCTAAAGGTTATAATAACTATAAAAAAAATTTTTTTTTTGAATTCCTCTTGATTCATTCAACTCTTCAACAGTATAAACTTTGTTTGTCAGGAAAATGGAAAAGGTGTGGTTTCTCACTCGATTGTTTCAATAGAAAGTACATCAACAAGTTTGTAGCCTAATGATAAAAAAAGCAATTATTTTTCAACAGAATTTCCTTCCTTGTCAATGTGCTTAAACCAACTCTTGATGTTTCGAAATGATCAAATATCATACCATGGGAATTTCAGATCAAAATTCAGCTAACAACTATGTGTCATGCTGTGGACATTGGTGTACTTTCATGTATGCTGACATGGAAATAATGTGTGTGCAGACACCATGTTATTTCTCTATAATAGTCGATATAAAGTTTGACCTGTGACTGAACTCCTTAACAAGTGATAAATCTTCGTTTTGGTTCAAGTTTCATCCTTATCTGATGTATTGTTTGTGCTTGTTTATTTGATCTGTGTCGACAAAAACATTTGGCGTAGTATTCTATCCATATTGTAATAAACAGGTTGTGTGCATTTTTCTGTCTGTAACATTTGGAATATAAAACTTTATGTTGAAAGGGGTTGTTGGGGTAGAGGTGTGGACCAGAGAACAGAATTGCAACTCGATGATTGCGGGGAAAGAAAAGTAGGATGGGGGTATGCAAGAGGGTGAAGGACGAAACGAAGATATTCACTGGAGGAGAACGGCTTAACTCGGTCATCAAGAAAAGAGGAAAAGCAAGAAAGGAAAAAAATGAGGTGGGATTGAACTTGCTTTCAAGTGTCTGTGAGTAGGAGATTTGGTTGAGTGCTCAGGATGGTTACTTCAGGCAACTTCTAGGAGTTGTGTCAGATACAGCGGTGCTTTAAATTGAAACCCCTAGGTTTACTACTTGCAAAGCGTCAGTTATTTTACCAGTTTCTTGATGAAAGTTGAAGTGAAATTGGACCAGTAACAGAATTCCTTAACATATTTGGAATTATATATATGTATAAAGATAGACTCAAAGTTGAATCTCTCTTTTGGCTTAAATTTCTCCAATGGCTGCTGTATTGTATTGTATCCTCTGCCAACAAAGTTGGAAAGATATGTATTTGGTCGATCAATCTTTCCAGCTGTCTGCCTGTCCACACGGTATCTCCAAAAGTGCTCAATGAATTTCATTAAAATTTTTTGGATGATTGGGCAACGGGGAGAAGAATCAGTTAAAATTTGGGCTAGATCCAGGAGTATTTTACTTGGTTAAGGGATATTTTTTCCTTTTCTTATTTTCTCATGCATTTATATATCCGCTCATGGCTGTCCACACAATGTATCTGGAAGTTCTCATTGAATTTGAATGAAATTTTGTGGTAGGATGGGCAATAGGGTAAGAGAGAATCTGTAAGATTTTAGGGACAGATCCCAAGATTCTTAGTTATGTATATACTCATAACTGTCCACTTGATATCTCCAGAAGTTATGTATGAATCTCAATTAACATTTGTGGAAGTTTGGACAATAGGCTATAGAAGGAGTGATTTTCGGGATTACCCCACTTGTGTCATAGTCATATGTCCATACCACATGATATCATCGAAATTCATGCCTGTCTACACAATATCCCAAACAGCTCTCAATGGGATTCAGTGGAATGGATGGGCAACAAACTACCTGAGAAGTGATTAAATTTTAGGGCGTATCCATGCACAACCCCCACCAACGATGACATTGACAGAGGTATGCACCCCCTGAGTGCTTTTTTCGCTTGTGTTCAAAAAGATGGATGCCTGGTGAAAATTTCGGTCTCCTAATCATGTTTATTGTTGCGTTTATTTTTATCCTTCAGGGACTCTTCCTCATTGGTTGATTTTTTTTTTTTTTTTCTCATATAAGTACGTTATTTTGAAAAGCAAACAATTGTCTGCCAAATTATTTCCAAGAAATGTTAATTTTGAAATGAAAGAATCATAAATAGAATGTAAACTCTGGCTGAGAATAAAAGTTGATTAAATTGTTATGAAAGTCGTAGAATGATTGTTGAATATTGATTGAATTCAAGTGTGCAGTACTTGAGGAGAGATAGATTGAATAGGAGTCCTTTGTTGTGGCGGAGAGAAAAGTTGGAAAGCCAAGTACCTCTCTTCTTGCAATGGCCACTTCACCACACAGCCGTTCCTCATTTGGCACCAGAGCCAAATTGTCTTCCTCTCACCCAGTCTCTTATGAATAGTAATAAAGATGTTTGCTTCTTGAAGATGGAATTTTTTTTTTTTTTTTTTTTCTTCTCCTTCTCCAAAGATTTGAATCTGAAGCAAACTGTTGCTCCCAACCCGAATTTGATTTGCATCCTGGTTTAAAGATGAGATCAAAAGTAAGCTTTAATGCCTAAGGTCCACCATAATTGCTGGTCTGTTTTGATTTTTTGTCTTTAGATTATAATCCTTTTACTGAAAATGATTTAGGAATAATTTTTCAGAAGCAAACTGCTTTTTTTTTTTTTTTTCTCACACAATGAGATGCTCTTTACATAGAGAAGTAAACTAACCTTCAGCACTTTGCATTCTTCTTCTTCTTCAAGGGTGTCAAGATTTTGTGCATCTACTAACTTTGAAAGCCCGTAACTAGTGTGTCTGTTCATGTATGACTGAAATTGACACAACAACACAACTGCCAAATTCAAACTATCATCTAGCGATCATAGTTGTCTGCAGTGGCGGGACAAACATTTTACTCTGCAATCAAGGTCGTCATCAGAGTGCTAAAGGTTATGGCAAAATACCAAGGGAAAATTCAAAACGTTTTTCAAAATTTTCTTTGCACATTTATTTAGGTAAATTGCTTATTTTGAAAAAAATTCAATAAATAAATTTGTTGGGTGTTCTGTTGGGGATTATAGTACTTTTTGTTTTGATTGCTTTTGTTTTGTAGCTATTATTTCAGGCATTTTATATTCTGATTTCACCTGTAAACTATTTCATTATATTGGTTGTTGAGAATGTAAAGCTAGGACCCCTATAGATTAACTTTTCATCCTTTCTTTTTTTTCTCTTTAAGGATATCATTTAAGGAAAGTAATTGCAACTTTTTAAGTTCCTGCTGCCACCTTGAAAGAAAAAAAAGTATTTGTCTAAGCATTCGTTTCATGAAGTTACTTGAAAATGGCTGACGTAGTGTTTTTTATGAATTAGATGAGAAACCACGGATGCCTTTTTAAAATATCAGACTTCGCTTATATGTGTGATTTTATTTTATTTTTCCCCCTTCTGCTGTGTATTGGGGGGGGTACTTTAGAAAGTTCTATCTCAATGGAAATGATGTGATTCTCTTTTGGTACTTTTTCACATTTCTCATATTCAACTAGTCCCACGCAATTCCCCAAATAGCCTTCATCTTGGTTTCCCATTAATTTTGATGGACAAGAAATTTGCAATATCTGCTCCCTGACTGATACTCAAAATTGGTGGAATTTCTTTTCCTTTTGATCTTAGAAAAATTGAAAAATTCCCCTAAGCCCAGGTCATTAATTTTTGCTCGCGTGTGAAAACTGTCAATTATCAGAACTGTGTTGACATTAGGCTGTTTTCACCTGGGTGATGAATAGAGATATTAGGGAATCTAAATGTGCGCGTATATATATATATATATATATATATATATATATATATGCAAAATTTCTCGTGTGTAAAATGAATTAATGTAGGAGCTGCAGAGTCTATTTTCCCAATCTTCTGGATATGTTGATATTGCTTCATTTACAGTAATCAAGTGACCCTCTTTTCTCTTCTTCCCCCACTAACCTCTCTCTCCCTCTCCTCTTTTTTCCTCCTCAATCTTCTCTCTTCCCTACTCTCCACTTGCATCTTTTTGTTCCTCTTTCCTTTTCTCCCCCTGCTCTCCTTCACTCTCCATTTTCTCCCCCCTCCCCCCGCGAAGAGGACCCACTATTGTGTATTAAAGATAAAATCGAGCCTCTGAAGAAGCATGCAATTGGCCGTCATTATTTTCTCTACCTTCTGCATCTTACTTTCTCCCCTTCCCTACCAGATTCCATTGTCTTAAAATGCTCTATTGCAGCCGTTTTGAAATATTCAAAGCCATTTCCTTCTGCTAGTAAAGTTGGGGCCATTTTTTTTTTCCAAGCGTTGTGCGGAACTCATCTTTGCAAATTGGTCGATTTTGCTCTTATCATTCTTGAAGGACTTAGTGCCATCTAAAAATAGCTCTGTTAAGTAGATATTGTCCACGGATGATAAAATCCTTTCATAATTATTTCATTCACTTCTTGCCTCCATTATAATCCCATATCAATAACAATGTTCTCCATTCAGCATCTTTCTTCTCCTGATGTTCACGATAAGATTTGGTCCTATTATAAATTTAAAGCACTTTCCATCGACACACGACTCTCCTCCTGTTGATGGAATCAGTTACTGAAAATCAACTTTGAAACATTATACCAGCCCAGTCTGGGGCTTTGATGAAGAAGAGCAATTCTTTCAAGTACCAACCCTCCCTAATAATTTTTCCCCTCCATTCTGCTTCTTTCATATAAAAATATCCCTTATCTTGCTTTGTTCTTGAAGGGTTTTCCTCTTCTTGGTAGCCTCCTGCTTTACCACCTTGCAAAGCTGACATCAAAGGTATTGGTGTACATCAGTTAATGATGACCAAATGTCTCTAAGGGTCAATCAGGTGCCATCCCTATCACTCAATCTGAGGAGGACTTGGACACCAGTTTTGATGGTACGTCCAACCCCTCGCCACTGCCATAGGGGACATTTATTTATTTTTTTTTTTTTTTCTTCTCTTTTTTTCTCCAGTGTGACTCTGAAAAGTATTGCCTAAGATTGATATGGACCTGTGCAAGGCATGGTTGTTCATCTCCCTGTGGTACTTATATGTACCAATATACCTATGAGAGAAAGTCTTCCTGTTGAGACTTTGTGATCTTAATTGTCAGGATTTCCTGTTTTGTTCGAAACATAAATAATGTAAAGAGTGGTTGTTTTTTTTTTGTTTTTTTTTTTTCTTTGTATTTAATTTCATATGACCTATAAAAACCCACGAAAGATTTTCAGTAAAGTTTAATTTCCTTGTAAACAGGACTCGTTTTCTCTGTCTACTCTCTTCATTCTGCTGACTAAAATCAAGAAATGAATTTTTACCTGCATCTCTTGGTTTTTCTTCAAAGATTTCCAACTCTGATTCAGATGCAGATGTAGAAAAAAAAAAATTAAGCAGAGGTTTGTGTTGTTGAATTGAATAATTTACCTGTAGGGTTAATCATTGATTAGAGGAATTGTTACTTGTAATAAGTGATATCTTAGTTCCGCTCTGTAACAAGAACCAAAGGGAATATAATTTCTCTTTTCTTTTTCAAAGCTTTCGCACAGGTTTGTGGCTATGGATAAAATAATTTAGGGTTAGGATTATTCATTGATTAGAGCAATTTTTACCTGTAATGAATGATATCTTTGCTTTGCTCTTAGTATTTTACCATAACGTTGTGTTCTCTTGAATTTGCTTCTTTTATTGATTTCATTAGTAATCATTAAGAATTTTTGCCTAAACAATAATTGATAGTGGGTTTTGATTTATTTTCAGAAGGTTTTGAGGCAATTCCTGTTTTAGCAAATTTCTACTCAGACTTGGGCAGCGCTTGTGAAATTCTATTAAAAATAGATAAACACTCCAAAGTGCCCCTTCACCCAGTCTCTCATAATCAATTTTTATCATCAAAGAGTTATTTTTTCTGTTGTTTTCCATTTCTCTCCATTTCTCCCTTTATTTATTTACACACACACACACACAAACATATACATATATATATATATATATGTATGTACGTATATGTATATATCTATAGTGCTATAGTGCATATACTATCCAAGTCGAGACAGAACAGAAGTATACCGTATGTCTAGAATCTTCATTTTTATAGTACGTCTTCCTGACATATTTCAGAGTTCAACTCCATCATCAGTAGTTATATGCTCTTGTGGAGAAAGTGATTTCAATCGTGGTAAGGTGCATATATATATATATAGCAGATGAAATAACCTGTCTTACAATAGTATGTTATTCAGTCCAGTGCTGTGGACAGGATACTAGCCTTATGATAGTGCTGTTTTCAGAAGATAGTTGCATACAAACAAAAATTGGTGATATATACCAACTAGTGAATAGAGACCATATTGTATTCCCATCAATATCTTATAAGAAAAAACCTAGCACTGATCTTGCAACATTAAAAGATATATTTGGCAGCAAACAGGTTAGTGTTGTTAAAGTTTCAGTAAAACGGGTATTCCTTTTTTTCCTAAAGAATCAGAGATCTTAGTTATCTCGCCTCTTTCTTGTATGCTTTGCTGATTTCTACCCCACCTCTTCTCCCTCCCCCTGACCAACCACAGATGTTACGAAAACAAAATCACTCTCATATACTCCAATGACTCTTTAGAAATCTCCTGATGAGGTTTGTGGAAAAGAAAAAAAAAAGTAGTCACGAATACCGCCATATGTTACCTCAGATCCAAAACATGGCTTTTGATTTCTGGTTGTCTTCACTTGTGAGGCATTGCTAACGCATTTTAGTGGTGGTTCTTCTTTTGGTTTTCTTTGTTTTGTTTTTTTCATTATTATTATTTTGACCCCATCTGAAAAATATGCCTCATCATCATTTCAAGTTTCCATGAGTATTGGCTTGAGAATTTGGAGGTTTCCAATCTATTGCAAAGGTGAAGGATAAAAACTATCACCATCACTGCTTTTATCCAATCAGTGATTCTCACTATCCATGGAAGACAAATGTCGCCCAATGAGGATTGAAGACACACCAGTCATTGGTTTACCATCGTTCCGATGTCTGCGTCTGTTTTCAAGGTTGCACATACCACGTGTTATACTGCACCTTCAGTATTGTCCTCAACATGACTCCAGCTCATTTGCAGAGATGCCGCAGTTCTTCAGGCTGTGACCCTCTGCTTGGGCTCTGCTGAGGATTTGGTGGGGCATGCTAATGAAAACCTTATAATAAAAGTCCAGAGGACACCGAACCTGTTCTTTTACCATTTCAATAAATCTTTTTTTTTATTGTTTATCTCGTATTAATTTCACTTTGTTTCCATAAGTCAAAGCCAACGAATGCGTTCTTTGGTGCATAACAAATAACAATTAATCAATTTAATCCATCTGTTTTTATTCTTTATTGTATAGCGTGACAGTCTCTAAAGCTTCTTTTCATTGCCAGCTGCTGTGGTTGTTGGCTTATATTTGGGAATTTCTAGTCACAGTAAATAATGAGATTATTGACTGGATAAAAAAGGCATAAAATTTCTATTTACAATCTGATAAAGAGAATCAATTTACAGAATGCTTTTATTCATTATATACTTGTTAATCCCCGTGGAAAAATTCAGATATACAGAAATATTTGAATTTCCATGAGATTATTTCTTAGAAAAACACACTCACACACACACACATATCTCTATCTCTCGCAGGTTCTCTCTCTAATATGTGTGTGTGTATATATATATATATATATATATATATATATATATATATATATATATATATATGTGTGTATATATATATTTGAAATTTTGAGGGTTTTGGGGGGGGGTATGTTCACTTCACACAAATGCCATTTAGAAATGCATGAACTTATCTCTTCCCCCCCCCCCCCACTATGGGTAAATAGCAGACCAGTCTGGGCTTCTTAACTTTGGTTGGCAACCGGTCTCAGAGATGGGCAACACTGTATTCAAACTGGTGAAGTCCAACATCATAAGAGACAGAGTATTGAACTTGCTCCTGAAATATACAATCAACAGAACTCAGAAGCTTCAACAGACTGAACCAAGTTAGAAGTGGATTATAATTGCTCGAGTGATATATATGAGAATAAAAATGATTGAAGAAAATGACATGACCACCAATCTCTACTCCTCCATGACACCTTGAGTACAAGTTGAAGATTTTTGAAGAAATTTTTTCCAAAACTTGTGTATGGAGGAAGTGGCCATCCCTTAAGCTTCATTCCATCTCTTTTAAATCGAATTCAGCCATTGAATAAGAATTGAACCACAACAAAAGTTTTTTGGGAAAAGAAAGTCTTTGTGAAATGTTCAACTCTTAAGTACAACTGTTGCTGTGTATTCAACTTGTCTTTTGTAATTGAATTTCGTCTTTTCTTTTTCTCTCATGATTGTTCCTCTCTTCAAGCCTCCGGTCGAAAGGAATTATTAATTGATTGGAATTTGATTCAGAGCTGAATTGTGACTTTGAAGTCTTCTTAATCAATAATTCCAACCTGCAAATCAGTCGGTAAGGGTGGGACTTACTGAGGTGGGGGGGGGGAGGGAGAAAAAGAACAATTCATTTATTTGCTTGACTTGGAAGAACTACCTAGCAAGTTGAAATTATTTGAGAGCCAAATGAAGAATCATCTCTCACTGAAATTTGAACTCTAATTCTCAACCAAGTCAGTGACTTTATTGCAGTTCAAATGTGATGCTTTGAAATCCCAACAAACTGACTTGAAATTTATGAATTTTGCTTCTAATGGTTCCGGTTGGTTGCATTTTTTTACATTCAACATCAAAAGAACCTTGATTTGGCTTCTTTTTTTTTAAATCTCAGCAAAACTATTTTTATGGTCATGAGAGAAACCTTGGAAAATCCTCAGATTTGAAGATGATGAAGAAGTAGTAGCCAGGATGCTGGTGTGATAATTGTTCCTTTGTCATGTTCTAGTTTTGGGTGGGATGCAACGTAAACAAGGCGGGCGTAGTCCTGAGGAACCCCAGATTACCACCTTTCTGTTGCACTATATGAGAAGGGTTTGGAGTAATGACTCTGTAATTTTTCTTCTTGTCCATGTGTGTTGGACCCCACATTAAACTGACTTGGTGTCGCAATCCACTTTCATGGGTGGTGCAGTTGAAGATCAAGTAGGTTAGTCACTTTCCTGAAAATGGAGAGACCACTACAATTTTCAATTCTTTTAATGTTTGTCCCTCATATTTTGAATAGTGGTGTGTAGGATAGATTTACAATAGTTCGAAACATTTTTGTGGAAGAGAAGAATAGTTTCACTTTATTAAAACCCATAGGGTATCATGTTGATGGACTTTTCTTTAGTATGGTATTTGTCTTGTTAGAAACAATGATCTAATAACTTTTCACTTCATGAACTGTCGTAACCAAAATAATCATTAACTCTTGAATTCATAGACCCTTCGTAATTGAAGATAGAACTCTTCAATGAATAGATTTGGAAATAGAGCTATTCTGTGACTTGAATAGAAAAACAAAATCTGAAAATTCACCAGAAGGTATAAGGGAGATGAATTTACTCAGGAGTTATTTCCCTTGAAAACTATGTACAAAGTTTTTCTTCTAAGGTTAAGAGCTGTGCTCTAGTATTCATATCAGCCATCACTCCCTATCCTTTCATACTTTTTAGTTGAACCCCACATCTAGCCTGTAGTTATACTAATCCATCTGGAAGCAGAAGCTATCTTTAGAATATACTTCGAACCATAAACAAATACAGTTCTCATGTTAGGTGCCATATAAGTTGTCAACCTGTCTCAGAGGAGTCAATCTTTTTGTGTAGTCTCTGTAAACTTGGTTTGTAGTTATTTCATGTTAGTTTTCTTCGAAATTAAAAAAGCGAAATGATGCATTATGCAGTTATCTGAATTCTTGCAACTTTAAAAACAAAACGGAAAGTCTGTGTCAACTTTTTTTTTCTTTTGCCATTTGCCAAGAATCCTCATACTTGCTTCTCTCTCAAGCTCTCCAAAACAATAAAGAGAAAAAAAATGTTAGCACCACTTGAGGGCCAAGCTCTCCAAAGCAATAAAAATAAGGGTGTCGGTATCACTTGCAGGAAGCTCATTCTGCTTCTTTCAAGCTCCCCAAAATCATAAAAATAAGGGTGTCAACATCACTTGCAGGGAACTTATTCTGCTTCTTTCAAGCTTTCTAAGCTCTCCAAAACCATTAAAAAAAAAGATGTTAGCACCACTTGGGGGCCAAGCTCTCCAAAACAATAAAAATGAGGGTGTCAGCATCACTTGCAGGAAACTCATTATGCTTCTGTAGATGGCTTTTTTGCCAAAAGTTACCGAAGAGTTATTAGATTTTCCCTCTTCGCCACGACCAAATCACATTTCATATTGAACAAGAAAGAAATCTCTTATATTATTTATCAAGAACAATATTTTGCTTTTAAGATCCATAATGGAATAATTAGTTTAGCTTTATCTTTTGGGTCTCTTGAATTATCTCACGAAATAACAAGAAATCTCCATCTGATATAAGCATGAATATTGGGAGAGATTGAGAAGAATTTCACTCTCAGTGCAACTTTACAGCTGGTTGCACTCCCCGACCCCTATATTTCATCATCCTCAACTAATTCAGACCCACTGCTGGACAAAGGCCCTGGCCTAATCCTGTGTCTACTGTATGATCATGTTAGTTTTTTTTTTTTTTTTCGATTCCACCTCGTTTTACTTTCTTGCCTTTCTTCTTTTCTGAATAGCTAAATTCAACTGTTATCCTCTAACGAATATCTGTTTCACTCCTATCATTTTGCATAGTCTCACCCTGCTTCACAATCCCTCTCCCCACCCTCTATATGGTCTTCATGTAACCATTCCCTATTCAGAACCTCTCTGATTGGCAGATTCAAACTATTGTGATATTTATCTTCCTACAAGCTGCAATACAAGATGGCGACGTTTGAATCGGATAATCTTGGAAGATGTTAATGACACTGAAATATAGTGAAGAGGGTACAGGATTATATAGTATGTTATAGTGTAGATAGATGATTAAAACACCCAGACTTGTATAATTTAGACAAGAACTTGTAGCGTTTTGCTTCTATCAAATATTGTATGAATATCAGAGCCGAATATCATGAAGTAAAAGAACAATTTGTGATGAGAACATGGCTGTTGTTCAGTATGTTGGTGTCTGTTGTTTCTGCTCCGAGCAGTAATTAGATTTCATAAAGATAACTTGAATAAATGCCAATCTATTTTTAATGATCTCACCTCATCTGTCTTTATTGATGAAAAGACTTCAATATTTCATTTTAATTATGCCTGTGGGAATGCAAGTCAGATAATTCACAAACATGACTGTTCGTTTGTTGCCTCTTAATGATCTATAATATATATATATATATATATATATATATATATATATATATATATATATATATATATATATATATATTGTAAGAAAGTGAAATATCTTTCTTTCCTCTCTGATCAAAGTCACTCTTGGGTTAGATAAAACATCTTTTTTTCTTTCTTTCTTCTCTGTTTTTTGTTTTTTTCTCATTTTCCTCTCTCTATTCTAAACTGGATAACTATCAACTGAAAAAATCAATAATTCAATGCTTTCCTCTACCTCTCCTCCTCTCCCCTCTGTTTCTTCTCCAGCAACAGTTGAATTTCAGGCAGAAAACGCCTGTCATTGTTGTCAGTCTTCATTACTGATAAACCCTTTCAAGACTCCTGGGGGACACAGACACACACATATCTACTATTATCATTATCAAAAAATAGATATATAATCCAACAGATACTTGTAAATGCGTTATATCACTTTGAAACTAGATTCCTGCAGCAGCCCATTTTTTTGAATTGTTTATTTTATTTGTGCTGTCTAGGCCAAATGGCATATTCACTGGTAATTATTGAGAGATGTTCCAAAATGTGATACTCACTATTTAAAAATGTATTTAAATAGATTGAAAATCAAATTTTATGTGTTCGAATTTTTACAGAGTACATCCTTATATATATATATATATATATATATATATATATATATATATATATAATAAGATGGAAAGTTCAAATCAAGATTTCTTCTTTTTTTTTTTTTTTTTTTTTCTTATAGTGCTTATCACATTTTGGGACCATACTCTCCACATAATATCTTTGGGTTCCTATAAATGCCGGGATATATATGCCCTAGGAATCTTTTTAAGTTTACTGGGACATTTTAATTCAGGCATTAGGACTTCATTAGGTTAGTCTTGCAAGTGTTAAGTCACTGATGGTGGGATTTTTTTTTTGTTTTTTTTTGTTTTTTTTTGCAAAGAATTCATGTTTGTTGTTTTTCATCATCTAACCTTGTGTATGTAATGAATAACTATTAATTCCTTCTTTTTATTTTTCCTTTCAGATACCATCAGACCTCTTCGAAATACCACACTCCCAACATCCGTGTGAACTTTGCATATGACAAGCACATGTTAACAATGAAAGATAAATTGGGACATGTAGAAGGGGTAAGTAACGCAGCACTTTGATTATGCATAGAATTACCTCATCTTTCATTGCACAGCTATCGTATGTGAGAAACTAACAGGTTTTGTTGCTCTAGTGGTATAGTAAACCACTACTCATCACCCTCTTTAAAGGCATCGGCTTTTAATAGTTGAACTGCTTTATAATGGGTTTCTTTCTTTCAGTCAAAATGCAAAATCTGTTAAATGTATTTGAGCATAAGTAGATTTAGTCGTCTAAAATTTTGTGCTATCAACTTTGTTTTCAAACCCATTATAGCAAGTATTTAGGAGTTTTGAAGAAAATACCCGTTATACACTTCGGTTGTTGCTCTTAGAGATTAACAACACAGTTGTTCCCGAACCCAGGTTGCAACCTAAATGAATATAGCAAGGAAGGTCTTGAGGGTTTCGGGATGGTTTCAGAAAGAATAAATCTTTTAAAAAATTAAAAGTGAAAAATATCAATTTCACAAATTTGAAATATGAAGCGTCTTTGAGATTCTGGAAGGGGAAAATGGTTGTGAATGAAGGAGCATCTACAAATATATGAAAATGCCTGATGTTTTTCAGTTTGTTCACGTCCAATACGTGTACTTTTGATTATTAAATTGAAGTAAAATTCATTTGATAAAACTGAATGTAGTTGCACAAAAACTATGTTCCCATATTGAGGGTCTTCAGAGTTGCAGGGAAAAAAATGGTCTTAGGGAACATTGCACTTGCAGAACTACTTAGCATAGTGTAGGCATTTACAAGTATTTGCAAATAAGTCATTGTATTTGTGATTGTTGTTCACTTCCTATTTTTATTTACATTTATCTTTAGCTTAGACAAAAAAGTTCATTTATATCAACTTGAAAAGTATTTCAAATATTCTTTACAGAAGTATTTAGAAAAAATAAAAAAAATTTTTTAAATACCCAATTTGACCCCGCCACCCTCCATTTGTATCTATTTATTTTCACAATATTTAACTGATGAAGCTTGTGATTTTTACTACAGCAAAATAATTGTGTGCATACCCAGAAGTACTTGAAAACAAATAAAAAGCCACGTTGAGAAAGAGAATTTTTCTGAAACATTCAATAGAAAAATAAATCAAAACTGACCTCGTGTTTTACTAAAATCATGTAAAGACTCATATTTAACTTGAATAATATCAATTGTGAATAAAGAACGATTCGTTACTCCACTTTGGTATCAATCTGAAATATTTTTGTTTCTGTTAGATAGTTATAGGAACTAACTTTTCAAGTAAGTGTGGTTTGCAAGACAAAACTATTTGTTGGTGGTTGGTTGATTCTGATCAACTGGAATTTAAAGTAATTCCTGTTTTATGGTCTTGTGTTTGTGTGTGTATGTTATCTCACCCATCGCTTTTAACTGATTCATGTCCAGGGGATTGGAGGCTACGGTATGTCCTGGGTTCAAAATTACATTTTTCTTTAGTTTAATTCTATAAACACCAATGGGCATGGAGTTAGTCAACCACTACATGAATACCTGTAATTCAGAACTAAGTACTTGAGGAAATGATGTCAATTTGTATTATGTTTCAAATATTTTAACCTGTTACCCATCCTATATATCACTCAAGGCTCATCCATGATTTTTGAAACAATTAATTGCGATTCCAATGTAACTATCCCGTCTTTATTGGTATCAAAAAGTGCAGGTTCTCGAATGAATGAAGAAAAGCGAGTAACTTCACTTGTTGTGGCAGTGATAACCATTCATTTATCGCACTCACTTAGAGGCTGCCTTCTGGAATTATCCCCCTTAGGAACGATGATTATTATAGTCTAAATTATTGGGGTGAGCACAAACACAAACCTCACACTATTATTATCAAGTTGTGGAATGGACTGGGGATCACTTTATTCTCTAAGTTGGTGCAATACAACTATATTGTGCTAACAAAAATTACCACTATGATATACCGTTTTTGCTGTGTTACGATGAAAAAAAACATATGTACCTACAAACCAACAGAAATCAGATCATTATGAGTTAGACACATGATGGAATAACAAGTTTTTCTTTTTCGGTAAAATTTATTGCTATTCCAACTTCTAGAATGCCTGTTGCGCACCTGGTATCTAAAATTTCACTTCTATCCATCCAATAGTTTTTGTTATAGATCTTGACACACGCAGAATTTAATTTTTTTTTTTTTTTCCCCCTTCTGATCTGTTTCCTTTTCCTCCCAAATAAGAGACGGATACGAAGAACTGAATAAGAAAAAAAAAAAAAATCTCCCCGTCTCCAGCTACAAAGACAGAAAAAGGTTGGCTCTGAGGAGTTTCCATTTTGATCTGTCCTTTACTCAAAATAGTTTTTCTAAAAAGAAATGACTAAAAAAATTTTCAAGCCAAGTAAAATGTTTCCCAGATCTGTGTGTGCAATTCTTGTGAATAATGTGCATCTCTTACAAATTTTTTTTATCATTCCTTCTTGCATTCCTGTCTTAGAAATAAAATTTCTGTCTGAATATCTGATTGCCCCCCACATACACTCTCTACTCTTCTTTCATTTCTCCTATTGATTTAACTTCGATTATTTCATAATTCTGCAATTTCTATTGGCACAAGTTATTGCAATGGTTTATCATTTAATCCAACATATTTTGATTACCATATATGCTGCTATATGAGATGAACATTTTAATTTTTTTAAATTTTAGACTATGCAAATATCTTCCTGCATCCAGTGCACTTGTATTGGATAGTTATGGGGTTTGAATCCGTTGCAATGAGCAATAGTCCAACAAATATCTTTGTGAACCATGCATCTTATTGTATATCCTTATTTATTCATTTTTTAAACCCTCTATGTTCTTTTTAAAGCCCCATTTCGGTTATAAAATTTTGCTCCTAAACGTGACTTTTTTGCTTCATTGAATTTGAGAATATCAGATGACTAATCAAAATGTATTTTTTCTTCCTCTGTTAGAAATGTTATTTAATGATATAAAACTTGTCTAGAGTCATCATTTGCAAATTGGAACTTTCTTCATAATTACAAACAAATTGTTTTTCCCCCAGTTGCAAGAAGTCTGCCCTGGACTTTCCTATTTCTTGAAATTTTTGCTATCATGGCAGTCAATTCTAAAAATATTATCATAGTATGAAATCTTCCTGATTGCATCGTGTCAGAAAATAAATTTGGAAACTTTTATTGATTGTAAAAATATCCAGACTTAATCAAAAATATTGAAATTTTCATTCTCATTAATATAGTTCGGCTTATGTCTGGATACTTAGCATTAGGAAATGTTTTTTTCCAACTATCTTCCCCTCCCACCCTGCTCCTCTTTCAGTCCAACAAATGCTGAAAACAGCATTTTGAGAAAACAATTCAATGAAAAAGATCTTTTTTTTTTTCTTTTTTTTTTTTTTTTTTTGTAAACTCTTTGAAGCAATGTGGGTTGAATTTTATACCATTTTTGAAGTGTTGGTATCTGTGGTTGGTCATTTATAATACCACTTTTTTCATCCTCATATACCTAGCAGCACAGAGGCTTACAGTCTGTCCCACCATTTTGTTTGGTATCCAGACTGATCAACAGATGGGGTAGTTCAAAGTAGGAGAAAAAAAGAAATGTACCTCAAAGGAGTTGAGGCAGATGAAAAAAATGTTGGAGAATTGAAGTTGTATTTGCTAAAGAACAGCAAAGAAGGGTTGAGAGGGAGAGATGGAAAAGACAGGGAAAAAAAAACTGAATTTTGTACACTCTATAATTCAGTTTGTCTCTGGTCATGTAAATAAATCCATTACCCCTGGAGAATGTACAGTGGAATTAATATTGAAATAATTTATTTAAAGCAAATGGAACTGAGGGTGAAAGGTCGAATAAACTGCCTATTACCCCTAAATCAGTAAGAGACTTAAGTATAGACACATTGTTGATGTTGCCACTTGTAATGGCTGTTAAAAAAAAATTCAAATTTCTATTTGAGTTTGATTTTTAGTATGGATTCCATGTCTCTTTTATTGTTAAAAAAAAATACCATTCACAAAGTAATAAGCACAGAAGAGAAAAATCTTGGAATTTGATTGTGATTTATTCTTGCTTTTTAAACATTTTTTCATCTTCAGATAATGTAACTAGTTTGCATACCTATAAAAAAAATATATATATATATATATATGTGTGTGTGTGTGGATACACACAGCTGCCTGTCTTTTTTTGTCCGATAAAAGTAATTGGTTGATAACATTAAGCAAAGAGTATAAAAATTGGAATGATTTACATTCACTGTTATGTTATTACATATTTTGTTATAAACAACTAACTTTACATTATAAATGAATTGATACGAAATTTATAATTCATTTTGAGTAGATCGCGTGTGACTGACTTGAGAACAATAACAGCTTGGTAACATTATCCATGATTATAATAAACAGCTTCCTCTGTATATGATGTCAATCGATTCTAGCTGTACACTCTCATTATTCATTTGCTGCCATGGCTTTAGATAGAGTTTCTAGTGAATCCACCCACTTTTTCTGTTAATTTTCTGCTTACTTCTTCTGCTCACTCAACTTAGAAATTGTTGTAATATTTCCCAGGAACTGGGTCTCTCTCCAGTCTAGTTCTAGCCCAGTGAATGAAATGTCTCTATCTGCTATTTCAGGCCCTGGAGGTGAGGTAAACTGTGAGGGTAAAACCAAAGAGAATATTTATTTACTTGGAAAAAAACTCATGTAGAATTAGTAAAAATGTGATATCTTAATTTATTTTTAATTAGATAAACCATTGTCAAGCATTATTAATTTTTGACTAGTATTTCTTTCATCTTAATTTTTAGATGCTTTTTATCACAACTACTTAGACTGTCATTTTACAGCAGTGAGTGAATAGTGTAAATCATAAATAAAGAATGAGCTCAGGATGAAAATGAGGTTGCTGGTTCGAGTATCGCTCGGAGCCTAACCTGTATTCCATATCAGCATTATATACTAATAGCTGGAGACTGGCGGTCCGAGTTGTTGCAATGAAAAGAAACTAGAATTAAGATGAAAGAAATACTAGTTGAATATTAATAAAAGTAAAAATGACTTCTGTACTGAAACCAGTTCACTTGAATCTATAAGTCTCTCTGCTCGGACTACATATGATGAATCAGAGTTCTAAGTCGAAATCATGGTATTCAATGGGGCAGAAATTCACAAACAATTGCTTGCAAGAAAATTACTTTTGTATTGCTCTACAGCAGGTGTTTCTATTTGTTACTTTCACCTTCTTTTCAATTTTATTCTTCTCCCTACTAATCAACTTCTTTGTATCCAACTTGGCCACCGAAACTTTGCTCCAAATATATTTTGCTTCTAAGATGACTTTTTACTTGGCTGCTGAAGATCAGCTGATTATGAAGACTCGACTAATCGCTCAAATCAGCACCTGCTTTTATCTATTGATTTTTCTTTGAATAGTTTTTTTTCCTTTGAAATAAGTTTCAACTTGAAGAAAACTGCTGAATCCTATGGTTTCAATAAAAATCCATGGAAGGGCAATAAAGCTGAAAACATGGATGATCGTTAATGAGAAAGAAACGACATGGCACCAGAGTTTGTTTTTCTTGTATACATGGTGGTACCTCCCCTTACACACACACACACACATGCATGTATATATATATATATATATATATATATATATATATATATATATATATATTTGTCATCCACAGACAGCTGTTATGTTATATTACTACTCTTCAGTGTCGCTATAGACTATCCATTATTCCATCCAGTACTGCAAGGTAGGATCAAAACCTTTGCTTCAGACCCAGAGGCTGGCATCTTATCCCTGCCCTATGCAGATCTGGACGGTCAGTAAGGTTGAATTTGAGCGATTTTATATTTATTCACACATATATTCTCCATCCACCAGAGTCCTCTATTCTTATATTGGAAGAGCATTGCATATATATATATATATATATATATATATATGTGTGTGTATGTACGTATGCGTATGCACACACTCACCCTTGTACAAATTAATTGAAACAAGTGTATACGCTCCTTGTACAAGATTTTCCTCACCATTTTTGATACATGGCATAGGGCCAGATCTTGCTAAAATGCACCAGATCTGTCGGGACAGCTCTTTTCCAATTCTGGAAATACTTTCCTCTGAAGAACTTCATGGTATTCTTGTCAGCACATCATTCCTTCAACTGAATGTGAGCTGACACCACAGTAATAGTTGGACACCCCCCCCCCCATCCAAATAGAAATTTCTTTTTGTTAGAGTTTCATGTATTGATTGATGTGGAAATCATCAAGTTTCTCTCCTGCTAACTTCTCTAGCCTCGGAGAAAGAAATGAATTTTGTCACTGAATTTTCAAGTCTTATTTTTGTCCAGCTTATGCATTTCAGTTCCTATTCGAGGTGTTTTTCTTTTTTTGCTGTTGTCAGAATTTGTTCCATCATTGGCCGTCTGGCCTTTTCACCAACCTGTAAGAGTCGTCTGCAAACAGTAGAAATACAGACCTCTATTCCTCTCTCTTCCAAATCCTGCTTCAATGAGTCTCTTGTCTTAGGGTCTTTTCAACTTTCTTGCACTACATACACGCTGTCTTTTTGCCAAGGTTTTCCTTCTCCAATCACTTTTCTCTCTGTATTTAGGCAAAATTGACCATGTGTCCTTTTTGGACTTGATCACACGGCTGACTGTTGCAAGACTGACACCAACTACGTTTGCAATGTCTCCGTGGGATTTTCCTGTGTATTCGTGCTGGGTAACAATCTTTGTGCATTTTCTATGTATCACATTCGTTCCTGGGAGACAACCACAAACAGTTTGAAACAATGGGCTCAGCCTAAGAAATTCTGATTCAATATCAGCTAATATAATAATGCACAATTATTGCGTCATTTATCTTTCAAACAATGATGGAATTTCCTATACATGATATAACCCTAAGCTCTTTGAATAAAAAGACTTGTTAAGGGACAATGGTGACTTTTTGGCATGTGAATGAGAACAAAAATATAAATCTGAAAGATCTTGGTTTGTTTCAATTAATTTACATTGGATGTGTGTGCGTGTATTATATATATATATATATATATATATATATATATATATATATATATATATATATATAATTCACTTGGGCTTTATTCGTTTTACTCCAGCAATTCATTATAATCTGCTGCCAGCTTGCTAGGTCCTTGGTACTTACCCGAACTCCATTAACCATACATTAAGAGAACACATTCCCTATTATATGCCTTGCCTGCCTCTCAGAAATTTTCTGTCTGCTAGACTAGTTGTCAACTAAGGCGGAAGAGCCCTCTGCCCTACTATTTATCTATTGCGGGAAGAAGTGATGGCTTCATGTCTTTCCCAAGGGCATTACTTCAAAGCGAATGCAAACTCCCAGCTTGAGTTTGAACTTGGATGCATGCATTTCATTTTACCGTGCTGCTCACCGTTAGGCCACTCACACGTCTCAAGTGTTTTTATTTGACCTCACCAAATCCATATCTATCAAGGATGTAGTTCGCTTTTGTTTCCTTTCATGAATGCCAAATCCCGACTTTCTGAAGTAGTCTCCCCTCGACTAACCACTTCCCGATCTTCTCTTTTTTGACTTTTGCCGACTAATTTCGTTTATATTCCCTTCCACTTCCGATCGTCTCTATTTTGATTTGTTTATTTTGGCAGAATTTCTCCTCTTGTTATTGATTTTCTTTGACCAAATCATCGAGACTCAATCATCACGGCTTCACACACACCCTCTGTCAGACTCCTTGGGTGAAAAAAAAAAAAAAAAAAAAGAAAGGTTCTTGATCAATCTTTACTGTGTCACAGTTTGCAAAAGAAATGTTGACTGTTATTGTTATCGGTTGGTTAATAACAGGAAGGCAATGATTACTTTCTCTTTACTCCCTTACCTCTTATTGGATCACTCCCCCTCCAATCTCTCGCCTTATATGCTAGACTATAAGGCAAATGTTTTACAAGGGTGTTTGCAGAATTACCACTCATTGCAACAAATTCAAGCCCTATAAATTGTCCAGGCCATATTCAAGTAGCGGCCCCCTAGTCATAATACCAGCGGAACCTCAAAACTCTCTAGGCTAGATCCACCAACTCTCCCTTTTCTACTCTGGGCATTTCTTCAGCCTGCGAAGTTGTCCCTCAGCATTCTCGTCTTGTACTTGAGACTCCCCCACCCCCTCGTTTCCTCCAGATGGTTCATAAATTATCTGATGCCAATACGAGGAGTGTTGGTTACATTCATTTACTGTTGTCAAATTTCCTCCCAGGATTCACTCACCTGTGACTTAGTCTAACTAACTGATTGTGAAAAGCAACACCCTGAAGCACCCCCTCCCCTAATCATAACTTTGCTTTTCCCTCCCCCAGCTAGTTTACTTCTTCCAACTTGTGTTCTCTGTTCTGTGGGCAAACTGCACCCTCTCCTCAACACTCCCACAACCATCCTGAGGGGACACCGCAGGTGGATGGGGAGCATATTTTATGTGTTCATATCTGTAACACACAATGTAAGAATGTAGCCTACAATAATTCTTTCTCTTCTGTGATTGGTCAAACATCTGCAGAGTTAGTCACACCAATCCTAATTTTTTATTTTTCTTTCTTTTCTCTGGACACCGAAATAGCCTAAATAATTTGATAAATGCCTTTCTCCCCCCCCCCCTCAATCACCCTACTTCTACCTTCTGCTGGGGTAATTATTGCTATCAGATTTGTCAAACTCTGGTGTGGTATGGAAGTCTGACATGAAAATTTATGATTCTTTCTATAGAGTAATATGTACTTTACAAACTAGGTCTGTCCGGAAAGTATTCAGCTACTCAACATGAACGAAAGAAGAAATAGCTCACCTAGGGCAATTACACCTTAGTCCCTTCAAAGTACTCTCCTTAAACCCTCACGCACTCATCCCTATGTCCCTTCCACTTTTCTGAACTGTCTTCAAAGTCACCTTTCGGGATCAACATCAGCTGCCTCGTAGTATTCTCTTTAATTTCGTCCATGGTCTGAAATCTCCCTTTCAACAGTAATTTTTTGGGGGGGGGGTAAACGTAGCGGAGCCAAAATCGGATGGTAGTTGGTTGGGGGCTGACAGACATGGATGATGCAATGCCTTGCCAAAAAAAAAACCCTTGCGAGATGTGAAGAATGACTTGCTCAGTCTTGTGAATGCAACAGTCACACTGTACACAAGTTCACTTTGTAGCATCTCTTTGCTAACTGCCTAGCACTATGGGATAGTGTCTGTGCATGTATGTGTAATAAGGTCCACTTAATTAGTTGCTAAGGCTAGAGGCTGTGCAATCAGTCCTCGAGATATCCAAAATAACTGGATACTCTCTGGACAGACCTCATATATGTCAGTAATTGTCAGTGTTTTATTTGTTTTGTTTGTATAAAATCTTTCATGAAATCCCCTGAATATTGACTCTACCTCAAAAGAAGTTCTTTAAGGAACTAGTAACTCTACTTCCTATGTTCCAAATTGAAGTCCTTTAATTCATTTGATTATAAACCACCGTTGGTTAGCTGTCTATCTTTATAACAAACAAGCTTGTCTCTTTCTTTTCTAACACTGAAGATAAAGTCGTTGGCATCCTGATTTCCAATCTCAATCTCTAACTTCTGAGCTATGCACATTTTTCCTTTTTTTTTTTTTTTCTTTTTTTTTTTTCCATTTTTGAATACCTTGGCTTAGGTGATATGATCAATTATGCCTTAGTCAAGTCCATTATAACTTGTGAGCATTGTTTACATCTCCCTATCTAAATCAGCTATTCTGAACAGGGACCATATGGCCAATTTGGAGCCTTAGCACCTTTGGAGAGAGCCATTGAGTGAAATTATAATGGATTAATTTTCATTTCTGTGTTGTACCCATTTGATAGGGGGCCTTTGAATGTGATAAAAGCTCTTAAGGGAGCTGAGGTCCAAAAAGGTTGAATCCATATAGGGTACTGTATATTTACATCAATGTACTGACTCCAAGACACATATGCTATGCCAAACCTTGAGTAAGCTAGTTTCTTTCCCTTATGAAAACTGTTCCTTTTACTTCTGTAAATCTGTGTGTTGGTATTGGTCTAAAAATTCAATCTTATTTGCTAAATGATAAACTGACCACGAAAGATTCACTTGGGGCCACTCGAGAGAAAAAATTTTTATTTTCAATGAAAAGCATGAAAAAATGGGCGTAGTATTTATTTGTCACTTCACAGTAGTAGAACACGATAAGCACAGTGCTTCAGGCTGAGGAATCCATGCGTATTGAGTATAGAACGAGAACTACATTTAATGATTAGGAATCGAGATAGGCCAACTAGGTTGACCCATTAACTGCAGCAGGTGGCAAAGAGTAATAGTTATCCATTGCAAGATAAAAGCCCTTGTCCTTCGCAAAGCAATCAATTGCAAGTTATCCATTACAAGATGAAAGCCATAAGACTCACTGAGAGAACTGAGTAGCCATCGATCACAATAAAAGAGGAATTTTATTGAGTTAGTCATAGAACTGCAATGTCCAAAATTCCCGTCAATGTACTCACACATGCACACTCTAACATGAAAGCAGCAGCAAAGATTACTGTTGCCCTGCTACAAGCATTTTCTTTGGACGATACTGTGATTTATAAATGTTTCTATGAAGTTATTAGAAGAAAGGAAGTTTAATTTTGATTTTTTTATTATTTCCTTTAATATTTATTATATTTCACTTGATTTTTCTTGTGACAGGTGTTGTTTGGAAGCTTTACTAAAAAAGGAAGATTGCGTGTAGTTGAACTTCTCTTGTTTTATTCCTTGCAGAAGTTGTTGCGACAAGTTCAAAGAGAACCAATGCAGAATGATGCCATGCCCGATCACAGCGGTGGAGGTGGCCATTATGCTTACAGAGATGATGAAGATTATTATGCCGGATCTGGAAGTGGCAGTGGATTTTTCACTCCCCCTAACACCAAAAACAGTAGGTTTTTCTGCTGCATTCGTTTTCTTGACTTGGACAACTTTTCTGAATTTTCCTCTCTCAACCTGTGATTTCCCATTTGAAGTTTTTCTATTACATGTATTTGTATACTTTTCACTTAATACCGTTTTTGTACTTAGATGTTCTTTCTGACGAAAATGTTTTTTTACTTACCTGAATGCTTTATGGATTTGTCCCAATTTTCCTGGTGGGTAATGAGCATAACTATAATTGTGGAAAGGAGTAATCCTACCTAAAATGTTGGCAAACACTGCTACCCTTCTATTCATTCAGTTCAGTTTGGCACAAAACCAAATGGATTTTGGGATAGAAAGGGGGTGCTGAACCAGTCTTCTAAGTGGGAAGAAGCTGCCCACCTTGAAATCAGCTTTCAAAATGTCAGCTTTTATATGAGCCAAAGCAACTACCATTGGCATTGTTACGAAGTATGCAACTATCTTAGCCACCCAGCAGGCTCTCCTCTCTTCACCTTCGAGATTAAAATATTAAGGTGCTCAATGCTTCAATTAAAATGTTCTAGTAGACTTCTGGAAGAGATCTTCAGGATTTCTATATCCCAACAGTCAGAATCCTCGGGTTACATACGTCCAAGGTCTGAATAAGCATTAACCTTGCAACTAAGTTTTCAGAAGTAATTTTCTAGGTTGACTTTTCTTCATTTTCTTCAAGCATCTGATGCTATTTTTGTGGTTCATAACCCTTTGAAGACTCCTGGGATATACGTGACCTGTAGATCTCTTTTAGAAAATCTACTTAGTTATTTCAGTTCGCGTATTAAGCACCTCAATACATCAAACATCTTACAGTGAAAATATCAGATAAAAATTGATATAACTGTCAGGCTGGGGGGACAAAACTAGGCCCATGTTGGGTGGGGTTTTAAAAAGGTGAAGAACCACTGAAATGGGTTTTTCGGGGGGGGGGCATATTGGTGATTGATCTTCAGTCTCCAGTCAGTAATGTCAAAAAATTAGGGGAAGCTTCTCCCAATAGATTGTAAAATATTTTTTTTTTTTTTTTTTTTTTTTTTTTTTTAATTGTTATAATTTATGTTATGTTATTTCATTTCTTAAACATGTTTAGGTCATCTTGAATCTCCAGTTATATACTGTTAACAATTTATCAAGCACAAAGGTTACGTTAAATAATGTAAGTAAAATGTGTATTTAGTTTCATCAAGAATTCGAGCAATTGCTACTATAATTAACCAAAAGTTGATGATAGAGAAAAAGGTTGAGAAACCTTATTCTAAATCTTGTTCTAAATGTTGCTTGTTTTCTTGTTCTTTTTCAGGGAATCAAAATCCAGTTTCCACCGATGGCTTTAGTTTTGAAAACTCCCAATCAAACAATGACCCTCCCAAATATGCTGATGGAGGTCGTGGCTCAAGTGTGACTCTTAAGGCGAGCTGGTCTTTGAGTCTTCTGATCATTTTCACTGCTTATTGTATCAAAGCTGTTCACCTGTGGAGCTGAAGAGGAACAGAGCGGTCAGCGGCAGCAGTCGACACCAAGTGATGACCACACACAATTGAACGACTTTTAGTTGACCACCATTCAACCATAAATAACACCAGTGCTGACCACTATTATTACTATTATGATTACTATTATTACGACTATTATTAATACAACCAACTACTACAACTACTACTTCTACAAACAAAAGCAAAAGATTTTTTTTAACCTATGTTTTTTTTTTTCGTTTTTTTTTTCTCCCCACCCCACCCAGCTCCCCCCAAAACTGACCGTGACAGGGAAGGGCAGTATTGAATGAATGAGCTAAAAAAGATTTTGAACTGGTTTTAAAAGAAGAATGAAATCAAACATGTCCATCTTCATCTCTCTGAAATGTAAACTTCATTTTGTTGCCCACTGTAGAGACTGAATGGAATTTTCTAGGCATCGAGGCCCACAGTGGAAATTTTTGAAGACCTTTGACCCTGTACTGAGGATAGTCAAAATAATGTCATAGCTTGATGATAGAAAGTAATCATCCATTTGGCTAGAGAATTTGCTCCTAGATTTTAAAAAAAAAAAAGAAAAATAGTCACCGAGAAGAGAATATACATGACCCTGCATTTTCTTTCTTCCACTCCCTACCCCCACTATGGAGATTCATTATTCGTGGGTTACAGTCAACTCCACGGAATTCTTTCTCTCTTTAGTTCAAAAAAAAAGGAAAAAAAATACTTGTCATAGCAGATTTTTATTTTGAAATTAAAACATAATTTACTTCGAGATATTCTAAATTTAGGTAAGCTACTTATTTTTTTAAAATAGCTACTTTTTTATTTATTTATTTTTATTTTTTCCTTTATTTTATTTATTAATTTAAAGAAAAAATATTTGCCAATCCAAAAAATCATTTTTATCGTTTCCATAATTTCTTTAGTTTTTAAATACCGGTGCTCAAACGTGATTGGCTCTCTCTTCAACATTTGCGATTCCTCATCAAGTAATTCTTCAAAATTTGACTGACGACAATTCAAGAGAAAAAAAAATAAAAAGTTATTTTAATCCATTTCTTATTTTTCTATTGCAAAATCTCTTTTTCTCTAGTTGAACATTCAATAAAAAATTCTAAAAAATAAAAACATCACGGCCAGAGCCTGGAAAAAAAAAAAAAAGAAGGAATATTTTCTAACGGAAAAAGAAAAAAAGAAAAAACAATTTCTCATTCTCCTCAAATTAAAAACGGAAACAACTATTTTCCGCAAACGTCTCTAAATTTTCTTCCAGATAATCGAAACGTCTCGGCTTATTCTCATTCAAGTGGATTTTTCACTATTCTCTGCATTTTTGCCCTTACATAGAAGCTATGGCATCATTTTCTCTTCTGTGCTTTTTTTGCCAGCACTTTTAAGAATTAACAGGATGAAAAGAAAAAAAAAGTTGAATTTTAAAAAAAAAGTGTTTCTCATAAATACTCCCATCTCTGATTTTTATATATATATATATATATATATATATATATATATATATATATATATATATATTTACACACACATTTCCCCCCTTCTCCCCACCCCGATTTTCTTTATAAAATTTGTTGGGTGTCAGTTGCAATTCTGCCAGTCCTCGGCCTCCCAGGTGACTCTTTCTGGAGAATGAACCCAAGAATGTCGTCAAACACTCTGTGTCTTTTGTATTTGTGATAGAATATGGAATGGCAACTCGGAAAATGGTTTCGCTAATTTGGAGTGCTGGACACTGAGGTGCTCTTTGCAAAGAATGGAGTAGCCTTCTATTGCTGGTGGTCAGATATCGCAGAAACACACACACACTCACAAATTACCCAATTCCTCACTCTTTTTATATGTATATACATATGTAATATACATGTATACATACATAGACACACGTCTGTCTATGTAGATGCGTGTGTGTGCGCATGTTTGGTAATCGTATGTCTGTTACTGTCAAGCTAGAAGACTAATCTCGTTCATCCTCATAACACCTGTAACTGAACTATACATTGGTACCATGCAAAAAGCCCCCCTTGGGATCTAACAGGGTTTGAACCAACGTTTCAGGCATGTCTGGTGTATTCTGTTCACACTTAATATCAACCCTTCATGACAGTTCACGTGTGTGTGTGAGTGCATGCGCGTATGTGTGCGTAGGCGTGTTATTATTTCTTTATTACCTGCAGATCACGATCAACTCTTTTATGAATTCTTTGAAAAACACAAAACAAGAAAAAAATTTCAAAAAAGCAAAGCTAAAAAAACATTTTTCTAAATTTCAAAACATTTAAAAAGGAAAATTTCCAAAAAAAAAAAAAGATCCTTAATCAAAAGAAAATTTTTAACTTTTAAATTAAAACTTCAGAACAATGAACTAATGTTGTTTGCATCATGAAAATGGAGAAAAGAAAAAAAAACAAAAAAAAACATCCCAAATCCCCCAAAAATGTTCTGAGTTAAATTGCTGTGCTACATTGATTGTTAAAAACGCTGTGTTGAAATAAAGTGTCGATTTAAAAAAAAAAAAAGAAAAAAAAAATTAAATTCCCAACAAAAATGGTGTTGGTGGTCAGTGGAAGAGAGGCCCGATTCGTAGATTTCTTAGCATTCAGATTTCTAACAACAAAATCCCGCAAAAAATGGGCAATGATGATGATGATGATGATTGGTATTTGGGTTTTGGACTGCCCCCTCCTTGCTCTTCACTTTGTACTCTTCCCCCTTCTTACCCCTCCTACTTATCATCATCATCATCATCATCTATGATGTGCTGCTACCTGAGAATGCAGTGTTTCTTTCATCTTTTTGGCCAAATTCTTCAACTCTCAGAACTGCAATTTGAAAAACATAACCAGATAGAAATTCTCTGAAGAATTGTTTGACAAAGGGGAAAATTTCTTGTTTGGGCTTAGAAAAAAAAGAAAAAAAAAATTTTTTTTTTTTTTTTTTCTTCCTTTCAACCTTGAACTTGACATCGTCTTGACTAGCAAATCTTTCATCTTCCTTAAATGGCAAGCAGCTCCGCAACCTTAAACATTCTGTATTCATTTTCAAGATGGTACCAAAGGTGCCAAGGTTTTATGCATTTAGTAACTGGAAGCCTGTAACTTGTGTGTTTGTTCATGTATGACTGAAAACGACATGACAAAACAACTTCAAAATACGAACAAGCTATCGTTCAGCATCAGAGTCACCCGCTTTGACAGGCAAATGGTTACCTTCAGGTTAAGGTTAAATTTCTTAAGTGCTAAAGGTTGAAATTTTTGTTGGTAGAAACCTCAATTGAACCCTTGTTGCTTTGAGATTTCCCATCTGAAACTTTGTCCGAAGAATCAGTCTTAGAGTGAGGATACGGTCCACAACAAATTCCCTACTGTTTTTTTTTGTTTGTTTTTTTTGTTTTGTTTTTTTGTTTTATTTCTGAGAGAGAAATAGAATTGGAGTGGGGGGGAAAGGGGTAGTCACGTGTGGAAAATAAAATGAGAAATTGAAAAATTTCCAGCCTGCAATACTTTTTTTTTTCCTGTTCCCCATCTGCAAAATGTTCCTCTTTTCCTTCTTTTTTTTTTTTTCATTTTCTTTTTTCTTTTCTTTTTTTTTTTTTTTTTCTCTGCAGGCCACAAATATTTCAACAAACCAAACCCACCAATCGTTGTTTTTCATTGGTTTGCATTTTTCATCAAAACTGATTTTTTTTTTTTTTTTCCTCTCTCTCTAATCCTGGAGTGACACAAAATAATAGTCCATAGCAGACTTGAAAATGTAATCTGATACTACAACAAATTGTGGGGAAATTTACTCCATGACATTTACTAAGCAAATCTTGTCTGTTCTGTTTTGAATTCTCTCTTTTTCACTCTGTTTACTACTTTATTCATCCTCACTGCTGGTCTCTCTCTCATTTAGTCACATTTTTTTGGATATATATACATACATACATATATATATATATTCTTTAATTGTTTATTCTAATTATATTATCTAGGCCAAATGATACGTTCACTATGTAAAAACGGGAGATCATTTCAAATAAGAGTTTCAATATAACGCATTTTATAATCATTTTGTCGGATCAAATATCGTTCTTAATAACATGCATATATACATATACATGTATTTCTAAAAGAAACTGTATGTGCATACATGGTGTGTTTACCTTCCTGCATGCATATTAGCTCTCAAGCCCAGAGCCTGAGGTAGCTGCATTTTTGCTGCCAGTGGTCACTGTTCCACCCCCGGTAAAAGCCAGGATTTTAAATGGTCATTTTCATGGCTACCAGGCCCTCCCCACTCGGAAGATTGGTGCAACATAATCTAAATTTCCACACTTGTGCCAGATCACACTAAGCTTGTGTGCATGCACTTTCAGAAGTTCTTGTAACTATTTGTATAGATGTATAGGCACATACAGATATTTAATAAATGTAATGCATTCACAGATATTTTAATGTTTATATATCAATGCATACTTGTGCCATTCAAATTGCATTATATATATATATATATATATATATATATATATATATTGTGCATGTAAGGTAATCCGACAGAATGTTAAGTTACAATTGGGAGATGAAGAGAGAAAGCAGGTTTTGCATATCGTAAATTTTCATTATCACGTGGGCATGTTGACGGGTGCAAATCATCTTTTGCAGGAAAAATTTTTGTGCTGTTTACATGGTCTGCAACTTTGCAGATTTTCTCTGAGAAAGATGGCTGGTACCCATCAAAATGCATCAAAACATGCTCATGTGATGATGAAGATTTTCAAGATGTAACAACTGCTTTTTCAAGTTTCCTTCTTTTCACCTTCCAATCATCACTTTTGTCAACAGATATATATGTGTATATGTATAGTTCTAATCATTTTTTTCCAAGTATCCTTTGAAATCCTGTTCTTAAAACCTCAACCCAAAATTTCCAGAACTTTTTTTCTGTATACCCTCCCTTGCATCTAACTGCTATCTGCTTGCAAGTGGTTTCAATCCCTTCCGGATGAATCCATAAGTTTCCTATTGGACAGACTCATAAGGAGTGGATCCTGTGTAAAATCTCCAAGACAAGATGTCCATCTTTTGTTTTGACTGAGATTTTTTTGTCTGAGCCAAAAAGTATTGTTTTGTTCTTTCTTTCTCCATTTCCCCCATGTATGAAATTAGCTCTGAATGGGAGGGGACAATTACTGCTCTTAACGAAAATATTAGAAGCGAACATCAAAAACTGGTATTAATACAACGAAATAGCTTGACAAGGGCCAAACACGTTTTTTAGATTTTCACTTCTTTTTTGGTGTATATAAGTTTTCTAACTCCTTAAAAGTACCTTCGGAGTAGCTATCCATTATTATGACTGGTTAAAAGGCAGTATTGTTATATAACTGTCCTCATAGTACCTAGTGACAAATAACAATAAGGCTGTTTAATAATAAGCTCAATTTTAAGCCCCTATAGATTTATTTTGTTAATGCTAAATATTTACTCTGTGTGTGCTAGACTGGTGAGTGGATGATGGACCTTTTTTTTTTTTTTTTTTTTTTTTTTCCCCTGAAACTTTCCGTTCATAGGACAGGATTCTGAACTGATATCTTTTTTTGGCGATTTTTACCTAAAAGAAGGATCGTTAGCCTCAATGCTTTCTAGTTTTATGCGATCATGATGATCGCAGATGGAATACTTCCCTTAACTGGGAAATTATATATTAAAGCAACGAATTTTACTTTCATTGCAAACATCGAGAAAACTTTTCTTTTTAATGTTTAATAGTTATTGAATGAGAATAACGACTATAAAGGAACACCAATTGAAAAAGGAATTTCCTTTAGCAAGCAGAAATATTTCATTTTGAATAATCTGAATGAGAACAGGGACTGTCTGACTTATTTCCTGGTTTGTCCTTGGAAAATAAATACCAAAGCACAGTACTTACTTTCTTTTTCTTTTTTTCTTTATTCGTGAAAGAATTCAGAACAGGAATTGGCACTGAATTTTTCCAAGTCACAAAAGAAAGTTTATGATTTGCAAATATTCTTTCAATGATTCTTGAAGCCCAAAAGATTCTGAACAGAAATGTTATTCAGACTTCAGCTGAATCGGAGCCCTAGACAAAGACAAATCTACCAAGCGACCGTTAGGAGCTTAGTAGTTGGGGTCTTCACATCTTACGCCCATAGTGTTCTACCAGTATGTGTACTTGTAAAATCTAAAGCACCTGTATGGTTATAGATATGAATCATTTGTGCTTAGGATTCATTGCTTACTATTATTAACCCCCTAACTGACCATCGTCCACTCCATGGCAAACAATTTAGTTACCTTTTTTGTATTTGTTTTTTTTGGGGGCTGGGGGTGGGGTCTATTTAATTTTACCATCAAAACTCAAACCCTTCTTCCACTTTCCATTCACCCATGAAAAGATTGTAGGTTGGGGTGGGTGTTGCTCTGAATTGTCAAAGCATCCCACCGGCAAAAGTGTCTGGAAGGGGAAACATGCTCCCCTCCCCCACACTCTATGGAACCCACCTTGAAACACACTACCAGCACCTCCCCAACATACTCAGAGGGCCCATCGGTTTTATTCTAACATTCTTCCCAATGAAAAAAAAAAATTTTTTTTTTTTTTTTTTTACCGTACCGTAGAACTGTCTATACAAATCTTCTTTGTGTTAGTGGGTTTATTTTCTATTTGTTTAGCAACTTCATGCACACCGCCTGGGCAGGCTGTGTCTCTCATGTGATAAACTAAATCATTAGCACAAAAAAAAACAAAAAAAAAAAAAAACAATGCCCTGTTAGTCGTTGGAATAATTATTGAAAATCAGTTTTTAGTCGTACATTGGTTGCCAGATGTGACACTTGTCTTTTGTTCTCCGATAAATATGTGACAATCCGAAAAATTGGCAAATTAGAAACCGTTTGTAAACAGCGAACCCCCCCCCCGCTCGCCGTTGACTTTTTTTTTTTGCATATGTTGAACAACAGTGCTATGTACAAGAGGCTTCTCACTACCACTGCCATCTTCCCTTGAGACACCATTCTTTTTTCTTTTTTTTTTTTTTCTTTTCTTGCATCCTCCCTCACCTCCACTGATGGCTAAATGTATGTCTCTCTCCCTCTCTCTCTCTCTCTTTCTCACCCTTCCTGCAAGAATGTCAGTCTACCTGTTCTAGATCAGAAAAGCCTTTCTTTTTTTTTCTAAATGGGCAGAGTCTGATATGTTACGTGATACTTTGTCTCCTGAGTGCTGCCATCACAACAAGAGCGCCAACAACCATTCTAGTCTAGGCTCACCATTTTTTACTTTCCTCCTGCCCCCCCCCTTCAACTCCACCCCCACCCTCCAATTCTTCTGACAAAAACGACTCGCTTCTGTTTAGCAACCTCTCAAATCGACAACCATTAAAAAAAAAAAAAAAAGAAACACTCAACCAGCCATTTTGTATACTCGACTCGTTAACCATCTCGACTGACACCAAAGCAATTTTGTACATCGTGCAAATAGGATTCTTTAAATGTTGTGAGTACGTGCGACAAATTAATTGACAATTATTTTTATTTTTTATTATTAGATGATGAAGTATTGCAACCCAGTGAATTGATTTTGAGTACCATTTGCCTTCATCTTAATTAAAGCGTAAACCGGGCTTCCTTCGGCAAGAGGAACGCGAATTCAGATCCGTGCTGTTTGCTCAGTGCTGTAGATTGACTGCCCAAGTTGAAGTTGTAATAGAAACAACTAAAAAAAAAATTAATATGAAGGTAAAAAGTTGTCTAAATTGATTCAAATTAAAAAATTTTTTTTTTTTTTTTTTTTTTTTGTCCTGACTGAGTTTCCATTGAAGGAGCAATTTTTGCAGTTAAACCCCCACTTTTTTTTTTTTTTTTTTTTTTTTCTTTTTCAGATCCTCATCCCCCCCCCCCCTTCCTTCAAAAAGTTTCTTTTTTTAGCCGCCTTTTGCGCCTCACCCCACCCCACCTCCGAAAGCATTTGCTGTCCCCAAATGTGATTAATTGATGACATCTCGTCTTGTTCAAATACTTAGTTTCATGACACTTCTCTCTTCTTCTCTTTTTCCCTTTTTTTTTTTTTTTATGGGGTTTTGTTTTCAGTTCCCCCTCCCCTCACAATTTTATTCGCCCCCCCCCACCTCTCAATCTTATTAATTTCTCACCTTGTCTTTCTTATGTTTTTTTTTTACTCTTTTAATTATTTCATGTGCAAATGTCTCAAATGTCTCGTCTTGTCAAGTTTCACTAATATTTTAAATGCGAAAATAAAATATTAAAAAAAAAGAGAGAAAATAATGAACGCTGTGACCAATGAATTTGCCTCTTTGTATTGTAATTCAATTTTTTTTCCTTCCTCTCCCTCCCCCACCCCGAAGCAAAAAAAAAAATCTGTACATTCCTTTAATTTTAGCTCCATAATCTCCTCACCCCCCACTTCCAATCTATTCGGTAGAAACTTTGGTTGTTAAGAGAAGAAATTGCTGCTAGAGGAGATGAGCGAGACCAGACCCAACACGCACCATCCCGTTGGTCTGCGATTTGATCACTCGACTCTCCGTCCATCATCAGTTTGATCCATGCGTTGGACATATCTTTGTACAACTTCTTCTCTTGGCAACTTCTGTTCTCTGAGATGTTTAAAATAGATGTCGGTTAATTTTTGATCCCACTCGAAAAGGAAAAAATATATATATATATATATATACATACACATATATATATATTTAAGTTTCTGGTAGACAATTATTTGTTTGAGAATTAGTTAAGTAAAAAGTAAAGTAAAAGTATGACCTCTTGCTGAAGAAAAAAAAAACGAACTATTTTCAATTACAAAAACTTGAATTCCTTTTGAAATTTCCAAGCTGATATATTTTTGGTCTACTTACCAAATTGAAAAAAAAAATTGGTAATTCTACGCTTTAGCCTCCCATCTAAACTGTGTATTAGAGTAGCATATTCACTATACGTACATTTATATGCATAGTTCAGATTCGAGGCTAAACTGGAGCTTTTCCAAAAAATCTCTTTGCTCTTTTTTTTTTTTTTTTCTTAAGAAAAGTCTTTCTTTTTGTCTTTAAGCACATTTTTATATTTATTTATCCCAAATTCCGACTATTAAGAGAGAAAAAAAAACCATTTGCCCCCGTTTGTTCATCATAAACTTGCTCATCAGCAACTCTAGGGGTCTGTGTATTACTTTCCTGCGAAAAGCAAGGTGCTAAGTTTGTCTTTGAGAATGGCCTGAGCCCATTAATTGTCTGCATTATGGAAACCTTAGTTGATGGTGTATATATTTCTAGAACAGAATTATTCTTTAAAAAAAAAATGTTGTGCCTTTGTCAATGTAGTCAATAATTTTCAAATGATATTTCAGTGGAACTTTCTCTTCTCAACGCGCCGCTCTGCGAAGCCTCTGGAGACATTGCAAGGAAAGAGGCTCTCCGTTTTTGTGGTTGCTTTGGCTTATTCAGTTCTTTCTTTCTTTTTTTTTCTTTTTTTTTCTATCCCACTCTCCGTTTGCCCCTTCCCATACACACACCCATAACGCCCCACCCACCGACACTTTGTATTTAAGGAAATTCCTTGGTCACTTACGTTCTGTATATTAATAATAATAATGAAAAATCTTGAAGAGGAACGTACAATAATTTCTATACCGAAGCATAATTATGTATGATGAACCAAACCCACAAATGTAAAGAGAAAAAAAAAACTTGCAAAAATAAAATTTAAAAAAAACAACAAAAACAAAAAAAACTAAGGGCTGTTCTGAAGGTAAAATTCAATAAAATTGTCAATAAAACTCATTTGTGTTTTGTTTATTTTGGTTATTCACTTCTACCTTTTTTTTTTTTCTGTTAAAGTCTTCACCTAGATAACACAAATATCTCGCTATCGCACTGAGGAGTACGGTAAGGTGTTGAAAGCTTTACCTAGATTGTATGATTACTCCACCGTTTCACCAATGAGTACGGTCAGATGTAAACCCCAATTTCTGAGGCAAAAAGCCGAAAGAAATGGGCAAAATCATATGTTCTGTATAAAAGAAGGTGAACAGATACCCTTCACCCTAGATACCTACTTAGTATCGTCTGAATACAGGTTTGCTTTTTCCAATGAGTGAGGCCACGCCGACCAGGTCAAGTAATTCAGAAGTGCTGATCCTATAATTTTTCACGGGTACGATGCTACTTCTACAAAAAGTAGAACCAATACTTTAACATGTCATGAAAAAGGATTGCAGCTTGGAAAGTGAATCTAGTCACGGATTTTAAGTATACTTATTTTAAACATCCTCCCACCTGAACCAATCTACGGAGGGTAGGATGCTGGAGTAATCTAGTAAAATCAAGTTCAGAAGTCTGAAATGCCTAAATTTGTAAAACTGGTTCTAATTACTCTTTTGGGAAAAATGTTGTGAATGTTTTGTCTGAAGATGGTTGATTTATGTGTTCATCGAAATAAAAAGATGGAAGAAATCTGAATAAATAGAATAATCTGTAGGCGACAAATTATCTGCAAAACTTTGAAGGGAAGAGTTCAACATGTCTACAGACGCATGCGTGTGTTGGGGGGGGGGCATGTTGTACATTGACACTCATGGGCGTCTATACTACGACCTCACTTTTTTTTTTCTCTCCAACAACGAGAATCATAAATTCAACGATGCGCCCACCATCCGTGGTGGTGATAGTGAGAGAAGGAAGGGGTGCAAGTAGGTTTTTCTTTGAGTCAGTTGATTCTCATACTTGTAAAACATGAAAATATTCCGAGAGTATTTCCCAAAAAAAATTGTGAAAAAAAATATTCTAAAATACAAAAATGCATAACTCATACATTCATAGAATTGACGTCACGCCTTTAATGGCATGATAATGGGTGTGCGTTGTTTAATATAAGTGTGACGGACACCAATTGAAAAAAAAACACGATCGTGACAAATGGTTATGTGGAGAAAAAAAACATAACCAGTGCCGAGAACGCATATCAGCATTCATTCTTAATTGTTCGAAAAATTTACTTTAATATTATTCACAAAAATAAAATATCTTGTATGGTAATTCCCATTTGTAATTCTACCAAAACGTTTATGTCATTATGCAAGTGTTGAATTATCCAAGCTAGCTGTGAACGTGTTGAAAGTTGTGGGGGATGGGTTTTTATTTTCCTTGTACACTCCGTCCTTCATACGTGTTTTCGTCCTGTCAGGTAACCTTGACTGGGTTTCGCGGGGGCGTGACAAAACAGAGAAAGATCGCCTATTGCCCCCCCCCCGTAAGTGTCGCAAAATTACGTTCGAAACACCCAGAAGATGACTTGCTATGCACTTTAGACACCCTCCTTCCTTTCCGTTGCAACTACAGCTTAGTGTGTTTCGAGCAATGCAAGCGAATGAGTGATGTTAGTAACCCCATTCAAAAGTGCGAGCTTTTTGATGTCTGCTCTTGTTTTTTCTAAGGACGTTGGGGCGTCATTGAGCCTGGTCAATAAAATAGTTTCTGGCGGTTGCACTAAACGACCGCTTTCGATATAAAGAGTGAATTGCCGGCTGTACAGCTAAGAATCTTGCAAAATATTCGATCCTCACTCGAGAACTCAGCGTTCTTCTCTTGTAACCTGTCCCAGACTTGGTTTACCAAGTGGTCCCATTGCCCAGAGCAGGTGGCAATAATTTTTCTTTGAATGATTACTGCTTGGCCAAGGGCTGCTATATAACAAGTGAGTGTCATTTATAGTGGTAGAAGATTGATTGCTGGATCTCTCGTAACAATAAGGGTTATGTGATTACGAACGCCACCGTCCTTCAAACTAGCGAAAACTGGAAGACTGTTTTGCTTTGTTTCTTTCTCAATGGTCCAGTAGTTTCAAGGATTACCTGTCGTCTCTTTACTTTCTTATCTGTTTAACCCTTTAGTCCGGCCAGTCCCCTTACAAACACTCACCAAACCGAAGAAGTCTCATATCTCAGCTTATTATACATCTACTAAATCCATTGGTCTAATTGGTGAAACGGAATCGGCAGCCTGAGTTTCAGTCGAGGCTGTTTACGTTCACTACGCACTGAAGCCCCTGGGGAAGGTAACAATGCACCTCTTCACTCAGCGCACTGATGCCCCTCGGGAAGGTAACAATCCACCTCTTCACTCAGCTATGGATAAATAGCAGAAGAAGGTTGCCCTGACAATACATACAGCTTAGCATTCCCCATCGACAATCAGAACCTCGGGTAAAAGAGAGGAGGTTGAACACGGGACTAGCTACTCAGCTACTGACATCACAGCAGAATAATTACGGCCCTCTGAGCCACAAGGCGTCTGCGCGGATAAACAAGCAAAATAAACTGACTGAAGTTTGACTGGGGTAGTTATCACCGTCGTCGTACTAAAATCGTCAATCAAAAAATACTTTTTTCTAAAATTACGCAAACGCAGATGGTTTCCCAAACGGAAGTTGACTAACCCACAGAAGAATTTTTTTTTTAAATGTGTCTGCAAACTGAGCTTAGATCTTACGATTAACTGGTGCGACTCGATGACCTAAGCAGTTCTGTCGTCGAATTTACGTAGGTCAGCGCGTTCACTACCGGAAGCAAAATGGAAATAAATTAATTTTAACTCGTTAGAACCACAGAAATTTTTAACCGAATTTTCACACTCCGAAAATGACAATGACTGATAGGGTAAAAGGGTTGTTTAGGCTGATCTTGTAACCCGGAGATCGCAAGTTCATTCCCTGTGTCAGGTAGCGCAGAACTATTTATCCCCATGGATTCAATAATGGCTTCGGTTCAACATTTCCCGAAGGTTACCAACTACGACAGATACCTGCAGAAGGCGTAAGGCTGTAACGACCGGAATGTGTGTGAGTATAACAACCTAGATGAAGGCATTATCAGTGTAAATCAGCATACGATACTAATGATTCCTCTTCGTCGGAATTCAGACTAAGATTATCCAAGAAGGTTTTATTTAAGATCGGAGAACGTCTTTTATTCTGGCAAATGTATCCATTTCTTGACACAGCTCATTTGCAAAATAGGATTTAGAGAGACATGTTTATTAGGCTCCGAGACATTGTGTCATGATTTTATTAGCATATTTATTTAATTTTTCAAATACATCTCAGTATTTTTTTTTTTATTTTATTAATATCATTTCGTTTGTTCCTGCGTAAATCTGTTACGCTTTCATTCTAGTCTACAAATTAATGACTTGAGAAGGGGATTTTTTGAATTTTAATGAAAAATTCCATTTCTTTCTCTCGAAGTTCCTATGTACATATATGTGTTCCATCATATCATCGAAATATCTTAGCTGCCGATCTAGAATAATCATTATTTTCTCAGTCTGTTGTCTTGAATCGCTATCCTATTTGCTGTCGGCCGAAGAAGATCCAAACCCAGCTTAAGTTCATCAAAAATCTATGCAAGACATTGTTTACCTGATGCTGTCTAAATCAAATGTACTAACAGTAAACATAAATACTGCCACCTTGCGGGAAAATGTAGAACTACAATTAATTACTGTGACGGAAGAATTAGATTGCACTATTTCCGATACAGCATAGGTAGTTACGGGTTGTCTCTAAAGTCCTCTTTTAACATTTAAATTGAAATGTTGCAGCTTTTAGAATTATTAGCTAAAATATAAGCAGAATAACAGCTTGCTTTGCCTTGAAATCATTTTGTCATTCAGTTCAAAGTCAAGAATCTCCCTGGCTCGGGCTTTTGGATTAGTACCTGAAACCGTTCAACTGTCAGCCCCTTCCACTGGAGAAAAACAATCAAATGTAGATGATTAAGTTAAAAATTGCTCAAGGAAAGGTATTTCTTCATTACCTTAAATAAGGATTGTGCATTTACCGTATTTGCCGTCATACAAGACGTAAAATTATTATTTTTTTTAATGTATGCGAATATTACATTGCATTCATAGCCCTGGTATTATGAGAAGAAGTCGTATATTGAAGCTTGTAATGGGAAATTATTGGGCTTGGATGAGTTGCAGTGAGTGGTAGCCCTACACAAACACACACAAAAATAGTCTTGCAAACTATGTGTCTTGCAGGTCGGCGAATTCAGTAATTCGTTATTTTTTTCTCCGAGATAGATCTGCTGAGAGAAGCCTCACCGATGCAGCTGTTGAGAGATGAACCCCACTCCCTAGTAAAATTCTGTCATAATTTTGCTGTCGTTATCTCTGTCCTCGTTCGATTGACCGACACCGGGGGTTCACCTTTGAACTCCTGCGAAATGTGCGACCGAATTTGGCAAAGTTCCTTTCCCATCTGGCTCGCTTGAATTTGATCCCATGCAAAATAAGACACTCGGACAATTCGAGTTGACTTCCTCGCTTCGTGAATGACACGCCATTTTGCATTCTTCTCCAGTTACACGGTTGCCCTGACTGCGACGGAAGGCCACAGAATCAGTCTCTACAATCCCCACCCTGTGACCCCTACAAAATCTTTCTCCTCCCCCCCTCTCTCTCTACGAACCACGCCATCTTTACAGAGCCGATACCTGAGATGACTCAGCATAATTTGTGCGCCTCCATCTCTAATGAATGCAATGTGAAACCGGCTTTCAAAGTCTAACTTCCTTTCTATGGTCAACCGGGTTGATTCATATCTCTTGGCCGTGCTCTGACTTAACAAAACTAACCGCAAAAAAGGTAATATCGATCATTCAACGCCCTTTCCATTTCACAGCCTGATGGTGTCATGTGAACGACGAGGAGTAGCAGTAATTATCCAATCTATAAAACGAACAATGTGACTATTTTCTGTTTGTAGTCATGGCATCTTCCACTTAGATGTAACAATTTTGTCGACAAGAATATCTTCTCCCCACTATTTGTAACAAGTGTCTCTCCCACTGAAACAGGTTTAGTCACTTTTTGATAAAAGCTCAGATGAAATTGATAAGTACGTCAACATTTATTAACCCTATCAACAGCCTTGAAGTAGTGAACTATCAAGTCTTAAAGTAAATAAGAGAATAAGGAAGAACCACTGGAGTTCCGGCACACACACAAACATGCAAATACACACACTAATTGACCTTTTAATAGCCCCCAAAACAAAACTCTGAAAATCGTCTACAATCTTTCTTCATATCCCTCCTATTCTTTAAATACATGAAACCATTTTTCATTTAGCAGTTTCTTCATATTCTAAAATACTTTGCGTTTGTGCCTACGCAGTTTGATATTACGTGACATTGTTTATCAGAAAAAAACGAATTTTTCAATATTGTTTCATCTAGAATTACTTTTTTGACAAAGCCAGAAGGCGAGCCATGTAAGTATGATAAACTTGATTTAAATATTACTACTTTCGGTATCGTCCAATCAAAAACGTTGTCAAATATCGTATCCGCATACTTATATATATATATATATATATATATATATATATATATATATATATATATATAATGGTCTTCCAACATGGAATGCAGTACTCTGGTGGACGGGGAATGTATATATGCATAACTAAATATATCGCTTAAACTGAACCTTACTGTCTGTCCAGTTTCATAGAGTAGAGGGAGGATACCAGCCTCTTTGTCTGAAGCTTAGGTTTCAATCCTATCTCGTGATCCTGGATGGTAAAATGGATAGTCTATAGCCACACTGAAGAGTTCTAATACAACGATATATATATATATATATATATATATATATATATATATATATATATATATATATATATATATATATATATATATATATATATATATATATATATATATATATATATATATATAAACAGTTCCAAAGAGAACAAAACTAACTATATATAGTTTTGCTCTCTTTGAAACTGTTCACATGTACAGACTAGCATCACCAAAATGCATATACATCGAATGAGCCAATTCTGGCACAAGGCCTAATGTACTGAGTATCCACTGAGATAAGAATAGGACATGCTAACCCCTATCCCCCGATTATTTGTTTGCTTATGTTTTTATCTTATTTTTAAAAATTGTTGAAGTTAAACAACTGTCGTTATAAGTAGTAATTGAATATGTTAATTCAATAATACAGTCAGGAAAATATTCACAAATTTAAAAAGTGGCTTTTTCATAAAAATACCCCCTCTCTCTCTCTCTTTCTCTTATCTCTCTCTCTCTCTCTCTCTCTCTCTCTCTCTCTCTCTCTATATATATATATATATATATATATATATATATGTATATATATATATATATATATATATATATATATATATATATATATATGTATATATATATATATATGTATATATATATATATGTATATATATATATATATATATATGTATATATATATATATATGTATATATATATATATATATGTATATATATATATATATATATATATATATATATGTATATATATATATATGTATATATATATATATATATATATATATGTATATATATATATATATATATATATATATATGTATATATATATATATATATATATATGTATATATATATATATATATATATGTATGTATGTATATATATATATATATATATATATATAAGATTAGTCGTTCCCCTCTACACGTCAGATACTTTTTTACACTTCCGATTTTAGAAATGGGTAGCAAAGTCTACCGAAAACATTTTGTTGTGACCTGCCGTAGAACGATGGTTGGTAAGCTAATGGGGGAGAGGGAAAGAGCCAGAGATCAACTCATGCACGGAAGTTTCAACGATACGATGCCCAGTTTACATCAGAGACTTACCCAAAACAGGCATTGGATTAGCATCGAACTTGGAAATCCAGCCAGTCTCGAGACAGAGGTTCAATCCCAGCCTCCCGAGGCTAGCAGTCTCCGAGAGGACTAAATCCCGTAAGCCTGATTCAGCGTTTTTTTTACAGAACTCTCAGCCGCTCGGTGAAGGACTGGGCTGACGAACGACAGCGCAGCAGATGACGTGAGTCAGCAGAAACTGATCGTTATTTCAAGGAGAGATCACCGAGGAGCAATAGCTATTCCTCGGGGGACGAATCTGGAAGGCTTGGCAGTGAAAGGTCAAAGAGGAAGGTATAATGGAAATGAGAAAGAAGGGATTTGGAAATCCTGAGTGTATGATCTCAAGGAAATGGACGCACCTTCTCCCTTCCTTGAAGATGATACTCGCCAAAGTCAATTGAGATGCAAATATTTCCTGTTGGAGTTGAGATTCTTTCAACCGAAAGGAATTCTGAATAATTTTTAATTTCAGAAAATCGATTCGGACCACTCGCTTTAATTATTAATGCCGCAATTGTTTGTGAGAGTCGGACTCTGGAATATTTGAACAGAATTGCATAACCGTTATACTTGACTTGTTCATCTCCGTGAAAGTTATACGGATATATTTGAATTCCTATAAGATTATTATTTGGGGGGGAGGGGGAGAAATTACTGAAATCATTTCAGTGGAAAAGTCAATTTGTATCAAAAGGTGGGAGGGGGATATTTTCATCAGCAAAATTATTTTCAAGTGGAGCAGTTCGTTGTCAGGAAGAGAGAAAAACAGAAAAATTAAGATGATGGGAAATAGTAGTCAAAATCAATAATAATGGATTACAATAATTTATCTAATAAAAATAATATGAGATAATTGCTTCACTGATATTACGAGTACATAAACAAAAACCAACACGGTGCCGTATCCTCGTAGCTCAGGTGATGGAGAGCAACTGGTACAGCTAACTAGAGCTGACCATGAGACAAAAAAAGGGACATGAGTTTGAGTCTCACCGGGAGCTTATTCCTTATTTCCGATCCACGCTGTTTACCTATCGCTATCAGTCGACGTCTTGATTTAAGTTTTGGTTAAAAAAACACTAAGATCAAAATTGAGGACACAGAACTGGAGGAAGTAGATCAATACATCTACCTAGGACAACGAATCTCCATGACACCCTCAAAAGAAGAAGAAATCAAGCGAAGGTTCACACTAGGATGGCTAGCCTTTGGCAGAGCTAGCTCAACCTTCAAGAATAAGAAGATCCCATTAATCCTAAAAAGAACGGTGTATAACCAATGCATCCTCCCAATAGTCACTTACGGAGCTGAAACATGGAATCTAACCAAGATACAGATCTGCAAATTGAGAACCATGCAACGTGCACGTGAAAGAATTATGCTGGGCCTCACATGGAGGGACCACAAGACAGCACAGTACATCCAGGAAAAGACAAAAGCCAGGGACATCATAGAATCCATTAGAAATCTCAAAAGGCGGTGGGCTGGCCATGTTGCAAAAATGGTGGACAACCGAGAGACATCGTGACTCTCGACATGGATTCCCCGTGATCATATGCACAAACAAGGCCGGCAGAATATTAGATGGAGGGACGAGCTAGACAAGTTCAGAAAGTACTGGCTCCGCGACGCCTATGATAAAGAAGTGTAGCGAATCCTGGGGAAGGTCTCTGTCCAACGAAGGACATTAAAAGACTGATGATGATGATGATGATGATGATGATGATGTGTAGTGATCAGAATTCGTAATAATGGTTTATAATACTTCATCTGACAAACATGGATAATAGAAGAGATATTGATAGCAGGTTTGTTGGATGGCGTTCCATGCGTTTGCATCAAGAGAAACAACTTCTTCCAAATGATTGCATGGTTTTACTTTAAACCAGTTATTTTAATTGATGATATATTCAAGTTATAGCGTATCAGAGACGTATTCCCAGGTCATGCAATTCCCTCTCAGCATAACTACAGAGGAGCAACGATTCAGTTGTTTGAAAACGCACAGAAGTAGCCCGAACGTTTGTTGGTACATATTGCAATTTGTTCATTTTTCTTTTATTTATCTAGAGTCCGACAAATCAAGGAGAGCAGACGTCGTTTTCGAAGCTCTAATAAAACTACAGTTTTCAACGGATGTAATCGATATGGGGATTATTAGCTAAATATCCGCTCTAACGAGTGGATTCTCAGCTATTGCACCACTGAAACAAAATTTACGAGATATCCCCCTTCTCTCCCCCCCTCTCTCTCTCTTTCTCTCTCTCTCTCTCTCTCTCTCTCTCTCTCTCTCTCTCTCTCTTGTGCAACGTCTGGAAATCAAAGAAAACGGACGCTCTTAATGAATGGCTATCATCAAAAAGCCTACATGCAATGAAGTAGTCTACGTTCTCAGTGAGGCCAAAACTCAACTGCCAAACTAAAATCATACAAAAGACACTTCTAAAAACAGATCTTGAGGAATGTCCTGTCCATTAACCGACTTAAAAGGTTGATTATGATTATAATGATCACAATTACAATCTTTGGTATCTTGATGCAGACATGGTTGAGACAGACAGACAGACAGACCTTACTGTGCTTATCACACCAATATTCTTACTCGTTTTTCACTCAAAACTAAATCGTATATACAATAATGGCCATTTCTGTCATGCTTATGGTAGCAATCAGCCAAGCCTATTGTTGCCACGTAACAACTAATCATTACCAGGAGTCAGAGCTAGCGCAGAGTGTAGGAAGTTAGGGATATATATGTGCCATGTCAGTCACACTTATGTTGACTCGAGAGGACTTCATTTCAAAGTATACAAATTGAACGAGGGGGAAGTGTAGATGTCATAATGAGGAAAAGAGGAAACAAGAGCTGTTGTCTACAAAGAAAGAATAATAAACATACGTATATATAAATGTGTACATCAATTAAAGACAACGATCATCCACAGTGACATGATGTCATTAAAAAGGTTGTTGGGTTAGGATAGCACTCTTCTCAAATTATCCCTAAAAGAATATGTCAGTTTTGGTGATTATTCACTTGATACTACATACATTTTCACTTGTACATTTATGATAACCGCCAACGAAGCCACGAGTCATAGACTAGTATCCCTGAAACCAATGAGAGAGAGAGAGAGAGACAGACAGACAGAGAGAGACAGACAGACAGACAGAGAGAGAGAGAGAGAGAGAGAGAGAGGTGCACGCCGCTCTTGATGCTCTAAATATTGTGAAAACATTTATTACTTTGAAGCTACAATCCAAAGCTGAAGTGTGACACTTGCTCTGGGTTATGAGTAATAATTCCAAAGTTAAAATGTTTCGACTGTATAAACTCGTGTGCAATCATCAAACACTTTGTCCATAGAATTCCTGGATTCCATTAAACCCATCAATCCAATGGTTCCTTATCTTATCGATTTCGTAATAAAGGCCATTATCCTCTTTTGAAAAATTTACATCAAAATGTAACTCTGCGTCAAGTTTTAAGTGACAAAAATAAAAGAATCTGAAAACGTTTTGAAAATGACCTGAAAGCCCTAAGTAACTGAATTGGGTTTCTGTATGTGGCCTAAGAATGGCACTTTCCTAGACTCTGTAAAGTGATTAATAAGAAAAGAACGGCTTTCAAAAGGATTGACTTCATTGAGTTAACTGAAGGCCATTGAAACACTGGCAACAAAGAAATTCAACCAGAAAATTCAAAGCGAAAAAAAAAAAACGTTTTTGTAATCGCTAAATATAAATTAGAAAATAAAGCTCATTCTAAGCTTTTTTTCTTCGAAATTAAATACTCGATTCCCATTGAAGGCCATCAAGGCTTCGATTTCAAGACTACCGATTGTCTTTAAGCAAATTGAAAATGGTAATCAATTGATTCGGCTGGGTATTTTTTAAAATTTGGTTCAGCGGTTAGGCGAGTAGACAATAGGTTCGAAATATTCTTTGGACGACTTCATAAGTGAATGTTCTAAAGTAAACACAGGGTAGAGCAAGGGGGCATATGATTACTGCTCTTTTCATCATCATCATCAATCAGCCAGTCCGTTGTTGTATATAGGCCTTACCCATGGTCTGCTAGTTTTTTTTTTGTTTTTGGGCGGGGGGGGTTGCTTCCTAGTATCACGGTACCAAAACATTCTTAATTTTTCCAGATCATCACGCCATCTTACTTTTGCCGGTCACAATTTCGCCCATGGTCTCGAGGGATCCATGTTGTGATTTGCGATGACCTGTGGCTTAAAAGCTTTTAGGATAGCTTTGGCCTCTTTTTGCTCCCTAATATGTCGTTCTGTCTTGTGATCTTTCTATATGACATTTAGTGTGATTTTTCCTGTGCATATTACATGGGTCTTAGATTGAATTAAGTTCAATATTTCAGCTCCAGAAGTGACTTCTGAGAGGTTATACTGGTTGTAGACCCTTTTTAAGACCCATCAGATCTTCTTATTCTTGAAGATCGAACTTGCTTTACCAAGAGCTTGCCAACATAGGGTGATTATTCGTTCTTTATCTTCAACCGAACAGACATCCCGAACAAGCTAGTAATTGTAAAATCCAAAATAATCACTGTCAGAATTACAAAAGTTGTAAACTTGACAATTTTTTCTTAAAAAGTCCTCGCTGAAAATCCCGATACACACTTGGAAAAAAAAAGATTGAATCTTCCTTTCCAATACCAGCATTCGAAATGTCTTTGATATTTAAAGAAAAGTCGATTAAAGTCTTTGAGAACAGGAATCAGAAACTTTTCAAGTTCCTGAATTTAGGAAGAATAGACTGTCAAGGTGAATTCCTAAGAATTCTCGGTCCTTGGATACAAGATACATTTTAAAATATTTTTCCTTTTCCTCCTTTGAAAAGAAGAAAAAAAGATTTGACCCCAACTAGGAATAATTACCAAGTGCAATTCAATAATTTATAAATAAACCGTTTTGAATAAATTCATTAACAAGGAAGGGGATCTAAAAATAAAAGACGTTATCTTTATGCAAAAATTATTCGAGAAAATCGATGGAATCCATTGATTTTCATTCTTTCTTCGCCCCCATGTCTTTCCAAAAAGAGAGGCAAAGAATTTGAAGGCAAAAAAAAAAAAAAAAGGAAAACGAAATACAATAATGGAGGCTGAAGAGGTTGGAGAAGGTGATCCGAACGCTGACAGAAATCAATGCTGCATGCAAAAGAAATAATTTCGTTAGGACGTACGACTTACAATTATATTATTTCGTCATTGCCTTGAGCTGCCTTTTTCATCCTTTTCAGACAGGGAGAACCCTTGAAATAACCTTCTCGTTGAACCCTGCGTAAAAATATTACTATTACAGTTCAAGACACTGGTGTCGTTAGGAATCTGTACGTACTCTAATCTAAAAGTAACTATTAGTAAAAGTACACCTTAGTAACTGAAGGTAACTGAAAGTAAGAGCATACCTTAGGTTGGATATCTGTAAACACTTACGGGGATTGCCTGAAGAGAAAGTTCAATTCCACATCATTTTACTTTTCCGCCTCTCTTTTCTTTTCGACCACCGTGTTCAGTCGCTATTCTTTAGCAAAATTCTTTATGTTTCAGCCCCTACCTTTTTGCGTACTCCCACCATGTTTCCCTCTCCCTTTCACTACCCTCTAAGCAGTCTCTACTCCCACCCCTTAAAAATCTTTATTTCAAAGTGTGACGGCCGGACGAGTAGCTGATTATAATATAAAATGAAATAATTAGACAGATAGATTGATAACTAGAAACTAATTATCAGTATTCTACAGCGATCAGGAAAATAGTTTTGTCCGTCTTTTCCTCGAGCAAATTCGAAGTTAATCAACCAAATAAAAATACGGCTACCGAATTTAAATGTATGGCAACCAAATTTTAAAATTCGGCGACCAAATTTAAAAATACACAAAGCAAATTAAATATTACGGTATTTAAATTGAAAAAAATAAAGCAGCTAGTTTTAGAAATACAACAAGCTAGTTGAATATTACGGTAATCAAATTAAAAGTTAACAGCTGAGTTTAAAAATGCGCAGAGCAAATTAAATATTACGGCGATCAAATTAGAAAATAAAGCAACTAAATTTAAAAATACGCCTACCAAATTGAACATTACGGCATTCAAATTAAAAAATGAGGGAACTATATTTAAAAACACACCAAGCAAATTAGATATTACTGCAATCGAATTAAAGAATAAGGCAGTCAAATTTGGAAATACGCCGAGCAAATGAAAAAGACAAGCGAATTGAATTGTGGATTGGATTCATTTGTTTAGCGTATTTTTTTTCTATTTGTATGGCTTATTTTCATAGTTGATTGCATTTTCTCGTATAAGAACTCAGGGGGAAAACATAGAATTATCAAATGGTAATTGATTTAATACAAATACGAGTTTTCTGAAGATAAAATCTTGATTAATGGAAATGAAATTTGCCAATTTATTAGCAATAACTATATAGACTAGCTGGACCCGTGGAAATTTCACGTGTGGACAACCAAGATTGTCCATTATCTTATGTCTCTGCTCTCTTCTCACCCCTCCTCTTTATTTTCCTGTTCCTCCCTTATCTCTTCCAATTTTTGTTGCCCATCCATGTTTTCATCTAAACGTCATACAAACGTGGATTAGTTTCATATGCAAAAATCTTCCTAGCCCCTCAGTAAACCACTTTTTCCTTTCTCCTTCCTCCATGCTCACATCCTTATCAAACTACCTAACTTTCTGTTCTCCCCTCTCCCTTCCTACTCTCTAATTCAAAATGAAGTGTAACACTCAAGTGTAGGAAGGTAGGAATCAGCGGAATTATATCATATATGATTACATATATAATGACGCAGCAAATTCTGGTCGTAAGGAAAAACGAAATTGAACAATCACGATTGTGTTTTGGTATTGGCAACATCAAGTCCCAAGATACATTCTATCATTACCCACTGACTTTACAGCTACTCGAACCCTACCTTGCTTTGAATAGGCCAAATTCTGCCCTGAACATATCTCGTGATATCGAGGAAAGACAGTGATCAACCGTCAAATTTTGACCTAAAAATTAAAGATAGATTATTGAAAAGAAGTGTAGGTTATCGCTTGTTTTAAAAAGATTATTACGAAGATCCTTCATGGTAACAAGTGTAAGAATGTAGGCAGTTGGGTTGGTCTCAAATAGAAGGAATCACGTTGAATTTTGAACGGTAATGAAGAATCAAATTTCTCACAGATTTGAGAAACGGAATTGTTATTCCGTTTTACAAATTAACCAGACAACGCCTGGGTCATTGTTCCGCTAGCCCTAGCCCTCAGGTCAGATGATTGTCAAAACAGGATGTGTCCCCGAAGTATGTGGAATCAGTGAGCCATAAAAATTGAAAAGCATGGGTGCATTTTTTTTTCTTCTAATACTGGTTATTCAAATTAACAGCACACTCTTCACAATCAGTAGAGGTGCAAGGGACGCATTTGATTCGTCGGTGATTCGATGTAAGCTAATAAAATACGCCTTTCGATGACAGAAGTTAATTATGATTTTAAAACCCTTGAACATTCTCACTTGAACACCTCGCCGAATTGTTCTTATAAATTCGAGATTTTTGCCTGTTCGAGCGCAGTTGGGAGCAGTCAGTACGGGGCACCGCAGGCAGCTTTGGCTCACAGAGTTTCTCTCTCTCTCTCTCTCTATCTCTATCTCTCTCTCTCTCTCTCTCTTTCTCTCTGCAGCCTCATGTAAGCATGTGCTCTTTCGAAATAAAAACCATAGTCGTCTATTTAGGGTTTTTTTCCCGTCTATCAGAAATTTCTCCTCCTGGCTCCAGTAACCCTCTCAAGACACAAGATATCAACAAGCAGTCGTTGTCTTGTCCACACATATACACACCAGACCCCGATTTAATTACTTCTCGTAAAGTGTCTTCAGGCCAGTCGATAACTGCAACGCCCCCATGGTGCCACTCAAACATTGACCACTCGATATATGGGATAGTCTCGATATCCCAACACCGATATTTTCCTTAAATGTGGATTCTTTATAATACACCGTGTCCCAAAAGTAGCCGTCTATTTTAAGAAATAATAAGATATTTTTAGAACAACTTCAAGATATAAATATACACTGTATCCCCAAAGTTACCATCTATTTTTGCGAAATGGTGGTCGGTTAAACATTTGTTATATTGGCGTTATTGTATATTAAATGCATGATCTCTTTATATTTGAATTGCTTACACATTCATGTTAATTTCTATTTTTTCCTTTTTAGACCTAATATTATCGGTGCTGGATTAACTACGTAGCAAAAAATGACATTTTCTACGGGCCTCGCAATTTTAAGAGCCCAATGCTAGTGTGTTCAAGCTATCGATTCAGTGATTCTACACTTGCTCTTTTCCTATAGTACTGTACTATTCTTAACATTTATGAATAGCTGACTGTTTAAAGTAAGGGATTTCTGCCAATTATAATCTTTCATTGAGGTTAATACTTAGCGACCAATTAATGAAAGTATAGTATCTGTGTAGTACATATATGACGCATAACTGCTATGCGAAGGTCAAAATAAAAAAGAAGTAATCATCATCAGTCTTTTAACGTCCGTCGTTGGACATTGACCTTCCCCAGGATTCGCCACAATTCTCTATCATGGGCGTTGCAGGGCCAGTATTTTCTAAATTTGTCCTGTTCATCTCTCCATCTTGTATTTTGTCGGCCTCGGTTTTGCATGTGATCTCTGGGGATCCATGTTGTAAGTCGTGATGTCCATCGGTTGTCTTTCATTCTTGCAACATGGACAGCCCACTGCCATTGGATTTTTCTAATATATTCTATGATGTCTCTGACTCCCGTTTTCTTCCTTATGTACTGTGCTGTCTTGTGATCTCTCCATGTGAGGTTGAGCATGATTCTCTCATGTGCGCGTTACATGCTTCTCAGTTTGCGGGTTCGTCTCTTGGTTAGGTTCCATGTTTCAGCTCCATAAGTGGCTATTGGGGAAAAAAAAAAAAAAAAGAAAAAAAGTAATACTATGACTAAAATCTCAGACATGTTTGTCGTATCACCTGGGGGCATAGCAAACGAGGGAGAATTGTTACTTTCTTCTATAAATAAAAAAAAATGTGTTTTGATGTTCATATGTCTTTTCTAAAAAGGACCCACCCCTTTATAACATATGTTACAGGCTCTGTAGTGGCTTAACCTGGCCCGAATTATGGATCGTCTTTGCAATTGTATTGCTGAAACGGTTCAAAAAGTCACACCGGAAATGCTTGAAAAATGTGTCCCGCTAAACAGTTGATCACTATGGAATCTGCAGTGACATTGATGTTAGAATCTAATAATTAAACTTTCATGTATTTATTTAAAAATACACGTATCTCAATAAGTGTTTATATATATATATATATATATATATATATATATATATATATATATATATATATATATATATATATATATTAGAATGAGTATTCGTTACATAAACACGTTTATGTTTTTACCCTGTTTAATTCATTCGCCTGGAGAAGCCAAAACAGAGCAGGCATATAAATGTGTTTGTGTTGCGAATCCTCATTCTACTATATTTATAGCTTTACTCTAAACCAAGTTAATATGAAATAAATCCATTATACATTGGATACTGCATTATATTTTATGTTTCATTGCATCCCTGATTTGTACTGTGATATATATATATATATATATATATATATATATATGTATATATATATATATATATATATCAAACTAACTTTTTGTCACTTCAGTCACTCATTTCCATCCTCATCAACCTCTTAGCGTCTGTCGTTGGACACAGACCTTCACAAGGATTCGCCAGACCTCTCTATCATGGCTTTCGCAGAGCCAATACTTTCTGAAGTTGTCACGCCATCTTATATTTTGCCGACCACAGCTTAGCATATGATTGATGTGGATTCACATTGTGTGTCGTGGTGTCTATTGGTTGTCTGACATTCTTGCTACGTAACCAGTCCATCTCCATTTGAGTTTTTTTTTATAGATTCTATGACATCCTTTACTACTGTTTTTATCCAATATACTGTACTGTTTTGTGATCTTTCCAAAACAAAGTAGTTTTGATCAAACACAATCTCCCCTTCAGCAATGATTTTAGATTAAAGCTTATGTCACATTGCAAGCTGTTCATTATTTTATGAAGTGTATTATCAAAATGTATTGTACATGGATGATATTTCATATTACACATTATTTAATCTTTTAAAAACATGGGGATTACGTACGTTGTTTACTCCAAAAACGTTTTTGATGATAAGATATGTAACTATACGTCTTGAAGTTATTTTGTTTTTAATTCCTATCATTTAAAAAAAAATAGATGTTCACTTTTTGAACATCCTGTATTATTCTTTATCCTGAAAAGTTTGGTTCTAACCAGAGAGTCAGGGTCGTTGCTCGTCTGTCTTTAGTAGTCTTTTATTAGGGGAGGTCCTTTGTTAGGTGTCTTGAGGCTTTCAAGAATTTTAGCTTCACCCTGAAGGAGACCATTTCATTATCTATTTATCGATTTGATTACGACTGAATTAAATCAGCGTTGCGTGTAAGTCAAGACTAAATCACTTTGTTACTTGCTATACGCCAAAATAGAATTGCAACCGACCAAGTTATACTGCAATAGGATTATAACTTTGCAGGCTGTCGGCTAAAGACACATTAGATTATTTTCAATTAGACGTCATGACATAATTATTGCCCTCTAAAATCGAAGAGAATTGTTGTGATCATTTCGACAACTGGGGACATCCACAAACGTTCGACAACGCTTTTGCCAGAGTTCAAAATAAATACAAAAGAGAGAATAGAAGTTCTTAGGATGAAAATTTAGAAAGAAAAAGAATTAGAATCTTCTGCTTGAATTTGGTGTTGAGGAGAAGTGGAGACAATGGTCACGTCTATTTACTATTTCTAATACTCTTATATTGTACTTGGGCATTTTGTTATAATCCACTTCCAGCTTACTGGGCCCGTCAAAGATTTGCCAGACCCCTGTAACCAGATCTAGGAATTTCTTTTTCAATTGTGAAAAATCTATCCAAAATTTTAAAGTATATTCATGTATTCCATCACGTTTGTCCACACAGTATATCCAAAAGTTCTCAATATTTTTCGATGACATTTTGAGCGCTAAAGAAGAATTGGTTGAATTTGTGGTCGGATCTAAGAAATTGTTTCCGATCGAGAGATATTTTTTTCATATATTTCATAATTTTTCCTACGTATTTTCATATATATATATATATATATATATATGTATATGTGTGTGTGTGTGTGTGTGTGTGCATATATATACACATATATATATTGTGTTATTGTGTATATATACATACATATATATATATATATATATATATATATATATATATATATATATATATATATATATATATATATATATATATATATTGTGTTATTGTGTGTATATATATATATATATATATATATATATATATATATATATATATATCAACTTTTCAGTTAGTGTTTGACTTAGGTTGTGGTATGCGCTCTCCGAATACTTTCTAGTTTGGATTTGCAAGGGAGCAAAACTGAGATTTCATACAAATTCTAAAAGTAGATCTGTTTTTCTCAAAACGATGACCCGATTAAGATTTATCACAGAAGATTATTTATTCTGTCTTATACTCTTATGCAGCCTGGATTTTCACCTTGTAAATCTTCGGCAACGTCAGCAGAAAGGCCGCCCTTCAATTATCTGATAGATCAATTAATCATGTTCAAAGTATTTTTCACACATTCACTCGCTTTTCCCAAATCGATAAGTTAAAATATTTGCAACGTGATTCATTCGCTTTTCTTGATTCACTTTGGAGTTGTTAACCTGAATTCATCTTCAGAGTACATCGGAAATAATTTTGATTCACACCCCATGACTGTTTCGGGGTTTTTAATGCAATAAAAACAAGCGCTGGTTAAAAAAAAAGGTTTCGTCTCTTCAGTTTCCAAACGATTGCTTTCGTACTCCGAAACGTAAATATTTTTATTCAAAATCACAGCGACAGGAATGAAGACAATGACAAATTGAAAATGTCACTGTGTTACGCGAGGAATTAAAATATTTGATTTTGCTTCCAGAAATTCCAAGGTCACATTGACATTCACCCAGAATAATTGGTTATGGAATGTCGAATTCCACGAGATTTTCTTTTCTTTTATTCGGCAAAAGTTTCCAGCGAGATTTGGAGATCTGAAATAATTGAACAATTTAAAATTCCATCTCTTTTTTTTATAACCAACTCCAACTGTATTAATGACTTCGCAAGTTCGAAATGTTCTAGTCTAGTCTCTGGAGATATTTGAACTAGACTACATACCGCCCTAAAGGGCGGGTTAAATTGCTACCCGCTTAATTAATATGATAGATAGATCGACGGATGGAAATTAGATTGTGTTTAATTTCATTTGTTTCTAAAAAGTGATATTTATGATTCTGGTGAGGTTTTTCCACGACCTTAGAAAATGTTGAGTGTACACGTATGTATACTTAACAGAAAACAAAGTAATTTTCTTTATACACACAACCCCCTTCTATGAACGGTACCAAAGTGACCTCTGTTTTAGCTCTTACTCTCCCTTCTTCTTTATGAACGATACGAAGTTCTCCACTCGTAGTGCAAATAAGCATTTTTTTTTTTAGCGGTAGCAAAATTCAGCTGAAAATGCAGGAACAAAACTGTGCCGATTTCAACCCAAATTTGCATTATGTATCGAAAGGAAGGCCCTGAAAGGCCAAAAAGCTTTTTTCTCCAAAAATTGAATAAAGACAGTTTTAGTGGAGTACTGATGTCAATGCTACGGTTGTTAAATTATGCTCCTTATTATTTATTTATATATTTACCAGTCTTTACACGCGATGAAATTCACAGATACATTTGAATTTCAATGAAATAATGGAAGATAAAACACAGACAGAGATCAAGAATTGAACAAGGAAAAGGGAAAAGAAAAGAAATATAAATAGAATAAGACGAAGGTTTTCCATCCAGAAAAAACAGACCCCCAATATCCAAAATAAATTGAATCATTCGCCTGAAGAAGCCTCAAAAAGGCAGAAACATAAACGTGTTTAAAAATCCATTATTTCACTATATATATATATATATATATATATATATATATATATATATATATATATATATATATATATATATATATATATTCATATATATGCAACTAATAATAATGAAAAAAATAATCACTAAGCAGTATTAATTAATGACAAAGCTATTATTTTTTCCATTCCAACTGAATCGATATTTTTACTTCTAAACCTGCAAAATAACGCAAAAACTTTGGGACACAGGACATCGTATAGCATCTGGTAAAAATATCTACCCGTATTTCTACTCTTACTTCAAAACTGAATAGTTCACTATATCGAAACTGTTCCTGGTATAAATAAATGTTAATGTCTCATTAATTCAATCTAATTTGTTTTCATTAAAAAGTGTCTGACCATCGAGTAGACGAGTCCACTGTTCTAAATGGTAGGCAGAAGATATTCCCATTAGCAAAATTGTTACCTCTAGGTGGATGAGTACATTGCTTCGACCAGAGTAATTGTTATTTTCATGTATTTGTTTATTTACATTTATTTTCTTCTATATCTTCTCCGATTAATCTTACTCCGGACAGAGAATAGATTGCCCCACCGAAGCACTGCACTTAGAAATAGAGTGTGTATATAGCCATATTTAGTATCACTGGCGTTCTTCTCTCTTAGAGTTCTGTTGAATGAAACATTGTCATCTATTACCAACTTTTGATAATGGTCTCTTCCATCCTTATCGTAATTGCTTCACGTCACAACATCTCAAACAGTCAGTATACGACAGTGAGTAAATAGCTTAGATTGGAAAAGCGAAGGGGTAAGTCTAAATGGTTTGATTTGATTTTCTGTCAGCCATAGGGCTCTCGTTGCTCAAGCTGTACAGCAGCTGGTACGGAAAGAAACAGGCTTTCTGAGGTGAGAGGAATGCGAATTCGAGTCTCACCAAGAGTTGTCTGTTTGGCTCAGTTGGTAAGAAATCCACCTACTGATCACTTGCTTGTGATCTATGAAGCACAATCGGGAAATGTTAATTTTATAAATCGTTTTTTTTTTTTTTTAACGTGACGGGATAGACAAACGGGGAAGAGTTTACGCCCTTGAATAAAATGAGGATTATTGTTGTTGTGATGGAAAAACCAAGTCAACTCCAGCCTTCGATTAGACGGGAGTTTGACAAAATTGGTGATGGCTTTTTTTTTCTATCTCCAACAAATGACAAAACTATGAAATTGCTGAGCTGCCTTCAAAAATTGTTTTTCTTTTGATCTTGGCTCGCCTTTTTCTTAATCAGATAAATGCCTTTGCTATTTCTAAAGTCATCGAACTCTCCAATTCTTCAGTTAAACGTTCACTACTTGAATGGAAGTGGAATATTTGTAGGGTGTAAAACTCACTGAGTCAAAAGATAACATACACCTGGCATTTTGATAGAAGTGTGACACGAAGAGTCTACAATGTCACTTTTAGAGGCATTAGCCCCTGTCAACACTGCAAGAACAAGTCTAGGTTCGCCCCGGGTTAAAACTAACCCTGGTTAAATTTTTGTGATGAAAACTTAAAACTAACCTCCAGGTATGGGTTGAATTAACCTGAGACGAACATGGGTTAGTTTCTGTAATGTGATCAGGACTTAAAATGAAGAGAATAAATTGCAAGACTGGCTTCGGCAGGTTCAAACTCCACCCCAACTTCTATTCCGACCGACGATAATAGTTTTGAACTGTAAGTATAATAAATAGAAAATGTATGTATTTATTAGAATTGAATAAGTCTGAGCGTATCTGTGTAAAGAATTTTCATTAATATCTATGATTGGTCAATTTAGTTCGGTCAGTAAGACAACCTCCTGGCGATCAGTTGGTCGTGAGCACGAATCACGGTAGGAGAACGTGAATTTTACATATCGATTTACACTACTCATTTCGGTGAGGATTGTTCTTGTTCTTGTTACGATAGAAAAATAAAGTCAACTCCATTTTTGAAGTTTGGAAGAAAAAACGAGATGTACATGATGGTCACCGATAAAGCTGATGTAAGGGAAACAAATACATTTTACGACCGGGATGATCGAGACACCAAGTCGTTTCTTGAATTTCATGTTCCGAGCGGGAACATTCAATATACTAAATCTTACAACCAACCAGGCCCTGATTTCCCTGAATGCATCGGCCAACTGCATAAGACTCCAGCTTATCTGACATATCGACCGGAAGGAACTTTTCAGCCGTCCAGTGTTTTGTTGTACTTTCCCTAAAAGTCTCTGGATTAACTGAATCTTGATATCCCTAACATACTCTAGCCGAAGACCCATTCTGTGCTAAATTTACAATTGTCGTCAAACAATTTTTGTCAAGTTCAAATCGATCTTCTTACCATTTCCTGTCTTGGTCCTAAACCAGTAGATACAGAGAAAGCCACCTTTTATAATCACGAATAACCAAACTTATTGTTATCAAAATCAATCGGCTCTAAACGCTTTATTAAGAGCGATCACAATAAGTGGCTTCCTCGATAAGCTCTACGCTTAGTGTTCTCAGTCAGTTATTGTTATCTAACAGAACCTGTCCTAAAGTAATCGCAATAAGCGACTTCAATTCTTAATTCATTGATTTAGATTCTAAACTTAGCTTCTCCTACTGGACTGCAGAAGTGAGGGCTATCCAATGAAGATCGAACTAACTTGTTTTCGCTCACAAGAGCTCCGTACTATCTACCGCTATTTGATAAACCTCGATTAAGAATGTCATTCGTCAGCACCGGTTGTGCTCAGGGGCATGGCCAAAGGGAGCTGGGCTATTTGAAAACGCCCCAGGCCCCCAATGGAGGGGAGCCCCAAAATTATTATAAATAGTAATTCACCTATAGAATTTCTACTAACATTACACAACAATAAATCGTGCTAAATGTTGGAGGGGTTCCACGATTAGTCAAGTCTCAAGATCTCTAGATACGCCCTGCTTTTAATGCTTGGCGAATCAAAGAATTGCCAAGTATTTAAGACTTTCCCTCCAGATTCTGATTTCCTATATATACCAGCATATAAGGCAAACATCTAGTTTTAAAAACTGAAAAGAAATTATGCAAATATTACACTGTATTGGATACGTTGGTATTATGAGTAGAGGACCGACTACCTAAGCTCGGAATGGACATTAATTAGGCTTAAGTGAGTTGCAGTGAGCGGTAGTACTCCAAATACCTTTGTGTACCATTCGTCTTAGTGTTGAATACGAACAAACCGATCCTATTTACCAAGATTAGCTTATTCTGACCCATGGCTACAAATATGTCGCACCCAGTTAGAATCGAACTCTCTACAGTAGTAATTATCTGGGGAAACTACCTTGCTATGCATTGCTTCACGATTTTTGACGGGGTAAGGATAGAAGTCTTATGGTCGAAGTAGGGAGGTCAGTCAAGTGACAATAATGATCGAAAAATAGCCTGATCGCTACCATGTCGTTGAAATCAATCGAGAATCCTCTCACCGTGAAACCTTTTCCAGTATTGAATGATCGTAACTTGTTCCTTGATTAATTCTCCGTTGATTGATATGCTTTTTATTTCTAAATATAGTAGATGATGTTGCTTTGACAAAGGTTGTTTTTTGCGAGCAAAGATCACCTCATTGCACTGCACGCAAATGGTCCACCAAGACAACTCGATCTGTTCAGCTCCCGTACGCTTCCCCTACCCCTACGCCATGGTAAAATAATGAAAATATCTTTTGATCTGAATTCTCCATACTTTGTTCTTAATTACTTTCGGTTACCGTTCTGTCTCCTGGGTATTTTACTATGTCGCACAACGGAATTTATATTTCATAAGTGAAATAATCGATTAAACTCGCAGGATTACGTAACCGATTGCATTGAAATATCTTATGCATCATTATAAACTTATTTGAGGAATTTGGGATCAAAGAATCTTGCGTGCGCCGACTTTGAGTCTTTAATTATGACTGTCTGAGCATCTGAAAACATCAACGGTAACAACCTGCGATGATATTACTACTGTTATTACACTTTGCCGGTGCCAATATTTTGATTGCAAAATTAATGTAAATATTAGTTTATGTAAGATTTGAAGCTAGAAGTAAGATTCGGAATTTGTGGCTAAACAAGAGAAAAAAAAGCTAAATCTACTTCCAAAAGAGCTGAATTGGCAACACAGCTTGAAATGTATGCTCTGCTGAACTGAACTTAGACTGATTAGCTATAGAAATGATTGTCTAGGAAACATGGGCCTTACAAAAATATAAAAATGAAACATGAATTCCCCATAGTGATTTACCTATTTCCACTTCATCCCAGAAAGTAGGCAAATCTTTCAGAGAAAGGATTTTCTTTGAGCATTATTTTTCTCTTTTGGAAAGGCTAGATTCCATTACATCAATTTCTAATATTTTTTTTTTTCAGATACTAAAACTTCAAACTTTCACAACTTTTGATCTAATGAGCAGATTTGGGCCAAATTAAGTACTTTGTGCTCTGCAAAATACCCTTCATCTTTTACAATAACTTCCAGTAACACTTCTTGCACAACTAAAATTCTCCTGATCTCATTAGTTGCGGATTTTTTCTCGTGACATAAAAAAAAAAACAACTAATAACCTTCTACTCAAACAAATCTTTCACATATACTTTTAATACGTTTTTAAAACTAGGCCTTAAAGTTTTGGTGGGAGTTCGGTAGAAGGCTTGCTGTTGTCACAAGTTAGCCAGAGATATTCAGATCAAACCTCTCTGGACGCCTTGTAAATAGAAGAGTTAGTTCAGTTATGAATGTGGGGCTGTGTTAAAAATACAAGAAGCAACGAGAAGTGAAACATAGATATCAATTATCAATGGTAACATCTTTTTTTGTAATCTATGGATACCTCTAACTCAGGGTTATCAAATTCATCATCATCATCATCATCATCATCATCATCATCATCAGTCTTTTAACGTCTGTCGTTGATCATTGACCTTCCCCAGGATTTGCCACAATTCTCTATCATGGGCGTCGCGGAGCCAGTACTTCCTGAACTTGTCTTGCTCGTCTCGCCATCTAATATTCTGCCGGCCTCGGTTGCGCCTGTAGTCTCGGGGGATCCACGTTGTGAGTCGTGATGTCCATCGGTTGTCTGCCATTCTTGCAACATGGCCAGCCCACCGCCATTCGAGATTTTTGATGGATTCTATGATGTCCCTGGCTTTTGTCTTTTCTCGGATTTACCGTGCTGTCTTGTGGTCTCTCCATGTGAGGCCCAGCATTATTCTTTCATGTGCACGTTGCATGGTTCTCAATTTACGGGTCTGTCTCTTCTAAAAACCTGTACATAAAAGCATTTTAGATTACAACCCCTTTACTCCTCGTCGCTTCTTGAATTTTCTGGAATCGTCCAACATCCAGGAGCCCCCACCGCCAATTGTACACAAGTCAAACCTGGCTTCTTGAGAAAAAAGCTAGCGTTTTAAAAAGTTTCCTCATTCCTCACCATGAAAAAAGAAAAAACGTCCGATCCAAATCGTAAAAGGCGGAGTTTTGGTGAGACTTCGTGAAGACGACTGTAACTAGTGTCTCTAAATAGAGATGAAAGGTCGTTAATAAAATAATAACAAATAAGAACGAAATTAGCGGAGGAACGGAATGGGGTGGTTAAAAGGTGGTGGGCGTAACTGGTTTCCTGGCAACGAGCTCTTAGAGTGGGTCGAGTAAAAGGAGAAGTGGAAATAACAGTAAAAAAATCCTCTACAGAAAAAAGGGTAAAGGTCAAGCAAAAACAAAAAAAACAAAAAACAACAACAACAAAACAAACGAAAAATAAAAGAAGATTGAAGGAAAGGAAGATGCAGAGAGAGGCTGAGACAAATGCTTTTTGTCAAATAGATAAGACGAACAAATTTCAGACGTGGATTCGGGAGAAAGGTTCAGGGATCTGCCACCTTCCAAAGCATAATTAAATTTTATGAATAAAAACCCCAAAAAGCACAACTAATCCCAAAAATCTAATTTTTCTTTCCATTCAATGTAAGTACTATTCTGACATTTTCTAATGGTTTTTGTTGTAAATTCCTCGGTTTATATCTTTTACTCTTTCGTCAATTCTAGTTGTAAAAAGCTCCGACTCAAATGTAAGTGAAAAATGCCGGATCACGTATCACTATCACGTTTTCGATGTTCCAGTTCGATTCCTTTCTAAAGTATTTATTTAGAGAGAGAATTTTTTTTCTCCATTTGAACTTCCCTGCAAGGAAGGAAGACGCAGAGAAAGACTGAGACAAATAGATTAGATGAAAAGATTTTTTTTTTCATCAAAGTCGAGACATCAAAGAGATATGAAGCCTGACTGCTGCAGGGTTAACCCCCTCTCACTTCTTTTCCCACTAAAAATGGTTTTTGAAACTTTTGCGTTGTATACATAATAAATAGAAAATGATAATAAAAATATATTTCTAGTATCATCATCATCATCATCATCATCATCATCATCATCATCATCATCATCAGTCTTTCAACATCCGTCGTACTTCTCTCTCATAGGCGTCGCGGAGCCAGTACTTTCTGAATTTGTCTAGCTCGTCTCTCCATCTAATATTCTGCCGGCCTCGGTTCCGCATGTGATCTCTGGGGATCCATGTCGGGAGTCATGATGTCCATCGGTTGTCCGCCTTTCGTGCAACATGGCCAGCCCACTGGCATTTGAGCTTTTCAATGGATTCTATGATGTCCCTGATTCTTGTCTTTTCCTGGATGTTCTGTTCTGTCTTGTGGTCTCTCCATATTTCTAGTATAAGCGTATCTTTTTATTAGAATGAAATGAAGCCTTGTGTATCTGTTCAATGAATTTCGTAGATGTGTAAGACTTGTCAGTTTGACTCAGTCGGTAAGAGAGCCGTCAACCAATCACTTGGTCGTGATTTCAATTCGTGTTAATTTTATAGATGTTATTATGAAATGAGGCTTTGCACATTTCTAACAAACTTTGGTACAGATGTAAGATTATCAATTCAGCTCAGGTGGTAAGAGATACGACTACCAATCAATCACCGTATAGGAATGTTAATTTTTACTCTCCATAACTTGGTGAGGATTGTTCTTGTTGCGTTAGGAAAACAAAGTCGACTGGAGTTGAGGAAAAATGTTTTTCAGTGCCGAACAACCGTCATTGCGCATTGATTAGCGAGATGCCACTGTGAGGCATAGATGGCAAGTTCGGTCCTCAATTATTATGATGGCTTGGCTCCGTGAACGAAGATTGGGGCGGGGCTTTCTACGATTGCTGCAGATTCTCAGGTGGCCAGCGATGCCGATGCTGCTGAGGCAGGTCTTTCTGCAAATCTTACAGGAGAGTTGCTCTAGAAAACCATGACGTTGTGTTAGCGTAGATTAAAGTCAAGGATTATCTTGGGGTGGGGGGGCTTCCTTCTTCCCGACACTAAGCACAACAAAACCGGCCGGCCATCTGCCAAGAATGATTAACAGGCCCTGATTATTTTGCTCCAAGAAAAACGTAGACGAAAGAAAAAATCAGAAGATTATTATTGTGCTATTTCTTTTAGAGAGAGAGATAGGAGGGCATCCGTTGAGAGGGCTTCAAAAAGAGATCTTATAATGTATAAGTCATTGTCACTTTCTTTCTTTGTTTGTTGGTTGGTTGGTTTCTGTCACGCTTAAGCAAAGAGAGGAAGTGGGCAAAGAAAGCTTAGCTCAAATTTCTGTGTGCTCGTCTACATTACTACTACTACTGTCAAAGTAGTAGCACACAAAAAGACTCCTCTAAAATTCCACAAATCCACAAAATATAGGCATCTCTGATCTTGATGAATAAAAGTGAATTTCGTTTCTACTCAATTTTACAACGAATTAATTGAAAATCAATTAAAAAGCAGAAAATGCAAAGAGATTGCATGAATCGATATAAGAGTAAATTTCATTCGCTGTATGCGTTTTTGTTTGTTTGCAATGAATACATTCCTGCTAAGATATACATTTGTATACTCTATGCATACGTAAATAATCCAACAATGTATTAAAAAAAAGTATAAGAAGGAAAGAACGCTGGCGACGGAAATGAAAGCAAAGATTGTTGTAAAAATGAGCGAGAGGGCAAATGCTACAACTGACTATCTTTACACCTGTACGAGTGAAACATCACGGAAAAGCTACAAAAAACAAAAAAAAATTAATTTAGTTTTTTTTTGACACAATGCTGGCTTTATAGTGGGTATCCAGGTGAGGGTGTTTGGCCTATCTCATGACTGAGATAGTGGAAGATATCGTCCGAAAAGGTGCCTTTCTACACCCATGCGAAAAGTGAAAAAAAAAAAAGTTCATCTATGGACTGACGTCTGGCCGAAGTAGTTGCATTTTTCCAACTGCTCGCCAGTGATCGGAGTAAAAAAAAAATAGAAACTAAGATTTAAATACTGATTTTTAAAGTCGGCAGACTCTCTTAGCTCATACTTTTTTCCTGGCCAAATGAAAAAAAACAATGCAAGCAAATTAAATAGGAAGCGAACTGAGTATAAGAACATGGGTAATCATATATATATATATATATATATATATATATATATATATATATATATATATATATATATATATATCTACGTACACACACACGCACATATATATATATATATATATATATATATATATATATATATGTATATAAATATAATTACTGCTACAATCGCTGCAAATATCAATTTTTGTAGTGAAAATACCTAAAACTTGTCTTTTATTACGAATTGTTCGAATGATAGCGATCAGGTTTATCACATTTCCGGATTTACTAAATTGAGCTTTTGATGTCGGACCGTGCGAAATTGGTTGCGGCTCAATCATTTAATGTTTTAATTTGTTTGCCTTATCTTTCTGATTTGCTTGCCTCATTTTTCAATTTGCTCGGTAAACGGTGTAGAACCCCCCCCCCCAAGCTCCCCCTGCACTCTAATTTGGCTTCGTGTGCATATTGAGGATGGTTCATCTCAGATTTGAACCTATCCAGTGTGTATTATCTCCGTCCGGCCTCTGTCACAGAATCGCCTATCCTACATTTTGCGAGATCTCAACCTTAATGGAGACAGTTGAAAAGATAAAGGCCGACGAGTCCGTATATCCATATACTGAAATAAAAGTTTCGTTCATTGATTACTGAAATATTTTCGTCCAGTTCATTTATTTTCTACTGTGAGTTAACTTAGACTACACTTCATCATTGTTATTTCAAATACCCTTTTTTTTTTTCAAATTCAGGGATTTAATCTGCACATCATTTCCAAAAGACCTAGTTATAACTGATGATCCCTCAAAATAAAATCAAGAGTATAACATTAGGATCCAAATTGAAACCATGGTAAGAAAATCTAATTCTATATAATACAAGGAAAACTTTGAATACAATACATGGACAACGATTGGAAAAGAATTGCTTAGCATGATGTAATAATATAAGATGATTTGGGACTGCATAACATTTCTAAAAGAAAAAATCTATTAACGTTAACGAGCAAAGCTTACATGGTATTATGCATGAATTTTTCTCATTGGGATCATCAGTCATGTACAATACATATAAATTCATTCTGTCGGATCACCTATATCCATTTATTAATTCATAGCTGTTGCATTGATAGAAGCGAATAGACCGAGAAATAATAAGATGAGAATTTCGTTGAAACCAGTTATTTGGGCCTTTGCATTACCAGCGACTCTTCAGCTCAATGGTAAGAGCATCGCAATGTTGAAGCAGCTACCCTATCGGTGACAGGTTCGATGCCTTTCAGCAGTCCAATTCTCTTTGGTAGTTTATTCTATTTATGTTGTATAGGTTGAATGATACATTAACCGTGTAATGACGGGAGATCATTTCAAATAAGTTTCTATTTAGTATAACTTGATTCATAATTAAAATACATATATATATCTGGTGGATGAGGAATTTCTGTGTAAATAGATATATCACTTAAATTCAGCGTTACTGACCGTCCAGAAGTAGGATATCGGCCTCCGGTTCTGAGGTGAAGGTTTCAATTCTGTCTCGCAGTACTGGATGGGATAATGGAAAGTCTATAGCCACACTGAAGACAGGTAATTCATCGAAACAGCTGCCTGTGGATGACTCAATGATTAATATATATATATATATATATATATATATATATATATATATATATATATATATATATCGAAACAGCTGTCTGTGGATGACACAATGTATATATACTGATGGAGTAAAGGATTGGTGTGCCGCGTAAGTCAAATACATTTCTTGGTGTGTCATCATAGAAGAAAGTTTGAGAAACCACAGACTTGGATCGATACATTTTGATCCGTCAAACGCCAGCAGTCACTACATGTCAAGGTTCCTCCTTTGAATCAGGTGATGATCTAAAGTTCGGTTCTCATATGTCTACAACTGAGTAGCGAACATCAGGAGAGTGTTTCAGATCGTCACCTGATTACAGGGGGGAGGGAGGGAAGTGGGGGGATGAAGTTTACAACCTTGTGGACTTGCTTCTCTCTCAACTGATGGGCTCAGTACGAATGACATAACAGGCTACCAGGAATGTGTATAAAAATGGAGATTAACAGATCAGCTATTTCCTGGGTTATTTTAAAACTTGACTCTTTTGGAAAAGGTCAATTCTCGGCTCTGTGCAGCCCTTCAACTCGTGCTATCTAAGTGCAATTTTGATGTTTAACTAATGACGGAAAGAGAGAAAGAAATGGAAAGACGCGCATGCGCATCCATTCCCGTAACAACTTTGCTCTCACAACGACAACGCAATGTAACCCACTTCATTCGAAAGCCAAAATTGGTTTCATGACCCAAATGCAAGCGACATAATAATGATGCGTCTAAAATTTCTGAAATTTCAGTTAGCGGAGATTCACCGGAAGATTTTGCAGTCTTTGTGAGTCACAATATCTAACTACATCCCCACTAGGACAGAATTCGACACAAGGTCGGTTTTTAATATCGGGGCCAACACGCGTACGTGCAGGCAATACATGCTTACAATACCTGATGTTCCTAAGCGGTCACCCATCTAAGTACATGACGCTTAACTACGGTGATCGAACGAGAAATACAGTACCAACCTTGGAACCAGGCCAAAATGCTGGAAAACAAGTTTGTTTTCTTCCATTCGAGTTAAAAATACAACGATGTATTTTCAATATATAAGTCATCTATCTACATAGAGGTCATATATGCTAATTAGTACGTTTACTTGTATAACAGTAGGATTGTATGTTCTGTCCGATTCCTGTTATAACCTCAAAGTTATAATGGATGAATCCATGTGGGATAGATTAACATAGCTAAAAAAATAATTAAAGGGTTGTAATAAAATGACATAACGATGAATAATACGTCACCGAATCGCTGGACGTTCGGAACTAATATAAAAGAAAAGAAAGAGTACCCAGGTGACCGAAAGAAATGTTTGACGCTGAGTTCACACAAGAAAAATTAGAATGAGGCTATTTAGAATAAATTACCCAATAAAATAGCTTCAGGCTCTTTTTTTATATAAATAACCCAGTCATTTTTTAGAGGTTCATGCTAGTATAATATAAATCATATCATAATGAATGAAAATAACTGGTGTTTGCTTCTGTTTTTCAAATGATTGTATCAAATCAGTTTTTGAGATTTAGATGAAAATCAATAACTACATAGAATTACGATAGAATTTTATTTAAACTAGTCTATGACCCGTCGCTTCGCTGACGGTTATCCTAAGCGTACACCAACAGGCTCGACTGATGGCTGCTACTGATACTTTGTGACAGATACGGTGGGAAGTGAGAAGGGTGAAAAGAAAGTTGTGTAGTTTGATGAACGTTTAGGAAGGAAAGGGTAATAAAGAAAGTTAGGTAGTTTGATAAGACGGTGGGAAAGGGAAGGAGATAGGAGCTGCTATTGATGCCATGTGTGATTAACACAGCTCTTATTTCAAGTGTAATTCAAAGTTTTGCGAGTCCAAATTGGGATGCATCTTTGAGGTTAAAGAGTCACCGGCGCCGGGAAATACGGTGTATAAAAACAACAGAAATAGATAAAAACAACATTACAGATAATGGCTGATTACGCGTACCAAGTAAAGTTCCCGGTTCTACTGTTGAATGTTCAATGTTACAGATTTTCATGTAAAATTCACTCCATCATCATCATCATCATCATCATCAACGTCATCAGTCTTTTAACGTCCGTCGTTGGACATAGACCTTCCCAAGGATTCGCCAAAATTCTCAATCATGGGCGTTGCAGAACCAGTATTTTCTGAATTTATCTAGTTCATCTCTCCATCTTGTGTTCTGTCGGCCTCGGTTCCACATGTGATCTCTGGGGATCCATGTTGTGGGTCGATGGTTTGCACAATGAAAATTCACTAAGGTAAGCCAAAAAAAATAAAAAATAAAAATAATGGCTATTTACGATTTTTAAAAAATAGTACTTGCAGAATACTTCCATATCGAAATTTACAAGTATGAGAATGAGAATCAATTGACGAGAAAAACTACTCCCTCTTCTCCCTATCCCTCGTGTTATTACTACCATGGTTGGTGGACGCATCGTTGAACTTATGGTTCTTGTTTTATCTGTATTTCAATTGGTCATTTCACCTTCTCGAGTATAAGCAAGTGTATGCACGCATATGAATTATACATCAAACATATGTAATCTACTGTATTTTATAGCGAGGAGCACGAAAAAGAAAAAAAAACGCATTTCCTTGAATATCTCTCATTTTTCACCAAGTCTTTCTTAAGCTCAAGTTCTTACCAATCTGGGATTAGTACAAGGAATGTTACGTTTACTTTTTAAGCCATTTTGGCAGAGAGATAACGTGTCTTCTGTGGGGTATGTACGGTGTTTGTTTTTGTTTTGTTTATTTGCTTTTTTTGTTTTGTTTTTTTCCTGCGGGCCGTGTTCATAGGGCAACCGGTAGGAAAACTCTTTTAATAGCCCGCATGACCAACACTGACAGAACCACTGCACCATGACACGTTAATGTGTAATATGAATTCACTAATACTCCAACCATGTTCATCATCAGCCGTGATCAAAGTGTTTTCGGTGAGTTACTTCTGATAAAAACTTTTGCTGTTCATCGTAACGCGAAAGTGTTGAACACATTAGCATGAAGTTATCAAAGACTTTCCAAGACTGACTGCATTGCACAGATGTCACAAATAATTGGTCAACTTGGAAATACCTATTGCTAACACCGAACCCACGCACACATAGCAGAGAAGCATTTTGGGTCCGCAATACACCATTCCTCTCTTTTCGTCTGTTGTTACAAACAGATTGAAAAATTGTATTAAGGATTAATGTGGAATAGATAAGAATAGAACAACTCTTTGATAACTACTATTGTGCTCATGAGAGAATCATGCTCAACCTTACATGGAGACCCACAAGACAGCACGGTATATAAGGAAGAAAACAGGTGTCCGTGACATCATAGAAATTATTTTTAAAAAACTCAAATGGCAATGGGCAGGCCATGTTGCAAGAATGAAAGACAATCGGTGGACATCATGTCTCACAACATGGATCCCCAGAGATCACATGAGAAACCGAGGCCGACAGAACACACGAAGGAGAGATGAACTAGACAGATTCAGGAAATACTGGCTCAGCGACGCCAATGATAGAGAATTTTGGCGAATCTTGGGGAAGATCTATGTCAAACGACGGACGTTAAAAGACTGATGATAATGATGATGATGATGATGATGATGATGATGATATACCGATTCTGGAGCCTGACCATCTTCAAAACTCTGAGATAACTATGGTTTTAACGGATGCATTCGAATGCAATCGTTTGTTCTTGTTTTTTTTTCTATCTATTATTTATTTGGAGTCAAACAATTAAAAAAATGGATGTCACTTTTGGAGCTCCAAGAAGAGTTTTTTTCTTACAGATGTAATAAAAAACAAACTCACGTGTAGTGAAGAAGCCTGGCTCTATACCTAATGCGTTACGTTGTTGAGCGGGCCAAGACTGAACTGCCAAACTAAGACCGCTACACCAATCCCAACGCGTTATAGACTAGCGTGATAGAGTGAGGCCAATCAGTCTACATGCCTCACACTGGAAACAGCGGTCCTTAGGACGGACCCAGGTCTAACGACGGACTCTGAAGCCCGATCATTACGATGATAATGAAAAGCGCATCCATTCATTAAAACTTGTTGAAGTAGAAATTCCACGGATGTTGACAGCTAAGATTACTCATAATCATATGCCTCTGCTCGCCTTTCATTACTCACCTGTATTTTCTCGTTCTCTTTTTATTCCTTTCAATCTTCGTCGCTTGTCTTAGCTTTTATCTAAACGCGACACAAACATGAATTGGTTTCATAACACAAAAACTTTCCTGCCCCATTAGTAAACTATCCGTCTTTTCAACTCTTTCCGTTCCCACTCTTTTAAACTACCTAACCTTTTTTCAGCCAATTTTATCTCTCTCTATCTACCCTATTATTAAACTACCTAACTTCCTTTTCAACACACTCTCTATCTCTCTTCCCACCCTCTTATTTCCTGTCTGTTACTACTGAAATCCTAATATTCGAACGCACATAGGGACAAGCAGAATGATGTATGAGATAAGTTGTGCGTGGCTGTCCGGTCGGTAAATCGATTATCCTTAGTTCAAAGAAGACCGCGATAAACAAAAGGATTGGCCCTTTCTCAATGTCCAACCAATTATGTTAATAGAAACCTCATCGATGCCTTGATAAGAGATCCAAGAGACAATTATCCGCTCTCACACAAAGACCCATTTGCCGTTTCAGGTCAAGGGTGAAGCACAGAAAATCACGATGTAAGGTCGCAGGGCAAATTGTCCAATCAACAGAGAAATGTGACACATAGATGAAGTCACGGGGTCTAGGTTGGTTGTTGGATAAATAGTTTTTTTGTTTTTGTTTTTTAAATTTAAGCTGAAGAGAAGAGACGTCTTTTCGTAGCCCTAAATAAGCAACCAGTCAATAACGGACGTAATCAAAATGCAAATATTCAATTATTTATCAATTACTTTTTTTCTTTGAACCTGAGAACCGAAGAAATATGATTACTTGTTTATTTATTATATATTAGAATTCTAGGAGAAAGTTAAGCTACCGAGGAAGAACACCGAGCCTAAAGAGCGGACTTAGTGTGCGCGGGATGATCTCCACTTTGAACAAGCAGCGCAGCCGGAAGTAAGGAGAACACCACAAGTTCAGAACTCTTCTTGTCCTTCGTATGAAAAGAACTGTGTTGCACGGATTGGGCTCTTGAACAACCTCCAAGCTTATAGAGGATAGACAGACCATCTTACCGTGATCCTCGCCAGCAAGCAATAAGCCAACAATAATGAGTGCCTAAAAAAGAAGTCCTAATTCAAGCCAATCAAGAAATTTGAGGGGAAAAAAATCAGTTAGAACTACGACCAAACCGAACGGAAACAAACCCCGTCGTACTGACCAAAAGAATCATACAGAGTTTTAGAAAAATGACAGCATTTCAAGCAAATAATCTATTCATGATTTGCAACGAGGGAGAAGACTGACAGACACCATATCAGGCGAAGTCTTAGCGCTTAGTATACAAACAGAGAATTCAAATGTTCCAAGATGTAGCATAACAGCTTCCTAAAAGATGACCTCCTTCCGTTTCGGTAGACAATGAAACAACACTGAAGTGACCTCACCAGGGCGCAATCCTTGACAAAGAGTATAGAGATCCCGATATGCCCATCTAACAGAATCCCTCTCTCGTCCTCAGTGATGTTGTCCAAGAGAAAGCACAGTTATATGCTCAGTATCAGCTTAACTGTACGAGTCGCTGGAAGAATCATCTTCTATCCACTCTAAGGGAGTCCTACTACCTAGTTTGGTTTCCCGTCTCCATGACTGGTTGCCGATCAAGACTAGAGAGCCCAGTCTACCCCGCTATTTACTCTTTGCAATAGGGAGAAGAGATGAATTCACACCTTTCCCAAAGAAAGTGAGCGTAAGTTATATCAGCTGGAGTTTGAACTCGGCTCTTTGATTCCATTCTCTGTACTGTTTCTATAACTGGCCACCCGCACCTCATAACAGTCAAAGACCGACTAAGACCGACCTGACGCTTTGCCAATTTTTTGATACTATTTTCTTTGAGTGTCTGAGCATAGAAGAGACCCGAATTTACAGCTATTTTAAGCACTCAAGGATACGCCCATTGATAATGACGACCGAAGAGAAAGTTCTCCTGGAAATTCCGTCGCAGTCATCAACATCTTCCTGGTACTTTAGATAACACGTCAACTTTAATTATTATTATTTTTTTAAAGATTCCAAACAGAATACATAAGAAAGGTTCATTCAATGCTCATATACAGACGGACAATCAAACACTGTAACAAGTGGCGTTGTCACAATATATATATATATATATATATATATATATATATATATATATATATATATATATATGTATATATATTTCCGTGCATACAAGGAAATGCGTTTATCTGTCTTAGGGCGGTGTCTGTTGTGTTAAGCGGCCGGACAATATTCGGTAGCTGACGGGTGGGCGTGGCAAAACAAACTCAAGTGATAAGACCGAAAGTTTGGTTATTTTTCTTATACTTATACATAGCGGGTGAGATGGGGGTTATTTAGGATGAGGCTTGTAGATATCTAGAAAGAAGGCAGAAAAGGTAAAGGACAAATTAACCGGAAGGAGGAAAAAAGGGAGAGCAATAAAGGAGAAACGGAAGAACAACAAATTGCCAAGAAATGAATGCATAAGAGAAATATACTCCTTTATAGGTGACGCGAAGGGCCGAGCGGTTACTTGCATGGAGTCTTAGACCAGAGGTCCATGTTCAAACTCTGCCCGAGGCAGTTTACGTTCATTTCGCATTAATGTCCTTTGGAAAGGCATGTATCCATCTCCTCCCCTGCCAACAAGCCATGGGTCACTGTGGCAGGGTGAGGCACAGCGACCCTACGTCTTACAACCTTGAGGAAGGTCTTTGTCCAGCAACCGACCTTAGAGGCTGTTGAAGAAAATCGTCAAAATTTACAAAAATCTATATTTGAGTTATTGACTTCTGAATGAATTGTCTTGTCATAAGCCTCAAGTTCTGCCTTTAGTCAGTGTTGCATAATATATTTCGATTTTACCGATATCACCCTGTGGCTTTCAGCCCTCGGCTATCTCGACGAATTCTATTGAATCGGTCCCTATATAATACGGGAAACAGCAAGAAGTAAACTGGAGGTAATTTGAAATAGCTTTTTTTCAGAGGATTGTAGTGATAATTTTCAATTAATTGAAAAAATTTAGGGTTAAGGGTTGGGAGAAGAGTTGGCTCATTCATTGATCACAGCAATTGTTACTGGTAATAGTATCCTCGTTTGTTTCTCGTTGCTACTCTTATTTTACCACGATTCCTATAAAACTTTGACATTTTTAGTTCCTTTTGAGTACCAGAACTAGGGTTCGAACCCATTGCCAATGATGAACATATTTCTTTTTTTTATTCAGTCTCCAAAATAAGCAAAGCAGATTTTCATTACAAATTTATGTTTGTAAAAATCTCTAAATTGATAAGACCTATCCAATGGTCCATCGTATTGATGGAGATGCGAGTGGCGTAACTATTAACGGTACAGACACATGGAATCAGCGAGGCAAGTTCAAACTCTAACCAGTTTATGTTAACTTTGCACTAACGTCCCAGGAAAGACACGAATCCATCTCTTTTCCTCCTAGGTATGGGTAAAATAGTTGGGAAGACTAGATTTCTAGCCTTAAGTAGGCGACCAGTATAGGAGAAAGGCAACTCTGAATTCAAAATCAGAAGCTGGATTCTCGAAGGCAGTAAGACGTTGTCTTCAGCCTCGTTCTAGCTATAATGAAGACGACACTGGCACCAAGCTATGTTGGCCCTTACCTTTCCCTTGGACAGCATCGATGTGTGGGGAGGAGAGACTTGCTGCATCGGTAAATTGAAATAAAAAAGAATCTAGCCCGGGTTTGGAGAGTCAAGGCAAGACGAATTTGGACCCATGGTCTCGTGAGACTGACTGATGCCGCCATTATTAAGTTGTCGACCTCAGTAATTCAATTCTTCGGCGTAACAAGTTACGGTGCAAACACATGTGGAGATCTTGCTTTTGTTTGTAATTATAGAGAGTCCGTTGTGTGTTGTGATAAGATGGGAAGTCAACAGAAGTTGTAATGACCGGGAAAAGTTGTCGCTGTCATCAGATTGTAAAATGACCCGATGTTGTTTTTTTGTTTTTTTATCTAACTGTCGGATATTCTCTCTTCCTCCATCCAGCACCCAGGGGCGGTTTTTAATATAAGCAGTTATCCGTTGTTGAGACCAAATTAAAATCTGAAGGCCCTAGATCAGCAAATAATAGACAGACATTTAGAAACTGTCATGTCTTAAGTGGACTAAACTGGTGACTGGATTGGAAAAGGACATTAGGGTTTTTTTTCGGGTGACACTGTAGTTCGCAATAAATAAATGATAAATAGAGCTCTTATGCGGGCTACGCCGAAACCTTCCCTGCGTGGGCATTATATATCAGATGTTTTCTCCATGTTCCTTTGTCTCAGGCCAGACTTCGAAGTTATTCGAGGTTTTACAATATGTGACGATTTAGAGGCGACAATCGCCTGGAGCGAAGTCACTCACTTTACCAGTCATTTTACCAGTTGCTGGGGGGAGAAGAGATTGATTCATGCTCTCCCCAAGGGCATTGGGTTATTTCAGTCGGAGTTTGAACTAAGTTTGCCAATTCCATTTTCCATGGCCAGCGGCACCTTCCCTGCAGGATGTGGTCTGCCGAAATGTCTGCGCTCTACCGAACCAAACTCTTCCTTCACTTAAGGAAATGAACATTCTATTCTGCCTAATCCCTACGCTTACATAGCATACTGACTCAACTACATTTTTTAACCTCTGAATTTTAGTGCAGATCATGGATTTTGTTTTTTGGATACAGAGATTTTTATCGTTTCTTTCCCTTATATCTATTGCTACGTTTCTGTCTGTCCCCACGATTATTCCAAAAGTACTGAATGAATCTCAATGGAATCTTGTGGTAGGGTAGATAGATTACAGGAGAATTGATCACATTTAGGGGTGGATCCTTTCACAATTACCTACCCTGCATCGTAGATATATGTCAACACAACACAATATCACCTAAACTTCATGTCTGTCCACACGATATCTTCGTAAATTCTCACTGAATTTCTATGAAATTTTGTTGCAGAGTGGGCAATTGGTTACTAAATGAATGATTGAATTTTGGCGAGGATCTATGTGCAAATACCCGTCCACTGACCACGGCGTTGGTTTTGTTTTTGCTATGCAATGTTTAGTCAAGCGGCCCTAAAACTTATATTGTTGCGGGACCCTTTTACGAATATCCAAAATTTGTGGAACCCATACCTATATTTTACGGACAACCCCTGCCATCCTGATTTCAAGACATTCAAATGAAACAAAACTTATCTTAGAGAAAGAATTCCTCCATATAAAAAAAAACATTATAAATGGAATATCAAAAAAAAAAAATTAAAAAAACAAGCCTGTTTTTGATTGATACAAATTTGTAATTGTTTTTGTGAAAAATATTAAAAGCAGATTATTGCAAAGAATGTTGCTACTTCTTGAATTCCAGAGTATCCTCTGAAAAACTGGGTTTAATATTGGATAATTGAATTCGCATTTCTAGTGCAGCACACAGTCAGTTATGATATTTACTCATTATTTTGTAAATGGTGAATACTATCTTTTTATTGAATACATTTTTTATCAAATTTTATTGAAAGACATTATCTCGTGGAACCACGGGATTTCTTTCACAGAACCTACGTTGGGGAACACTGGTCTAGCCAATTCTTTTGTTTATTACACTTTTTTTTCTGTTAAAGCAACAACTTTCAATCAAACTTCGAACTCTGCTAGCAGCTTATATGTATTATTTAATCTTCGATTGTTTACCATAGAAAATTCATCTGTCATTTTTTTTATTTCTATACTTCTATTTTTCAGTGAAACAGTCCTTCAAGCAATTTTTAGGTATATTATTTGTGTCTAATAATCTTTGTACATACATTACTTACATATAATAATACTGACAATATCATTATTATTATCATCTTGAATGTATTCTTTACTTACCCATTTCCACTCTCTTCTTTAAAAACAGACTTAGTGCTATAACAGAAATTTAGTGGTAGATCGCATACTATTCGTATGTTTTTTTAAATTATCGCTTTTAACTTCATTGGTTGATGCACACGTATTCGATCAGGTTTATTTGTCCACACGATATCTCCAAATGTTCTCAATGGAACTCGGTGACATTTTGAGGAAGGATGGGTCATGAGTTGAGGAATAATTGATTTAATTCGGGGGTAGATCAAGGAATATTTTCTTCACTTGAGAGATACTTTCAACGTATCAAGACAATTATCAGAAATATGTAAAATCGAAACTTACAGTTACTCCCCTGAATCATAACTATATATTAGTTGACTTTGATTTAGGTTTCAGTTAGTGCAGGGTATTTGAAGAGATATGTGCTCTCCGGGTGCTTTCTGGTTCTTAAAGCGCGTCTTACCTGTATTGACTTGGAAAACTTGGTGAAAATTCCACGAAGAGAACGAGAGGTAATGTGTAGATTTCTCAACTTCAATAAATATATAGGTACCCTGAATGCATCAATTCGAGAAAGACGTGCACAGGTCGACAACATGTAAACCTAATCGTATAATACAATATTGCTCGCAGTATTAGCCATTTAAGTAGCAATTGTCTCCTTGTCGATTATCGACCGCAGCCGTTTCTGGCCTTCATCAATTCGAACGTGTCATTTTCGTTTTACATTTCCTTTAATACGTGGCAAAAAGTCGCTCTGCAGATGGAAAAAATGCCCTCTTTTTTTCAAGCCATTAATAGAACCAATTTACGACCCAAACCCTTTTGCAGGTGATTATATATAAAAAAAAAAGCCGTTGGGTGAGCTCTCGAGCCGTAGTGACTGTGAGAAATTCTTGTCAGACCTGATTTATGATCCCCCAATCAGAGCAAATGCTTGGTGCAATATCGACCAGGGTAATCGATTTGTATCGAACACCATTACACGGGTTGTAATAACTATCACCGTGTTGCTGTGAGACGACATGTATGAGTGAAACAAGAAACTCACTGATTGGATCTACTCAAAACACTTTCGCAGCTTTATTGAACTAATTGGGTCTTTTTCGTTAGTCACCGCCAAAAGCTAACGCCCATTATTTTAAAGTACGGAAGCCTAACAGAGGAAAAATAATTGAGTTGCATTTTCTTTTCCTCACCGATAAAGACTCAAAATGCTGGTTCTTTTTTAGTCCCCATCTGAAATGCACTTACAGCATAGCAAAGCATACATCTTATAGACCAGTAAATACATTAAATCTAATCTGAATAGAAATTTCGGCATATAAAGGAAAAGTCATTTCTTTAGAATACGAATTATATGAAGATCGGGATAAAGAAAAGAGAATCACAAAGCTTTCTTTTCCGGGCGTCAGTTTAAGTATATATATATATATATTTGTTTTTTAGTCGAACATTCTACATTTTTCAATTTATATATACTTATTATTACCGTGGTACCAAAGATGAAATTAGAACAATTTATGTCAGTGTAAATGAACAAATATCTTAATTATTAAAAAAATTCTATTAAATTATAAATTCTGTTTTTTGTTTGAGGAGAGACAGTGACACTTATCTATTCTTAGACATACTTCTAGAACTCGAAGTCCGTGTAGATTAGAGTTCCCAACCTGCGGTACCTTGTGAATCACATTCGCACTTCAAAGAGGAATACACAGGGATCTAAGTGTATAACCATGGTGTACACTGTCGCACTGTGTAACAGCTAGACCTGTGTCTTCAAGGAAGGGATGCAACAGTTACTAGATTCGTCCCTAAGCTCAGAGCATTTCTTGCTTAACTTTGCCCCATGGAGAGGGACCATTCAGTCTGATTCATTGGCTATACTATGACGTAATCTCTCGATCAGAATTCAGTATTTACCACCGTCATATTCAAAGTATTAACCACTGAGATCACATGATGCTGGTAGAAGGAGTTGATGCTTAATTTCCAAACCTCGGTGACGACGAATTTCAGAGCTTTTGGAATCCTTTCACCGCAAATGCTAAGGCGGTGACAGATATGCAAGAGATGCCGGTAGAACATCAGGTTGATGATTCTGCCCATGATGAGAAGAATTTATGTGATTTTTGGTTTCGGGTGAAAAAACTCATAGAAATGGATAAATGAAACTGTTATTCGAACACTGCTGTTATTTACGTATGGCTTTGTGAGTCAACATTTCCAGTGTTGGTCGGGATTGAATCAAAATACAGATATAATCCCAGAACACCTGAACATGGTCTTCGTTCTGTAATTGCAGTATCGACGAACTTATTGCTTCCCCACCCCCCAATCTAATCTCAGACTGACATATTCATTCAAAGAATTAATCATTGAGTGTCTTATGAAAGTGGAAGAGGAACTTGAATCATATTCCCGACACCTTTCACTAACAATTAAGTGGAGCTCTTATAGAAATCAATACAATTTTATCAATTTTTATCCAAATATTTCTTGGGTACATGGAACCTGTTAGAATGCTCAACGAATACAGACGAACAAAAAGCTTGGAACCCCTGATTTAGATCTTAGAATAACCTTGTTGAATATTCCAAGACATTGAATATTCTAATAGTTCTCTGCCAGGTTTGTGTTTCTTGAAGATGTCAGAGCAGATATTTTCGAATGAGGTGTTATTGGGGATGATAAGGATTTTCGGGATCATTCGGTATCGTCGTGTGAACAGATGGTAATTTGTACGCGTGTCTACAAGCTGAGAAAATAGCCTTGATCAGTGGTTTTTTACCCATTTCCCTTGTGGACCCCTCAATGTTTTCAAAAAATAGTTGTTGACCCCTAAAGATTTTTCATGTTGATTAGGTGATTATAGTGAAAATAAGCCTTCGTAAGTTTTCAGAAACATTTATTTCAAAACGATTTTCCTTTCGCGAACCTCTTACTAGTGGCGTGGTCAATTTGATAGTTTCTATTTTGATTTAAGACTTGGGAACCTTATAATAGTTCTTCTGGTGTTATTAGCTGGATAGTAAAATCAATATCCAAAAGTATGTATTTATATTTAGAGCAGCCATCTTCAGGGCTTTGATGATCGCCCAAAACCGTGACATAGGTGAGGACTCTAACAAATTCAGCTGCCTAATAACATTGGGAGCACTCGTCGCAGCTCGGGATAACTGCATATAGGAATTAAAAACACAACTTCCAATGTCCTTTTTTAATACTGATATCTACCACTTTTCGAAAGTTTGCTTTACTCCACTTTTTATCTTTTAAGAAAACTTTGGAAAGCGAAAATAGCATTTAGCGCATGTTTTTGCATCTAGAAACTATAGAGGCAGCACTCAGTCCCCCTTTCTCTCGCTTTATCGATCTATCTATCCCTCCCCCCAGTTCTGTTTCTCTCTCTCTCTCTCTCTGTCTTGAACCTCAATTTCCTGTATCATCTACCAGCCAAAACTCCGACTATTCAGCCCAACTTAACATCATCACTATTTTCGCGGGTCTGGGAACCGTACAAATTAATGGTTATTGCTTCTTCGCTCTACGCCGCTCCGGCTTACGAAAATTTTTTATTGTAACGCTCCACTTTTGGATAGCGGGGAAACCTGTATATGAAAAGGCGACAGCGTTTATATAGATTTCTATTTGCTGACTCTCAATAAAATCATTTTAAAAATATCCCTGCGCAGACAAAATATAATTGAAGTAGCCTGATCCCTAATTACGAGCTCCCAATACAAATATAGTTTTTCTCTTAATAGATGGTAGCAATGTTGTTGGTGTTCAGAAGGTGACGGACTGATGAAGTGACCCAAGGTGAGATTACTAAATATATATAAGAAGTATCATTTTTCTGAAGTGGTCAGTTATTACCTCTGCCAATGAAGTAAAACAGAGGTTACGCATTCAGCCATGTTTGTTTGTCTGTTTGTTGGTCCGTCCTCACAATATTTCCAAAGGCTTTAAAAGAATTTTGTGGAATGATGGGCCATAGGCCAAGGGTCAATTAATTAAGCTTTGGGGAGGATACAGGAATTCGTTTACGATTTTGTTAATATTACGGGGCAAATGTTCGGCTTTTCGGATGTAGCGAAACAGTAATGACCTCATCGGAGAATATATGAATGTCGAATGTCTAAAGTATGTTGCACACGTGTGCTGAAGACCAAATACTAATTTGAGTTGAGTCATCTCTTTGTTCCTCTCCAAAGATATAACAGAGATCTATGGATAAGGATATCGCGGATCCTTGGAAATATATCACTTGAACGAGCCAAATAAGAAACAAAATCGAGGGTTGGTTCACCAGATTCTTGAGTAGAATTCTTGAGCTGAGAAAGTAATGTCTCATTGTGACTACCAAGAGTCTGACTCAGAGAGATTTTTTTTTAAAAACCTTTGTATGAATACCAACCCCATACCTTGCTGTACTGATGTCATCATTACGGAATTGTTGTGGAATTACAGTTTCATCCTGAGACGTCATCGTAATGGAAGTATAGTGAAGTTTTGCATGTCTGGCTTGGGCGGAGCTGAACGCTCTCCGAATGCTCTCTACTTATTTTCATGTCTTTAGCTTCGCTTTGCTCATTTAAATGCTTGAATCGTATAAGAATCTTAAAACACTCATTTCGAATGATTCCGAGAAGAAGGTCGGTGTTGTTGACCTATTGTTATCAACTCAAAAGCGAAATTTCGTTTCCGTAAATATTACAGAGATATGAACAGGTTCTTTAGGTAGGTGGATTAGAAATAAAACAGCCTCAACTGATATTATCTGCCTCAAAATAAGAACAAGAGTGAACTCAGAGAGACATACCTTTACCAACGCCATTGTTACAGAGTAGGTCTATTGAATATCCATGCCAAATTTGGCTGAGTGAATCAGACTTTTAGTATCACAAAGAAATATTTGGAAAGTTGGTCATTATCATCGGGTTGAGAGCTAATGCAGACCCACATTTAAGTGTACATTTTGCACACATATCCAGCCTATTTGGGCCCTACTGGAACCGCTTCAAGTGCAGGGTAGAGTCAAAAGTTATTAAAAGTAGAGATTCTGCCGACAATCGGTCATTATAAAATGATACAATAAATAAAAATGAGACTTAACAAGGAAACCCACACTGAGATTAAGCATACCGCTAACATCGTACACTAAGAACTGAATGTAAATAAAACATTCTTTTCTTAAAGGGGAGAAAAGCATTTGTTGTAATACGTAGAAGTACTGCGTTACTCCCATCGAAATTAAAATTTAGTATTTTTATTTACTGTTCGTTTTTAACCTTTTTTTATACAGAATAATAGGAATATCTCTCAAAAACTAATTTCTGGATCCTACCCCAAAATATATTCACTTCTCCCTTAGCCCACCCCTCCAAAAAAAAACTTCCTTGAAATTAACTGAGAACTTTGAGAGGAAATAAAATACCATACATTGGGATTGGTAACTGTATATAATTTCTGAATCTACCCCCAAAATCAATAACTTTTTCCTCAGCCAACGTTTCCACAGGACTTCATTGAATTTTGTTGAAACCTTTGAAATTATCTTTCGGGGAGTCATTAGCGTATTCATAAATGTATGAAAAAAATGGGAACATATCTCTCAATTGGATAAATATTCCTGGATCTGCCCCTAAATTCCACTGCCCCTTCCTCGCCAAATGGCTTACCCTTTCGTGAAATTCTATTGGAATTCATTGAGTTCTTTCGTAGATATTGTGAGGACAGAAAAACGGAGGGACGGACACGACCGACTACATACCTCCCCAACTTAGTTGGCAGAGGTAGAAAATGCTTTACGAACACATAGCCCAACTTTTAATCCCGTTGGAGAGATGTGATTCTAATCTAAAGACGACCCACCCTTAGACACGAAGACACCCACGCCAGCTAGCCATGATAATTTGGCAGCTGATGAGCGAAGGAACATTTCGCTGACTGTCCTGTATATAGTACTGAGAAAGAGATGAGAGTTTTCTTTCCTTGAGAGAGAGAAAGAGAGAGAGAGACACACTCACATACACACACAGAGACAAAGACAGAGAGACGGAGAGACAGAGAGACAGATAGAGAGACAGACAGAGACACAGACAGACAGAGAAACGGATAAAAAATGCTTACCCTAAAAATGATTAATATAATCTCTTAGTGGTTGTCTGAATAACATGGATTAATGAAAGATAAATTAATTCTTTAAATTAGGAAGCACTTACAGAGCGCATACCACGGCCGACCCCTTTTTCACAAACAACAGTTCACATATAGCTAGATTGGTGGGGAGTTAACTGAAAATATTCCTGAATCTGCCCCAGAACCTATTCAATTCTCCTCTCGCTCATGGCCCACCCTTCCACAAAATTCAAGCGAGAACCTCTGGGGATATTGCGCAAAGAAATATGAGTGGATACTTGTGAAAAAAAAAACAATAAAAAAATAATTGCTTGATCTGCCCCAACTAATTCTATCTGCCTCATACGAACTACCGTTCCAGAAATTTCTTTGAAATTCATTGAGAACTGTTGGAAATATCATGCAAGCATATGGCTACGATGTAGGGGAGGTGACTGCAACAATTAATGGATCCACCTCAATTGTAATTCACCTTTTCTTTGGTCCATTCACCACTCTTCCACATAATGACATTAAAATTCATGGATTTGTACCAATGATATAGTTGTAGGAAAAAGGCCCCTTCTGGACTCGAATTTTCCAAGCGATTGTTTTCAATTTTTATGTGCTTTAATGTATGCTTAATCGGAGAAAGCATTCTTCAATTTATAGTCACTGGAAAGGTATCATTTTCGAGATGGTCGCCCAATCTTTAAAATGCCCATTACTTGTTCATAATCCACTCTAAACATATGGTTACCGACGTTTTTTTTTGTATCATCAAGTGTGCTTCATTATATATCAGAAAATGACGACTGGAGAAGTATAATTTTCAAGATGACGTTCAAGATGGCTGCCGAATTAGTCGGCTGCATTTGTAGAAATAACACCTTAGGCTGGATTTGGATGCTAAAGGCGATATTATATGAAGTATGCCTGATCAGAATAAAAAAAACATTCAATTTTCAAGCAATAGCTACTAACAATCTGCATATGTGTAAATGATAAAAAAACAGTCGGCTGCATTAATGAAAAACGAACTACCTTACCCCAAGGAAATAATTGCCAGCATTGTGTCATGGCCATGGACATTGATTTGCTTGATATGCGCCTCTTTTCTGCGGGGAACAATGTTGACCACAATATCCTTACTATCGATGATAGGGGGGACCTTCCACCGAATGATGATCATAGCAATCGCCACAGAGCGAAGGAATTGTCGTGTCCTACCAATAATTTTTCAGTGCAAAATGAAAAAACTTTAAATAATATTACGTGAGTTTTTTTCTTCACAAATTCAGCCGACTTATTGGATGGTCATCTTGGACGCCACCTTGAAAATTATACCTTTCCAGTGATCAGACTGATAAACTTTAAACGTGTTATTAAACACACTTGATACTATAAAAAAAAAACTTTGGAAAAACTTGCCTAGGATGAATATTGATATTTTAAGGATTTGGTGGCCACCCAGAACGCCATTTTGAAAATTATATCTTCTCAATTACTGTATAAGTTGAAGAATATTCTTTGATTAAGCATACCTTAAACCCCTTAAGACTGGGAAAAATAATGCTTTCCTCATCCAAATCCAACGGAATTACGCAGGCAACTAAACTACAAAATCTAACGATTTCTTTTGTGGCACATTGTCCACCTTTCCATAAAATTTCATTGAAATTCATTGAGAACAGCTAAACGGGCTGACAGGCACGAATTGATACGTAAACCAATTCAAATTTCGTTGGCAGAGGTAAACAACAGTCTGGGTCGATTTATGGCGAAAGTTATTCGTTCTGATAAATCTGAGTTTTTCTCCGTTGCTTTCTGGGGTGACCAGATCGTAATCACAACGAAAACGCATTAAAGGAACGACGGAGGAGTGGCGGTGAGGTAGAAGGGGGTGGGAGCTCGGTCAGTCGGAGAAAGATAAGAAGAGAGGCGGAGATGCTGATGAGAGTTTAATAGCGAAAGGGAAGTACGGAACGATTAATGTGTGAACGAGCAACCCGGGCCGGTCACTGCAACGGTTCGCCGGTTGGTGATCAGCAACGCTGGTCCGGCCGTAGTTGACTGGTCGTCGTATCTCTACCTCAAGTCGCCCCCACTGCGCCCACGTTGTGTCCAGATCCTAGGGGGGTTCAGCTGTTGGCCAAAAGATCAGAGGTTTCACAAATTGAGAAGGAATAACCGACACTGGGTGTATAGTATGCAACAAGATTTTTGTCAATATTATTACAGGGTGACTGGTCAAAATAAACGCCGATGCAGGCGAGGACACTATGGAATGACTATCAGTCTGTCTTTCGGGTCATCTACTTGATATCTTTTGGTATGTCTAATTGGATAACTTCAACAAAGCTCTCAAGTCGAAACTATGAGTCTTACGGGATCATCCACTTGATGTCTCTTGGTACATCTATTTGTATAGCTTCACTAAAGTTTTTGTCGTGTGGGTCAGGACTAATCGTGGTGATAAGGTTCGTGGAATTCTATGCAGTGTCCCGGCAACTTCTCTTCTCCCTCTGCTGCTACTAAAAAATAGCTGACTTATATGATGGTCGGCTCCCTTTGTAGGGGAGGGAGGTGATGACTGAAGGGTTTATCATTGATTTTCTCCTTCTCAGCTGGTAAATATTGAAATCGTGCTGACCTAAGCAATCTTCATTCCGCCCTCTCCAAATTTGGGAATTCATAATTTTCGTTTGAAAATTTGTATAGGCGATAGGCGGGACCGGATCCTCTGGCAATCAATTCACCTGCCCAGAAACAAGAAGTATTTCTTCTTCTCAGGGATTTTTAAATTTCTCAAACAAAGACGATTAATCATACATCTGTATTTTGTCCAGGTCTCACTCGTCCAGCCCTTTCTAGTACTGTTTAAATTTTTATCTATTCCTTATCCAAGCCTGGTTCCTCTCAGAAATCCCTTAGTATGCGCACTAAGCCTTGCAAAGTTATCTTATTTCCACTTTCAGATTCTTCTAATTAACCCTTCATTTCCATGGTGTCACAGCAGGGGTTTTTTTTTGCACTAATACCCTTGGGAAAGGTATGAGTCCATTTCCCCTCCTGCCAACTATGGGCAAATAGTAGGACAGACTGCCATTGTTGGTAACCAGTCTAAGAGATTGACAACTCTGATACCAAACCATCCCCAAGCGCATTGGGGAGCCTTTGGACTCGTTCTTGGACTCTCCTATTATTACTCAGCCCAGCTGCAGGGTCTCTGTTCCCCCGGAGCAGCACTGCTCCATTGCAGCTAAAGGAGCAGGTCCCCTGGTGGACGCTTTCGTGGCGGACGTTGTCTAGTCATTACGATGCGCTTTTCAACGGTAGCCGCGTCGGCCGGAGCCATTTTTGGAAGGGTGTCTCCTTTTTCCCCCACGTTAAGCCCGACCTTGTGTCAAATTCCGCTGTGGTGGGACAGTAGATAAATAGACCCAAGAGAGATTGTCTCCGTCGGGCTGTCTCGCCCTTGACACACCTATGATAAAACCATCTGTGGTACTTAGGATAAAGAAAAACTAAATATTTGAGGGACAGAATATGGAGAGGGTGGGGGGAATGATGGGGAGAGCGGGGAAAGAAGACTCTAGACACAGAAAGAAAAAAGGAGAACCAAAAGCAGATGCTGGTAGGGAAGAAAGAGAGAAAAAAATTCATGCAAAGAGTCAATTTTCTGAAAGAAAATATACGTTCAATGTAAATGTCATAGCTAAATTAATATCTTAATTTATATGAGAGAATCTTTTCGAGAAAAAGAATCCACTGAACACGTTTTAGTGGAAGAATCCATTGTTCCAGATAGTGGCTAGATTTTTCATCTGCAAAATTGTTACATTTAAGTGGAAGAGTCCAATGAAAAACAGAAAAGGTTCCACTATCCACTTAATAGACTTATCAATCTCTGTAAAAAACAAACAAACACGGATATACACGTATCATCCGCTATCCAATTGTATTGTAGAGCGTTCCTAGGAAAGCTTCCTGTAAGCCAAAATGGCGTAAAGCAAAGAAATAATCACCATTGATTTATATGATAACACTCTTTGAACATCTGCAGACCCCCCTCCCCCCAATGTATAGGATGATATATCAGTAATATTCATCTATGACAACTCGTTGCAAAATAAAGCTGAACGCTGTTTTCGGTCTCCACCTTTTTTCAAAAAAGCAAAATAGTGTAAAGCGAAAAATCGGGCATTACCTGAATTTGAATTGTATTCATTGATTTTTTCTAGAAAAAAACGCCAAAAATCTTGTTTCAGTAAAAGAGTCCATTTTTTTCTGCTAAATTGTGTGTCCTATGATAAAAGAACGATTCCAGTTTTGATTTGATGAACATCCTGAGGAATCTTTCAATATCTTGAACTTATTGGAAACACTGACCAGATGAGAAATATTGTATGGGTTGGAACAAGTGATACTATGTGACACTATGGGCGTGTAGAATACGCCATACGTGGAAGGAGTTCCCATACCAGTTCCATGATCTTTTGCTGAGTTATATTTACAACGTTATTTATTATATAGCAAAATTATCGAGTAAAAAAATATCATACTTGCAAAAAAAATGACTTTTCTCTTTCAGTGTGTCATTCAAACGAGCCAATTGCTCAGTGTATCATTGTACAATAGTGGTTTGTCTTAGTTCTTCGATTCGAAATAAAGAATTTTCTTTGAATCCCCAAACAAAGTAAATCATCCCTGTAGATTTCCTTTTGGCTGAGATATTAAAGGTTGTCTTGGATTTTCTTTGTTCTAGGTTCTCGTAATGTATCCATTTTTCATCATCTGAGTATATCTTGTACAAAAAGACGTTGACCTATATTCCTTTCCATGAGATCATAGGAAACCGATTTTCCTCGAATTTTTCACACGTCTCGTAAACCGCATACTACAGTTTACTAGTTGCACAAGAAATAAAGAATATAGTAAACTTCAAAGACACTTCTAAGATTTCCCTAATATTGTACAGAACTTTGGCACTGGGAACTGTTGCATCAACTCGCATATCTTGGTGCACGAGTTCATTTATATGCATCCATACAAAAAAATACAATGCTTGTGTTTGTGTGTGTGGGTGTGTGAAAATTCAAGTGTCTTTTTACTTCTTCGTGTATTGGTATAGCAGCGTCACTTCTGCATAAGATGAAGAATATAAGATTTTGTTACATTCTTCCAAAGGTAAAACAGTGACAGAAATGGAGAGAAAGACAGAAACAGAAGGGATAGACTTAAAAAGACTTGGAAGAGGGAAAGGAAGGAAGACAAAAGTGACAGGCACACCGGCTGGCTGTTTTTCGTAGTTTTTTGTTTGTTTGTTTGTTTTTTAGGGCTTTTTTTTTTGCTTTTTGTTGTTTGTTTGTTTTGTTTTTTTTTGTCGAAACCGGTGGGCACGTGAACAGGTGGTCGCAGAAAAAGAATAATCTCGAAGAGAATTCGTAATGACTACTTCCGATGTCAAGACTTACATCGGAAGCAGGGACACACAATATCCAGAATCTTTTGGACGTACATAGATAAAGGGAATCTGTCGTGAACAATTGTTAGTGAGCACAAATCTGACAACTTGACTTATCTGGAACCAAACTGAAAAAAAAACATACAAAACCGACGGTTCGAGAGAAAGGTTGAAATGTTTTGATTCTCCTGAATCAAATCGTTGTTAAAATTTGACCCTGAAGTAACACTACGAATTGAGTTTGCAGTAGGCGAGAAAAAGAAAATTCAACTTCATCTTTTTTGCTTTCTTGGGTTTCCATAATTGAAAATTATGGACGTTAACTTTTCGTGGGGTCAAACGAAAAAAAAAATCCTGGTGCTTAATACTTGCTGATAACTAAAGTGTCATTCATGAACTATTGTGCGTGTCGTATCTTGCTGAGACATCAATATCTACTAGTTCATTCTATCAATTGTGAAATTTACGATAGCTATGTAATAGGGATGGCTTTCGAGATGGTGCAGCTGTTAGGAAAGAATTTACAACTGTTAATTATGACTCATTTTCCTAGTGGTCCTCTCGGCTGAGTCTATAGTTGGCATTCTTCCATCCCCACTAAACATGAAGCATTCGTTCAGTACTTTACTTCCGGGCTCCCTTGCGCATGCACCTGATGAATATCGATCGATAATGACCCAGTCAAATCTGGCCATACATTATTTTGACAACATCATACTGATAAAAGCGTGGTGAGAATAATTGCTGTTTTATTAGAAACAGTCAACGAAAACTGTCACTAAAATTTTCAATGTAGGTTTCTTCAGTTTTTAAGGGAGTTTGACTGACTATTTATACTTGTATGTGTCGCACGTACAGGCCGTATCAATAGAGCTAGAGAGCTGAATTTTGAACATTTACTCCCTATCATTTCTTGAGAAGAAAAAAAAACGGTTCTTAGTTCTTAGTTGGGGGTGATTTACTATGTAAAGTTATGCTAAATTGGTCCCTTAGTTCGTGTCCAACTGTGTCCTCGATTGTTTTTTGTTTTTTTCTTATTCAGACTTTTTTTGGTGATCCCTACCCAGCAAAAGGCGAGAGAAGTAACTTGAATTGATCACCCTTTTTTCAAAATTTTTAATTGATCTCTCCCAACACCACATGCAGCCGAAAAACTGTGGTCACATGATGGTTTCTATTGAATGACTAACCAGATCTGTTTTTAATCGATAGTTTGCTTTTCTGATTGGGAGGGGCGATCGAAAAAAATAACACTTGAATCGGAACGTAGACAAAGAGAAATTGGGACTTTCAGAAGACTCAATACCATTCACAATGGATCACTCGCCTGCATGAGTCATGGGAAATACTACATGATTTTAAAAGGGAATACGTCAAGATTAGCTCAAAGATGAACAGGAACAAGACAAAAGTAATGTTCAATTGTAACGTCTCGAGAATAATCATAAGAATGGAGTATGAAGTTATATAAGAGGTCGAGGAATGCGTCCCCTAAGAGAAGACGATAAAGTAAAAGAAAAATCATGAAAATGAAATAAAATGGCGTATAACGATTTGTTAGAAAGGATTTGATAAAAACAGAGACATATTGAAATCACATTGTTAATAACATATTTGAAACGTAAAATGCACAATGAATGCATGAGACCAGGTATGACGTATAGATGTGAAAAATCGCTTGAAAACAAACTCTGTGTCACACACATATTATTGGAAAGAGCAATGCATGGAATAACTCTATATAGAAAGATGTTGACATGTATCCAAGAGGAGACCAAGGGGAGGGATCAAGTGACACAAGTGAAGATGGGCCGGACACATAGCAAGAAGGGAGGGTAGCAGATGGTGCAAAGGGTTAGCTAAATTGTGCCGAATGGGTTTGCAGTTAGAGAAGACCGGACAGAAGATGGAGAGATGAGATTTAAGGATTTGCTTTTAAGACAGAACAAAGACTAGCATAGTCACAGTCGTCATGGAAAGAGTTTGGAAGGTCCACCAGTGGATCTGAAGTATGTGCATATTTCGCTTGAAGTACGCAATAAATACATAATATTTGAGCTGTCCATTTGATCGTGCCTCTTTTCCACTAAAACCACAAGGCATTTTGACCTAATAATATAGACACTCGAAAAATCAACTTGTGACATGGGCTATGTGATGTAGTCACAAGAGGTCATTCCTATCTCCGATTCTAAATATTGGTAAACGGTTTTTTTGAACCAGAATTTTCGTCAATCATTCTTCTCGAGAATGACACACAGATTTCTCACCATAAAATCAATTCAGTTTTGGGTTGATGTTTTTCCCATCAGAAATCGCTTTTTTTGTCAATAAAACAGTTGAAACAAAAGACGGAACCTAAGTTACAATTCGATGTTTTAAGTCATCCCGGTATTCTAACCGGGTACATCAGTATAAAAGCAAAATCAACTTCTATTCTCAAAGGTCAGATTGGCCTAAGAAATTTGTTGCCAAAATGAAAAAAAAAAATACCAAAGGATTTTTCTCTATTTGTATATTTCAGTGTATTGTGGCAAGAAGAGGATATGATAATATCAACGGAACGAACATTTTTCTGAACGTTTTTATATTATTTTTTAAAGCTGTTAATATTTTGAAACAAACATGGGTGTTAAATTGATATTTGCTAAGATAACGCATGAACTTCAGTAAAATAAATGTCATGTACAATAGACATGTCGAGGACAAAGACACAAAGATCAAAATCGAAAACGCAGACCTGAAAAAAAGTAGACCACTACATCTACCAAAGACAGCGTATCTTCATGAAATCAAGCAAATAATCACTATGGGATGGCAAGCATTTGGTGAAGCAAGCTCAACCTTTGAGAACAAGAAGATATTATGAGTCTTAAAAAAAAGGGTCTACAACCAACGCATCCACCCGATGATCACCTATGGAGCTATAACATGGAACCCAACCAAGAGACTGACCCTTAAACTGAGAACCATGCAACGTGCATATGAGAGAGTCACGCTGAACATCACATGGAGAGTTCACAAAACGATATAGTATATTAGAGGGAAAAAATAGGGATAAATCTTGGTCATTACGGAATTTACTAAGACGAGAAACTAGGATACGGCGTAGAGGTCAACTGAAAAATTATACGTAAGCAAATATAACTAACTTTCAATTAAAAAATATCAAATATGCACAATATCTGCTTATGTGACCTACGATCTTATGGAAAAATTCACCGGCATACTTGTGTTAAAGCAGACACAAAATAAGGCTCAAGTTTAGCATTTTGTTTTTATTGCAGAAGAAATAAAGTTCATATCCGTTCAGAGCACATCAAAATACATTTTCCCATAAAAACACATAGATTTACGACATCGAATCTTTACCGAAGCTTGTCCTTGAATTGGAGTATCTTAGGGACTTTATTCTGTTTTCGACAATTTAGAATTTGGTGACTAAACTGAACGGGAAAAAAGTAAGATAAAATTCAAGTGAGCGTGTTGTAAAAACAAACATTTCAATAAGAATATAGAATAATCTCAAGTATCAATGTAGCAAATTTGTTAAAAATAATTCTCCGATTCGAGACTCGATTCAAAGATAACGACAAAATAACTTAAATTCTAGAAGTTGCCAAAATGAAGAAAAGAATAGAACAATGTTCCTGGGAAGTCAAAAATTAGTTTTTAAAATGAGTCATAATAGAAATGTAAGACAATGACTCTTTAAATGAAAAGAATTGAAAAAGTGTCTTTGAAAGATAAGATCTGTAAAGAGAAAAACAATATATAAGGAATGGAACGAGAAGTTTTTTTTCTATTTCCAGAAAGTTGCAATCGAAGAAGAATTTCAGTAGATTGGAGAGACAAAAAAGTTTTTTTACAGACAGGGAACAGTATATGTTTTTAGTGCAAACAAGTGTCATTGATTTTTATGAAAAACAGCCTATTTTCATAACTAAAGAAACAAAATTATTAGCGGCAAAACTCTTATTTCATTTTATTACAAGGTCTGAAACTGATATCCTTGGTTATTAACAACTTATAAACTTCCCATCATCAAATATGATACGGAATTAAAAGAGATTTAAAAAAAAACTGGTTTTAAATAGAAAATCGGATTTTCATCCTGAATGAGTAATCTACGTTGAAAATCAACGTCCAATGTTTCAACAAATATTGCAGCTACTTTGACTAAATATGTAGGTTTTGCTTTCTGGTTAGTTTCTGAGTTTGTGTCGGTGTCAGGTTATGCAGTGTAGTGTATCCTATTGCATTTGGTCGCCAATCTTTGACACATTCCCATGAGATCGTCAGGACATGCAGTTGTGAGATTTGTGAAAGGCCTCCAGCGACAAGACTACACAACAGAATTCATCTTGATGCTTGTCTTTGATGGCAACCTCAAGTTCATAGGTAGCGTGGTCTCCTGTGATAATGGTATACTTACCACTTGGTTCACGCGATGTATTGACCCGTCGTTTCATCTCTTCTCTCAGGACAGCAAGATCAGTTGGAGATGTGGGAGGAGACGAAGATAACCAATGATGCCAGGGTTGTCTCACCATATATATGGAGGGGGCAGTCACCCCTCTGAAGTCCTACTCTTACACTTTCTCATTACTAAGCAGTATTCATTTTTCCATCAGGCAAATGGATCACCCTTCGTATAACTCTCATTACCAGTAAAAGTATGGATCAATAAACTTGGAACAATTGATTTCAATATCGAATTAAAAAACATTTTGCCTTAATTTGATTGCTTCAATCAACACAATGCTCAAACGGCTATTTTACTGTGTTCAAATGTGCTCCAGATAGTATAAAAATAATTCTGTTATAGTGTTTTATTCACAAGTGACTAGTAAAAAAGTTTGTATATGTATATCATAACAGTATACAAAGGCTTATTTTGTGTTTCCAAAATATTTCACCAACTTATCTCACAACCACTTATTTTGATTTCCTCCCTTTAGTCAAAGGATCTCTATGCGATTGAAAGATTAGCAAGGCCATTGCTACCCAAAGAAAAGAGCCGAAATGAAGATTGGCTCCATCTAGTGGTCAGGAGTAAAATTAAACTGAGGATTTCTCACACTATGGCATGTACTAATTTTTGCATCTCTAACTTGTTATTGGACCAATACTAGTTAAATTTGCACTAAAACCAAAGCATAATTCCACAGTAGGTGTGGCACTGTTTGGAACCACTCTGTAGCTTACCAGTAGCTAGTTGATCAGGTTATGCACCCAGGTTGTGTTCTTTGAAAGTTTCAGTTATCATTTCTAGGTCCAAAACTTTATGGCATTCCATGTTTGATTTCCAAAAAAAGGCAGGTTTGCAATAGCGATGCAGGATTTCTACAACAGAATTTTTAAAAGATTCCCCCATGAATTGAGGAAACAAAAAATACTTACAGAAATTAATTGTATTTATGGTAAGATAAATAACACTTTTTATTTTGCAATCCAGAGATTATTTTGAGTATCTACTCATGTTATGTTCACTATTCATTACGAACTTCCCTTGATAAATGAAGGAACTTCTGTACTGGGAACTAAATCCAGCCAACTCCAAATACCAGCCACTTAAATCTTTGGGAGTTTGAGGACTTGAAAATTTTAAATAAAACATTTGAAAACATTTATTGTTATGTAAAGAAAAGTATACAATTTGTATATGAAAGGTCACATCAAATAATCGCATTTACTCAATATCTCAGACATAGACATTTTCGTTAGCGATGGTGTGATAAATATAATTCTTTTAAAACTGATTGACATTTGTTGACAGCACAACATACTCCGGTAATCTATCCCATAATCCTACCACTCAGTCACTAAAAAAGAATTCTGATACCCAATCTACTATTCTCTTCCACCGTATATGCATGTCATCTAAGTTCCATGTACCCTCTTTTAGTAAAAATACATTAGGATTTACTAGTTCTATACCACACGTAATCTCAAACATTCCTATCAGGTCTCACCGCTGCCTCCTTTTTTTCTAACGATTTCAACACTAATTCCATTAAGTCATCTCCATAACATGTACTTTTTAATTCTGGTATTAATTTAGTTGCTCGTTTCTGGAACTTTTCTAATCCTAAACCGTAACAAACAACTAACAGTAAGTTTCTACAGGGAAAAGGCAGCCATGTTTGCAGTCAGAAACTCAGGGTCGAAGTCAGATGATATCAATTTATTCTGCATCGGAAAATGTTTTCATACCGATTTCGTCAATTAGGATTCAATGAATCTTGACCATCTATCCTATTAAATGTTTCAAATCCTCAAACTCCCCAAACTTTTGGTGGCCCGTGGCCGATATTACGGAACTGACTGACCGGAATTCATCATCATCATCAGTCTTTTAACATCTGTCGTTGGATATTTGCCAGATTCAGGAAATACTGGCTCTGCGACGCCCATGATGGAGAATAGTGGCGACTGGAATTACAACCCCTCATTTAATGAGGATCTACAATACTGGAACCAGTCATCAGCAGCAGCAGCAGTCATTTAGCGTCCGTCGTCGAACATAGACCTTTTGAAAGATTCGCTAGACCTCTCTATCATGGGTGTTGCAGAGCCAGTACTTTCTAAATTTATCTAGTTCGTCACGCCATCTTACTTTCTGTAGGACACTTTTTCGCGGATGATCTGTGGAAGTCCATGTTGTGAATCGTGATGTCCAGTGTTTTTTTTTTTTGCAGCTATTCAGCCCATTACCATTTGAGTTTTCTAATGATTTATATGATATCTCAGACTCCTGTCTTTCCTCTAATATACTGCTCTGTCTTATGATCTCTCCATGTGAGGTATAGCCTGATTCTCTCATGTGCACGTTGCATGATTCTCAGTTTGAAAGGCAATCTTTTTGGTTAGGTTCCACGTCTCTACTCGATATGTAATTACTGGGAGGTTGCATTGGTTGTAGACCCTCCTTTTTAGGACAAGTTATATTTTTCTGATGAAGGCCGTAGAGTGCAACGGCCGATACGTTGTATGATAAACAACGAAGATGAGGATGGTCCGAATATTAATAGAAATAATTATATTTTCTGGTTCTTGAAAGTCGAGCTTGCTCTACCCAAAGCTTGCCAACCGAGTGTGATTCTTTGTTTGAATCCTTCTTATTTAGAGGATTTCATGGAGATTCGCTGTCCTAGTTAGGTGTAGTGGTCTACTTTCTGGATTTTCGATTTTGATCGTTGTATCTTAGTCATCAACATGTTTCTTGTACATTATGTATATGTCAGAGTATTGCAACATATTTACCGACACAGCAGTTCCTTCATCAGTCTACATAAAGAACCTGAGCCCACTCGACAAGAAAAAAGAGTGAGACTAGATGATTAAAAACTCACCCAAACTCTTCACAGCCTACTTTGAGATAATCTTCTTGGAATAAGTACTACCAAATAAATGGTATTTGCATTTCATGTCCATACTTTACTCTATTAAATTATAGGTTTGGTGGGACTTGAAAAATCTATATAGTGTTAGAAATTGAGTTCATGCTATGATGACTGATAAAACGCTACCGATGCAGTATTTTCTTCAAAGCTTATAAATTGCATTTCTTTGTTGTTGTATCTCAAAATTGATGATTGTGAAACAAGCTTAACAAAAGGGTGGATTTCGTTTGTCCGATAACACCTCCGAAAGGCCTTTAGTTTTCCATTTCATTTCAGGAACAGCAATTAAGTAAATAATAGATAAAAGGAAAATAAAATACCAACCTGCCATCGGAAATTGAATACCCCCCACTAAACACCCATTTAGAGGAGAAAAAAAACAACGTTTTCTCATGTATAATGAATAGATGTTTAAATTTTCAGCCATGTAGCTCTATTGCTGCGCGTGACACATGCATAGATAGCCATTCAGTCAGCAAGACCTACTTAAAAACTGATAAGAAAATTGTTGGTTGATCTGCCAGGAATAATGATTATTCCGATAGTTTGATTGTAGAGCTTTAAAAAGTTCGAAACGCCGGCCGAAGTGGGAGGGTTAAGGTTGTAGTTTTGATACCACAAGCAAATGAACCCCTCACAGAATGCTGAAGGATAATTGAAATTCCATTAGTAATAATATCAGTCTTCAAGGCTTATAAAGAGTTCGACGTAAAAGCAGCGGCAAACGAATAATTTTATCTTGTCGTTGACAAATAGCCTCAAGACGAAAACCTTTCCAAAGAATTTCCAAGTGTTGATGCATCTGTGACCAAAAGAGTTCCACGTTTACTAATTCTCTTCTCATGCAAAGTTTGTGGCTAAGGGAGGTCTGTTAATTGAAGATTTGGAATTTGCCTTCAAAATCAAAATGGCAGTTCTTCATTTTTTTTCTTTCTTTCTCCGTTCTATGTGGTTCCATTACAAAAGCTCTTCCGATGCGAGATATTGCAACCCTTGAGGCAAGTGAAAACCTCGACTAAAAATCTCTCTTAGACGAACATCCCGACGGCACCAAGAGAAATAACACAACGGGAAAGGTGCTTACAAACAAGACTTTTGTTTCACTCAGATTTAGCAGCAGAACCGCGGTAGGACTTTTAATTAAACCTGACACCAAGAAAACCAATATTTACTAATTTCTAAGAGATGTTGTTTGGGGTTCCGTGATAATTTTATGCATGTGTGAAGAAAAGCACTTGACTTTTGCTCAATTTGTATTCGTTTTTTTTATATAACAAGCAGCGACCCCTATCTTGATTACATTTACTTCTGTAGGTGCCAGAATTTTACCGACCAAAGAATGCCACCGGATGTCATTTTTCCACAATCTAAAGGAAAATGTCTAAAAAGCTAGTCTCGGCTAATATAATGAAATGCTTATAATTAGGGTTCTAAATTTTCAATATTTATCGACTTTCGTTGATTTATATCGGCAGTAGTTATGATATGAATGCCTAATATATAGTGTACCTTCTCTGAGGCAAATTAAAAATTAAGGCAGGCAAATTAAAAAATAGGCCAAGTAAGTCAAACAATACGCCATGCAGATGTAAAGATATTGTCTGTGAAGTGAACGGAATCTATCAACGTTGGTAATCACGTAATACGCTGTTAATGTTACAGTTGATGCAAATGTTAATTTAATCTTACCTTAATAAGATCCATGGGTCTTTTTCGCAAGTCCCCACCAAAACCTATCGTCTATGCTTCTAAAGTACGGCCAAAACCTAAGATTAAATTGCATCCCCCCCATATTATCTGTGTTCACAAACGTTAATAAATCCAGTTCGCCTGTCTTTCTAATTTGCTTGCTGTATTTTTCTATTTGCTGACCGTATTTTTTTTTTTCACTTATGTGGCATGTATTTTAACTCATCGTATATCTTAATTTGCTTGCCTTAATTTTAAATTTACCCAGGAAAAGGTATAAATATCAGTTTTTGAACATACTGACGTGTCGTTGGGTGTACATATATTTTCATGCCACGGGTTCCTTGTGATATGTAAATTATTTCAAGTGTCTTCCCTGGCTAAAATAGTTAAGAAAGGCTACTTGTGTTTTGAAAAAAATCTCCATGATATGCCAAATTTTCTGGAAGCAGTACCAAAAAAGGCATCTATTTTAAACGGCTTACAAGTTTGAAAGAAAGGCTTTACATAGAAGATAAGTCATTTGAAAAGCTGGAGATTTATAGACGTTTCTCTCAGCAAAAAAAGAATCTGGGTATATCATCCTTTAATAGGCTGATATCTGGGTGGATTTTTCCACATTTCTCATTCGAAAAAAAATTGAATGTTTGGGATTTGCTCTTTCAATTCTCACAATAAATTACGTCAACGAAATTCTATAACTCCAAGAAGTTAATGATCGCTCAAACGGAAATACCAAACAAACTTTGATTTTCAGATATTTAGGTTTTTACGCTATAATATGGCAAACAATCATTTCCTGTGATATGGAATGAAAGTTAATACGCACGTACAACTGAGTCCATAAAAGATACGCTCTCTATCGTATTGCGACATTTATTCCATAATCAAAAGGGTGCAACGCGATTTTCATGCTGTGACAAGGTTGCACCCCCAAATAGTCCTGGGCGTAAAAAAGACAAAAAACACTGCGCATGCTCATGATCACGACTATTGCTGAAGTTTACTAAAATTTCGTTACACTCACTATTTTTGGTTTCATACTCAAGGCTACGACATCCATTTTTTGATCGGTTAATTTTTGTTTCTGCCATATTAATTTTGATTAAGGTATAGTGATAGATGATACTTTACTAATAATCTGTAAATGACAAATAATTTTCATTCCATGGACTTTTTGCCACTAATCATTTCACAATTCTACCACTTCAAAACATGAGGAGTTTTTCTTTTAATAATAGTCCGGCCTTTCATTGAGAATCTGCGATATTATAGTGTGGAAGCAGTGTACAGTATGGGCTATTTTCGTAAACTATTCATACATTGAACAGGATTATTTCCTTTTTGTCTATCCGTAACAATTGACTCCTCCACTTGAAGGTATTTACTAATCAAAATATATGTTACTCACCATTTGAAACCATGGACTTTTTCTCTGAAACGAATTTATCACTTTTCCTGAAAAAATCGTTTAATAGAAATTTTAAAAAATATTCGTGAATTTTTTCACAGGGATTAGATAGTAGAGTAGTATTCCTTTGCATCAATGAATGTGACTGGCTGGGGTGGTGCCAGCGTGAAATTAACCATCTTTAACCCAACCCCCACAAAAAACAATAATTTGGGTAGGGGTCTCATCCAACTTCTTGTTTTATTTACTAAAAAAAACTCTACAGAGTAAAAACACATCGTTTAGTTTTCGACAGGTCAATTTGTGTTTACGCCATATTTATTCAGGTCTCATGACCTTTTCTGCAGACATTAGGAAGTACCACCGACTGTACCACTCAATGTCATAAGGGTCAACTGTCTTGGTTACTGAGCTACCTCTCATTCCTTGATTTTTATCTTCGGCAGGTATGCCAGATAAGATTTATGTGATCAAATACAAAACAAAGTAGTACCTACATTAGTGGCAACTCTGAAATAAGACCATTGGCCAGACGTTTGCGGACTCCATAGAAATGGGAACCGATATGAAAGACTGGTTTTAGTAAAAGAAGCAATCCCGATATGAATGGTTTATTTAAAATATATTCTGAGATGGAGAACTAACAAAAGAGAAGAAATCAAGTAAATGAACAATGAATAGATGTTATGAATGAATGACCCACACAAAACGCAAATGTAAAGTAAGAAAGGTGAATGAGACGCGGTTGACGTTATGAATAACAAGTAAAACACCAATAGATATTAATCGAAAATATTTTTTCAAGTACCATTTTTCGGACAAAGGAAAGATTTTTGTTCTGGTGATGTATTTGTTGAGCCAAGATTAATATGACACGGGGTAGAATGTTGGAGGAAAGATTGTATTCCGCCAAACGTCCTTGCAAGAGGAAATCAACATTCGAAATCTTGGCTTTTTACATTGGGCTGAACAGTTCATACTTCTTCTTTCGATTATTTATTTTTTTTAGTTCAAACCATCGTATACAACGAGGCGTATTGGGCAATGGTTTGCCTTCATCTTGAACGATCCATAGCAACATCTTGCGTGTTGTTCCGTCAGTAAAGTTAGTCCAAATTTCTGAAGGTTCTCATTGAATATTGATCTCTTGGTTTTTCTTGGTTTTCCTTTCTCCTCCCAGCCGCTGGAACCCACCGCATTGCCATAAAAGCATTGCTATTTCCTGGCATGCGTAGGATACGTCTAGCCAGCTTCATGCGTCTCTTTGTGATTATATCAGGGAGCATTTTCTTACGCTACACTGGTAGGAAGGGCACTCTTCAACAGTTGCTTTTGAAAAAAAAGGAACTTATCTTTTAATGTCCTCATTTCCGGGTGTCACACTAGCATAACAAAACTTAGTTAAATGTTTATAACTTTCTGCGTTAAAAGTTATTGCCTGTTATATGATACTGGTGAGTCCTGTGGGGTCTATGCCTCTTAGCAGTGGGTGGGTAAGGGTTGTAGACAGGAATTGTAGTCGACATTGCAGAATTAAATGGGAAATTTGGTAGGATATCTTGGAAACAAATTTAAAGAAAAAAACAAAGTAATTAAACAAGAATGTGCGGAATATCATTCAGATATCAACAAGCTCTGGAATAAAATAACAATCTCTTTTACTGACGTTGCCAAGATGTTCAAGCCAAAAAAGAAGCATACCATCAATAAACTCTCAGAAGAAATCAGGAATTTCATGAAAAACACAGAAATCTCAAACCACCACCAATAACAAAAGGTGGGAGACAGAAGATATATCTATCACTGAGAAAAATTCCCGAAAGAGGTAGAGATTTCAAAACTATCGGCAGAACTTCCAATTCAGGAAAATGCAAATCACTAGCATGCTTGAAGAAAATGGATACCTCACAACAGATAGGGAACGAATTATCGAACGCATAATCTTTATTCCTTCCAGGAAGGACTCGACGTTCAAGAACAAGAGGATCTCATTATTTTACAAAAGAAAAGAATGGTCTACAACGAATGTGTCCTTCTGATAGTCACCTTCGGAGTTGAAACATGGAACTCAATCAAAACACTGGCTCTCAAACTAACAACCAGTGTTGGTGATCACTTAGGCAAGAAGTTTGAACATGTAGTTGAGTGGGTTTTCTCGGTTTTCCCGTTGAGATCACATCATATAATGAGTAAAACGGGGGTCAGAGATGTCATTAAAAAAATATTTGGCAATGGACAAGCTATGTTGCAAGAATGCCAGACAAACACGGGCATCACGACTCATTATGTCGACCCTCAGAGATCATATGTGAAATGGTGGTCGATAGAAACTGAGATGACGTGACAATTTAGAGTTCATAAGATATTGGCGCCACAACGCCCATGGCAGCGAGGTTTGGCGAATCTTGGGAAAGGTCCATTTCAAACTACGGACGTTCACAGACTGCTGCTGCTGATTTGATTTTGAGAATTCTTCTGAGGCAAACACAGCATTTGATTAGAATGATTCTAAATACATGAACTTCGGTAACCAGAAGTTCATTTACTCAGTTGCTATATTAGTAAAATAGAATGTACATGGAATAGACGAGCTTTCTTGCCGGTTGAAGTAGCTGCGTATTTTCCATCAGAGCCAGTGATCAGTGCTCAAGTGCAGGTAAAAAAATTCCTATGCCGTTTTCAAGGCAAGGGGGCATTCTCCCTGAATCAGCTGCAGTTCACAAGTGGGCCATTGAGGTGCTTGTTGTTGGCCACGGACCTTTTCTGAAAATTTTCAAATTTTAGGAATTTTAGAGCCATTGAGCCGTTGGCTTTTTTTGCGTTGTGATTTGTCTAATTTTTGCTTACATAAGCATTGTATTGCATAATTAGTTTACTTATAAGCATGTTCATGGATTTTAGACAAATTACAGCATGTGTTGATGCAACCAGATTTCAAGATTCTATCAAAACATTCAGAATTTATTCACTTCATGAATTGATTTTTATATGAAATGCGCATTTTGCAAGAAAAAATTATGGAAATTTTTCTCTTCAAGTCAATCACCCTCCCCCTTTTTTTTAATTTTATAAAATCACAAAAAATATCTTTTGGATACTAATTCTATTCGCAGTTCTATCAAGATAATTACTTGGAAAAATGAAATCAGTTAAGTTATTTTTAGAAACTAGACATATTTCTCCAAATCTGCTCCAAATCTGGAAATAAAAGTGCATAAAACTGACGTATATTTCTTTCGGAAAGTTTTTAATTGCTTTAATTATTGAGATATAATGTAGAGTTTGGGAGTTTGCCCCCACCCCATCCCCAATATACATACTGGGAAAATATTCTGTGAGGATAATTGAAAATTTTGAACAATAAGTTATTACTGTTTATGCTTCTTGGACACTTATGAAACACATTATCAAGAAATAACGGTATTAAATAGTCAGGAAATGTGAAGTTTCGGCAAATTTAATGGCATTGTTTGTTTTGTTTTTTTAAGATTTGTTTTTTTCTATTTCAATACTGACGATACTAAAAATCAACTAAGCTGTAGATGCAATTATCTCCCTTGACTCTTGAGCCTAACGAAAACATCGTTCGCCATCGTTCAAGCCCTTAATTTTCGACCTAACAATTTCGTGATGTCAACACGCGTGCTTTTGCTCTGAATATTCCAAAATTTCTTTCAATTTTGATAACTGTGTCAGAAGTAGATTACAACATTTTAAAGTAAGTATTTCTTTCAGAGTAATAATTTTAATTTTATGTACAATTTGTTTAGTCCTAATGACATTTAGTGGGATTGGCTGACTTGAGAAAAGATACGCCAGCTTCAGAAATTGGGCGGAGTTATAATTAATAGTTAAGAGGCAGGTGATGATGGGATTGTTTGACCTTTGACCGTGTTGACAGTTGATTAAACACTCCTGTTATTAAACGTATTTTTAAAACTATATTTTAAACATAAAGTAAGTAATGTTTTTCCTCAATTCAGTTGATTAATCATTAAACTAACTAATTTTCTTCGATTCAAATTTTCTCCTTGGTGTATTCTATTCTGGGGAGATTTTTAAGAATATAGATTCAGTTTTCTGATGACATACTTATCAATCATAGCCGATCGAAGTATTTTGTTGAAAGAAAGGTAAACACGATGAAAAAAAACTGCTTGAAGTACGCAAAACCTTTTTTTTTTTTTGGACCAACTCTAAGGCCATTTTCTGACAATTAAAACTAAAACTGAACCATCGTAGATGATACTTAATTTTTGCAACACGTTTAAAAATAGAATTTTAAAAGTCTGCGGACATGCCAAGTTTACTCTAACCCCATTCCTACTTGAAGGTCCCTGCGAATCACATGTCTCCACCCTAGAGTTGCTCTTGGGATTGAGATTTCAACTTTTAATTTTACCCCCCCCCCTGCCCGTGATGGCAACAGCTGCAAAGAAGAGAAAGGTTTTGCAGAACTGGAATTCAGAATGGGAACGAAAGTATTTCTCTTTTTGAGCGCAAAGATAAATCTTTGTGTCTGATACGCCTGGCAACTATCTCAGTAGAGGAAAGAGGAAGGAAAACTAAAGCGTTATTTTTCGTCACCCCATTAAATTTCTATAATGGGAAATCTCCTATTGGTTCAAAAGCAAGGAATGAGAAATTGGAAAACACGCAGAATGGATTGCTTCTGCAGCAAACTGTTCAGTAAAAATCCTCAAAAAAAAAAAAGAATAAATAAATAAATAAAAAAAAGATCGAAGAACGAAACAATTACATCGTGTATCATTTCATGGGAAATAACACGCCAACAGAAACCTTTTACTGAAGATGACTCCATAAAGGATTGTATAGTTAAGGCCGCAAAGCAACTTTTACCAGAGAAGCAGGATGTCCAACAAGGCTTCAGAAAATCTGCAGCTTTCTGCACGCACGCACAACCCGACGGCGAATTAAGGCTTTAACTGACGATATTCAAAGCAACTGGATGGAGATATTTCAAAAGCGCAATTTGCTCTGGGTGAGTCATGTGACATCACTGAATGTACTCAACTGTCTACGTTTGTTTGCTTCGTTCTTGAAGATTCCGATATTGAAGAATGGCTATTTGATGTTTCACTGCCAACAACAACAGCAGGAAAAGATACATGCAACGCTTTAATGATCACGATAGAGAAGCATAATCTGCCAGCTGACAAAGTCTCCTCCATAGCTACAGATGGTGCACCAACTATGGTTGGTCGAAAGAAAGGTTACACTATTGCACGAAGGGAATGTTTTCTCAAATTTTAAATCATACCATTGCGTAATACGCTAAGAATGTTTGTGTGCAAAATACGCAAACTTTGAAGATGTTATGTCTACGGTAGAGCTAATTGTGAATTCCGTAAGCTCAAATGAACAGCCGAGAATTTCGTACTTTGCTAGTACAGCCAAGTGGCTGTCGTGTAATCGTGTCTGGGAACGATTCGGCGATTGTTTGCCAGAAATATTTCTGTTTTTAAATACCAAAAAAAAGATAATTCCATGCATTGAATCTTCAACGTATTTAAGTGCATATTCGGTTATCTTACTGATATCACAGCTTTTATCACAGTTTATTGAACTAAACAAGTACCTTCAAGGAAATTTTTGATGGCATGTTCTATGATTTACCATGCGAATTCGATGAAAAGTAAATGATCTTATTCAGATCTCCGTTGGAGGACGGTAACATCACACACTTCAAAAGTCTTCTCTTCACTGATGATAATACAGACATACACGTGGAAGAATTAAGCTAATTCGATAAGAACATTGGATAAATAATCCTGTGAATGACGGAAAGATTATCTGAATTTTCTGACTTGCAGTATCCTGTAAAAGCTGCTCTGTAATCCGTTTGAATTTTCTATTGAGAATGTGGTAAATGTAGAATCATTTGTTACACGTAAAGCAGATGCAGGAGTTGGATGTTTTGTGCTGCACTGTGATACTGAATTTCAAAGCTGAACACCTAAGAAAGATAGTGTAGGAAACTACAGCTTATCAATGAAAGAATCTGGGATGTCAGTGCCGGAAGGAAGGAGCAAATCATATTATTTCAATATTCAGTACATATATCTGTGAACAGTCATTTTCGTATGTGTGTGTGTGTGGGTCTACCATCCGTTGTAGTAGGAGGAAGAGGAAGAGGAGGAAGAAGAGCAGGTAGTTTTTCTTTAAGTCAATTGATTCTACATATGTTCTACGCGTATTATTTCCAATAAAAATCGTAAATGGCCATTTTTGGTCTTTTTATGCTTTTTTTGTTATTTTGGGACCATCTTTCGCTTTTTATGAATACTGAATTGTATTATGACTTTATCAGCAGCTGGTGAAAAAATACTTTCAATCACATCATACCTTTTAATGATGTTATATCTATTAATTAAACCACACCTATTCCTTCTTCCCCATTTTTGTTATTTAACATGAGTGGACATCATACCTTCTAATGGCATCACGTCTATTAATAGCATCATATCTCTTCCCTCTTTTCTCTTTTTTTTTTGTTCAACATAAGTGGGACCGACAGACCGACCAACGACAGACTGGCCGGCCGACCGAGATGCGTCTAATAGAGATATGTTGATACATCTGAAAACATCAAATCTTCTCGTCTTCTGGGTATTTATTTGGAGAGGCAGATGATTTCTGCCACAACAATTTACATTCCTAAATTTACTGAGGTCAATGAGAGACCACAATTTTTATATTGATACGTGTTTTTTTTTTCTGGGAACTGTCACTTAACTGAGTATGAATAAATAAACATGCTAGTTTTTATACTACTTTTTACTTGCAGAGTAAGTATTTAAGATCTATAGGCCTCAAGGGCAACTTTTTATTTGTAAGACATGATATAAAATACGCGTGGGTCGTTGACAAAACAACCCCTGAAGAGGAACAGTCAAATGAATAGCACTTAAAAATTCGAGAGATGTGTTCGTTAAAGACATCAGTAGTTGGGGAGAATTCCTTCCGCTTGGAGCAACTGTAGGATTTCGGGGGAGTTGAGACCGCAGATTGGCAGATTCAAATTGTTAGAATATTTATCTTTTTGCATTGCAGGGATACTCTCCTTTTTTTTTCAAAAATTGTTTCAATATAGAACAGATAAAAGTTTTTTCAATATTACCGGCATATTATTTGGAATTCAATTTTTAATCAGACAATCCCAGAAGCTGGATGGGGGATAACATATGCTGAAAAGGGTGCTGGAAAGGATGCATGGGTGAATAGAATCACCACCACCCAAAGAATTTTTCGGGTGATTGTAAACATGGAGGAGAATATTAACAAGAAGAGAACCGTCCCTTGAAAGTCTGAGACGAAGAACGCAAAAAAGTCGTAACCGAAAGTCAACAGGAAAATCTGGTATGGTGGATCACATCTGGAGGAAGAAAGGCGTACATTACCCTATCTTGGGAGAGGTACGAATAATAGAGATCATCGTTGGAGAGTGAGAAGAAATATAACTCGATGTGGCTCACTTCGCTCAACGGGGTTAAGTCATGGTAGTCATTAAAAGAAAGGAGTTAAAGGCATCATCAACCTGCGTTACCGAAAGAAATCCTTTTCGGGGAAAAATAGTCCCTCTCTTTTTTTCATATGGACAGCACACCCAAAGGAAGTTGAAATATTGATCGGTTGAAAAAAGGTGGGAAAACGACTGGATTCAATTGTCCGAAAAAAATCCTTGAATTGGTAGTTAGGGTTGCGTCAGTAGTGAGTACTCGAGTATCACTTGTTTACTAACCACTAACACAACGTCCCTTTACGATCATAAGCCCGCTCTTTTGTGACAAGATTTGTCAAGTCAAGAGAAATTTGCATCGTATGTTTGTCAAGCAGAATAAAATGATTTTCCAAAATGTACTGATTTATAGACTGCCGTTTGGAAGAGGAAAACATTCATTAATAATTTTCGTTTCTTTTTATGATCAAAAGCGTGAAATCATCGTAAACAAAATAATGAAAGATTTTTTTTTAATTAGGAGAGAAACAAGTTCCGATCAAACAACATCAAAATATGTATTATTCCTGGCACATTGATTTGATTATAAACAATCGAAATGACTTGAGAGATAAAAACAAATAAAATAATTATTTAATCTTTTATAAATGTATGTGTGTGTGTCTTGTCAAAATCTATGTGTTACGAGATAAAAAAAATGTCGGATGGAATAATAATGTTGGAGACCGTCGTAGCCTCTGATCAATAGAAGACTAAATGATGATTAACAGGACAAAGAAAAGGAGGACGTTATTTATTTGAGTTGACTACCCCAGAAACAGTAGATGATTTGCAGAAAGGATATACGAAGAGTGTCAGGGCAAAATCTATCCAGGACAAAGCTTGTAATTTCACACACCTTCTAAGCACACCAGTATTGGCTTCCAAAAATAAGGGTATATATCTCTGTCGATAAATGAGGGATAAGTTCTATACATCGTTTTTTGCCTTGCTGTTTACTCGCAGTTCCACAGCGCGTATACTCATTTACGGACCCTCTCATTTACTGTACCCGTGCCCTTGGAAGTTACCTTCTGAAGACTAGACGCTGTTCGATCCTGCTAACCCAAAAAACGTCGTTAAGCATCGTATGCCCATAGTAGAATCATGGCACAAGGCTAAAGTCAGTCCTGTGCTCTATTTTTATTTGCTGACTTCAGAACAAAGAAGGGGGGAAAGAACTTGGATATTTAGCAAGCCGAGATAAGTCTGGCATGAGGCAACAACAATGGAGCTCTAGTAAGGATCGGTATCACTGCATTAGGAGCAGTCAAACGATAAGGGCCTGCTAGCTCTATGACAGGCGCTCAAAGAAGCAATCGGTATTTTTATAAGTATGCACTAGTTAGTCTAACACAAGGCCAAAAGCGAAGGGCACAAATGAGGAATAGACTCACGGCTTTTTGTGATGTGGGGGATTGTGGGGCGGAGAGAAACTTCATCATCATCAGTCTTTTAACCTCCGTCGTTGGACATAGACCTTCCCCAGGATTCGCCACAATTCCCTATCATGGGCATCGCAGAGCCAGTATTTCCTGAATTTGTCAAGTCCATCTCTCCATCTTGTGTTCCGTCGGCCTCGGTTTCTTATGTGATCTCTGAGGATCCATGTAGAGAGACGTGATGTCCATCGGTTGTCTTTCCTTCTCATTAATATCATAGCTTCTTATTCGACAGAGTGCTAGGTGTATGAATGGAGAAGTACAGTCGAGTAGTTGATGAGCTTTGAGCTTCAAGTCTCGCTTTTGTGCGACGTCGTATTTTGAGCCAAGAATTGTTCTGAAAGTAGAGGTCGAAGTTGTAGCGAACTGGAGCGAGAGTGAGATTGTTCATGGGTGACACATGATGAATTGGGGTTACTGTTCAAGTAATCAGGAGTCCTTTGTTACTTTGTGTTACAAGGATTACGCTTATATGATATAGGAGACACAGAAAATGGTAGCTATAAGAGTTATTATCTGATTTTAGGGAGAACTGTTTTTAGATGCGTTTGCAGCTCTAGTTTGGATTACCATTACTGGCTGACCTACTAAAATATTACCAAGTGTTACCAATTTAGATCTTGCTGTAAATTATGTCCCTTGCTCAGCTTTGTAAATTTAGACGTTTTTCATCTAAATCTAGATAATCTTAGTTGCGCCTAGATGTTAGAAATTGCTATTTAGATTATTCTAAATACAAGTAATATTTTTTAATTCATAGTAATAAAACAAGTAATATCTTTAATAAATGAAGTAATATTTTAACAAAATAAATGCGGGAAATTGAAGTCACATTTAATTCATTGAAAATTTGTAATATATTTCCTAGATTTTAGATGCATATCTGAAGAATCTAGATGTGTCTTTATGTTTTGAGATGTTTTTCAGTCAGTTCTTAATGTAAACTTGAAAAAAAGAAGTTGATATGCTACCACGAAAAAGAACTGGTAGAGAAAAAACGTACATTAATTTTTGCTAGTTCAAAATCTTTTGTGAGAGCTTGACGTTCGCACAAAAGATTTCGTATGTTGGTTTTTAAGGAAGAGTGATGTAACATAACCTTCCTAAAACCACGGCCTTGGTTTTGTATTAGGATAAGGAAATAGTCGTAATAGCAGTTATTGATAAATTAACCTTCCAGTCTTGGAATTTTGAATTAAAATTCGTGAGTCTGAATCTTCTGGTTGAGAGGAAGTAGGATATCCATCCCGCCCCTGCCAATGCCATCCGATGGTTTTCGAGCTCAGATAAAACCCAGGTTTCTCGAATATTGATTATCAGGGCAAGATTGCTCTCCCTAATTGGAAGATTAGTGCCAAACAATCCTCAAATCCCATTGTACTAATTCTATACTCAACTAAATTCGAACACTGTCAACCATTGTTCATTGCTTTCCATCGAGACTACTCAGACCGTCAGTGTACGACAATGAGTAAACCGTACAAATCAAGGAAAAAGAATAAACTCTAGGATAAACTTGACCTCACACTCCTTTTACTTCAGAAAGACTGCCTATGTACACAATTAAAATTAAGACAGAAGAAAATCATTAATGTTGATCGGCGACATTGTTACCACTTTTCTTTGCTATAACGACCTGTTTCGATAAGTTTAACGGTTGAAGTTGATCCTAGCAATCAGCAAATAACTGCATTGGTAGACTACTGTCTTGAAAAAAAAACAGAGACCTGGAGCGAATTTCCAGGATTCATCGGAAGTCAAAGAAAAGATTACCTTTTTTGGAATACTTAAAGTCTTAGTTTTTTGTTTTGTTTTGTTTTTTTTTTCTTACTTTTTGTATCGGTATATTGAATTTTTTATTAGATTCAGCTGATGATTGCCCGAATTTTCTTTTTTATTCTTCTAGGCAAAGATAGGTTTCAATTGTTCATTTCGATACACGCATACACACATTTACAATAAACCCACGTTTACTTATATACACACAAACACGTGCACAAATGCACACGCACACACATACATATGTATAAAGCACATTAGTAAGTGTATAGCTTTTTCATGGACGAAAAACATTTATTTTACACTACATTTTTTCAAATACACACACACACACACATATATATATATATATACATATACATATATATATATATATATATATATATATATATATATATATATTGTTATTATTTTTTAGGATTGAGATATTGATGAGTGAAGAGTGCTCGATGTCGGGGATAGGGCGTATGTGAACAGATATCGACAGACATATCAATGCTTCATGGTGACTCCGAGTTTCAAGCTGCCGTGATCTTCAGACTGTACATACACGCACACACACATACACAGGCACACACACACATATATATATATATATATATATATATATATATATATATATATATATATATATATATATATATATATATTCAGGCAAATCTCTTTTATAAGTACTGTCCTCTTCATCTCTACGACGCTTAGTCATTTCCGCAGCAGTTGAAATGATTCAATTAAGTCTATAAGAGTATGCGTGCACTATATATATATATATATATATCAATTTGCTTCTATGATTGAATGTGTGTAGGTGTAAGTGTGTATTTGCATGTATTCACACCTTTTGTGTTATTGTCTATTTCTTTTGAAATCATGTCATTCGATCAACAAAGCAACGCCCAGTCCAATAATCAATCAAGATGTTCATTGAAGATCGACTCTGACCCAAATCTTCCTATCCAAATGAACTGATGCGAAACCATATTGTTCATTGGTCGAATCACTTCAACCAATCAGCTCTTCTCCTTTACTTAACAGAGAGCAGAATATTCATATTTTTCTCTGTTTTTCTTTTTTTCATTCATTCATGATTTGGCATTTTTCTGATAGAATTGATAGAATTCAAACCGATAACAAAAAAAAAGAAGCTCCAAAATATTTGATTACCCGTGTGCATCTACAATCGACCAATTAATCTATGATCAATGATCAGAAATTATTCCGGAAATAAAGTAATCAATCAGTTTCCTCCAATCGAAGAAATTAGATATCGAAATGCCAGTTTTGATATTTCGAATTTCAGTTAAGCGAAAATCCAAGATCCATAAAGCATTAATGTTGATTGGAAATCATTTGGCAAATTGTACAGCCAGACTGAGCCACATTCTTCTTTTGGATGTAAGCAGGAACGATGACATCAACGTACAACTTTCTTGTATGGTTGAAAGCTAATATCTCAGACCCTTGCCACAGACTCCATTGGTTACAGGGGTCGTTTGATGCTACTGGTTGTACAGGGACGGTGGTTATTGGTGAATGGTCAGTCCAAGGGCTCTCTCCTCCATTCCTTTTTCTGGAAACCATCGTAACATACCACATATCATGCTCACCTATCTGACCACATAGGAAACGTTTCGGATAGAGGAGGAGGCTAGTTTGAAATAGGTTTCCGTTCACTTTTCAGAAAGAAATTTCTAAATGTTACCCATTCAATATTGATCGGGGAGATGGTTGCTTTTTCTCTGCAACGTCGCTCACAGTTTACGTACTACTGTTGGACAAAATATATAAAAAGTTATTTTTCACTTTGTGTTTAAATTAACGGGAAAAATTCCAATTTTTTGGAAATTCCTTGGATTGACAAGAGAGAAACTTCAATTTCGACAGATTGATGGATCCGGGTAGTAATGACGATGCATAATGCTAAACAGCCCAGAAATTATATTGACAAGCTCTCTGTAAAAAGGAGAAAAAAGAACAGATCTCATCATAACAATATTGAAGTCTGTGCTCACTCAGCTGAAACCGTATTTACGAAATAGGAACAGATCGTAGAAAGGATAATAACAAGTGATTGAAAATGCAACAGTGATTGATAAAAGGAAAACAAACGAAGCCACTGTGTGAAACTTAGCAGGAAAAGAAAGAAAAATCCACCGAAAATATAAAGATCTGGTTAAGTCTAAATAGAGAACATATAAAAAGAGAAATAAATTAGTTGCAGCCCCGAATGAATGCACCAAAATCAATTATGTCAAAGCAAAGATTGACAAAACATATAAAAGTAACAAAACCAATATGGAGGGGGAAAATGGCCCAAAGAAAGTATAGAAATAAACACGACATAGTAGGAATTGAGATGCGCAGGGGATTGTGTAACCCATTTGGGTTCGACCACGCAGGCAAATTCTATGAGCACAAACTAAGAAGAAGAAAAAAAGAGTAAAGTATTTTGTGATTTTGACATTCAGAAAGACAGGGCTGTACTCAAGGCAGCGTAAATGAATCAACTGCACGATTCTCAAAGATTCGATTGCCCCCCCCCCCCAAAAAACGGTCTTTAATTTGTTTTCCAATATTTTTTCTGTGTTCTAATTTATTTGAGGATCTATTTTACATAAAGATAGATTTTTGATCCATAAGGGAATTCATGTTGAATCAAATGTTATTATGAATTTCTGGATATTTGATTTTTGTTTTGATTATTTTAAAAATGATACCTAAATGTAAAAGTAAGAGCCCCCCCCCTCCCGAAATCATATTCATGGGGCATCATCAATGTTGAATTTGGTCCTGCAGACAAACCACTCCATCTATGCCAGGAGATTGGATGTGTTTTTTTGCGAAACAAGGAAAATGTATTCTGTTTGATCTCAGGACACACGGTGAAGATCAAAGATAAGAAATAATGGAAGAAATACAATGTTTCATTTTGTTCTTATCTGCTGAAACATGAAAGTTTTTAAAAAAAGAAGAAAAGAAAAAAAAACAGTATGTCATAGCAGTTGTATTAAGTCGCGTGATTACTCTTTATTTTGCCGAGAGAATTCGCGAGACTCTCGTTCATACAAATAATGTTGATTCCTTGTTACATTATCTCGATCTTCACTTTCTTGGAATTACGCCTGTGTTTTTATAACCTCATCTTTTTTCTTTTTTTTTTCTCTCTCTCTCTCTTTATTCCTTCCTTTGCTTCTTTCTTTCTCCCCAAAGAATTATATACAGATATCGCCATCTTTTCGAATAGTCGCTTTTACGAAAGACCTACAATAGTATATATTTTCCCCTCTATTCCCAATGAGGTACAGCGAAGAAGCAATTAGTATTATTTCAAAATTAAAATTGTTGAGCGTTCCCAGGTCGTAAAATCTACACCTTAATCTATATCTGTCTACCTTGATGTTGAAGGTCAAGGTTCACCATCTGCTGTGACTGAAATACGACAGTCTTGCAAACCTACCCTAAACCTATGTGGCCTTACAAATTCAAAGTCAGACTTTTCTGAAATCATTACAGCGACCGATTATTGGTAACTGTTTCTTTGCTTTAGGCCATTTCGACTTACAATGAGAAGCTCTTACGAAAAAAAAAAGGCGAAAATATTGTTCAGTGTTTGATTAACACCGGGCCATTATAGACGTAGCATGCACCTCCTTCTTCTCTTATGCACAAGTCTCCTGTATCTGCCACTACCCCTACCAACGACGACTCAACATAAGATAAGATCATCACCATTTTCCAGGTCTGGAAACGCTCAAAATATTTCTTGTATAAATTGTAATGGCGATTGCCTCCTCGCTTTATGCCATCTGGGATTTTCGTATGAGTGCTCTACTTTCGGATATCGGGGGAAACCTGTATTTTATTTTTCAATTTTATAGTTGAATTTTCCGTTGCTTTTCAAAGCACTGTTGTTTCGTCCTTTTTAATCTGTCTGAAAACATCATCTTGGCAGATAAAAAAAATCCTATCAAGTTTCACCATTAGATTGATTATACTAGACATTACTTTTTATTCTTTTTTTTTTCATCTTGTCGTTGTTCCAATCGACGTGTTTCTCAGTCTCTCATATCTAACAGCTTGTTTAGTCCTGATGCAATCGCCTTTTAGATGCGTTAGCATCTCTAGCGATGATCGCTGTCACCGACTGACATAGCGAAATATTAGTCAAGTCTCTTGCTCAGAGTAGCCAATTTAAACGTTGCCAACATCCGTTACTCAGTGTTGCCAATTTAGATGTTTTTCATCTAAATGGTAGCGTCCTGATGTCAAAAATTACTATTTATTTAGATCAGTGGTTTCGAATCTAGGAAAACCCGAGGACCTCTCCTATAAAAGAAATATTCTGTCAGACCCCTATTTTTAGCATCCAGTTTCTAGAAAACAATAAATGAATTGTAATTGTCAAATTCGAAATTTAATGGGCCTTAATCCAGACATAAATCTCGGTAATTTTCCAGAATTCCACGAAATTTTCGGAAACTCTTGGTTTTTGGCATTTCCTGGGGTTTTGTATCTTTTGGCATGTTTCGGTTACTTTCATTATTTTCCAATGATTTTCTGATTATTCTCGGCAACTTTCGGCAATTTTCGGTAATTCAAATTTTCCAGAAATTTCCAAAGTTTTCAGATTGTTTGAGATAGTTTGATATCTCCCCCCACCCCTTAGCTTCATTGCTTTGTGTTCGACCATAGATAAAACTTAGGTTTCTTGGACACTGATTTTCAAGACAGGATGCACCCTTTGGAAGATTGTTGTAAACATTTCTCAAATCCAACTGTCCTTATTTTGTTCTTAACTAAATTCGCTGAAGTTGACTTTTTTGAAAGAATTAATTTTCTAAAAACTTTTCATGTTTATTTGAGAAAATTTTTGAACTCTCTAAATGTAAAACTTTCTAAAATTCTACAACTTTTAAAGAGTTTTCGAACTTTTTCAGCATTTCAGTAACTGAACAATTGTTTCCAACAATTTACCGATTTTTTTCTGAATTTTTCGAACGTTTTTCAGAATTCACGTAATTTTTTGAATTTTTTAACCTTTTTAAAAAGGTTTTCAAACTTTACAAAATATTTCCTAAAATCTTTTGATAAAAAATTTCACCCTTATATTCATATCGAATGAAAGCAAAAAAATCAACTTTGTTTAAATATGCTTTCTCTAAGTTATAACGAAAAACATTTTTTCGTCAATTGATTTACAGTTAGCCATGTCCCTGATTCGATTTCTAATCATTATGCTCGATAGTGAAATCAATTATTCTTTTGCAAATTTATCTCTCAACATTTACTCAACAATCATTTTTACAACAGGTAGAATTGAATGCGCGACTGTTATTTGAAGTTAGTGATTTTGCTATTAAAAGAATCACTTCACAAAACGCAGCAACAGCTTGTTCTTTATTGTTACTGTTTCCCTCATAAATATCCGATTTCATCTGAAAAGAAATCAATCAATCTACCTACGTATTGTTCATATTCAAGTTCAGGTGACCAATAAACTTCGCTGGCTCAACGGGTTCACACAACGCACATTTGTTTATCAATATTATCGACACAACGATTTGAAAATCCATATTTTAAGTATTTTGCTAAATACTTGCAAAATGTGTGTATTTGCGTCTCCTTTAATTCTTGAAGATACCAATAGAAATCACTTACAAGTAACTAACAAGACTGGATTTTTCCAACTTTGTTTTAGACAATACAACCTCTTCTTTTCATCTTCGATGTGGTCACGACGGCGAAAATAAATAAGTCGAATTGTCCATAACAAAGTCGGTTTGTTTTTGACTCTTCTCGAAGTTATAGACATTACTGAGGAACTTGCTACGGGTTTTTAACAGAACTTTTGCTATGAACAGAACATACGAAAACAAAATAATTCGTCCGAAATCTCTTTATGTTCAGACTACAACTGTACTCAAGATCGCTTAATCAGGCCTATAAGTGCTGCCGACGAAAACAGGGAAGGCGAAACGGGAAAAGGCAACAATCGTTTGCTACCGGGCACACACGACGCGGCTAATGATATTATGTTGTTTTTCAATAACGGCGACGTTTGTCGGACGGACGATCGGCAACGTAGTGTTTTGAAACTGGGGCGACCACAACCGGACTGATCTTTGGTCAGTCGACTCGCCCTGCGGAGCCCGCCTGACAAATGATTCGTCGTGGGACTACGACCTTAGAATGTCCGATTCACGACGGCTCTTCTATCCTATGTTGCCTAGTACAGTTACCCACTTTTTAATTCATTTATTGAATTAAGATTTCCAATTGCAAACCCCAAACAATATCTGACAGACTCCCTGAGGCCTGCAGACCACAGTTTCAAAACCACAAATTGAAATGATTTTCAATTAAATAAGTATTTTTTTTAAATTTAGAGTAATAAAATAAGTATTTTTTAAAATAAATTAAGTAATATTTTAATAAAATAAATGTTGAAGATTAAAATTGCATTTGATTCATTAATAATAAGTAATATATTTCCTAGATTTCGCGTAAACATGATCTACATGTTTCTAAGTGTTTCAAGGTATTTTTTTCTCAATTTTAGGTGTAAAAACATGGAAATAAAGTTGGTAACACTGTTATTGTTTGTTGTTCACACGAAAAATTGAACTAGCGCATCTATGGTCTCACTTTTTTCTCATCATAGCAAGAAGACAAATTAAAGTAACTAAATTAACTTGCAGAAGAAATATTTGTTGACTCGTCGAATCGTTATGTGATGTTTCATAGGGTGAGATGCTTAACTCGATGTTCCACCATTTTTTACTCCAAATTCTTTAGGGTTTTTTCACTTCTATTTGTACTGAACGCTTGTTCTTGAGTCAACTCCAAGTAACTAAAATCCTCTTCAACCAATTTATGCTGTTGTTTGTTTGTTTGTTTGTTTGTTTCTTTATTTATTTATTTATTTCCTTGTATTTCTTTCTCTCTTTACTTGAATTTCTTGCTTTCATTCTGTCTTTCCTTCCTTCTTCCTTTCACACTTCCTTTCTTTCTTTACGAATTTCTTATTTCCTTCTTTTTATTTTTCTTTCTTTCTTTCTCTCTTTACTTGAATTTCTTGCTTTCATTCTGTCTTTCCTTCCTTCTTCCTTTCACACTTCCTTTCTTTCTTTACGAATTTCTTATTTCCTTCTTTTTATTTTCTTTCTGTCTTTCTTTACATGCATTTCTTTGCCAGTGAAGTTTTATATTTCCAAGACAATTGGAATCACCTTTCTTGTTGTTCTGATAGTCCTCAGAACGTTTAGGCCGATCCATTTTACGGCCTTCTTTGTCCGAAGCCAAAATACGGTAGCAAACAGAACTTTTCACAATGGCCTCTTCTTTCCTTACAGATATTACGCTGGAAAAAAAGCCGTTGTGAGAACAGCAAAATGAACCTGCAAAACGAGTTTAGTTGCCCTAAAGACTCTTCGAACGTCGATGACTCTTCTCAGAATTATAGAGAATATTTCCCTATATTCCATCGATCAATTTTGGTACGAGGGCGTCGAAAATCAGAAAAGTCTGTTTCCAGTTGGTTTATCGGGCGCTTTTCCTTGAAACAATAGCAGATTATATTTGATAGAACCAAAAAACGTAACCCTGTGCTGTACAGGACATGTTTCGAGCTTCCATTATTATAAATCTTCTTTGTTTTCTAATTAAATACCAATTGATGTGAGCATTTTATGAAGATTGATCATGTACCCTGAACAATATATAACGAGATTCTGCTACTTGGGACAATATCGCAAAAGAGGTGGGGGGTGAAGTAAGAAGAGGCCAAGGATTCACCGGTGATGGGTAAGGCTCGTTAATTCAGACTAATAAAAAAAAGGGGAAAATAACGTGCTCACACAAAGCAAAAGCCTCTTCCTGCAATAATCTTATGCTTGTAAAATCAACATTGCACACAGAACATAAATATTTGTCTAATGTCAAAAGGTGATGTTAAGAGCCCGTAAGCTTCGTGTTGACATGATGAAGATAAATTGCTTCGAGCGAAGGGTTCTCATTTCAAATAGCTTTTTTAAGTTCCCGATTAGTTTTTAAAGACGTTTTCCGAACTTTGGCTCAAACTAGTCTAGTGTCATAAACTACGTTCAGGTATTACACTGAAAATAAACAACGTTCGGGTATCACTTCAAAAATTAACTACATCCAGGTATTACACTAAAAATAAACTGTGTTTAGGTATTACTCTGAAAACAGATTAAGTTCAGGAATTATTCTGAAAATAAACCCCGTTTGGGTATCACTTTCAAAATGAATTACGTCCAGGTGTTACTGTGAAAATCGACTATGTTCAGGTATTACTCTGAGGTATGACTTCAATGATATAAAGGTATCGATTTTGACATCTCTGGTCGTTGATGGTGTCAGCATTACCTCGCGGGAGGATTTCTCGCAAGGTCGGGGTTCAACCTGGCACCTCACCTCCAACGGGACTTGACTTTTGACATTTCTCAGGCATCAGGAAAAGGCCCTTATCCCACCTAATTATGTACAAAAGGGGGTGCAGTCTGGGACAACGCTCCATCCTGGAACTCGACGTTCAGAGTTAGTGTTTTTTTTTTTTGTTTTTTTTGCTTCAGACCACGAGTGTGCGAACCGTGATGGATTTATCTACCTTCCTAGGAGTTAAACGTAGGAACCCTTTCCTGTACGTGTGGGTAATGCCAGAGATGATCTAGTACCCTCTGCACTTCTCTTCGGAATGCCTCGAGCTTCAGGGACTAATCCTGACTTACCCGATAGTGCATTGGTGAGGTGTAGCCTGCTCCACCAACCCCTAGAATCAGACATTTTTTTTGTTGCTTCAGACCACAAGGGAGAGAAGCATGGTGATCCAGAGGAAAAGTTCAACTTTTTTTTCAGTCGGTATGTTGTTACATGACAAAATTCAAAATTTGCAGATGCAATGATCGGTAAAACTAGCTGGTGCCCTTACGCTGTCTTTGGCATCAGACGTCCCTGCCGGAACTTCCCATATCACAAGTTTCTCTTGTCTCGGCAAGCGATACGTAAAATAGACAAAGAGGCGACAAGCACCCAAGGTGGTGTCACTCATATCACCATTCCCACTTACGTGACCTTGTATTCAAAAGCGGTCACCCATCTTGGTACTGACCAGGCTCGACTTTACTCAACTTTGGTGATCACACCAGAATCGGTGTATCCAACATGATTTGACAGAGGGCGCTGATCGGTAAAGGGGGATTGGAAATGGTAGTTGCGTTTGGGGTGGGGAGAGGTAAAGAGTAATTGTTATAGTTATGCAAATGAATTTATTCACGTGATTCGTCTTGTTACTGCACCCACGGGTCCCAATATTCAGGAGTGCTGGTGACATGATGGAAAGAAAGGACCAAAAGATAATAAAGGAACCTTTTGTCTTCCTAAGGTCATTTGAATTCTCGAAGGGAGAGGGACATTTTCATGCAAATCAAGTTTTCTGTAGTTGAATCTTCTCGTCCTCGAAGCCGACAGGCGCTCTTAATTAATTAACCCTTTTGGTTCGTAATTTAAAATTCTCCCCGCCATCCACTCAACCCTTGGCCCAAATACTGGATACGCCTATTGAAATTCCATCTAATAGAAATCCTTAATTTTTTTTTTTACTTTAATTACGTGCATGTCACCAGACATTAGGTAAAGATTTCAAAAACTTCCAAATTTTGAATGAAAAAGGATTTAAAAAAATATTGAAAAATGTTCAGTTTTAATAAGGCAACAAAAGCTTGTATGAAAACTCGTATAAAAACTTGTATAGAAAAAGAATTGCGTAAACATAAGGAAAATATTAGTGTGTGTCCTTTTTCATCGATTCGTCAACACTTAATGTTCCATATAATTTCTAGTTAGACGTATCATTAAAAATGTTGTCTTAAAAAACTTTCTCCTCAACTGAGCAAATGTTTCTTGATTTGATCATGTTCGACCCTGAAACCTTGCTCTTTGGACAGATAACAAAATATTCTCTAGCTATCTTGTAGAATTGCTTGATTTCTTTTCGTAGATTTTATTTTGACATCAATGAAGGTTCGAGATAATGATGAATAGAAAATATACACAAACAAACATACACAGTCTTGAGGCGTCTCCCGTGGAAACAATCATACACTATTTTTAGACAGCGAGCATATTTACAGCACACGCCATTTTGTCTTGAGTGAAATTTTAATTTGAAAGCACATAGGCCTTGGCCAACTGCCAACAAAATTCAATCAGAAGGTCACTCGTCTATTTGAGGCGATTGTCAACGAATTTTGCAAAAAGGTTTCAAATAGCAGTAATTTTTAATATTATCGAGTTTTTTTTTCCAACATCCAGTCAATTAATCATTAAGTTAACTAATTTTCCTCGAATCAATTTTCGGTGGCCTAGTTTATTTCGGGAAGATTTCTAATTAAACATTTCTGATTTGATTGATTTTTCTGTTCGAAGTAATTTGTTATTGTTGCTGATAAAAATGTAAAATTTAAAACATCTAAAAACCTGCTTTACGATTATGAATAGGTTTAATTATTCTATATTTATATAACTTATAGAGAAAATTTTCTGCAAAGAATCGGCGCGTGATGAGAAAAAACTTGTATATAAAAGATTTATTTGCTAAGTTAGCAAACGACTGTCTATCATCAACTACGATGCATTGATGCCTTGCCAATAAATAATGAACAAAAAAACTTTGAAACAGTCAAATTCAACTTGATAATTAATGAAAATTTGTTTTTCGTTTCTCTAGACAGAAATATGGTCTTTTTTCCCCCCTTCTAGCAAAACTAAGAAAACACTTAAGGATGAAACTTTCAAAGTTTAATTAATTATGCTTTTAACACAGGGTATCGATGTCTGCTTGATTATTACTGATCATTTGCAAAATATCATTTTGTAATATTTGCTTTTTCATTCAGTTATTCCAATATTGTTTAAGATATGAAATAAAATTATTTTTGAGAAATTTCAGTGTTTTTTTAACCTCTAAATGAGCAATAAATAAAAGACAACACCGTCATTGTCAGCGAAAGAAGACCAAAGCAATATTCTGAAATAACATAAAATTCACTCTAAATCAACTTGTGTTGAAGTTTATTTGTTAGAAAACGTCAATCAAAACTGTCAACATAGGTTTCTCTCTGTTTCTACACTGGTTAGCTGGCTGGTTGGATATAAATATGCATTATGTGTACAGGCCGCACCGATGGAGCTATAGGGCTGGAAATCTAAACATTCACTCCTCATTATGTCAACAAAAAATGTTCTTTTTGTTTGTTTGTTTGTTTTTTTCACACACCCCTAAATAGGTCTTTAGTTGGGGGTTCAGTTTTCAAGGTAGGTTTATTAATAAATTGGTCCCTATATTGTGCCCGCTTGACTTCTCGGAGATCATTGCCAACGAAAGGCGGGAGAAGTAACTTATTCATTAATCATCCCTTATTCCAATATTTTGATTGGTCATCCCAAACATAACGTTGGTCACGTGACGGTTTCAGTCGGCCAAAGGCCAAGTCGACAAAACATTATTTCGGAAAAAAAAAAGGTTCTTGACAAAACGGATGTGGGATGTGCTGGCGGAACGTTATTCGACGAAACGTCCGGACATGATTTGCTTTGGGATGTTGCTTTATAAAAATCCTGGTTTTGAAAATGTGGACTCCTCAGGCGCAACTCTTGAATTTGTTTTTTACATCCTTCTTATTGTTACAAGACTTTGTTTCGTTTTGATAGTCTTTGTTTTATTCGACCAAATTTTTCCCGATTTTACCGGATTTTTTCTACTTTAACAGAATTCCTTTTACTTTAACGGACTTTATTTCACTGAAATATTTTCTGCGCGCCTTTTAATCCGAAGTGTTTGAATAAAATTCAACTCAGCTTTTTTTTTTTTAATTTAGAACCCTTGATACATCCAAGATGAAGCTATCAGCGGTGTCCCATCGACTCTGCGCTGGGTTAGGATATATATATACACATATATATATATACGTATATATATATATACATATATACATATATATATATATATATATATATATATATATATATATATATATATATATATATAAAGTACTTCTTATACTATATATCTATGTGTGTGTGTGTGTTATTAAGAAATGGATATATATATATATATATATATATATATATATATATATATATATATATATATATAGATAGATAGATAGATAGATAGATATAGATAGAAAGACAGACGGATACAGACAGACAGACAAACAGCAAAGACAGAGAAAGAGAGAGAGAATTTACTTTTACCTTTATTTGTCTTTTTTTTTCCTTTTACAGGAATTCGTTTATTTTACTGCTGACACAAAATACAAGTCCAACGTCTGTAGAGCTTTTGATCTTGTTTGCACAAGGCCACATTAAGTAAGGTGTGTTTGCTTCATGAAAATATTGTTTTTTCATTTGGTTCCTTTCCCCGAATTCTCATAGAAAGTCTCATTGTCGCGAGATCTGAGATATTTGTCACGTTCTGAAAACTAAACGGCTCCGAAAATGCCAAGGGATAAAAAAAACCTGCGACGAACTGCATTCATCAACCGGTTTCACTTATTGGCGTTTATTTTTAGAGAAAGACAAGAAACTGGAATGTTCAGTGGTCGAAAATGATTCGAAATGATACGTGTTTGGTTCAGCATAAGCGATGATAATCCAACATCACACGTGTACCCGGTCAAGGTTTCGTCCTGTAACCACGTCATGTCCAGCCCTGAGGATTCTGATTCTGCGGTTCTGTATCTAGCAATTAAACATTAACAACAAAATAGATTGCCGTCGAAAACATTTTTTGACGGATATACACACACACACACACACACACACACACACACACACATATATATATATATATATATATATATAATGAATCTAGCCTACCTAGGGTAATTGTACCCATTAAATTACTCTCTTTGGGATCTCACCCTATCCACTTTTAAAAGAAGTCCGCGAAGTCCTTTTTTCGGATCGCTATAATCTGTTTCATCACGTTCTCCTCGATCTCGACCAGGGTCTGAAATCTATTTGAGAGAGGATGTGTTTTACCAAAAATCCTATACGAGATTTGAAGGATGACGCACTTGGCCATTGTGACGACCACACAGTACGTAAGCTCACCTAGTAGCGTCTCACTGTCAACTGAGCAACCAAACGGGAGAGTGTCTCTTCATATATACGCTGTAAATTCTCCTCTGATAGGTGGCCAAGTTACATCAAGGCTGCACAAACTGTTCTCGAGATATTCAAATCGGCTGATACTATCGGGCAAAGCCCGTACGTGTATATGTGCGTATATACGTGTACATGTGCGAATATATCGATACGTGCACGAGTGTTCGTATGTGTGGATGCACGTTTGTGTGTGTGTGTGTGTGTGTGTGTGCGTGCACATTGGTGCATGTATTTGTGATAATTGATAATATAGAAAGAATGCCACAAGAGATAAACCTCGAAAAAACTTTTCTGATCGTATCCCCGTTCGTCGACAGTTTGTGTTTAGGGGTCAGACCACTTCAGCCATCAGAGCATCATTGGGTGGGCTGGTAAATCTAGACTTGAAGAATAATCGCTACTGCTCATCTGATTTGATATTATCTGGCAATGGACTAGTCCTGTTGCAAGAATGGCAGACAACCGATGGACATCACGACTCACAATATGGATCCCCAGAGATCATATGCGTAACCGAAGCCGACAGAATACAAGATGGAGAGATGAACTAGACAAATTCAGAAAGTATTGGCTCTGCGACGCCCATGATGGAGAGGTGTGGCGAATCCTGGGGAAGGTCTATGTTCAACGACGGATAATGATGATGATGATGATGATGATGATGATGATGATGATGATGACGCTATTTCTATGAACAGGGTCAGCGCCACGTTATTCAATGCCCTTGGCCAGACCTACAATGGGCGGGCCCTTCTCCTCCGTTATCGCCCGGTCCAACTCCACGCCCTTCCTTCTTTTTTCGACGTGTGACCTCCTCTGAATGTGAAGGACGGTGAGGAAGTGAAACGGTGATAGGGTACAAGTCCCACCTCGCCCCGAAGCGTTGTTGCTTCTTTTGGTGACGAAATTTTCACGCTAATTTAATAAAACACATTCAACAATTTTTTTTCTCTCTCAACATTGCTATATCAGTCCTAACCACCGCTTTCTTCATTACTAAGTTCCCATGTTTTTAGTTGGACTAACGAAAGTTGTTGAGAATTTATTTGGCGCCTCCAGATTCTAATGCCCTAAGCGATGGCCTAGTTTGCCTAATGCGTAACGCCGATCCTGACTAAAAACTCTTTTCACCTAAGATCGCATCAAGATTAATTATCCTAAAACATATACAATACGCGTGCATGTGTGCATTTATAAAAATGTTTTCCACTCGAACTCACCTTGCCCTCACCACGTCTTCCTCTGTTGCCCATCTATCCAGGTGGGCCCTCACTAAGCACTTGTCACACACCATTAAACATAGCCTGGCCATACAAGATATACTTCCTGCTTTCAAGTTCAACTGGTCACATCAAATAAATCGTGAGTCAAGCTTATTCCTTAAATGAGCTCCTCAGAGAAAGCTGACCCTTATGGATAATTCTGGCGTCAAGTACAATCCACTTCGTTTTCCATAACATTCGATCCGGACCAAAATATGTAAATGTGTCGAGGCATACAAGATTTTCCCACCCAAGAGGCTGAAAGCAGATACCCAGGAGAGAAACAACGAAAGAACTGCAAGTGGTAATAAAAATTCATATTAAGCGAAAAAAAAAAGAGAAAAAAAAAGCATTCACGCATTGCAAAAGGCCATTTAGTTAGGTTTATGCAAAATGAACGCAAACAGCCTCTATCAAATCATTATTCAACTCCTCATGTCTGATTTTATGAGGGAATAATGAATTTTACAAGTTTGAGCCGATAACGGAAATACTTACTCCTTATCTGAGATCATAACTTGACTTTTCTTAACTGATTTCGTGAGAATCAATGTAACTGAAACTGTGACCTTACGGTTTGCAGTCCAATACTCTTGTCCCTATGTTTGCAAACGCCCTGAGTCGAATTAGTCGTTTGGTTGTTTTAATGCGTCTTTACACTTTAATACCAAACAGAAAGATAAGTTCAAAGATCTTTGCGCGTGTAATCAGAGACGCAGACGATGTCGTCCATTGGAGACTATGTTTTCATGAAAGGCAAATGACTCTTAGTGAACAAACTCCAGCGCATAGGGCAGCCATGTTGATACTGTGACGGTGGGGTTCTTATCAAAATATTGAAGCGAACGAATTCCTCAAAGGTCAGGCTGAAAATAAAAAGCAGTTTAGTGACGAAAAATACCGCAGCTTGGCGCTTAGAGATTCGGTATCCGGAGCTGACGAATTATAATGGCCGACCCGTTCGCCATTTTAAATTCATTTTCAGGTTTAACCAGTGTTACTCACTGTTCTATCGTCATGAGAATCAACTGAACTTTTAGGTTCACCTCTTTTTCCATCCCTAGTTGTGTAGGGGCATTAACATCTAGATACGTGCGTACGTACGTATCTACCTACCTACCTTCCTACCCACCTAGCTATCTACCAACATACATACATACATACATACATACATATGAATTCGACTCTTTGTTCAACATCTGCAAGAGAGTACAACTGAAATGCTGCGTCCGCAGTCAGTACTTAGAGCGTACAATTCTATCTCTCGGGATACTATCTACTGTACAGTGGCTAGCAAGATAGGCTTGCAGACCGTTTATAGTGGGTACTTCATCATTCGGTACTCTAGACCAAGAAATAAATCGGTTTAGGTATATGATAATATCCTAGACGTAGCTTGATACACTCAATTTGCGAAACATTGATTCCAATCGAATGCAAGAGCCCGTTTTCGTAGATTTATTACTGATGGCGGCTTGGTGCCCTTTCTCTCGTCAAATTATTTTATTTACTTGAAGAAAAATGCTCGAGACGAGCGAATAATGTCTGAGTAATAATAATAATGTTTGTTGGAGAAATCATCGTAATCTTTGGAGAAAAAATGACAAAAACACTTGGAGAAGGAATAATAATAACATTTGGAAAAGAAATAACACTTACAGTAGAAATAGTAATAACAGTCCAAGAAGATGTAATAACATTTTGAGAAGAATAATGATAAAGTTTGTCGTAGAAATAACGTTCGGATAAGGAATAATCATAACATTTGGAGAAGAAATAGTAATAACATTCTGAGGTGAAATAATGAAAATATTTGGAGAAGAAATAATATTCGGAGAATGAATGATGAACATATTTAGGGAAGAAATAGTGATAACATCCCTAGAAGAAATGATTAACATCTGGAGAAAATTAATGATAACATTTGTAGAAGAAATAATATTTGGAGAAAAATAATAACAAAATTTGGACGGTAAATAATGAAAATATTTAGAGAATAGATAATAACATCATTCGAAGATGAAATAATGAAAATATTTGGAGAAGAAATGATAATGGAGTTTGGTGAATGAAAGAATGCCAATTCCATTTGGAGAAGAAACGACAATTTTTTTCCTTCTTTTGATTCCCTACGCTTCTTTCTTCCTTCTTTCTGTTCTTCTTTCCTTCATTATTTTTTTTATGTAAGGACGATTTTCTCTGCTGGGTGGCATAAATTTCTTGGTTCCTGAAACAAACTTCATCAGAGAAAGAACAAATCATGAATAGTTTAGGTTCTGTGGCTTGTTTTCTTTCTTTTGTTCTTTTCATGTTTGCTTCTTCATATTTGTGTTTGTCAAAGAAGAAGAGACAGCAAAAAGTTTCTAGGAATGAGAGAAGCGTCCAATTTGTTTTTTATTTGTTTATTCCGGGGTCGGGGAAACTCAGTCTAGATTCAATCATTATAGATATTTTTCTAAAACTATTTTATTTGCCAACCAAATGATAAACGTGTTTGTGTGTGTGTGTATGTGTACGCGTACGATTGTGCGTGAGGGAAGACGTAAGGCAGTGTGTGAGTGTGTCTGTATGGAAGCTCTTCTCTTGTTCAATAATCAATAATCATATTGATCGAACTCTCTCACCTCGTATTTTTATTTCCATTCAGAAAGTGACTTCTCTTAAGAACGTTCTATTACTGGAGAGAACAACAAACTTGTTTACTGAATTCGAATCTATGTGTTAGAATCCACTGCTAAATCACCTGCCAATAAGAGAAAAAAAAGGTCTGATTCAGATATAGGTTGAGCCTTCACAACCCGAAAATCCGACATCTGAAATGCTCCCAAATCCGAAACATCTAAAAAGATGACATGACATAAATGCTTTCGTTTTATCTTATCACTGTTATTTAGAGTGGTTTACACACTGCAGCCATTTTGAACATTTTCAACAAGGATCACAGATGAAAAAATGGGCGAAAAATACCCTGAATAATACATGCAGGCCTGATGATGACAATAGTTGGTAACTGACTGACGCCAGTAGCGCACCAGAAGCTCCTCATTGGTAAGTGGTGTCAGATGTAGAATGTTCAGTGCACACAAACCTTGTTTCACGCACAAAATTATTGGAATATTATATAAATTATCTTCAGGCTATGTATACAAGGAATACAGGAAACATGAATTGTGTTTGTGTTTCGACTTGGGCTCCAAACTCAAAATATTGCATTAAGTATACACAATTATTTCAACAGATTATTCGAAAAAATCCCTAACACATTTTTTTTTGTCCAGTCTGAATCAGAATTCTGTTATACGTCTCTCAAGATTTCATTCATCCAATTGGAGGTAATTGCATCGGTGGAAGGGTGTTGAGCAGATATTACCAAACTGAGGTACATGTACCACCAGGGGTTCATTTGCACTTTTCATTCGGTACGTAGGAGTTTGAGCGTATCATCATAGTGTTCACTGCTATACACCATTATTATACTACTATTGCAGGTCAAATCGCAAAACGACTAAACAGTGTCTTTGTTATGCAGTTGCAAAAGTTCTACTTAGTATTAATGAACTGCTAAAAATAGAAAGATTGACATATTCATAGAACCAGATGAATATCTACCCTAATAAGTGGGATAAATTACTGTAAAAATATATATCGTAAAATAGATAGGTGGAAATCATATCTTTTATGATCTCGGGAAAAAAATCGCTGAACAGGAAAATAGCACAAATGCGTCCATTCTGACATGATTTTACATTGTAAATCGCACCCTCTATGAAACATATTTCCGGGATTAATTTCAAAAACCCGTTAAATTCATGCTCCAGTGTCCTTGTTGTACAGACAGAAAATTTCATCGGTTTATGTCCTGTGATTTTTGCCGTAAGCTGTCACATACAGACGGACTGACAGACCGACGGACATTTGCTGAATTATAATAAGATTAATCACTGAGCATCCTATGAATCTGGAAGAAGAACTTACAGGACATTTCTCAATCCTTCCATCAACAATTAAATCAAACTATTGAGATCAATATAATGTTATCAATTTTGAAAAAGAGTTCTTTTTATACTGTCAGGTACCGATTCGAAGCATCCTAGCGCTTATTTTTTGAATTCGTTTCTGATCATGGGCTGAACAATTCCCTACTTGGTAGCACCATAGTGTAAACTTCCTTGTTTTAAATTCTTCCTGCATATTTTGATCAATGAATAGCAGATCACTTATTCATTTGGGTCTCTTTCGACAACCTTTCGTGTTTCTCTAATCAGTGTAATAATGATTAACAAGCTTGTGATGCTGGCCGTTACAACTTTATTGAGTTCCATCCTCACTTTTCCGTCGAGCTGGTTCCTACCATACATTCTGATCGGATTAGGATCAAGATTGTTTGCTGGCTGTGTCAATCAGTTGATATGCTTTTCCTGAAGAAAAGCTTAAGGCTCTTTGCTCAGACGCAAGATGAATTGTCAAAAGTATTTCATCACCAAACCTGTATTCCACCGTTGGAATGAGAAAAGTGTCCAAAATTCCAATGTACACCTGTGAATAAAATTAAATAGTTACTGCCTTCTCCCCTGATCCCTTACCTGACATACAACCCCATATCATGAATGAGTGGGGAAATTCGCTCGCTTCGTATGTTTCATTGAAGCGGCAATAGACAAAAGATCCAGGATCATCGCCTTGGTCAATGCAGATTCGTGATTCATCACTGAATATCATTTCCATCCAATCAGCCACACGCCATGATTGATTCTGCTAAGATGTTAATACTGATTTCTAACAGTTCTGTCATAATCAAGCATTTTCCATTTCAAAAAATGTTGCTTCGAGATTTCTATGTTGACACTTTTACGTCTTCCGTGGTCTACACGCATACTTTTCTCTTAAAACCTTCCCATTTTTTTTACTTCATCAAATTTGAGATACAGCTGATTCGGAACAACCCACATCTTTTGCAACACTCCGTGTGAGATTTTCTCTCTGGAGCTTCATAACACTTTTTCATTGTTTCAATTGATGGATTTCTTGTTGAAGCCATGTTTCCAACAGTTCAACAGCTTGTTAAGGTCTGCAAGTACTCTCTTTTAACTGCAGACTAATTTGCATATTCAGATCTGTGCTGGTATTTGATTTAGAAATCTAAATTACAAGGCGATTCATCAAGATTGAGTGATTCTATGCTTTTTCCCCCTTTACTTGTTTTGAAAAAAATATGCCATTATTTTAAATGATTAAATTCAATTTGTTTAAGGTATATTTCATGAAGTCAGAATGCTCCTTTATTAAACAAAGATTGTTTTGTGTCATATCTGTGATTTGTTAATTTTCTAAGAAGTAAAAAAGCTGGTTGACATCCTCTAAGTCGGATGATTCCCAAAGCAAAACAACCTAAATAAGAAGGTTAGTTTATTTAATGGTACGAAATTCTGCAGAAAGAGGGAGAAATAGACTGATATGATTTATCCAGTGCAAACACGCGTGCACACAATCGCATAAATACACACACACACACACACACACACACACATATATATATATATATATATATATATATATATATATATATATATATATATATATATATATACGTGTTCGTGTGTGCACGTCCTCTTTCTATCTAGTTATCTAACAGACCAATAATGAGGTTCGAACCCAATAGCATCTGCATAATCTGTCTGAGATTAAATGCTTTGATAATTTTTGGATTCGCTCACCCATGAAATAAGAGATTTTACGTTGCCGTAATCACCGGGTGTTGAAGTAATTCACCATCGCATATCTGAACGAGCCGACCATGAAATAGTAACTTATGATATTTCATCTGACTGGCTTACTCTTTTGTTTAAACGGGTGGGGTGCACATTCTGATTTCAGTTTAGAAGGGTAGTTGAGAGAATTTGATATCTGAAAATCTTCCCACAGAAAAGTCCTGCAGTCGAGTAGAACGCATTTCGAAGGAAACGGTGTGAAAAGAAAGTAATGAAATCTCACATATGGAGAGAAAAAGGGTTTGATTTATGAATCATAGAATCTATATGTACAAAAGCCAGTTTTCGTTGCTTGGTAACGCACAAAACACGTCACGCTATGTTTTTGTTCATATCTAAAAGTGCAAACCATATCCACCTTCCATGTTTTGCACACATAACCCCAAAATATGTCTGCATAAAATGGTATGATTTATACGTTGCTCATCTCAGCTAGTTATGTACTAAAAATAATACAAATTGTACCAACGACCGCCGACAATCTTATAAAAAAAGTTGAATGAAACTTTTTGCATTAATTTTCTTCGAAATTTTGACTTTGATTGAAAGAAAATAGCATAAGGTAAGTCGTAAATGAATAACTTTTGCGTATTTAAAGTAGGTTTTAGACATCCGAAATTAATTTCGATTATTCCATGATCGATGTTCACCGACAGAACTATTTAAACTCTGTAATCAAGAATCTTCCAAAAATGAAGTAGACGTTATAGAAATCGGATCAGATGAAAATTAGTTAATTTAGCAATTACTGAAATAAACTTTACTTAATTTTTACGTAAATCATTATGTTTCCAGTGGGTGTCTGTTACCTGTCAATTCAATTCAAAGAACTAGTGGGTGTTCAGTCAGCTTTCTTTACGCAACAGGTGATAGAAGCCAACTTGAATTTACGATCGAATTGCTGAAGCATGGATAAACAAAAAATGACTATCCCTGATATTATCCACGATAGCAACGGTTTATTTTACTCTATAGATTCTAGTTCAGGGTTCTTCAAACATTTTCGATAGCAAGCCAGTTAAATTTGGTGAAATAACCCCTCAACCTACTGGCTTATTATAAGCCATCTATTCTATCCCAGTGTCAGGACATAAACTTGTCACTACTAAAAAAAGGGACCATTTCACACTCTCAAAGTTCAAATGCAAGAAAAACTGTTGTTCTGAAGATGATTATGTGTGGAACGTGCTGGCTGTACAGTAGGCGTATAAATCGTGTCTTTCCTACCACTATCACCACCCTCTCTCTCCCGCTCTCTTTCATTCTCTCTAAACCTCAGTTGCCGTTTTTATCCCAAAGCTACTATCAATGCTATGATTTAATAAGTTTAACAAATGAATTAGAGATGGCAAAGGTAATAAAAATATTATCGGATGTATCAATATCTCAAATTTTAATTATTTCATTGTTTTCAATATTTTCCTCGCTTTCTCTTCATTTATTCTTTTATTCATTGAGAATCTGTGACCCAGTCAGCAAGACCTGAGGACCTAGTGATGGGTCGGGATCTGTACTTTGAAGAACCCTGCTCAAGTTAAATATATATATATATATTAGGATATGGACTTATGTACCTATATGTATTGAGAAATAGATATATTTGATCCGATAGAATGATCATGAATTGAGTTATATTAAGTAGGAACTGTTATTTGAAACGATTTCCATTCAATTCACGACTAGTGTATCACTTGGCTCGTCTAGACACCGTAAATAGAATAAACCATCAAAGGAAATGGGGCTGTTGCAGGAATCGAACCTGCGATCAGTAGGGTAGCCGCTTCAATGTAGAGTTGCTCTTCCCATTGAGCTGAACAGATGCCGTTGTGCAAAGGTCCAAATAACTGTCTTCACTCCAAATCTTCATCTTGTTCATTCTTCAGTCTATATTCGCTCTATTTCTTTCTTTCAGCGCAACAGTTGAGTATTAAGAAATAGATATATATATATGATCCGACAGAATGATTATAAGTTGCAGGAGAGAGAGAGAGGGTAGTGGTAGATTATTGTTTATTCTTTTCATATGATAAGAGTTTCTACATAATATAACGCAATTTATAATCATATATATATGTGTGTGTGTGTGTGTGTGTGTCTATTAACATATACTTGTTAATCGCATACCATTCATGGATAAGTGGATATTTTTCATTTCTAGATGATGTATTTTAACAATTATGCATTTATTGTTGGTCGTATTGTTGTTGCTTTTATCACAACATTCTAGGTTGATAAACTCTTCCTTTAATTCGGTATTACGAACTGACGCCATTTCTAGACATACAGCCCTACCCCATGATAAATTCTTAGTATTTAATGTTTTTTTTTCTTTTACAGGCGGTACTCTTCTCGAACTCAAGAATGTTAAATCGCAGTTCGTCACTTTATACCAGGTTCAACCACTTTTAACTCAGTAGGGTAGCAAGAATGGGGTGCAAGAGGTAGGGGTCTCTCCCCTACGCATATTTGGCACCTTCCGACAATTTTTTAGCCCTTGAGTTACCTTCGAGCTATAAGAGTTGATTCTCATTTTTTATTGGTACTTTTTTTTATATCTTTATCGAATGGTCGTGGAAGAATATCCCGGACCCATTACTCAATCCGACCAAACCTCCCATTGTTACGAACTATTTATTTCATGCGTTCTTTATCTTGCTTCATTTTATCTTCATATTCCGGTTAAATGAAAACTAATTGAATAACAGATTTTAAATACGATATAGATTTATGTGCCTGCTGTAAACTTTTTCGTTGTATTTTTATTTAAATACAACATAACAATTATTCACATCCTTTGAACTGTATCTTTTTGGTGTCTTTCATTTTGAATACGTAGAAAACGTAGAATTAATCTAAAACTAAATGGTATGTTTCCAGGTGCCTCCATAATGTGCACACTCCATTAACTCCTATCCTTAAGCTATTTGTTGAAATGGACCTGTCATCATCATCATCATCATCATCATCATCATCAACTGTCATTTAACTTCCGTCGTTGGGTATAGACCTCCCCAGGGATTTACCACACCTTTCTATTGTGGGCATCACAAAGCTAATACTTTCTGAATTTTTCTAGTTCGTCTCTCCATCTTGTGTTCTGCCGGCCTCAGTCGCACATGTGATCTCTGGGGATCCATGTTGTGTGTCGTGATGTCCATCGGTTGTCTGCCAATCTTGCAACATGACCAGCCCACTGCCATTTGAGTTTTCTAATGGATTCTATGATGTCTCGAACTCCTGTTTTCTCTCAGATATGTTATGCAGTCTTATGGTTTTTCCATGTGAGGTTGAGCATGGTTCTTTTATGTACAAGTTGTATGCTTCTCAGTTTGCAGGTCAGTCTCTTGGTTAGATTCCATGTTTCAGTTCCATAAGTGACTATCGGAAGGATGCATTGGTTGTATACCTTTTTATTTTAGGACTATTGGGATCTTTTTATTCTTGAAGGTTGAGTTTGCTCTGCCGAAGGCTTGCCATCCCAGTGTGATTCTTTGCTTGATTTCTTCTTCTTTTGAGGATTTCATGGAGATTCGTTGTCCTAGGTAGATGTCGTGGTCTACTTTCTCCAGTTCTGCGTCTTCAATTTTGATCGTTGTTTTTCTTATTTCTGACGTGATTGTTGCACATGACCTTCGCTTTGCTGTAGTTCATATTTTGGCAGACTTTCTTGATTTCTTCGTTTAGTTCATCTAGCCTAGTTGGAGGTCGTGAAAATTTTCTACTAAAAGGGCGATGTCGTCTGCAAATCTGCGGTTGTTCAGATTATCATTCAAGAAAACTTATGACTTGTTTTAAAGCCACATACCCCATGAACTTAAATTGCTTCTGGTGGTTTTTCATGATGATAACACTTATTTTCAAATCATATTTACGGTTTATATCATTTCTTATATCGACAGCAGTCATTTTCCTGTTTCTCATCGAAAACTGGAAAATGTACCTATTTATTCGTATACTGTTTTTCGTCGGTTGTCCAGTTCTGGGCTTATCTAAATAGCCACCAAATGTGTTGTTGATCTTTATGGCACTGTAAACAGCACTGTTTGAACTTTCAATTTCAGAGGCTATTGCTAAGAGCAATAAGTTATTCCATTTAGGTTTATGTAATTGCACGATATTCACCCTAATTTCTGGCGACAAACAACGTGTTTTGACCGTCGCAGCTACCACAATTATTGTAGAAAACTATTATGGCTTATTTCATTTTATTATCGATAAATAAAGTGTAAAGTTAACATTGAGTGATGTCCTTAAAGTGAGTGACAATGATGTTTATGACAAAATATCATTTAAAGAGAAATGCATAACTATATTCAAACTAGAAAGTACTCTACCGACGCCATTTTCAGTGGAGGGAGGGTAATTGTTTATGAATCTGTCCAAAAATTTTATCAGTTCTTCCATAGCCTATCGTCCACCAATATCAATGAAATTCATTGAGATTTTGGAGAAATATTGTGTGGACAGACATAAAATTTTGCCGATATCATGGTTTGGACATATAAGGAGGAGATAATTGTGCACGGATCCGCTCCAAAATATTAATCAGTTCCTCAGTAGTCTCCACAAAACCTGATTGAAATTCATTGATAACTTTTGGAGATATTTTGCTGACAGGAAAAATGGCAGGGTTATTAGGTTCTTTCATATAATTGCGACTTTGCGGAAGTAATTGTGCCAGTTGAACCAGTTCTTCTGTAGTCTGTTGTCCGTGCTTTCTAAAAAAATGTCACAGAAATACGAGATATCATGTGCACATAAAACTATGGCGATGTTATATGATTAGGGCGTATAACTACGATTTGGGGGATATAATTGTGAATGGATCTGCCCCCAAACTTGATCGGTTCTACTGTCGCCTATTGTCTATCCATCCATAGACATTCATTGAGAATTTTTGGAGATATCATATAGTCTGTCATGATCGTATACTTGAATGTAATTGGAAAAGAAAATGGAAAAATAACTCTCAATCAAAACAAAATTTCTGGATCGGCCCCAAAACTTTACCACCTTAACCCTACCCCGTTGCTCATCTCCCCACGAAATTCCTTTGAAACTAATTCTGTACTTTCCGTGATATCGTGTGGACAGACGAACGGACATGTGCAGTCAAATATATATAGCACTCCTCGACATCCTCGACAGAGGTAAATCATTCTCGTCAAAACATAAATATTTTAAAATGGTTCCAAAAGTGCTATACATTTCTCCTGACAGATGCTCCAGCTAGCTATGGGAGTCTACTGTCTCTTTGCGACAGTATTTTGACAGCATGGCTGACCCGAATATCTAAACTGTAATTGATAGTTGTCCAAGCTGGCTACAGAGTCCCTTCGGGGGAATATCACGACAGTACAACTGTTCGTGCCGCGTTTTTGTTAATGTTCAATATTTCCTGTATATCAAACTAAACTAAAAATAGAGTTAAGACATGAAAATTGGAAGAGTCCAAAGCAAGAAAGAATGGTGGATTGCCGATTGTGACATTTTTGGTGTGTATAAATATCGAAAAGTGTTACACAAAAAGAATTTGTATAAATACGTCGCTTAATTCAGTCCTACTGAACAGCCAGTTCTGCGTAGGGCAGGAGTAGAGCATCTTCATCTGCATCTGGGTCCGGGGCGAAGGTTTCAATCCTACCTAGCGATACTGGAAGGTATATCGAGTCTATAGCCACACTGAAGAGTTGTAATACAACGGAACATCTCTGTGGATGATGCAGTTATTAATTATGATATCTGTGTATATACGAGATAATTTTACAGTTTTAAATATTGAGAGAAAATGGTGTCTCTTATTTCCTAATATCTGTCAATGCAAAGTGTTTTTTTTTTTTCGGTTTTACATACATATAGTTCGTTATTATGGTACTCTATGTAAATTTTCTCTAGTTGGTATCATCAGTTGTTTACCATGTAACCGTTTTGGGGATTTTAAATTCAAGTTTAAAACAAAACATTTATATTAACATATCGCCCCAGAAGTGTTGATCCAACATCCCCCTTCTTACTAAATATCTTATGTTATACATGTAGTTTATCATCTTATATAGGGTATTATTTGTATTTTACATGGATATTAGTTTATACTACATATCATATTCATATTTTGAAACAGGTCTTACTTAAGAAGGTTAACCAAAAAACGTATTTAATGATGAGGGATCAGTAAGTATGACTCATTGTTCATGTCATATCTATTGAACGTTCACCCATGTGAATATTAAATCTGCTGTGTCGGTTTAAATCTCTGACTGCAGGTTAACCAACTGCTGATATCATCATTAAGAATACTAATTATACAGGAAAACTTCTACGAGTTGATTCTCTACCAACATATTCAACTGAAGAATTTGACAATTCTTTCCACTAATCCTTAAGTTAATTTTTTCCATGTCATATACCACCAAGCTTCCACCAAGTATTTTTTTTGACACTTAATTATCAAATAAATATTAAGTATCCTTATGTACATGGTTGAAACGAAACCACTTTCTAGCGGGTAGTAACACCTCAATGGGCGATTCCATTTATATACTAAGACTAATTGTTACATGGCATTCCATGTTCGATCTCCCACCCCACCCAACTACCTATTAGTCGGACAAATTGACTGGAGCCGAATGTCTCCCCCTTTCCCTGGTTCCAGTCAATACAATGATATTTCATACTGACAAAGACTGGATCCATCTCTTTTGGTAACCTACATTAATACCAGTCGATTTATTTTATTATACCCTATTCATTTATTCTATTTCTATACTCTCGCTAACATATTCTTTCATTTTCGTTATCATTTCACTATGGTCAAACTGATAAATTTTAGAGGGATCAGGATGTCTAATCATGGCTTTATTAAATTGTCTGAAAAATCTTACTAATTTCACTGCCTTGATTGACCATTCTTACAACTGAAGAAACAATTTTTGGTATGAAATCAATGAATTTGAGAGTTGCTCTAGCAATTCTTAAAGATTCTGATAATATTGTTCCGCAAAATATGTAAGATAGAATACTACTGGTTCTAAAAGTCATTCTCACTATAAGGAACGGAAAGCTGTCTCGTTTATGAAACAATTTGTTGATAAACATTCCATCCTCGATTTTAATATCCAAATCTAATAACATTGCTTGCATTCCTCCATGTTCACATTTTAATTCAAGATCCTTACGGTATATATTACTATACGATTTACTGAATTCTCCTTCATCATCAAGAGAACATAAGTCATCAATAAAACGGGTACAACCTTAAGATGAACCAACTCGTTTTGTAAGAGTTTCAATTAAAGATGGCATGAATAAATATTCGTGTCTATGTAAATACAAATTAGCCCAGTACAGAGCAAGATCAATTCCCTTAGGGACACCTAAAATCAGATGAAATATTTCATTTCCTATTTTAAAGTAACATTCCCCAATAAGATGACTAACAATCACTTTAAGGGTAGAGCACGTTAAGTAAATCTTGCCTTGTAAACCCAAAATATTTACTATATCCTTCTGCAAATGTCAACTCTATCATTTTACTAAATTCTCCAAAAAGATCTTCATGCAGATTTTTTGTCTAAAGAGTACTAAAATCATAGGCTGAGATAGATTTAGCCCCTTTACAGATATTAATAATATCCATTTTTGTCTTTAACGGGCATAGAATTATTTTCTACCCAAAAGAGATTTACATTGTTAAACAATTTCCTTTCATGATGAATTGCTGTATTTGATTGCATATTAGATTAAAAACTTTAGAAACAGCTTTGCTAAGGGATTTAGTACTACGAACTCTAGAGGCTAAAATAAAGCGAGCACCGATTGGATGTTTTTGCATTCTAGGTATCCAATACATAATTGGCACCTTTTGTATTTGTTCATCTATTTCAAGTCCTAGTTTTTCACATAACACTACGTCATCAAATATAGTATTGTCTGGTTCAGAAATAGATACTTTATACATGGATGATGGAGTTTCAATTGAACCTACATCAGACAATATCCTTTGAATATAATATTTTTCACATATAAATACTATATTATTTGTTGCTTTGTCAATCGAGACTGCATTTTGAAGTTCCTAGAGATCTGTTGATAATTGAGAATTCTTTAGTACCGGACTCGTTTTTTGAGAGTGTTCAAAGTATTTCACTCTTTGGATCTTTTCATTTACAGTATTTTTTTCTTCCCATCTGTCGAGCACTGATTCTATCATTCGATATCTATTTGACCAAAATAAATTGAAAATTTCTAATGCTTTTCTAATCTCATTTAAGTATTTACTATGATTTGAACACTTTCGACCTTTTGTGAGGATTTTTCTTTACTCAATTTTTTTTTATACTATCACTAGTTTACCTGTCAATATGTAGCCAATATTTTTATCACATGGTCGCAAGGCGTTGCATTCACTTTTTGGAATTTTAATTTCACCATCTTTTTCTCATTTATAGTGAGAGTTTCTACTGTTTGCTCATAATTGAACATTTTATTTCGTATTGTTAGCCTTGATCTATGAATTACAAATGGTTTATTCTCTTCTCTTCTTTTCCTAATTCACTTGGTAGAATTTGTAAGATGTCCTTGTGATCAAAGATTTTTGGTAAATCTATATCATCAAGTCCTTTATTATCATTAAAAAAAACGACACAGAAATTACATATTATACTTTTCTCTTTCTCTATTGGTGGTTTATATAGTTTTGTGTCAATCATATCTAAAATATATTCATGCCATTGATGGAATATTCTCATCTTATACATCAATTCATTCTGTAACAATATTTTGGAAGCTATATCTTTCAATATCTTCTTTTTTTTTTGTTTTAATCAGAATTTTCCTAATGTAATTAAAAGATCAAGGAAGATCATCACTTTTGGGCTTTGGTAAAAAAAAAATATATATCCTCACACGAAATAGCCGGTTTTCTATTATTCTTATTAATATGGGAACTAACAGGTCGATCTCCAGATCGGGGTAGGGGAGGCAAAATTACTCAAACACATTCTTTTTCACCATTAGAGCTTTTCTTGACTTATATATGTATATGTATATGTATATATATATATATATATATATATATATATATATATATATATATATATATATATATATATATATATATATATATATATACATATATATATATATATATGAACTGAAAGTTATTTTAAGAAAATTTGGTATCAAAATACACAAAACCAATATATTGGTATATATATATATATATATATATATATATATATATATATATATATATATATATATATATATACACACATTAGTAATACTACTTTATTTGAGAATGATTCCAATAATAAAAGCAGTGTAGCTGAAATTTTGAAATTTTGAAATTTAATGTTTATCAAATAATGAGAGTCCAATGTATTAGATAATCAGAACAGAGCAACATTATATGTATATATATATATATATATATATATATATATATATATATATATATATATATATATATATATATATATATATATATATTGAAACGTCAAGTTTTAAAATATTACAAAATATAGCTGAAAGGGAGGTTGTGTTTGATCAACGCTGCTGAGGTGCCATATTAATATAACTGTTTTGTTTTTAAAATCCCTGCAACGGTCACTTGGTAAACAACTGATGATCTCAACAAGCGAAAATTTAAACATAATAACTGACTATATCTAAAACAGGGAAGAAAAATGCTGAAGAAAATTATATTAATTCCATCGACAGAGATTAGGAAGTGAGAGACTGATGTGACTCGAAAAAAATTTAGAAAGTTTTTTTCATAATATTCAGTGTTTCAGCCACACTGAAGAGTTGTAATTCAACGAAACAGCTGTCTGTGGATGATACAATAATTAACGCTTCTCTACTCAGGAATGAGCATTCTTCAAGTGAGGTAACTCGTTCATTGTAAGCTTATGCAATGCTCTTCCATACGAATAGAACCCTCTGGTAGATGGGGAATATAAGCAAAATAAATATATCGCTTAAATTTAGCCTTGCTGTCCGCCCAGTTCCCTAGCGCAGAGGTAGGATACCGGCCTCCAGTTCTAAAGTGAAGGTTTCAATCCTGCCTCGTGATACTAGGAGGGAAAATGGATCGTCTATAGCCGCACTGAAGAGTTGTAATACAACGAATCAGCAGTCTGCGGATGGCACAATTATTTTTATTTATATATGTATATAAAAATAACATGAAACTATGCAAGTTATCAAGCACGTATGTAATTAAGGGTATATAATAGGCGCGCCCAAACCATATACTTTCTTTTCTGATGCTTCAAAGAAAACACAGAGAAATCCAGACTTTGCCTGTTCTTCCGATACCAAGTGACCTCTTCATCCGGACTCATATTCTGAACTGAGTTTTCTTTAGAACAACAAAGAAATTTCCCGAAATTGGAAATTATATGGAACACCATTTGATCATCGATCTATATTCCTCATTTGTATCTGTTGGTGAAACAGGTCGTGGTATATACGAGAAACAATGAAGCAAAGTATCATTTATCAATAGTAATAATTGCTTTAATCAGTGAATACCGTATTTCACCATGCCCGCACGTTTTCATTTTCAACTTGATAAATTACAACTGCGTATCGTAATTATATACATGGGAGGATACATTTTTCATTTCTATTATAATTCAGACCATCCTCATCTTGGTTGTTTTTCATACAACGTTTCGGCCGTTGTCTTCTACAGCCTTCATCAGGTATCATCTGGTAGGTGTGGGGAAGTAACGAACCGAACCCTTTATTTAACCGACGGGGGTATATTGACCGCACTCCCCTCTTAGCATTAGTAGTATTATTATTGTCTCACACTGGGATTGAACCTAGAACCATCAGATTACTTGCAGTAATTTTGCCTGATTCTGTAACCACGACGCTATGTGTCCATGTGGATACATTTTTCTTTCGAAATTGGAATTCAACCGGGGATGCGGGTTATCTATGGTTAGGGATTATACGTGGTGAAATACGGTAACTGTAACCTTGACCTTATATTCTTCATAATTAACCACCAGAAACCCCTTTATAAAAGCTTTTTTCTTTCATTTTCATTCCTTTTGTTTCTCGTTGACTTTCGTTGCTTTCCCATTATTTGTGTTTTACTACCACTGCGGAGAAACCAGCATAAAATTCAGTTGACATGTATTTTGATCGGATTTAACATCAACATCGACGTAGCGTGATTTCATGGCTTTCTCTTTCTTCTTCGGGAGATGTTCATATGATTTGGGTTAGGGCAAATGGAAGTACCAAATGGAAGAACAGGAAAGAACCAAATTCAGCAAGAAAGGTACCAAATACGATAAGATGATATACATATTTATCATATATGACTACAATAGATGTTTTATGAATAATTAGCCAATAAAAATACATGAACAATGAATTTAATTCTTCAATAAATTTGCAAATATAAAGACTACAAAATATAGCCATCAGTGATGCCAAGTTAGCTCTCTTAGAGCTAATTCTAGTTCCAAAAGTGCTAAATTGGCAAACTGTCTTCGTCTTAAGCTGAGCACTTCTTACTCACGCACATAACACGAAAACGTTCCAGAATGAAACATTTTTGCCAATTTATTTCAAAATTATCATTGTTTTTAGATATTTTTGAAATTTTATTGCGATTTTAAATTGAATTTGTAAAATTAGAGAAAAATGCCCAATTTTTACAATGTCAACCAAAAGAACCAAATCGCACGGAAAGAGCCAAATTCGGTACGAAAGAACTCCATTCGACAGCCCTGACTTGGGTATTTACCGTTTGATATAAGATGGCAGCTTTGGAGAACAGGAAGCATGTCGCGGTTTAATGAAGTGTAACAAGTGCACGGAGGCAGAAAAACATTCGAAAAGCTTTCTTTCGATATGAGGAAGTGTGTGTATATATAAGAGAGAGAGAGAATATGCATGAGAGTAAGAGAGCGAGAAAGAGAGAGGGAAAGACTTTTGCGTTTGTACGTGAGGAAAGTGGAGAGAAGGACAAAGAGGGAGAGAGTGAGTGGGTTTGTGTGAAAGAGGAAGTATTGTGTGTGAAAGAGAGAAAGAGAGAGTGTGTATGTGTGTGTGTGTGTGTGTGTGTGAAATTGACGGGGAAAGAGTGTGAGAGACAGGATGTGTGAGGGAGAGTGGGGGGGAAAGAAAGAGGTAGAGTGTGTACATTTAAGTGAGAGTGTCTACGAGGAAGAGAAAGCGTGCGTGTAAGAATGAGCTGGAAGATAAAATGTGTGTGTGAGAGAGAGGGAGAGGGGTGAGGAGAATGATGTGTGTGGGAGAAAAAGGAGAGAGTGTATGAGATAAACAAAGAAAGAATAGATAGAGATAGATTCCACGCACGTGTGCACTTGTGTGTGTGTGTGTATATGTGTGTATGTGTGCGTATGCGTGCAGGTGCCCTTGTAAGAGCGCACGTGTTCCATTGTATGCAAATCTTTTCATTTAGAAATATTAACATTTACAAAAATTAAATCCAATGAATTTAAGCGTTGAATTTTCAATCATGGCTTCAATTAACCCCAAGTGCCAAAAAAAACAACTTTTTTTTAATTGATTATTATAATTAGTGGTAGTTGTAGTATATAGCCGTCAGAATTACAGGGTTACTCATGTATGGATCGGCATTAAGGAGCCTAAAGCTATTTTATCTGGTAATTATTATGCTTGTTCAAATCAGATGTCTGGTGGTCATCGCTGAAGGCTGTGACAATGAGTCTTCTCAGGTTTCTAGCCCACCCCAAACCATAGTTTTTACTGTTCCAACTTTTCGAATCTTATGCAATGTTCATTCTAGCTGTTATGCCACTGCTGACGTCTGGATGTCGTTAGTCTCATATTTCTCGTACTTTCCTCAGTATTTGTGCAGACCCCTGTAGCGCTGTGGTCTGTATGGTCTTAATCCTTCCTCTGATCTCCAGTTCCTCTATTTTTGATTTCAATGTCTTTGGCATAATTCCCAGTGCACTTATTATTATTGGCACTTCACTAACCTTCATGTACCACATCTATCTCAGATCTGGGGCCAAGTTCTGATACCTTCCCAGCTTTGCATTCTATTCGTATTCACTTTGTTGCCTGCACAGTTACATCTAAGTATCTCTTTTCCTAGTGTACAACCACTAGATCTTGTATTCTTGCTGGGATGGGATGGTCGGTTTGGATGTAGAAGTCTCAGAGCAATTTGTTGCTTTCAACTTTCAGGAAAATATCTGGTTTAGTGCCATTTGTCTACATGGTCGAATCCTGGTCGTTTGCACAATTCTTAGTGCATAGAAGTTGCTTCCCAGTCGTGCCTATTCTTGTATTCCTTCTAGGCTAGTGATTGTGTGTTCTACAGTTTCACCCCTGTCTCTATATAGATATAATCCTAGTCGTTTGCACAATTCTTAGTGCATAGAAGTTGCTTCCCAGTCGTGCCTATTCTTGTATACCTTCTAGGCTAGTGATTGTGTGTTCTACAGTTTCACCCCTGTCTCTATATAGACGCCGTTTGCTGTTTTTCTTGACTTGGTTGGCCATGATGCATTTGTTTTGGGCTGCCCTGATGAAGGATTCCGTTTCTCTTCTACTTTGCAGAGACATGTCCATAATCGTTTGTCTGTGATATTTTCTATCCCTGAATTCGATTCGTCCTGTGCTTTTTTCTGTTCCGATTTTCCCTCGCTTGTTGTCTTTTATGTTATTCCCTCGTTTGCTACCATTTTGTTGCTTGATGCATTACTTCGAGAGCTTTTCATTTACTGCATGCTTGCACATACTTTTCTAATCCGTTTTGGCCGTGTGAGTACAGTCTACTGTGCTCCTTTCATCTTCACTTACAGCCTATCTATGTCCTCTCAGGGATGTAGAGCCTTGTGCGTTGTCGTTGGTTTCCTATCTTGCTGGTCCATTGATTGGAGTTTATCTTTTGTCCATATAAGAAATGGTTCTGTGTATCCTACGACCGATACTGCTTATGTGTTCATTCGTTTAATAAAATTTCTGCTATTTTCCTTATTCTCCGAAGGTATTCCTTCTTTAATTTCTCTTTCACGCCTTCCTGTTTTGTTGAGCCACATCTGAGAACCCACATCTATTTATATCGATCTTGTGTTGTTAATGTTTTTGTTGTCTGGTAAGTCGATCCCATCTGCCGCTGTAAACATTTCCCTGCACATTACCATCAACGCACATTTTTCTCTTCCAGGTTCTATTCCGATGTCATTCTTTAACTTCGTTGAACAGCATTCAGAGTTATTCCCCGTTCTTGGCAAATAGATTTATGTCATCCATGTACATATGGTGGTTGACTTTCTTGTTTGTTTTCGAGAATCAGTATCATTTGCTGTTTTTCAAAATTCTGTTCAGTGGAATTATGGTGAGTGCAAATATTGGTGAGGGTAGATTTCCCTTTCTATACTTGCCTCTGACAATTTTTCTCCAGTAGCTATCAAATCTAATTTTCAGTTTTTCTGTTGGTTATGAATATCACCGCTAATTCACTAATTTTGAATATCCTGATGCGTTCGAGTATTCAGCTATGTTGAATTATGTCATACATTTTTTTGCAATCCATACATCCAACTTTAGGGTCAGCAGGTAAATGAAAAGAAAGTCATTCAAGAATCCACTCCTGTCCAGTCACCATTTTCCACATTAGTTGTAGGCAGGTGACAGGTTTGTAGTTGCTTGCCTTATTCCCTTTTTCAGTGTCCTTTTGAGTGAGGGTTATTCTGCCTCAGGTCATTTATTCAGGTACCTTGTCTTGATCTGGGGAAACTTCGAAGTTGTTGGACCAGTCTGTCACGTATTGAGGTGAATTTCTTGAACCAATATTTGTGGATTCCATCAAATATTCGTGCTCTACAATTCTTAAGCTAGTTTTCGGAAAATGTTTTTCGATGGGGTTGTATCCAATTCTATTCTGTCTCCCTACCCTATGCCTTGGAGTTCGTTTATTTTTTTAATAATATCCAACCATCGTAAGGATTCGTTGTGTCTCTTTTGACATCCCCATATGTCACTCCAGAAGTTCTTTGTGGCTGTGGCGTCTGGTTTTTTGTTCTGTCTTCTTCTTCTATTCAAGTCTTGGTAAAAAAAAATACTACTACTACTACTACTACTACTACTACTATTATTATAGTATGGTAACCCAGAATATAATGTATATCTTCGACAGTCAGATTCAAATCCAAATGTAAAAAAACTTTCAAAACGTGAATGGTACATTCTGCAGTGAAACCCGAAATAGAATTTGAACGTCACACATCAAAGTTCCTATAACTGGATGCCTTTATTTGAAAAAGACAAAAAAAAGACAAATGATTTTAAAAAGTTGAAAAAGTGAAGTCTGTGCTCTGTCAAAATATTAACAAACAAGGCGTTATCTATCATTTCTTGTAAGAAGTTACTACTGATACTATTATTATTTCTATTACCTCTACCAGTATTATGATTATTATTATTACTACTACCACCATCATAACTAGTACCACTATCAACATCATTATTACTACTACTACCAATATCATTGCTAGTACTACTGCCATCATTTTTATTCTTAATACAACCACCACCACCAATAATAATAATAATAATAATAATAATAATAATAATAATAATGTACCAATAACAGCACTCTTTCTGCTTCTCTCACTCTTCACACACACAGAGCGGTACACGTGCAAATACACATACTCACAAACGCACACACTTATATATATATATATATATATATATATATATATATATATATATATATATATTAGTATATCATATATATATATATATATATATATATATATATATATATATATATATATATATATATTAGTATATCATGTCAAAACAGGATAATATTAGTATGGATGAATTACACGAATGTATATTTTAGGTTATATATATTTATCACGAACAGAAAAAAGCATCCATCGAAAAAAAATTTTTTTCAGTTCTCTTTATATTTTCTGGTTGAAAAAAAGGAAAAGGCAACAGATTTTGGTAAATAAAATAAATTTCTTTTTTAATCCTGGAAAATATATCATTTTTTTTCATGAAAAATCAGGCATGCTTATGTTCAGTGGAATTGTTTTCCATGATACAACTGAGCAATCAGCAGCAGTTTCAATTGCAGCAGCAGCAGCAACAACTGTAGTGGCAGTAGTTATCTAGTCATGTATACACAGACACAAATGCTTTACCGCGTCCCCTCTTTCTGTTTGCCTCGGCGTTTCAGAAACCAACACTAAAAAGCGGCAATGGCTTAAAGAGAGATACACTGATAGATAACCGAGTTGAATAACATAAAGTAGAAAATGTCTGTTAACAGAATCAAAATGATAGTACCATTTCGCTATCTTTCTCCCCAATCCCAAGATAAACAGAGCCAATCAATGATTCTACAAATTCTTCTGTGTATAAATGATTTGTAGGAGAGAGAAATGACTTTGTACTCTCACTACTGAGATACCTCCAATGGAATTTCAAATTCAAACAAGGCTTGGGTCCCTTCTCAGCGGTTAGTTTTGCCTTTCTTTTTTTTTCTGTAAAACAGGAGGTTTCAACGTAGCCAATTCTAAGTGGACAGTAGTTCGTTTTGAAGAAAACTTATTTTTATGTTGAGTGAGTGGTAGCATGTTTTAATCTTTTTTCCTATTTTTTTTTCAGAAGCGTAAAAAGGTTGGTTACTCCTGTTGTAGAAAAACCTGAGCCCGTGTTATCTGAATAATCAATTTGTAGAGTATGTGTGTAACTCAGTGATTGGGCATACTAATAATGGCCACGAGGTTCTGATTTCTTGAGATACGCTATTTATATGGCACAAACAAAAACCCAATTTCAGACCCGGGTTAGTTACTTCTACCACTAGTAAATATCCATTGCTTTGCTAACGATGTACCTGAGGCTAAGTCGTTGCCAGTATGTTTACACGTAATTTGAAAGGATAACGCAAGGTATTGTTTACGGAAATTCTTGTATTTATCCATGGTTAAAAAAACGAAATTAACTAATCAGCAATAGTAACAACAGCAGTAGTCGTTGTAGTTATATTATCAGCAGCCAGTGAACGAACACACGTATTTACACAATTTGTGTTCGTATGTTCCTAGTCCCCTGTTTGTTGTCACAGACAGACAGACGACGGCTCACAAATTATATTAAGGATTATTATCACTACCTCTTTCTCCCTTCCTCTCTATAATTCCGTATCTGTCTTACTTATAGTGTTTTAGTCCTCAACAAAAAGAGTGACGTCATTCTCTTTGGTCTTTTTCCCATGAATGAGAGCCACTGATAATTTCTGGCCTGACTCCACCCGTGGCGACTGGAGATAAGCAGCCACCGCTTCTGTGGTTCGACCCTGGGTCCTTTATCTTTCTAAGGCTATCTATTCAGCTGAGAAACATTCCGAGGTTTCTCTCATTACAGCAATGAAAAGCAAAAAAAAAAAAAAATTTGACGCGAAATAAATTTATTTGTATCGTTTTCTCTTCCTTTCTTTCGCCTCTCAAAAGGGACGCGACGAATTTGAGTAAATATATATTACAAGATAAATAAATGGAAAAAAACTGACGATCCCGTTGTAACGATACTCTGAAAGCCGTCTCGCTAAAAATCCACGTATTGCCTAACAATAACAAGAACGTCTTGTTTAGTCAAGCAGATGAAAAACGAATTTAGTTGCAAAGAAATAAGTTCAGTCGCCTTGTTTTCCATGTCTTCGAGATCTTGACTTCTGAATACGAGCCTTCCGTCAACAAAAAAAAAGGGGGGAAAAAACGACTGTTGAAGTTCTTCTTACAGCTTTATATCTATTCTTTGTGTGTGCGTGCGCGCGCGCGCGCCTGGGACCGAATACCACATTTCATGAATACTGGTCAGTGACGTCATCAAAGATGGAGGAGCACACAAAAATTCCTCTCTATTTTTAGTGAATGTTGCGGGGTCAGCAAATTAATTGGATTTTTTTTAGTGCCATCATCTCTTATAAATTACGACAAGGTTATCATTCTGTCATTCTTTCATTCGGCTGACTCGGTTCATTTATATTCGTCAAAACAAAGCCGGAAGAGAGCACTCAGAAGGCACACACCTCTGCCAACGTCATACACTGACTAAAAACTGAATGGACATCAGTTCATTTATTGCTACGATACACTGGGATAATTGTGCAAGATTCGGCTATTGTTTTATAACGTGAAAGAATTATTTCTCAATCGAATAAAAATCCTGGATCCATCCCAAAATTTCATCAATTATTCCTTAGACTATATCCAACCTTTCAACAAAATGCTATTGAGAGTTTCTGGAGTATAGTGTGTGCACAAACAAGAGAGAATATCTAAATATATGAAAAAAACGAAAAAAGATCTCTCAATCAAAAGAAAAAAAACTGGATCTGCTAAATAAGATTAACCGATTCTACCTGGGTTGATCCTGGATTTTCTTTTACTGTTATCTCACCTGCATCGTAACTATATGTCTGTTCACACAATATCTCCAAAAATTCCGAATGGATTTCCATTGAATCTTCTGATAGGGTAGACCATGAGGTAAGGTAGAATTAGTCAAGTTTGAGGTTGGATCTACGATTTTTCGCGATTTAGAGATATTTTTTCACTAATGTTTTTCCACCCAATATCTCCAGAAGTTATCAATGAACTTCAATGATATTCTTTGGAACAACGGGCCATGGGCCAAGGAAGAATAGGCTACATTTTGGGGAGGATCCAGGATTTTTTTTCACTTTCACTCCTCCTTTATTGTAGCTCTATATGAACTGACTTTTATTGTTTTCACTGACAATAAGTGCTTTCTTGTTCAGCTGATCTCACCCAACCTTCAATATGATCACATAATATGATCGGGCTATTCAACTATTTCTACTGTTGACTGACACCGTTATCTCGCAACCCTCATTATGTCTGACAGCTATTTTGATAAAACAATTCTATTAGATATGCCGTGTGCATAACTCAAGCTGTGTTACATCAATGGATACCCTTTGCTTCGGCTGTCATTCCCAAAGTCAAACGGACATCATGGCACCCGAAATTTCATCAACGCAAAATGCAGACTCATACAATAATGGCTTCAAGCGTAATGTAGAAAGAGAAACATGGAGTCTATACCTCTACCAACATCATACACGAACTAAAAACTGAATGAAAACCACTTCATACATAGATACAATACAAAGGAGGTAAACATATTTCGATTTTTCCATACTTCGGACTATTGTCTCAATATATAAAGATATTTCTCAATCGAAAACAAGTTTGTGCCCGAAAATTCGATCAATTCTCCTTGGGCCCATATTCCACTCTTCCTCATAATGTTGTGGAAGTTCATGGAAAATTTTTGGAGATATTGTCTGGTCAAACGGACTATCACGAGTGAATACATAAAATCTCTTTAGACTTCGTCGACAGAGATGGGAAGAAGACTCTCGTTTTTTGTTTTGTTTTTTTTTCCTTTCTATTCGTTATATGCCCGGGGAGGACGATCTTTATACAGTGAAAAAAAAAATAGAAGTTTTTCATCATTGTAATAATCTTGCTTCCGCTTCAATATCATCTCAGAACTATCGTTGGGTCCCTTACATAAATCATTTCATTTGATGGCTCTTTGAGGAACAAGTTTAATTGAAATTTCGAAGTATTCAAATAGATATTCACGATTTTGTACCTGAGACTTTGTTGTAGTATTCATTCAATAAAATGTTGTGGCTTATCATTATCTTCAATTCTATTGTGTTCATTCAAGTATTGCCCAAGAGGTTGTAACAGAATCAATAAAGATAATGAGGATAGTAAGGAAATATTCGTGTATTTCAGTGTCTGAACTTTTTCAGACTTTATTACCTCCCTTGGATATCTTCACCTGGCCCCATATTCTAATCATCATCATCAGTCTTTTAGCGTCCGTCGTTGGACATAGACCTTCCCCACGATTTGCCACACTTCCCTATCATGGGCGTCACGGATCCAGTATTTCCTGAACTTGTCTAGTTCGTCTCTCCATCTAACACTTTGTCGGCCTCGGTTACGTATGTGGTCTCGGGGAATCCATGTTGTGAGTCGCGACGTCCATCGATTGTCTGCCATTATTGCAACATGGCCAGACCCCCGCCATTTGAGATTTTTAATGGATTCTATGATGTCCCTAAGTCTTGTCTTTTCTCGGATGTTCTGTGCTGTCTTGTGGTCTCTCCATGTGAGGCCCAGCATTATTCTTTCATGTGTACGTTGCATGTTTCTCAATTTTCGGGTCTGTCTCTTGGTTAGGTTCCATGTTTCAGCTCATCACTGATTTTTAAAGCTTGACTTTTTTTGGTACCAAAACAATTAAAGAATGATACGACCACTACGAATTTTCGTGAAAACTTTTAAATTTAAAAGGAGGTAAGTCCAAATGCTACTTCTATATTTATTTGATACTGCAAATAATGCGGTTCAAACGATTTCACCCTTAGATTTTCAAAAAAAACTTTAAAAAAATAGAAGTTAAGCTTTTGAAAATATGTGATTACAATATGAGGTCAGGTAAATAAATTCAAAGGGGGTAATCAAGTCTGAATTTTTTGGAGACGTTTTGGACGCTAAAATAGAAGATATTGGAGTATCTAATATCAGATTTTTTGTGACGGGTATTTGCAAACAGAATTTGAGATAGAACTTCAGACATGTTGGTCACCAGTTAGTAAATGTAAGCCATTGGATCTGTGCATATTTTCGTCAACATGGACGAATCATGCATGGCATAAGCGTTCGAAAAATGAAAAAAGGTTGGGACAGTGAGGACGCTGAGAAGAGGGATGGAGATCTGAAGAGACTTATTCTCACCCAGTCTCCAGACATCTGGTGATAAAGTGCAAACCATAGCACTGCTGTTGACTGCAGGAATACTGAGAGGAGATCTGGGAACTTGAGACGGTGTCACCAAGTCTCCAGCGATGACTATCAGATATCTGATGTGAACATACAGACTCATGAAATTTTCCCTCGAGCGGGTATTTAGTCTTAAACATGAAACCCAGAATTATTTTAGGGGTAAGAAGCAAAATAAGATTGTCTGTCACTAAGTGACGAAATAAAGGGAAAATGTCCAAGATCTTCAAACGATAAGTCATATTTTCCCACTATTTGCTATATATATATATATATATATATATATATATATATATATATATATATATACACACACACACACACACACACATACATATATATATACACATACACATATATATATATGCATATGTATATAAATGTATATATATACATATATATATACATATATATATGTATATATATATATTTATATACATATACATATATATATACATATATATACACACATATATATACACATACATATATACACACACACACACACACACACATATATATATATATATATATATATATATATATATATATATTGTTGTTTTTTTTTATTGTTTTAATATTGTACTAATAATTCAACAAACTTTTAACCCCAGCTTTATTTAATTTGTTAAAAAGAATACAGCAGACAACTAGCCACTTAATTCAAAAGAGAAGGGAAGGGGAAAAACATGCAACTAAAAAATGGGTTGGTAAGCATACTAAAGAAATTATCCCTCAAGTAGGCATTTAGTGTCTGATATAAAACATATATAAAAAATGGGGGGTGGCGTAAGGAGTGGTAATATAAGATTGTGTGACACCAAGCGACGAAACAAAAGGAAAATGTCTTAGATCTCAAAAAGATAAGTAATCTGTATTTTTCACATGTCTTGGGTTTTATATATTATTTTCTGTTTTGTTTAATGTATTATTATTCTAATGATCTTACTAACTTTTAGCCCCAGCTTTATCTAAATTGGTAAAAGTATACAATTGACACCTAGTCACTTAATTCAAAGGAGGACGGGTACAGAAAAAGATACAACTAAAAGATGGGTAGGTAACATAATACAGAAATTCTTTCTCGAATTAAGCATTTAGCCTCTAATATAAATTCCAGGATTAATATCTGTGCAAAGAAGTGGAAATATGATATTGTCTGACACCAAACAAAATTTACCATAATTGTGTTATTGGAGGTTTTTTTTTTATTAATTTATTGAAATTATTACTTATTACTAATTAAATCTTGAAATAAATGAGGGAGGGGTAAAAACAGACCAATTACACTCAACTACCAACTTGTGGATTTCAAATGTGAAGGAGGAATTGAGGGCGTATTGAAATCGGGGAGGAATTTACTTGACATCGCCGGGAACTCAGCAAAAGCATATTCTTTCGACGCAAATAGTCAGACAAAAGTTCAGTTATGGTAAAACTAAGTAGAACTAGATGTGGCGATGTTGACAACTTATTCTTTGTGCAACGATACTGTTTTAATCCTTAAATATCCGCATAATATCTGGCCACAAGTCAAGGGTCGTGGAAAAATCAGCCTGAATGGACTTGAGCTTCCAACAGAGAACAAAAGAAATCAAGCCAGGTCCAGTCCCTCTTTTCGGTTTTACAAGATATCCACAAGGACAGTGATAAATGATATAATGGCCAAATATCTGAACAGGAACAAACGAGTCTTCGCCAGCCGACCATTTGTGTGAACTGACCCTATTCAGTGCCCGAACTTTATATCTTATTTCTTATTCTGTTTTCATTTTGTTATAATGTGTCAGGCGGAAAAATGGAGTTTCGGTGCTGGAAGATGGACAAAAGATTCTCAACCACATGAGAGAAGAAATGGACTTATTAACGATACTTTTTACATTTGAAATTTCATTTTGCATCCAGTGTTTACTCATGATTTCAATACAGTAAAACATATATGAATTGGCTGAGAGGAAAACATAGCTATGCATTAAGAATTTAGTTATACAAGCCTACGGGTAATATGTTGAATTCACATTCCCCCTGCAGTTATCCCTTACGATACAATGCACATCTATGAATATCCCCATCAAGATTGAATACTATGAGTGCTAAGATCTGGTGGAGCTATCAGATTACTCTGATTGAGATGAGTTTTAACCAACGCAATGGGGTTCGGTACGACCTCACAGCACTACTAATCAACCAAACTTTAGAATGATCAATAATAATTTTAACCACAGAGAATAGGGCACAAATTCAAGATTTATGCGACATGATCGGCAGTTTTTTTCTCATTGGTCCCCAACAGGGACCTGGTTGTCTCCCTGCAGTTTCGGCTTATGTTCCCTTGATGATCAGCAGGAGGCATACAGTTGTTACCGAGCGACTGTTGGTCAAAGTGATGTGAACAAAATGGAAGAAAGAGGACAACAAATTGGTCATTTATTGTTACCTAAAAAGTAAGCCACCTGGTAGGAGTTACAAACGAAACACACTCTCAATATGAAGGGGAAATCACAGTAGAGGTGTCATTTCAGAGTCTGCGGCAGAAATAGATTAAAATATCTCTACGACACAAGATGAAACCCCAAACAATTTATACACAAAACCTGTCTGAGAAATGATATTAAAAAAAAAAGATTTCCCAACTACAGAGAAATTAAATATCACTGAAAAACACATCACACATAAACATGCTGCATGGACATGACCATTGGTTGAACAACCATCATCCAAAGAAACACAGAAAAAAAGTATCAGGCATGCAACTGCAGACCAATCACGTGCCTACCACTAACGAGGAAAGTTTGTACTAGACAGATTGCAGGGGGAATATATTTTTCATGGAAAAACGAACAGAAAGGAAGCAGAAAACAAACCAAAGGCCAAATGACTTGCTCTACATTGGCAAGATGATTCGGAAAGAAGTGAGGGAAATAACAAAAATGTTGCAGTGGGTTAAATTGATTACAGCTAGATACTCAAATGCCTTAAGATATACAAGATTATTGAATCAGTGGTGAAATTCATAGTCAACTATATGAAAACTGGAAAATACACTTGACAGCTGAAGGAGAAAACTTAGCAGAGGTAAGTATAAAAAGGGGATTTTTCAGGGGTGGCTCTCTGTTCCCAATACTATATGTACTAACCTTGTGACCACTGAACAGAAACTTGAAAAACAGCAGGGGAAGATAATTCTCCAAAACCAGGGGGAAGTCAATCACCTCATGTGCACAGATGTCATAAATTCATTTGCCAAGAATAAGAATGGACTCGAAATACTGTTCAACGAAGTTGAAAACAAAATACTGCGATGATATTGGAATGGAATTTTGAGCAGAAGAATGTGCGCTATTGGTAATGCATTTATGGTGGTGGAAGGAATAGGCCTACTGGACGCCAAAACTATAAGAGCATTAACCGCAGAAGACCGATTTAAATACCTGGGGGTTCTCCAATGTGTATATAGAATAAGAAGAAATGAAAGAGAAAATAAAAACGGAATACTTTTAGAGATTAAGAAAACTGTTTGAAACTAAGCTAAATAGCAGAAATTTGATGAAAGGGATGAAGACATTGGTAATAGCGGTAGTAAGATACAAAGAACCATTTATTGGAGGGACGGAAGATGAACTCCAATCTATGGACCGGCGAACTAAGAAACTCATTACGGTGGATAAGGCCCTACAACTCAGGGGTGACACAGTTCAAGAATAAACACGATTGGGTAGTGATTGCCATATACTGTGAGATATGCAATCGACTGAAATTAACCCAAATAGACGAATGATATCAGCACAAACCAGAGACTGACCAAAAAATAGAAGCGATAAATTATTGTGGGACTCCGACATCCAAGCCGACCACACCATCCAAGAAGACCAGAACTGGTAGTTGTGCACAAGGAAAAAAGAACGTGCCAAATCATAGACGTGGCTGTACCTGTGAAACATAGAGTGGATACGAAAGAGAATGAAAAACTAGAAGGTACCAGGACCTTTCACCGGGAGCTGAAAGAGGACTGGAATATGAGGGCCGGGGTTGTGCCAATAATAGTAGCCGCAAATGGAACGGTGCCAAAGACAATGAAGCCAAAATTGGAGGAAGGAAGCTATGCAGGCCACATCGCTACAGGGGTCTTCACGTATACTGAGAAGGGTACCGGAATTATGAGACTAACGATTTCCAGTTGTCAACAATGACATTACTGCTTGGATGAATATAGCATACGAGTTAGAAGAGTGGGAGCACAGTACAAAAGCACCGTTGTGATCTGCAAAGATGCTTCGAAGAGGGTAACAACCTGAGCTTTCGACGATTACCACCAGACATCTGGCGAGTTAGTACGCATCATAAAGGCGAGCTTGAGACAGTCTGAAGAATCTAACAATGTCTAATATCCACCGGTCATCAAGTCCGATCCCCTGAATATGTGCATATTTTCATGAACATGGTCGATTCATATTGCATCTATGAGTTGCTTCCCTTACTTAATTGTGGTGCAACAGACGGTATTTTTTTTTTCATCTGACTAATTAAATCACAATAGATAAGAACATTCATTGTAAATAATTCTTATCGATTAGGCTGTAAATCTGCATTTATTGATTCTGGAACGATCAAACTAGCCATTAATTTCCTCTTCTTTCGGAAAGGCGAAACAGACCAATCAATAATTAATCAAAGCGCGGCAGTTGAAATCTTTTGGATCACTGATCAAAATCTTTCAAGTCGTTTATCCGAATTTCTCTTGCAAGAAGCAATAACATCGGAGTTCAAGCTGAAATGCTTGGTGATAGGTCGGTGACCTTCATCATTAAGTCTGAAGTGATCATTAGAAACTGTCGACATAGGTTTCTTCGGGGTTCTTTTAAGTAATTGGCTATCTATCTATCTGTCTATCTATCGATCTATCTATCCATGTGTCATGCATACAGGCTGTATCAAAAGGGTTAGGGGACTGAAAATTTAAACATTTATTATCATGTTTAAAAAAAACTTTTTTCCTTTTTTTTTTCAACTCCCCTCCCCATTATGATTTTCTCTTTGGGGGGGGGTCAATTTGCAATGTAAGTTGGTACCTTAATTTGATTCCGACTTTCTTTTCTTTGTCTTTTCGAAAGTTCGGACTTCAGTGATCACTGCCCAACAAAAGGTGGAAAAAGCAATTTAGTCATTGATCACTTCCCCTTTTCCAAACTTTTAATTGTTCATCCTAAGCATGCAGTCAAAAGACGTCGGTCACGTTACGACCTTTATTGAGTGACCTACAAGACCTGTTTTTTTAATATTAGATGAAGTATTGTAAAACACCATTAACGATTTTTATCACTACGTATTTACCTAAATCCTATTTTTCTTTGAATACCTTCTATCATAACTTGACTAACGCTGTCGATATACGACAGTGAATAAACAGGGTAGCTTTCGGTGAGACTTGAATCCACGTCCCTTCTGTCGCTGGGTACCCTGGTTGAATACACCAACTGTTCGGTCATCTACGTCACCTAAACGGCTTTGTAGAATATCAAACCTAGCTAAAAACCTACTCTCCATACTATCTATCTATTCGGTGCCATGTTTGTTCAAGTTTCTTGTACTGATATTTCTGAAGAAGTTGAGGTTGATTAAAATTCTCTTTGGAGAAGGAATCTCAGACTTCAGACCCGAATAAATACCTTCAGCTTAGTTCATCAGTCTAGTGCTTGTATTCTGCGCTTTAGGCATAGGAGATGGATATTTCTCACTAGAATATATCGGTGACGTCTGATACCCTAGTGGTTATACAAGATTAACCGAAAATAAAATAGGCCGAAGATTCAATTTCCTCAAAATAGAAAGATGGAAGACACTTTTTCCATAAATGAATAGCTGGATTCGAATTGAGGTAGGGCTCTAAAGCATGGGATAGCACCAAAATATATGCAGAAACGTCAAATGCTTATAAAGAGTTGAGTGGAAAATGAAAGCTACTGCGCTTAGAAGGAAATGCCACGGGCACTCTCACGATGAAAATCACTTAAAATACAAAAGTGTCTTCCGTTCCAAATCAAACTGACAGGTTTAAATACTCAGAAACATCAGATTCCAGCATGCCCCCCATAGGTCAAAATTTATCAAATGGCAAAGTGGTAAAAAAAAAAAAAGTATGCACTCCAAATCAATGTTCAAGCCATACGAGAAGAGAAGTTTCGGTTAAAGATGAGTTGTATTTATGCTTCGTTCAATACATCCTGATTATGAGACCAGCAATTATTGGTCAAGAAAGCATCTAGTATTAGGCACGGGAGTTCGCGTCTAAAAATATCAAAGAGACAATATTCAAAGGAAAATAGAATTAAATCCGAAAAATGATACGATTCACGATAAGGATTTGAACCCCCGATGCAAAGGTGGCAAGAACTCAGCCGTGGCTGGCCGAAAAGGGAGCGAACACAGCCACAGTCTCGTGCCTCTTATTTACTTAACGGAATTTATACTAGAATCATTCAAGTCATCACAAAACAGTGTGAAAATTATACGAAATTTATTTGAGTCAGCACGTTCTCATTCACTAGTTGTCTGCTCTTGCCACCCGATAAAACCTGAAATTATGTATGCGCCATTACAACGCCGGGCTTCATGAATACAAAATTCGTAGGAAAATATATATATATATATACCTCATCTACGAGTAATGACGATTCAGGCATTCGAGACAACAGGCTAAATTTCGACGATAATAATTTTTGTAAAAACGGAGAAAAATGTGTTCAAAATTTCTTAACTTAATGTTCAAAATGCCATAATTTTGAAACTTTCGCACATATTCAATTTTTTTATTGAAGCTAAAAGCATCTTCTTTAAGATATGATCGCTTTGATCAGGAAAAAAAAACTGTCAGTTTAAAGCGAAAAAGCTTTGCGTGCATCTAACTATAACTGCACGAATTAGAATTTTGACCACTGGCATATTGTGGTTCTTAGCGCCTGAATTAATTGTCTTCATTCTGAGCTCTAAGCTCCATGCTAATTAGTTTTTTTTAGTGGGGCGGGGGCTACACTGTGGTGCAATCACACTTGCAGTTCCGTCAGGAAATGCATGCAATAATTCAATTTCATTTATTAGTAAATACCCGTTGCGTTACTAACGGTATATTTGAAGCTATGAGTCAGTGTGTTTGCACAGTCATTTGAAAGGTTAATGCTGTGTATTGTTAACTAAAGTTCTTGTATTCATTTTTGTATTAAAAAATTAAAAGGCTTAGAGGTACATTAGTCGCCTTGCATTTTATTGTCATTAGATTGCGTAAGTAGGATTTAGTTCATAATACCGAATGAAGAAATATCTGATGTAAGATGTATTCTCTTCTAACAAAAAAATAACGAAGTTGATCGTTCGGTTCGATATTTATTGAAAGGTCATACAGTTATATAAAATGAGTGTCTTTTGTAAAAAAAAATATTTTCACTATTTGTTTTTACAAAGTAACCTTTTCATAGATAAATTTAGTTAGGAGAAAATGTCGAAAGTTTTATCAAATCGATTCGAGATTTGAACAGAAAAAAAAAACAACTTTTGTTGAATTGTTCCTTCGTTGCTAGAGATGTCTACACTAGGCAGTGTGACAGGCGGACTTGTTGCTCATATTCTTGGATTAAAATATTGCCGACAGACGCATTGCAAATTATGATGTAGATTCAAAAAGAGGTCTGCGATTTTTCGCTCGCGCTAATCTAAGGAACGTACTCATTCGGAATTCTATCTCAAAACCAACAACAGCAAAAACAATGGTGGAATGAGAGGAAGCGAAAAAGTGAGTGTGTGTGTACGAAGGAACGAGAGCGAAAAAGAAAGGAAGAAAGAAAAGGAAGAAGGGAAGGAAGGGGAAACGAAAGAGAGAAGGGAAGGAGGGAGGGCGAGAAGAATTCCATTCTTGCAAACATATGTTTGTCAGCAATAAGTTTGAAAAATTACCGTCACATGACTTGCCGTAGCCAATCAGTGTGCAGATTTTTTGTTCTATGGACGGACACACGGACAGACAGACAGAACGAACCTGATTGTGATAAATTAGTAATGCGCTCAGAGGGAAGTATTTCGTCTTCATGCCGTGTGATCTGGAAGGTTATTTGTGGATGGGGAGGAGAACGAGGGGCCCGGTGAGAGGGGCTAAGAGCAATGTTCAGGGAATAGGGGGGAGTTTGGCAGTAGGCAGGGTCTTGGTTGGTATAAAGGCGGCACTATTCACGCACGCAACTTGTTCATGCCTGATTATGCCAAAGAAATCTCACTTGGGCCTGTTTAACACATGTTGAGCAGATAAAGGCCTTTTATGTATGAATTTGTCTATGCATTAAATTTCTTTATATACATACACACATATAACGCACACACATACAACCATATATATATATATATATACATATATATAAATATATATATATATATATATATATATATATGTATGTATGTATGTATGTATGTATATGAAGATATAAAGAATTTGAATATAAAAGAATAAAGCTTGAATATAATCGAGTTCTCTTATATCATTTAAAGTATTCAGTATTATAACTTCTTTGTAATACATACATAAACATACATTTGTACGTATATATATATATATATATATATATATATATATATAGAGAGAGAGAGAGAGAGAGAGAGAGAGAGAGAGAAAGAAAGAGGGGGGAACCCAATAGAGGGAGAGGGAGCGAAAGATGTAAAGAATTTGATCGTATTTTCTTATGATTCACCTTATGTCCGTCTGTCTATCCGTATGTGACAGCCTACTGCAAAAACTACCCAACACAACCCCATGAAATTTTTAGTTGGTATTTCCTTGAGTTCTCGGCAGGTTTTTAGCAACATAAATTATGACACACACACACACACACACACTGAATGTCTTAGGCGGGCGGGGTGTTCGATTTCCAATTCAAACCCATTCTAAAATGGTCACATTCCTTTGCTGACGATTGAAATTTACTGCGACTTGCAGAGAAGGGGTCGTGTTTTATTCTCTCTCACTCACTTAATCTCCCCTCTCTAAGAACGTCGAGTCTTACTCCTCACCTTTTCATCAAAGGGACGAATAAGTAAAAATTGTTTCTATGCTGTAAGTGAAACGATTTAATTCAAAAACAAAAATTAAAAATTGAAATTTAAAAAAAACTTGTCAAAGATAAATTAGTTTTCGCTTTTAATTAAATCGCAGGCAATTCTTGATTGTTTCACAGTTCAATTTACTCCAAACAAGTTTGAATATTTGACAAAAGATTTGAATAAAAAATTGTCGTTTAATTTCTTATAACTTCAAGTGTTTATTCACAGCACAATTTTTTTCTTCATCTGAGTTACGTTTACAGTTTTAAGGATTTTTCATTGCTCCACTTTTGAATGATGACGAATCGATCAACATTTTAAGTTTGATTTATCTACTTTCTGATATTAGCTTTAGAAATAACCGACCTTAACAATTATAAAGTCTCACCTAATCCACTCGAAAGAAAAACTTGAAAACGGTGCTCAAGTTTTTTGAAGAATTCAATTTATTCAGAACAGCAAAAAAAAAAAAAAATGTAATTTTAATTGATATTAGTTGTGTTCGAACAACGTTATTTATTCTAGATATATCTTATCATCCAAAAGTTTGACCAATTTACTTCTTAATAAAGATTGTAAAGATTTGCAACACCACCCACTCAATGTTAAAAACAGAGCAAAAATTTGGAAGATCAAACAATGTAATTTACAACGGGGGAGGTAAATTGCCGTCTCCACAAATTTACAAGCCTAAACTAAGTACCCACCCAAACGGGCGGCCAATTTTGCTGTCTGATTCCAATCTATATATATATATATATATATATATATATATATATATATATATATATATATATATATATATATATATATATATATATATATATATATATATGGGTGTGTTTTAGAAGTGTGTGCGCATGTGTGAGGATAGATAGATTGATAGATAGATAGATAGATATGAGCGAACTGGAAAAGGGACTCAAGGGTTAATGTTCGTGGTAACGGAAGTGCGTGATACGGACGGGGCCGTTAAGTTAGGGTCGGGGAATGTCGGAATGTTCGTCGCATGTATGTAACAGGGGTTGAGGAAAAGGAAAAAAATCTGAATAGAGGGACGGATAGGGCAGGACTCTAAGCACTCGCGTACTCACACGCATTTGGGTGTGTCACCGAGCACGCATTGAGGATTTTCGTGTGAGAACGAAAGGAAGGCAGTATTTATGCGCACAAGTGTCAGGGAGAAGGAAAGAGAGAGAGAGAAAGAGAGAGAGAGATTATTGTTAAATGTTGACCTCCTTCTGTCTCTCTCTCTCTATCGATCGATCTATCTAGATACATGCATGAATACATACATACATATGCACATACATACATATAAACAGACTCCGATCGGTTAACAGATACATGCACACGTATGAACTGATTGAGATAAGTATATAGATAGGTAAGTGTGCCCATCTGTGTGTGTATGTGTGCGTATATCCGCGCATGCGCACACGAGCAAGCCCTTCAAACATTTTTCGATAGTACATACGTAAAGGCATACGTAATGCGCAGAGATAACGTTGTAAGTATACATTTAAACAGCATGCTCGAACCGAACGTAGTACGGACTTCTACTGCAATTCTTTGTGAGCACCACCCTTTGAGAGCTGTCTCCTTCATGGGCCAAAGTGTAAATAGTCCAAAGGGACAACTTCGAAGGAGACAGCAGAAATTATGTTTCAGACCATTTCTTTGATGTTCAAATTCCCTGATGCGCACATCAAAGTGAGAGTGTGCACATTTATCTATAGATAGGTGCGTGTTATCTATAGATAGGTGTACATTCACTAAGTCAGTGCATGCAATCTATGTTCATTTGCTTTGGCTTGGGACTAAAGTAGGAAGATGAAGTTGATTTTTGGCGTTGAAAGCCAACCAAGCCCCCCACTCCACGTTTTATCTTTATTAAGCTTACCTTCAGGATCGAATTCTACACTATAAAAATTGTCTGAAAGGCTAGTTTGCAAACTTATTCTCCACAGCTAGGCACCATCATTATTTACTTCTCTCAGCTTAATCTTGTGGTAACACAACGTGCAAATATATTTGCACTTGTCACAAAACTCGAAAAAGAAAAAAAAAGCTATTGTGATTTGAACTGCATCGTTGGAGTCACAAGAGCAGCTTCCGAAAAACAAAGACGGAAACAACATACGAAAAAAGCCGGACAAAGATTTGAGAGAGAAAAACGATGGTTTTAAAACAGAGACGTCGAACGGGTAATTTCCGCAACAAGTTGTTCATAGTTGATCGCTCTGTCGTCCATCACATTCAACATAATAGCTACGCCATCTTCAATTCTTCCCACTCTTTCGCTATCCTGCTGTTGATAGAGGTGTTTGCACACAGCCCGTGCCTCTCTCGAACTGATTGCAACCATTAGAATCTCTATCCTTTCCTACCCAGTCATCAAGGCGTCTGCGTTTGAAAAGTCAACCAATAAGAAGAGAGAGAGAGAGAGAGAGAGAAAGAGAGAGATTTCTAAGCTGTATGCTGATAGACCAGGCGAACTAAAACATACCATGGGAGAGTCCGTGATTGGCCGACTCCCGCTACTAATTCCCGCTAAAACTAACGGTTTCTTTTCCTTTGTTCGTCGTGTAAACACGTATACACACGTATTTTACTACAATACGACTCAAGACTACAGGGTGAGTAAGAAATGATAAATGAGGGATATGAACTTGCCAACAATTGCACTATGGTAAGCGTCCAATAAGTTGCACATATGTATGTGTGATAGAATGTGCGTAAATATGTGTATGCAAGAGAGAAAGACAGACGCTGCTGATGTTTGTGTGCATGCATATATATCTGAATGCGCGTGTGTTTGTGTGTTGCTCCAGGCTATTAATTTTATGGAGTGTATGTTGTGATGGGAATATATATGTGTGAATAATTACAAGTTTAGCTTAATCTTGCTCAAGTCCATAGGAGACAGGCACCCCATGAGGATCGAATTTTCTACACGAGTAATTATCTGCGAGATTAGCTCCCTGATCCTGGCTCTACAGCAAGTGCTCTTTGTACACACACACACATACACACAAACACACACACATATATATATGTGTGTGAGAGAGAGACAGAGGGGGTGAGAGAAAGAGACAGAAAAGAGAGATAGGGAGAGATATATATAGAGAGAAATGAAAGCTTTATTGTCTAGGTATGTATATACGTATGTGCGTATGTGTGTATGATTTGGCGTCAGTATTTAGTAAACTCAGCATAGTCTGCCACAAGGCTACAGTAGTTAAACAAGTGAGAACTGAACTCACTTGCCTCAGTTTCCAAGACCGGCCTGCTAATCATCCCCCGTATGACAAGTGTCTTGTATGCGTAGAGAATGTATAAGATAATGTATCGTTGTATAAACAAGCATGTGAGCGTGTGTGTGAGCGTGTGTGTGGCATGTGTGTGAGCGTGTGTTATAAGAAAATATTACTGATGAAATGAATTCTATTCCTCTACCGATTTCTGTGTGAAAAGCTGCCTCAAACGCATTACATCAGAAAACTGGAAACGAAAGACCCGCCTTGGAGACTAGGAATATATCCAAAGTGTAATTTGAAGTCTGTGCCGAGAGATTAACATTGGTAGTTTTCCAATGCCACCGGCTACTCAATTGCATGCTCCTTCGTTTATCCGAATCTTTCCAAACATTCTTCACGTCGGAAAGAAGTATCAACACCGAGGCTAAATTGTAAATGCATTTTTATCTTATCAGAAACATTTCCAACGTATTGGCTATGGGCGTCCACTGGAGTACGTATGTATACGGTGGGGGTTGTTCCCACCCTTTCTGGATCACTGAGGACGAGAAGCTTTGAAATTTGAAACCTAATGGTAACCGGGTATGTCACTATGAACGATGAACGAGTCCCAGCTAGAGTGCTCCCGAGTTCCCTTCCCGACATCCAAAAATATCTTTTTGAACCCTCCCATTGAAGTATATATATATATATATATATATATATATATATATATATATATATATATATATATATATATATATATATATATATCTTGTTTTATCCCACAACCCTTACGGTATTGGTCAACGCATTTATTCTCTGCTGGTTTATTTCTAACGCGTTTCGAACCTCACGTTCTTTACTCTTCTTGATTCCGCAAGGCAACCCAAATCTGCCAAAGCGAAAATATTTTCTTCAAAGTTCTTCAAACGCTGCGGCTTTTTATTGACGCAAAGATACTGAACAAATGAGTGCCCTTACGCTGGTTACGGCATCACCCACCCTTGCTTGAGCACCCATTGTCACGTTTCTCTTGTCTTGGCTTGCGATTTGTTAAATACCCTGATAGGCAACAAGTACCTGAATTGGCGCCACTCCATTCACCATTTTCGTTTACGGTACCTCGTATTCCAAAGTGGTCACCTATCTAAGTATTGACCAGGTCCGATGTTGCTTAGCTTCGGTGGTTGCACGAGAACCGATTTATCCAACGGCCGTCAGCCAAAAATTTCGACAATTTTCTGAAAGAGAAAATGGTATCAACACAAAATGACTGTGTGTGTAATTTCTGGAAACAGATAATTGTTTCTGTATATGGAGCATAGGGCAGCATTGTGGTTTGACTTGCAAGTATGTTTAACGGGATGGAGTTGCAATCCAATGTCCAAGGTTGACTGCCTTAAAGAGCTGTTTACCCATAGCTAGGGTAGTAAATTAGTACCTTTCCTAGCGGCATAAGCGTGAATGTCAGCAGCCTTCCCGATTCTGTTTTCTATGCTTGTAACCGCTACGCCAACCAACACCTTCGAAGGTTGATATGCATAAAATCAATCAGTATTCAAAGTTTGATCTAAGATATCCTGTATACTTAAACCAAATCTCATGTTACGATCGTGTCTATCGTAGACAAGCATGTGGTAACAAGCCTTTATAGTGTGGTGTTGTCCCAAGGATGAAAACTCAAATCCACTGACCTTGTGTCTATGAGTGACGTCTGTTGAGAGACTCATTTCGTGATCAATCGTGATTGAATCATTTGACAAGTAATCAACAGATTGGATATTTCACTTTCAAAATAGTATAATTTTCATTCCGTTTATCTGAGTTTTTTGTTTGTTTGTTTGTGACCTCTAATTAACCAAAACGATGCAAGGTGGCTATGTATCTTGAATTAAACACCCCAACTTATAGAATGCAAAATATCCGGGTGATTCACAGCTTGATAATAGTTTTGGTCTGCATCTGCGCTCGTCCCTATTATAATTTATCAATCTTTGAGTGAGAGATAACTATGAAACGTTAATTATAACGTTGTCAGTGTTATTTATTCATTTGCAAATTTAATCTTCATTCTGGTCTCATCAGATTGCACTACTTTTCTTTCGAAGGGTGACTCAACGAGTCACAAGGTTTGTCAAGTGAGCACACAAACACACACATACACATTGTATGTATGGAGATATCGTAAAAGTATAGTGGTGTGGGAACAGTGATACAACCGACTGCTTAAGAGATAGGCAGTGAAAACGTCAAAAATTGAACTAGCGTGTACGTCATCCAAAGTCATTCGTAAAGGTCAGAATTCGGATGTTTTTATGACACGTGACCCTCAAGCAAGAAAAAAAAAACGAAGACGAAGAACGAAAGAAAGATAATAAAGAAATTGATTAAAAACAAAAAACGATTCCTTCGTTTAGTGCGATGTTTTCTATTTTGCTAATTGATTGCATTAAAGACGTAAGAAGAAAATGGCGTCAGTAGCTGTGATCTTGTTTAAGATGGTGGAAAGAGAAGATGGTGGATTGAAGGGATGTCGGCGTGAAAATGAGACGGAAGGACAAAAAAAGAATAAAAAATGATAGACTGAAATTCAAGCTTAAAAAGAATGAAATAGTTTGTTTTGTTTTTCTTTCTTTATTTCTTTCTTTCTTATTTGCCTTTCTTTCTTATTTGCTTTTCTTTCTTATTTGCCTTTCATTCTTTCTTCCTTTCTCCTATGCTTTTCTCTCTTCCTCTCTTACTTTCTTTCTTTATTTCTCATATTTCTTCTTATTTGCCCTTCTTTCTTTTATTTATTAATTTATTTATTTGCCTTTCTTCCTTTTCATTTTTCCTTCTTTTCTTTGTTTTTTTCCTCTTCTATTTCCTCCTTTCTTCCTTTCTTTACTCTCATTCCTTTTGTATTTCTTCCCCAAGTGAAGATTACTGCAACAAAGGGGGACAATCATGTTGGTGCGTGATTCGTTGCTGAATCATCCTTATTTGCAGACAAATGTCGGCTTGAATTCAGTTTGCGTTTGGGTGAGGTGGGTGAAAGATTTTTCACTTCCAGGTAGGTGAGAGGGCATAAATACGAACTCACATACCGACACATGCACAGAGAGACAGAGAGAGAGAGAGAGAGAGAGAGAGAGAGAGAGAGAGAGAGAGAGAGAGAGAGAGAGAGAGACAGGAAGAGAAAGAGAGAGAAAGAGAAGGAGAGAGAAAATTAGATAGATATACCAGTATTTTCTGACGGCACGCATTCTAAGATAGAAAGAAACGAGAAAAAAGGGTGTAAGGAAGAGGTAAACATGATAGACAATGGCATTGAGAGGGGAGGTGAGAGAACTTCGTACGACACATATGTCAAGAAAGGAAAAGAAAGTCAAGAGATAAATAGAGAGAGAGAGAGACAGAGAGAGAGAGAGAGAGGGGGGGGAGGGATGGAGAATGAGTGCCGAATACTCGAGAATGAAATAATTAATTTCTAATGACATTAACATTAATCAAGCTTATCAGGCAATTAATCATTTTCACTAATTTGTCCTATTATTGGCTCATCTCAGACAGCAAGCTCGGATAAGATCAAATCTTTGAGATCATTGGTTATCGATCGATATTCGACGATCTGTAAATGTATTGAGATATTTTAAATTCTTTTGGATTGCAACTATAATGATGGAACTCGAGGCTCAAAGTGATAAGATGAAGAAAAATCAGATCTCAGTCTATGCACGTTTTCTTTTTTTCTTTTTTGTTACCAGTCAGTAACTATGGCGGGCGTATCTCCAGAGATGACTGCAACAGTTTGTTGATTCGAGGAGCGTGAGTGACTTGACGTAAAGCTGCATAAGATGATGGAAAGTAAGGGTCCAGTTTAGCATTATATTTACTTTGTAAATAGAACCTTTCTTCTAAAACCTTTTAAAAGAAATGAATTTTTTTTCAAAACTGCATCTGAACGTAGTACATGGTGATGCATTAATCAGTCATGAGATGGTAGTGATATCTCAAAAACTGGGGGGAAAAGCGATACTAAAATGAGCAGAATAAGAATAAATAAATAGACGACCAGGTGCATTTCCTGGATAAACTGCAAGTTTGATTGCACTGCAGCAGCAGTTTGTTGAAGCAGCATTGACTTCAATCGATTTCTATTTACTTCTACAGTACATTTCCAACTTCTGGGTCAAGTGTAATTCCTTTTTAGTACAAATTACATTACGGTTAACTGATTCTAAACCACACATTATTCTAAATATGTCTATTAAACTTGGAGGTGGGTTCCAAAACATAATTTGGGATGGTAGTCAAAAGTATATTGGGGTTCAAAAATTCGGTGAGGGTAAGTCAAAAATAATTTGTGTGTCAAAAAATTAGGGGAATTAGGGGTGGGCCAAAAACATTTGGGGTAGTCAGAAAATTTGGAGATGTAAACATTCATTCTATCCCCCCCCCTCTTTCGTGAATGATAATTTTCTCTCTACCCCCTCTCTCGTAAACGATGAACATTTTATATACGTATAACCCCTCTCCCGTAAACGATAGATAGATCTCAGAAATAGATTTCTGGACCTGCCAAAACTTTTTTCTATTCTCCTTTTCCCCATTGCCTACGCCAAAATTTCATTGAAATTCATTGAGAGCTTTTGGAGATATTGTGCTGTATGCATAGAATTACGATGCAGCAGAGGTGACTATGAAAAATCAATGGATTTGCCCTGAAGTTGAATCACTTCTTCCTAAGCCCATGACTCACCCTCCCACAAACGTTCATAGAAATCCATTGTAAAGTTCTTTAGAAATCATATTATGGACATATAATTACGACGGGGGGGTGTAAATGTCCATGGACCCCTCCCCCAAAATTAATCCCATGGCCCACCCTTTGACAAACGTTCATTGAAATTTTTTGGGAAGTTCTGCAGATATTATATTATGGATGGACAAGTAACTACAATGGGGGAAGTAAATATGCTTGGATCCCCCCCCCCCCAAAAAAAGAATTTATCATTTCTTCCCTATCTAATGGCCATCTTTCCACAAATGAATTTTCATTTGAATTAATTGAGACCCTTTAGAGATATCGTGTAGACCATGAAAAGAGTCCGATTTAGCATTATAGTTATTTTGTAAACAGACCCCCTCTAAAACCTTTTTTTTTTTTAGATAACTATTTTTTCAAAACTACATTTAAGTGCAATAAACAGCACTAATTGGTGTTGGAATTGCGTTGATATCTCGAGAACTGTAGGAGGAGAATCGGCGCCAAAAATAACGGAATAAGTAAAAACTAGATCAGTGCATTTCCTGAAAACTGTTTGGTGCCGCCGCTGCAGCAGTCTGCTGATTCGAAGAGCGTGGGATGATATGACGTGGAGCAGCATTGTTTGGTGAGAGCACTTCATATTATAGTAATCTATTCTTCGGTCGTACAATTCCATTGCTAAAAAAGAATTTTTCTGATATTCAATATGGAGATATTGCGTTGTGTACATATAGCTATGATGCAGGGGCGGTGACCGTGAAAACTTCTTGGATCCTCCCCATAGTGTAAACACTTTGTATTGCGTGAGCCAGAAATGAGCGTTTGGTTTAGTATCATTGTTACATTGTAAATAAAATACCCTCCAAAACCTTTGAAAGATGACTTCTCATCAAAACTGTATGTAAGGAAATACATGGCATTAAGACACACCAAGTAGCTTTGGGATGGCATTGATATCTCAAATGTTTGAGGATGAGCAATACCAAAAAGAAACGGAATAAGAATAAATAATAAATAAAAATACATAGAAGATCAATATATTGTTTGCACTAACATGCTATCATTACTACTACTAATACTGATACTACTACTACTACAATTAATGATGATTATGATAATAATGATAATAATAATAATGATAATAATAATGATAATAAACCCACAGAAGAGCGATAGTTTGCTTGTGCTTATAAATAAATGAATACAGCACATAGAAAAACAATAGGTTGCTTGCGCTATGCGCAATCACACTAATAATCTCCACAGATACATAATAGGTTCATAGCAAGCACCCACCGCTTTTAGATTTCTTAATGCTATCATTTAAAAGTTATCTTCCCTTGAAACACCAACCATCAACTCGAGGGGTTTCGTGTTAGTCTTGAATCATAATCAAAAAGACCTGCATTGTATCGCGCTCACTCACGTTTTCTGACCAACTATCATGAAGCGCCGATTACGATGATAATGCCGCAGTAAACCTATATTGCAAACATAAGATTTATTTATAAACTAATGTCGGTGTGTTCTATGTTTGCTAAGCTTACCTTGGTACAGTATAACGCCATAACCGTCGGACATCCGGTGAGTATCGAACTTATAACACCAGCGAATTGATCTCTGAGACAACCTTACTAGTCATTCACTACAATAGGCACCCAAAAAGTGAGGTTATCAAATTGTAATATTACTTAATTGAATTCTCTGTTAATCATAGCACAACAGACACAGATCCATAGTTGGGGGTTCAAGGGGTCCGAACAATCCTGTGGTCACCACTATTGAATTTTATTTTTAATACGTGGAGAAATTCATAAATGAAAACCGAATCAGTAAGTAATCAAAAATCAACCTTAAAAACAAAAGTATATGATCTTGTTCTTTATCTATAGAAGAAAGATATCCCCAGTCTTATAATTTTTCATTTATTGGTTCTGTAGTAAATTTTTTTGAATAATTTTTTCACTTTACTTTTTTTGACAATTTTAGAGCCGAAAAGCTACGGCTCAAATGTAAGTGCTAATGCCGTATCAGTTATTACTTCGTTGTTTTTGATGTTTGAAATTTGTTTTTCGTTTTTGTCTCAACTTTTTAGTCGGGGCATAATCATTAAATAAAAGAATAAATAATGGAAACTTTGGGTACAACGCCCGAAACGTTGTTCAAAAAGATAAACCAAGTTGAGGACAACAGCCTGAAAACACTTATACATAATGGAGTTTGTTTTCTTTTCATGTATTTATGTGTAAAGAATAATTCTTTTAATTTGGACCACACCCTGCTCAAAGTCCTGGATCCGCTCCCGGTATCATTCGATTGACATTTATGATGATTATACATGAGTATGAGTAGTTGCTCCAGCTCTCAGTGGTCACGTCTTTTCTCGTTAAGCGTATGAACAGTAGAGTGAAGCGCCCGTCTCTCTTAGAGTATACAGCCACAGTCTCTGTTGTATCCGTCAGCTGAGTGATCTTTGCAAGTTTCCAGTCTGTTCGAGACCAGGACTTTATCCCTACAAGATTTCCTGACAACCCTCTTGGTAGGATGCCAGTCCATCGAAGGGATACTTACACCTTAATAACACAGCTTAGAGTGTACCCAATCAACTGCTAAGTGCACATGTGAATTTGTCTTGATAAAGAATTTTCTATGCTTTTCGGCCTTCTCGGGACCTTTCCACCCTTTTCGGGACCCTATGTGTGTGAGACAGATGTGCTAACCATTTCTCTACCCGAGCGGACCAAGCGAGTGAGCAATCGCCTCCTTATTTTAAAAGACTGACTTCCCTCTATTTGATCTTTCTGAATTCTTTACATTGGAGCCAGGTTTCAAGAAACAGACACCAGACCAGAATTCGGTATTGACATTTCAACCTGTTTTCTCTTTTGTCGCCTGTTTCCGATTTTAAAGCCTACAGAGATTCAACAAACCGTTGCTTCCGTCTGACCGATTGTAGCAAGTCCCAAAAGAAAATGTTTATTTCGTCTCAACTTACTGTGGATTTTTCTTTCTTTTTTTTTGTTATTTGAATTCTTTGGTTAATTATTTATTTACTTTATTCATTTATTTTTCTTCTCTTCTTCGTCTCTTTTCTTTTCTTTCAACATTCCTCAGATTTCTTTCTTTCTTTCTTTCATTGACTAATTCTCACTCCTCTAATTTACATCTCGCCCTTTTAGTTGACAATCTTCTTTTCTTCTTCTTTCTTTTGTTCGTTCGATCGTTCGCCCACTCTGTCTTTCCTTCACTCTTCATTCTTATTTTCTTTCTTTCACATTTTCCAGGCTCTTTGTTTCATTTTGTTTTTGTTTTTGTTTTTTTGTTGTTCACATTCTTTCCTTTTGCTTCTTTCTCTTCTTCCTTGTTTTTCTCTTTCCTGATCTTTCTTCTTTTTCCTTCCTCTCTCTTTCGATTTTCTCCTTCGTTCTCCCTTTTCTCTTTTTCTTCTCTTTCTTCTTTTCCTCTTTCCCCCTTTTCTTATTATCTCCTGTTTTCATTTCTTCCCTCTTTCCCTCTCTCCCTTCTTTCTCTTTTCCCTCTTCTCTTCTCTCTCTCTCCTTTCTCTCTCCTCTCTCTATCTCGAACCTTCTCCCCTACCCTTCAATTAAGTATTATGTTATCCTCTCTCTCTTCTTACCTCCCCCTCTTTCTCCCTCTCTGTCTTGATGGATGAGGATATTCTGAACAGCCTGTTATCAGATACTTTGCTTTAATTTATGCTTTTCACCTCATCATCTTCTACGAAGTTAAACAAGTTATCTCCGTCTAATCGACTGTCATTCGGCTTTCGCCTTACTTCGACTTGACTGATTATCTCATAGTCTCAGTATAAGCAAAACTCGCGACGCTCAAGATTCAACGATTCAAATAATCTTATTATAGAAAAGTCAATGTCACTTTTTTTGTTTGTTTCTTCCTGTCGCATTAAAGCAAACAGAGAGAGAGAGTGAGAGAGAGGGGGGAAAGAATAAGGTAAAATTCGTGTATGTGTGTTCGCATTTGGTAAAGCAAGCAACTGTCTGTCTTCGTGTTAATGTCTACATCACTACTACTGATGATGATGATGATGATGATGATGATGATTATTCACGCAGATTCTCTAGTCTGGCGCTCAGGGTTCATGATGCTTAGAGTACCTGTTGATACCCAAGTACTGAACAGATTCACAGCGACAACTTCGATGATCAAGTAAAACTGTTGCCTCCAGCGTGACTTGACCTTAATAGTAGGACAGAAAACAAATTGTATAGGCATCTCTGATATTTTATGAATAGAACTGATGTCTCTCTTACATAAACAAAGAAATCCGTTTTTTTTTTCAACGCAATTCTGTTGCCTCATTGTTTAAAAGCTTTGGAAATCAGAAAATATGATGAATCGTAGAAGATCGATGGAAGAATAATCGAAGAAAACAATAGACGAGTGGCCTGCCTCAGGTGGTTCAATGAGTTTCTCTCGAATCGTGAACTTGTTTTCATGATTTCATTGTTTTCACTCTTTAAAATCTTTATTAAACCTGCTTTGTTAGTCATTCGATAGAAATCATCGTCTGACCAACGTCTTTTCGGAGCCCGTCGCATTAGGGGTGATCAACTGAAAAAAGAAGAGAAAAAAGTATGATCAATGATTAATTTACTTTTCTTGCCTTTTGTTGCATCTCTAAAAAGTCCAAGTTTTCAAAAGATAAAGGTGAATGCAACCGGACACAAACTAAGGGATCAATTTAACATGAATTTACACTGTAAATTGAAACCCCACTGAAAATGATTTTTTGTAATTTCCTTGGGGTGAGAGATTTAAAAAAAAAACAACAAGAAAGTTTTTATCTTAGACATAATAAAGATTGAATGTTTATACTTTCAGCCGTCTAGTTCCATTGGTGCGGCTTGTACGCATGATACATTCATATAGAGAGAGCCAGGCAGTTAAAATCACTTAAAAACTGAGGAAAACTATGTTGACTCTGTTGATCGTTTGGGCTGACGATTTCTAATATTTCGCATCCTGCTTATAAAATCTGCCCCGGGCATTTCACGACAGCATCAGCTGTACGCGTGACACATTCATACTTAGCTAGATGGCCAGACGACCAGAATCACTTAAAAACTGAAGAAAACTATGTTGACAGTTTTGGTTGACGGTCTCTAATATTTCGTTTCCTGTTTATAAAATCTGATTCAGGCATCTCACGACAGCTGTACGCGTGACACATTTATGCACAGATAGATAGCCAGATCTGCAACGTGCAAATGAGAAAAATTGTGTTGGGCCTCACATGGAGAGACTACAAGACAGCACAGTACATTTGGGAAAAGACAAGAGTCAGGGACATCATAGAATCCATAAAAAAAGCTCAAATGGCAGTGGGCTGGCCATGTTGCACGAATGGCGGACTACTGATGGACATCGCGACTCATGAAATGGATCCCCCGAGATCACATGCGCAACCGAGGCCAGCAGAATATTAGATGGAGAGACGTGCTAGACAAATTCAGAAAGTGCTAGCTCCGCGACGCCCATGATAGAGAAGTGTGGCGAATACTGGGGAAGGTCTATGTCCAACGACGGACGTTGAAAGACTGATGATGATGATGATGATGATATAGCCAGACGACCAGAATCACTTAAAAACTGAGGAAAACTATGTTGACAGTTTTGGTTGACGGTCTCTTATATTCAACCACAGCATCAGCTGAAGACGTGACACATTCATCTATAGAGAAAGATAGGCAGATGACCAGAAACTCAATAGCTGAAGAAAACAAAGTTGATTAAGTTAACAGTTTTGGTTGACAGTCTCTAAAATTTCGTGTTATGCTTATGAAATATACTCCACGCATTTCACCACAGTAGCAGCAGCAGCTTCTTTTTTTTTTTAAGTTCACTCATTGTTTCAATATTATCTTCCCTGCCATCATGACACTATCACCGTTGTGGTATATGATCACTATAATTAGGATTATAATCACGCGTGATTATCGAAGTTGACGTTATTATTTTCTCATCGCCACTATCATCCAACCAAATCATTATTATCATAATCATTGTCTCTGGTGCTTGTGTCGCCAATTCAATATATATGTACTGCCGCCATGTTAGTATTTCAACCACCAATCAGATCATTTGTACTCGTTGATTTTTTCACACCGGCAATGACTGGTGGCTTTCACTGGGGATCAAGGGAAAGCAGGTCTTCCCAATACGTCAGGACACCCCTCTTCAGCAGTCCAGTTGTTCGGATAGTCTCAGTTCTTCCTCTGATTCCTAGTTCCTCCAGCCTTTTTGCTGGGTTCTTAGGGACCGTTCCCAGGACTCCAACCACTATTGGCGCCACTGTCACCTTCTTGTTCCATAGCCTCTCCGGCACCCTATCAAGATCAAGATACTTATCGAACTTCTCGCCTACTCTCAGCTTCACCCAGTGGTTTACCGAGACAGTGAAATCTACTGACACTTTTCTCTTTGGTCACTACCACAAGATCTTGCCTTGTGGCCTGGTCTATGGTATATTCATTTATTTATGTAACGCACACATCAACGACCAGTAATATGTTTTGTACAAGAACAAAACATTTGACATTCAACCGATATATATTCTTGGAATACTTATTTTCATACAACAATAGCTCTATTTAATGTGTTTAATATCGAGCCCTGTGATTAAATATCAGCAACAATGGATAAAATTTGTTTTCTATTTATTCCTTTTTGTATTCTTACAAATTGAAAAATATAGATTATGAACTATATATATATATATATATATATATATATATATATATATATATATATATATATATGTAATTCTCTTTGTCATAAACTGATACGCATACTCTCGATATAAGGGAACACGCATATATACATATGTATCTCAACTCCAAATTCTCATTTTTTGCTTATTCATGGACTATATCTGCTCTATTCGTTTATTTCACAGCGACTGTTATGTATAAAAAGAAGGATATATGATCTAACAGAATGATAATAAATTGCGTTAGATTAATATCGAAACTTTTATTCGAAATGATCTCCTGTCATTACACGGTTGTTATATTATTTGGACAAGACAGCGTAAATAGAATAAACAATTGGGATTGCTGCTGGAATTGAACCTGCGACCAGTAGGGTCGCAGCTTCAACGTAGAGCCGCTGTTACCTTTGAACTAAACAGCTGCCAGTAATGCAAAGGCGCAAATAAATGCCTCAACCCAAAATTCTTATTTTTGCTTATTCACGGTCTATAGCTGCTCTATTTGTTTCTATGTGAATATCTATGCTTCCGATCGCAGAATGGAGAAGAGTGAGTAATATAAGTGTGTTCTCAGATTCCTACCCTGCTAGAGAGGTGATGTTCGTTCAGATATTAAGAGCAGAGTCGCGTATAGACGGCTTCCTTGTGGACGCGGGCTCGAGTCCCACATAGCGCTCATATATATATATATATATATATATATATATATATATATATATATATATATATATTCACTGTCCATGTCTGTAGTGTTGTTCGTCATGTGAATGAAAAAAATGAGGAGAGGGTATAAAGCTGCTATTTGGGCCTTTGGGCTGTTTAGCTCAATGAGAAGAGCAACGCTATGTTGATGCGGCTACCTTATCAGTCGCAGATTAGATTCCTTCAGTAGCCGCAATTTTATTTTTGTTTTTGTTTTGAGGCTGATAAGGTAATTCATATATAATAAACAAAAATGGGTCTGCTCCAGTAATCTAATCTGTAACTGATAAGGTAGGCACTTCAACGTAGTGTCGCTCCTCCCATTGAGCTAAACATCCCGAAGGTCCTAATAACTGCTTTATTCTTTCTCTTCTAATAAGTCAGGCACACTTATTATATTGGTACAGGCGTCCTCCGGTATAACGCAGTTCCTTAATGCGTGGTACGTGTCCTTGATATAGCACAGCTCGTGATGTATTTATGTTGTACTAATCAAAAACACATTGATTGCATTGGTTCAGGTGTCTCTCCCTATAACGTGGTTCATTATAGCACAGTTTGCGTTCCTCTATACAATATATATATATATATATATATATATATATATATATATATATATATATATACGATGCTCTCCCAACTTAGGAATAGAGCACTCTGGTGGATGGGGAATTATGCATAAGTAAATATATCGCTTAAATTTAACCTTACTGGCCGTCCAGTTCTGCGTAGGGAAGAGAAAGATGCCAGCCTGAAGCGAAGGTTTCGATCCTACCTTGTGATACTGGATGAAATTATGGATAGTCTATAGCCACACTGAAGAGTTGTAATACAACGAAACAGCTGTCTGTGGATGAAACAATTATTTAATTATATATATATATAATATAATATAATATTATGTATAAAAAATATAATACATACATATATGTGTGTGTGTGTGTGTGTGTGTGTGTGTGAGTGCATATGTGTGTATGTATGTATTAAGTATAGACATCTATTGCAAGGCTATAGATCAATGGCATTGGCCCAAGCCTCGGATATGCAATAATATTCTCGTGTAAATCTTGAATTTGACACTATCGGTCACAAGTTACATCATTCATCTCATTCAGTAATTCTTCATGAAAGAGCATATTATGACCTACACGAGTAGCTGGTAAAGTCACAATGGACTGGAATATTTATTTAACTAATAGATGAGAAAAGACTTGGAATTTTTTTTTAAAAAACAGCCGATTATGTCCCAGAAAAGTAAAAGTAGAGACCATTGGCCAGTATAGCTGATCATGCTCAACCTCACATGGAGAGATCACAAGACAGCACAATATATTTGAAAAAAAAAAAAAACAGGAGTCCAAGACATCACAGTATCTATAAGAAAACTCAAATGGCAATGGGCTGGTTATGTTGCAAGAATAGCAGACAACCAGTCAACGTCACAACTCACAACGCAGATCCCCAGAGATCGCATGCAAAACCAGAAGACCGGCAGTATACAAGATGAACTAGACAAATTCAGAAAGTCCTGGCTCTGCAATGCTCATGATAGAGAAGTCTGGCAAATCCCAGGGAAGGTCTATGTCCCAACGACAGACGATAAAAGACGGATGATGAGGACGATGGAAACGTAACTGAGAATGCCCCCTAACCAAGGACCTCTTCGACGCCTTCCTTCGGGGGGAAAACCCATGATCTCCTTAAGATTTGCAGTTTTAGAAGTTTCCTTCGAGAAAACCTTTTTTTGAAAGATTTAGAGGAGGTTCTATTTACAATGTAAATAAAATGCGATTATGTTATTTCAATTAACTACAAAGCTAGGATGACTTGGGGGTCCAGTTTTGCATCAGACGCCCAGTGTAAATTGCATCCTCACATTAAAACCTATCCACTTGGATACACACATAGGAAAACGTCAAGTACAGGGTGGTGCCATTTTTTCGTAAAAGAGATTCTTCAGAAAACTCAAGACCTCAATACTTTTTCTAAATCAATTCAATCTATTTCGAATATTTACTGAATATTTCATCCTTTCAGTTAAAGAATTTTGATTTTTATGAGCATTTTGTTAAAGGAGGACAAGTCAAAGACCTGATTTCTCAAAAATTGAAAACATTGAGTTCTATTTAATCACTGTCCCACCACAGCAATATGTGACACAAGGTCGGGCTTAACGTGGAAAGAAATAGTAGCTTACCCCCCAAAAATGGCTCCAGCCGACGCAGTTACCATTGAAAAGACAACGTCACCCGCGAAAACTGGGCTGAGTAATAATGGGAGAGCCTAAGGACGAGTCCAAAGGCCTCCCGATGCGCTTAGCAAACGCAGCCTCAGTGTAACCTCATTGGCCAACGTTTGCACCGGCGCACTCGGTCTTTGATACCTTCCACACAATCTCCGGCCCATTCAACGGGCAAGTGTCAGTACCGACTCCTCGGTCTATGCCGTGGAACAGATACTACACTTTGATCCCGAAGATAGGGCCACAAAATGGTACCAGGTGAGAAAACATTGTTTGGCCCAGGGTACTTGATTTAATTTTCCTTCACTTTATATCGCTTTTAACAGATCACCAACAAAAAATCTCAAATCACATGAAATTTGACTGATGTCATCAAGATTTATGACGTAATAGAAGAATTTGTTTTTAACTTTTCCTCTTCATATGTTATTTAGGTATTGGCATATGAAGTTTTATGACCTTATCTCTTTTGGTTATTGAAATAGAGGGTTTCCGGCATTATTAGCTGATTGGATTAAGATTTCAAAATTCCAAAATTAATGAAAAATAAGAGAGAAATTATGGGTCCAGTTTTGCATCAGAAGAACATTTTGAATTGGACCCCCATTGCATACAAACATAGGAAAATGTTAGGATTTCAAAATACTGAAATTATTGAAAAATAAAAGGAAAAGTAAATGTCTAGTATACATCATATGTACGTTGTCTCCGTTTTCATTTACCTTTAAATTTTTCCTTGATTTTCAATTCATTTGGCATTTTGTTACGGATTTGAACTTTCTTGGTCAGGACTTGTTTTTTCTAAAGTTACTTTTTGTCAAAAACTAATTAGTCCAGAAGAAAATAAGGTCTGACTCAGATTCAGATAGCTATTCATTCTGCATGGCGAAATATGTTTTCAAAACGATTTTGATCACTTCGATAAAACAAATGTTGATATTTTTTTTCTCTAAAATCTATCATTTTTTTAGAAAGAATTGTTTGAGATGAATGATATAATCTGTGACAGACAATGGCAGTTTCAAGTTTCGCATAACAATTTTCGAGGATGTTGCACAATAGATGACTATATTTAATTCTTTATTTCGAGAAGCCTTGCTTTAGTGAATGAAAATATCCGCTCACCTGAACAGTGACTCATGGTGTTTGTTAAAAATTTCTCAGATCAAAATTGATCGAAATCACTCAATCAATTATTTCAACTTTTTTCAACATTATCATCTGACACAAATATTTCGATTGATGGCAGAAAGAAGGGAATGCATGAAAAAGTATTCAAATTAATTTAGCATTTTTTCCATAAAATTAAAGGATATATCGATTCATTTTGAAAAAAGAATTGAACCAAACATAAATAAAGTTAAAGAATAAAACATTAAAAATATGTTACAGAACTAACCTTTTGACCAGAAAAGTTTAAATCAGTAACAGAATTCAAAATAAATTAAAATTCAGGCAAAAAAAAAGAAAATTGAAATGAAAATGGGGACTCTGTGTGGCTTGTTTCAAAAAACATAAATAAGACGGAAAGATAGAAGAAAGGAAACAAATGAGAGAAAGAAGGAACAAAAATGCTGGCGTGTCCTGAGAAAGGCTGCCAAAATATCATTTTGAGAGCGTACCAAAGTTGGCTTTGATTGGTACCAAAACACACAAAAACGAAAAATTTTTTTAAATTTCAATTTAAAAACCTATAAATCATTTTCAAACAGATAAAGGGCCATTCACGTGATAAATGTCGTCAGAAAAACAACACCACATCATTACATCGCATTTATGCACAGACGTCACTCACTGACACTCTCTCTGACCCCTCAGTCTGTTTATATACATAGAACAAAACAGTTGTTACGGCATTTTACGCAAAATCCAGGAGCTACAATTAACTGCCTTCGATTGTTCCGTCCTTTTCCGATATAATGCGCTTCGTTTCAGCGTGGCTCGTGTTCCCCGATATAGAGCAGTTTTTAGAAAAATTCTTGTATGAATCATTCAATAAAACAAAATTACTTGACATCGTGCTTAATGGCCGGCAATGACGACTTTTGATTGAATAATGCTAAAAGTGAAAGATTTACTAATGTCATTGCATTTTTTTGAGATTCAGTGTAAGTATAGATAATTCGTTCTTAATGGAGGTTTTTGAACCCATAACAACAATGGTGTCTACCCAAGAATAAGGACATTATGCCGCTCAGGTTGAAGATTGTGTCAACAAAGTGTATAGAATGAAAACCGCTACATTGCTAACTGGTAAGCATTGGTTCAATAGATTCAAATCTGAAAATATGGATACAATTGATAAACCTCGAGGCAGGCCAAAACCTGTTCTTAATGATAGAGAATTATCGAATACACGAGTACAAGGATGTGAGCACTTTCTGGAGACTTCAAGACTTCAACAGCCATCATATCACACCATCGCAACGCTATAGGTTTACAAGTTGAAAATGGGTCCCTCATGAAGGAAATGAAATGCTCCATGATAGTGCCCGACTCCACACCTATCAGTCGATTGTTCCTGGTTGCGAGTATTCGAATATGAAGTCTCGCAGCATCCTTCATGCTCACCAGACATTATTTGGGATTCCATATTCGTAATAGAAGGTTTGATAATAGGGAGGCCATAATTCGCGTTTTTACTGATTTTATAACCACTAAACCTGATCTAATTTTGTAGATAGCATATCATCATTTACAAAAAAAATTTATTGCTTCAAATGCGTCATATCTTGATCAAAATATTTCTTGTTTGTGTCATCCTTCGGCTATCAAGAAACGACATTTCATATATACCAACCTTAAAATTCACCGGAAATATTTTCGATGATATACCCAAGAAAACCTCCCCACTCTCCCCTCATTTATCCATATAGAAAAATTGTTTTGAAAATAACACATTGTGGGGAATTCATGTAAAATTTAGAAAACAATGTTTGGAAAGGGTTTGTGTTTTTACTGTAAAAGTAAAGTAAGATTAAAGTTACCCCCCTTCCGATGAGGCTGATTATACCAGCCATTAGCGTGGCCGGACTAGCAAACGTCTAATTTCTATTATCTTCTCGGCTTACGATCCATTTTGCTATTTCGGTAACACGGCTTTAAAAGCTGGATAAGAAGATTTGATAGCGTGACGTCAATTCCAGGGCCATAAACTCTTATCTACCTGAACTGAAATACTCACTCCACTGATATTAAATGTTTTGTCCTCTGACATAGAAGAGGTGTGGACCAAAGGCGACGAAGTGGTTCTCCCATGATATTCTGGGTCGGGAAAGAGCGTGTCATGGGAGGGAAAATGAAACACAGAATTTAAAAAATGATGACGCATTTTTTGTAGAAATTCTCCCTCCGATACTGGGATCTTTGATTTTTGGGGGGGGGGGAAATCTTTTCACCGGCACAAAACAAGGCAAACGTTCCTGTGTTTCAAAACATCCCAATAGAGAATGAAGAACTGATAATATAGGAGCCAAATCTAAATTTGGAGAGGTCTGGTTAGTCACTTAATCAATGCCTTTTGACAGTCTGTCGTGTTGGGGATGATCAAAAAATGGAAAAAAAACTGGAATAAGGGTGATCAATTAATGAGTTACTTCTCTCACCTTTTATTGGAACGCTGAAAACTCTGATTTCTCAAAATACATGGGTGAAAGCTGCTGGAAACAAACAAAGGGACCGATTTAGAACAAACTTACTTTGTAAATTGACCTTCAACACGCACGTTTTCTTGATATGATAAGACTTGAATGTTTAAATTTTCATCCCTCCTGTTCCATTGGCAGGACCCTTACACGTGACACACACACACACACACATATATATATATATATATATATATATATATATATATATATATATATATATATATATATATATATATATATTATTATTGTGTCATATACAGACAGCTGTTTCGATGTATTACATCTCTTCAGTGTGGCTATAGACTTTATCCCATCCAGTACCGCGAGGCAGGATTGAAACCCTCACATCAGACCCGGAGGCCGATATCCTACGGAACTGGGTGGTCAGTAAGGCTGAATTCGAGCGATATATCTATTTACGCAGAAACTCCTCATCCACCAGAGTGCTCTATTCCAATGGAAGAGCATTGTTATATATATATATATATATATATATATATATATACACACACAAGAAGCACCCACCCCTGTTTGTTAAGTTCGGCATGATGATAATTGAAAAAAAAATTTCCTAACGTTTTACTCCGCCATCTTCCTCTTATTTTGTAAAAAAAAAGGGGGGAGATAAGTCTTTTCTTTTGCATGGAATAGAAGAGTTAAAATATGTTCAACCGATATTGCCACGTATTGCTGAAGTTGGGGGCGCCGTTGTGAAAATTAATGACGTCATATACTCGCCACATTGAAAGTATGGAATGAAAGTGATGGAGTCACGCCAGCAGTCATGTTGGGCTCCTTTTTTTTCTTGCACGGGGAAAAAGCTCAGCAAATCCACTCTAGCATATTTCATTTTGATCTACGAACGAATTCAATAATGGAAGTCAAATCAACACAAAAGGACAAGAAAGCACTCAGGGGCGCACACCTCCACCAACGCCATCATCAATGAAAACTGAATGAAAATCAGTGCATATATAGCTACGAAGCAAAAGAGGTTGTTTCATCTGGGCTAAAATGGAAAGAAAGTCAGATCCGAGTGACAGTTGTATATTGGCAGCAAATGATATTAGGGAGAGATGAAGTTGACACGTCCGAACAGTACAAAACTATTTATTCACCTGTGTAGGATGACTGTTACAGACAATCTAATAATAATGCACTTCACCAGAAATCAACAACAACCACAATACTATCATTTATACCAAACAACAACAATCATCATAAACATCATGATGATATCATTTTATATAATGGAGGTAACTGTGAAAGAATTCTGCATCCAACCCAAAATTTAATCCACATCCTCTAAGCTTCATATGCGTATTCTGTTTGTTAGATAAACTCACACATCAAAGTACCTACTATTGACACCAACGCACTTACACACACATAAACAGACATATACACGCACACGCACATGTTGATAGATAGATAGATAGATAGATAGATAGATAGATAGATGGATGGATGGATGGATGGATGGATGGATGGATAGGTAGGTAGGTAGGTAGGTAGGGAGAGAGAGGGGGGGATGTTGTGAATATCTACTCCGCTCTACTAAGAGCAGCGGTTCTCAAAGTGATACACTTTCCAATGATATTGTTACTCGTCGTATAAAGTATTTATCAGCTAACATTAAGGATGATTCGATAACTAATCTTCAGAATTGTTTATCCGCCATACAAATGGACAAATCTACGGTTGTTGTTGTTGGACTTACTGTCTTACCATTCTTTGTCAGACACGAGCGTCAACGAACAATTGAAGAACACTTGATCCGAGAGTATTTGCCAAATAACACAAGTGGTGTTGAAATCTTCAAATCACTGAATGACTTCCTGAAGCAAACAGTTTATCATGGGGCAACTGCACTGATATGTACATCGAAGGTTCAAAGGTTATGCTGTGCTCTGGCACAGATTAGGGAAATGGCACCAAACTGTACAAGTAGTTACTGTATTCTCTACCGCCACATCGTCAAGAAATGCCAATGTTCTTCAAAGACTTCCTTGATGTGGCAGTGAAGGTTAATAATTTCTTCAGAGCCAGGCCGTTGACACGCATTTTTCAAAAAATATGCTGAATGATGGAATGGAAAGTACTGAAAGGGCCCAAATGTTGTATTCCGAAGTACGATGACGGTCCCATGGAACGCATGATTGTTTGAAAAGAGAGATGAGCTGGTAGCTTTTTTGGAAGATGATTTACTTTTAAAAAAACGATTAATAGATGGAATGTTGACGCTTACAGGTGCGAATCCATGGGAGTTCAGGGCCCGGACCTGCCTCTACTCAGATAGAGAACATTTTTTTCAAATTATTTTGATATCTTCATATAGAAAATTCTATTAATGAAACCCCCTAATGATCCAAAGCAATCATGAATTAACCTTAAAGGCAAAAAATATATTATATCCATCGTCTAATCACAGATGAAGTAAGTATTTTTTTAAAAATTGGGACCCGTCTGCTTAAAATTCTGGATCCTCCTCCATCTAACTTAAGTATTAGGCTGACATGAATGAAGTTTACTTTTCACAGCCAAGGAAAAAAAAAAAAGTTTTTGCTGCCAGTAATAAAATCGAAGCCTACAATAGAAAATTTTGGAAAACTTACGCATAAAATCGTGAGCTTAACAGCTTCCCGATTTTCAAAGACATTTCCAGTGAACTAAATGATGGCGTCAATGCAAAAGATCTTTCAACGCTTCTAATGAAGTACCCCAACTAACGAATATGAATGCAGCAGAATATGAAAAGTTTATTGACATTACTTCAGATTCTACTTTACAAGCAGCATTTAAAAGATTGCCGCTTTCAGAATTTTGCTGAACTATAAAAGAATATCTTCGGCTACCAGTAAAAGGCCATTAAAGTGCTTCTACCTTTTTCAACTACGTATTTATGAGAAACAAGATTTTCTTTGTATATGAAAATAAGAAACTAATTTTCGTAATGGACTGAATCCTGAGATAGATATGTGAATCCAGCTGTATACCATTAAACAAGATTTCAAAGAGATTTTTCAACAAATAAGATGCAACAAAAACATCCATATCATTGACTTTTCTCTATTTTTCCATCCCTCTCAGAATGTATGTATTTTAGAAGATGAACATAATTTCGGAAAACATGCAATGGCTTATTTTCTCTATAACAACCTAATCAACGTAAAAACTTCATATCTATAAAAAAAATTCTACTAGTTTGAGAACCACTGTCTTAGCGTAAGGAGTAGATGTGTGTATGTATGCGTGTATGTGCTAGAATATACCTGTCAAAAATGAGGGGGTTATTTGAGTATGGTTCGACAGTAAGGAGCCAAAAGCTATTGGATATTTTTTAGTAACTTAAGGAACCAAATATTGAGGGTTTTTTAAAATCTCAACCCAACTCAAGCTGTTTTAATGTGAGACTAGACTTTTTAAGTGAAGCGTTTTTGTGACGTAATCTATGACGTAATTGATATTTATGCACACACACACACACACACACACATATATATACATATATATATATATATGTGTGTGTGTGTGTATATTTATATGGTAACGATATCTGACAGTATTATTTAGTGGATAATATAGAAATTAGTAGTATTTAGATCTAATTTATCAAGTTAACATGTTTCACCTTTCGGCTTTATCAAAGTAGTAATTCTAAATGGAATAGTATTGAAAAGTTCTTTTTATTCCAAGTAAATATTGTCACGTAACATAGTGCGTGAGCACGAACGTTGTGCTTTGAATTACAAATAAATCGGAAAACGAAAAATGGATCCATATATTCGAAGGATATGAATCTTTGACGTTAACTGACAGTTTCACTGCCCTCGGTAATCGTCGAAACAAAATGGGACACAATTTCGAACCGAGAAAAGCACAATTGATCAGGTGAGAGATAAAAAGAACAAAAGGATTTATCGAACCTGCATTGATATTAGAATGCAAAACAATCAAACAAAGACCAGGATTTTTCAACATATTCCCCCATCTATCCAAATTAATTCTGAAACAACTTGAAATACTAATCAGTAAACATAATTATAGATGATTTAAAATAGGCTGAACACCCTTTTGATTCCATCATCCAAAAATAACCATTCACACACAATGACTGACCATTTAATATTAAAAAAAAACATAACCTTGATGATCCTCTATGATCTTTGTTCATACACCCTCCTATTTCTCGAAAATATATATTTATTTCGTAATTTGAAATACTTAACATTTGTGCTCACTCGTTATGATATTATGTGTTATTATTTTTTTTTTAAACGAATTTTTCTATAATGTTTCATTTAAAATGGCTACTTTGATAAAGTCAAAAGATGAAACATGTTAGTATTATAAACTTGATTGAAATACTACCATTTTCCTTATTGCCCGCTTAGTATTGTATATACATGTTTGTTTGTTTGTGTGGATATAAGGTATTCCGACTAAATAGTGGCAGTAATTTGACAATGTGGAAGTGAAAGATGTGGAGACAAATGCGTTACATTTCAAAAATGTTTCACTATAATAAAGAAAGGCTTGGTTTATTTTTCTGAAGTTGCTTCAGCGTTTTGAAAGCGCTTAGTGATGCAAAAAACTGTATCTAATAATACTGGTATTGGTAGTTTGAGAGAGAGGAAGGGGGAGTTGCCCCGGATGTGAGTAAGAAGGGATTAAACAAGGGATGTTTTTTTCTCACAGCAAGGATGAGATTGGGAAAGGCTGGTTCTCTCAGTTGCGTATGAAGAAGATACGCACATAAAATAAAGACAGAAAATACCCTTAGACAGACACATTAATTACCGTACACCCATGTACAACCAAAACAATATAATCCCTCATATCCATCTACACTTTCCTTGGAGCTAAAACATACCACCTTTCTCCATTCTCTAAATCTTTTTAATCACGACCTACTGATATATATATATATATATATATATATATATATATATATATATATATATATATATATATATATCGATTAAATACATACATTGTGTGTATGACAATGGTATGCCTTTTTTCGCTTTATTCAGCAATTGTTTATCTATTATTAACAATCTGAGAAGCTGTATAAAGCAAAACGAGGATATACATTTGTCATAATGTCTCTACAGTTGGAATGAAGATTTTCTGGTATAATATGTACGACTTTTGGTATATATTTCTCCTGCATATATGTATATCATGTACAAATTTCCATTACGTATTGTATGCGTATTTTCAACCATGTCAAGGTTACTATTACTGTTATGATTTAATAGTTTTACAAATGATTTATGGATGAAATAATAATAATAACAATAATAATAATAATGATAATAATAATAATAATGATGATAATAATAATAATAGGATTATTATATATATTCATAATTCTAATCTAATTCATTTCATTTTCACCAATATTTTTCTCACTTGATCCTTACATATTCATCTATCGAGATGAACCTGCAGTGCAGCCAGCAGGATATTACGACCCAGTAATGTGTCAGGATTGGCACTTTGAAGAACCCTGGTCTAAAGGCTGTGGTAATTGGTGAGTTGTTAGCACTGATGGACAGGGGTTTGGGGGACGAGTTATACGATAAGGCTTGGGAACTTGGTATACGGTAATGTCTACATTAGTTGACAGTGAACATACAAAAAACATGAAATTGAAATACGCCATACCGCTACATACCATCCTCCCTATGTCCATCGCTAGTGGTCAGTCAACGTACCATAATGAAGACGTGATAGTCATTAGAATGTAATGGATAATGCGTATCTTTTTTTTAATTGATTTGTATGCACTGATGTTAAGCTTTGCTGTGACCGATTCAGGGGGAAATTGACGACAACGACAAATGTCATAGATAGACGATCAACACTTGAATAGAATTATTAAGTCAAATGGTTTCAAGAAAATATTCCTTGAAACAATTATAGATATTCAGACAGAAACAAAATGAAATAGATACACACACACACGCACACACACACACACACACACACACACACACACATATATATATATATATATAGATAGATAGATAGATAGATAGATAGATGGGAACAGACTGATGTATATATATAGAGAGAGAGGGGGGGAGGGAGAGAGAGAGAGAGTCATTGATCTGAATCCCGAAGGAAATCGTTTAATTTGGTTATTCTTGCAAACATATCTGCTTGGTCACTCAGTAGAAACCGTCGTATGACCAACAACTTTTGGCAGAATGCTGTGTTGTGAGTGATCAATTGCAAACTTGGGAAAAGGCGTCATCGATGAATAAATTTCTTCTCTCGTCTTTTGCATCGCTGAAAAAAGGGTGGGAAGAAAAACCGTTCTTTCTGGACATAATAAGGAGTGAATGTTTAAATGTTCAACTCTCTAATTCCATTGGTGCGACCTGCACACGTGACGCATACATACATACATACATACAGCAAGATAGACAGAGGAGAAGCATCACTTAAAAACTGAAGAAACCTTGGTGGATATGTTGACAGTTTCGATTAAAAGTCTCTAGCTAATTGGCCATTTGTAACTGAATTAACGTATTTGCATTTATAATTGTCCGTCAAATGATTGCATCATTTTTCCTGATTTCTGAATCGGACAACAAAGAGATTATGGCGCACAGCCGTGAAGTAAAAAGGTTCTTGCAACCTGAAATTCAACGAAATATGAACAGTTGTGCAGTCGGGTGACGCTTACCAGTACGGAAGATGAAATCGACGAACCGACTTCGGTTTTTGGCCGAGCTTGCTTGCGTTCACCTTACTGTAATTCTTTTAGGAAAGGCATGGATCCATCCATTCCCTATGGATAAATAGCAGGGCTGTTGGAACCCTTTAGGCTTTTAAGGTAGTCCATCTTGTGCATGGGGTTGCTACCTCAATGCGGTCCTATGCCCCACGACGAGTCTGCAAGAATGAAACAAGAACCATAATTTCAACGATGCATCCACCACCCATGGTAATAGTAGCAGAAGGAAGAAGATGAGGATGGTTCATCTGAAGGTCTGGATAAAGTTTCATGACAATTCAACATGACATGGCTGTAAAAATCGACATTCATCTTTATTAGTTATGACAGTAGTTGCTGGGTTGGTAGGAAGAGAAGGAGGAGAGGGAGAAGATGATGGTTAATCCGAAGTTTTGGGCCAAGTTTAATATCAATCCAACATGATAGGGCTGAGAAAATTGATATTGAGCATATTAAGGACTGACCGACCGACCGACTGAAAAGAATCTTATAGAGATGCATGAACGCATCTGAAAATAGATAAATGACTGAATAAAAGTAAACAAAGAAGAGATCAAAAGGGAAATAATGATAATATTCGTTTCTTTTTTTTTAAACCTTTTTTGACGCTGAAAGAGGGTCAATATTCAACAAAGGAACTCCAGCCAGTGATCTATTCCAGAATTCCAACCAGGTCAGCAACTGTTGGAATCTAGCAACTTTTACTTTTCATGGAAAAGATACGTCAAGTTCAGAATTTACACAAGCCTGACTTCTTAAGGGTCACAATCCACCCTAAACACAACTATTTCAGCCACTAAGCCGAATTTTCAAAATAGATGATTTAGTTATTCAATGAAGGGATTGTGTGCGCTAAGTTCCAAGTTTCTACAAGGTGCAGTTGGGGCTGAGAAAAGTAGAGAAGAAAGGAAAAAAGTAAAAATAAAAAAAGAAAGAAAAGTAGAACGTGAGCTGACAGGATATGACGTCATAGAATTATCCCCCCTTTCTCTCTTTTCTATGTCTAGCTATTTGCAATAATAAAGTCAACTCTCCAAGAATTTGACCAAAAAAAATACGACCGACATCTTCCACTGAACGGATTTCTATTTGACTATTATTCTCTTTCCTCTTAATTTTAGTTTTTTCATCGCCACCGCCCCAGCTCGTCATTCGGTGAATTAACAGCGCGGACCGGAAATAAAAGATAAGCTCTCGGTGAGACTCGAACTTACATCCGCTTTGCCTCAGATAATCCTGATTACTTTACTAAGCTCTCTTACCGATCGATTTGTGGGAAACCTACGGTTGGCAGAAGATCAAATCGAACCTGGAAACCTACCTTTCATTTTTTACTGATCTCTTATATTGATTGTCTTTACTCTAATAGTATTAGGATTGAGTTCACTTCACACTAATTCTCCTGAGGAAGGTACATACCCGTCTTTTCTCCTCCTCCGATAGATCATGGGCCAGAGTGATAGGATAGGGTTTTTTTTATAGTTGAGTTTCAATTTTTTTCTAATTTTTCAATCGATCACCCCTACACAGCATACTGTCAAAAGAAGTTGGTTACGTAATGGTTTATATTGAGTGACTGACTAGGCCATTTTTTAATCAAGGTAAAATAGCAGCTTCCGTTTTGTTTGAAATGACGAAATTAAATGGCTCAAAATATTTTACCTTCTTATTTTATTAATGAAGGAAGGTGTAAAATCAATTATATAGATATTTGCGTAGTCTAAGATGCACTTCAAGTCATTTGCAGAATCACACAAGGAGAGCACTCACTTGATTTGATGTTATAGCAATAACAATGTTAATATCGAACCACGACAGGCTCCTATAGTAGATTTAGTCGTTGACTATCCGGTACCATGATACCAGTAGCAGACGAGCCCTACCCTGACAAGTGCATCGGCCACAAATATTGGAGCTAATGTAGTATCCGGACCCCAAAATAGATTCAAATCAAAAGCACATATTTTCAGATTAAACTGTAATCAAAATATAATTTAATTCAATCAAAACAAAGATGGGATCTGGATTTCTGATCCCTTCAACTACTTGAAAGAAAATCTGGAAGAAATACGATCACAAAATTTGAAGAAAAAAAAATGATTATAAAATTAAATTTTGATTATGGTGTAATCTGAGAATTTGCACTTTTGACGTGAATCAGTTCTACGATCCAGATTCTATATTTGATCCAAAATATTGCATGAAAGTGTATTACGCAAGAACTGGCCAATGGACACTGAAATAATGGCAATGAACGAGTGGCTGTGAATTTGACAGACTAAATTGATAACGATGTCCAAAGCGTAAATTGATGGAAGGACTTTCAACGGGTATCTGAACACATAGGATTGAATCGTGGTGGAACTTAAGGAGTAGCTGTAGGCTATTTCATTCCACAATAATGTTGGGCCCAAGCAGATGAGAGCACGTAAGTAAATGTCGACGTCATGTATACTGTTTACGGCTGAGTATCGTATATGATTGAACAAACTCATCACGACGTGAAAATAATTCGTTGACGGAACCCTTGCTGTGAAATATGACTTGCAGGCCTTTAACCCTGGGTGGTCTGGGCAGGTTTTTAATTACAGCTGCACGGTACTTTGGAAAGGAAGATGGAAGGCATCTGGCAAATTCTTTTCATTGCAACAACAGAAAGAAAGTCAGACTGATGAAGGTGGGTATCTGAAATGGCTCACCGGCTAATAACCCTCTGTTAATTCAGAAGGTTCGAATAGCAGCCTCAGATTCGAACCTACGAGACATTTTCTGTCGGTTTTCTTTGTCATGCACGGTAAAATCGTGCACTTGATGATTTCTGGGTTTTGTTTATTCCTGTTGACTCTTTGTAGAGCATAAGGTTGTCACGGTTTCAGTAAAAATTGAGTTTTACGAGGTGGAGTTGATAGTCCTACGCCCAAGATTGATGGCTTTACAGGGCTAAAGGGCCCCAAATGCCTCGCAAATTTACCCATAACTGAAGGGGGGTTCACGACTTTCCCCAAGTGCGAAGTGAACGTAAACAACCTAAGCTGAAATTCTGATGCTGTTTTCTGGTAACCACTACATCATTCTCCACCATGATTTCCAAGTCATCATCATCATCATCATCATACTTTTTAACGTCTGTCATTGGACATAGACCTTCCCCAGGATTTGCCACACTTCTCTATCATGAGCGTCGCGGAGCCAGTACTCTCTGAACTTGTCTAGCTCGTCTCTCCATCTAATATTCTGCCAGCCTCAGTTCCGCATGCGATCTCGGGGGATCCATGTTGTGAGTTGCGATGTCCATCGGTTGTTTGCCATTCGTGCAACATGGCCAGCCCACTGCCATTTGAGCTTTTCAATGGATTCTATGATGTCCATAACTCTTGTTTTCTACCGGATGAACTATGCTGTCTTATGGTATCTCCATGTGACGCCTAGCATAATTTTCTCATGTACACGTTGCATTTCCAAGTAATCTACGATAATTACCAGAAGTGTAAGCATCTTCCTCATCAGTCCATGGAGTTGAACCGTTTGAATTTCGAATCATTGTATTAGTCTTGCTCATTCCAGATCCTCAAGCTAAATGATTCCATGATGCCTTTTTAATCAATACTTGTAAAATCTACAGTGTCTTCGAAACGGTTAATATCAATGCCACAGCTGTGAGTCTAAATAAGCTGATATTTGAAACGTTGTCAAGTTTTTCGTTCATCTACTTCGGAGCAAGAGTCTTAAGCTTTGATATTCAAAATCCTGGCTTTTACATTATGTGATATAGTGCACTTGACAGGGCACATACCGATATTGTTTTGTGTCAGATGTTGATGATATAGATCGGGTATCGACCATGCTTCAAGTATTCATCCTCACTTTTGGATTTAGTGCATTTGCAAAACAAAACAAAAAACTACGATCCTGGTCATCTCAAACCTTTTTTTTTTCAACACCACCCAAAACACAGAATTTCGGGGGCCTGACAATCCTCAGGGCGGAAACATATTTTCAGAGTTTCTTCATTCGTGCCATCCAATAAATTTTATTTAATTTCACTTTAATTCAATGATAAAGTATTGCACGTGTACAGACTGGTAGGAATTTTGTTGATGTAACTATTTTCCTGTCCCAGAGTCTCAACCACGTTTTTTATTCAAAAATTGTGATGTAAATGTATTTCCACTATTTTTTTTTAATTGCGATATTTCATTTCATTTTTCTTCATTCATTCTTTTTTTAAATTCATTTTATCCGATTATTCTTATTAGTAATTTTGTTTCAAGCCATCCTGTGACCCTCAGGAGCATCCTCGCGACCATGGGTTTGGGAACCATTGTATGTAACATATGTTGGCTGAACAGGATCAAATCTGGCACATGGTCAAAGAGTTTCTTATCTTAATGTTGTGCAAGTTTTTAACCCCTCTCTCTTTTTGCTACAATCCCTGTTTGATCTTTCGTCAAAACAAAGGCACATATATGGAGGCAGAGATTTGCTTACTCAGAACTTCTTCAACTATTTCAGTATCATTCACTCCCAAGTCTTTATTACAAAATCTCATTCACCCATGACCCAAGTTCCCTCGTGTTTTTCATTATTTTCATCTTATTCTCCTTTGTGTATAATTTTAATTCATTTTGTGTCATGAGCGGAAAAGCATAAATCAAATCATTTCTTGTGTTTTTATTTTATTCATTGTTCTTTGAAAATCTTAAAAATACGTAAAGAAAACTAGGAGTGCCAAAAAAATTAGCCCAAAACTTATTAATTTTTTTTACTTTACATAAATTTAGCAAACAGCGGTCTTAGAACTTGGAATAAGATTTTTAGAAATAATGTTTTCTTATTGTAGGGGAGACTGGGGATGATTGCAACAGTTTTTGCATTTCTCCAAGTAAGTCTGGGACTCTTTGGACTAGCACAATCAAATTTTATCTATTAAACTTACATCTATTTTCTAATTACCAATAGTATTTCAAGATTTTTTACATATGACGTATAGTTCACAATATTTATTTATATGGAAGCAGGTAGGTGTTGCAACTGACTCCAACTCTAGGGACAACTGCAACATTTATCAGGGTCAGTTGCAACTTGTTAAACATACATTAAATTTCATCAACTTTTGCTTTTTATCTCAATGAGTATAGTATTCTTGAAATACATATTGTTTTATAATATTATTATAGTATTATTCATACATAATAATATCATAGTATTATTTATACAAAATAATATTATAGTATTATTTATGTATCAACAGTTTTTGTGTTTCGTTTGTTTATGCATAGAACATAGGCCTATCTTTAGTCAATTCGCATATTTCAGTATTAGACAGGAAGAATGGAACAACTTTTTATGAAACAAACTTTAATCTAATTAAACATGTATTTATTGTAAAAAACAGCAATAGTTTCAAAAATTAATTTTGTCACTCTCCAGTGAATAAAAACTACGACCTTGGGTCTCTTGAAAGGCTTTTTAAAACTGACTTTCAAGGACGCAGATATCCCAAAACGGCGCAAATAAACGATTTGGAACTTATTTAAAAACAGATTTTTAACAACTTGTTACAACTGTCCCCAACCCTATCAGCCATAACAGTACACTATGTGCTAATTAAACACACAGACCTTGACACTTGCTAACCATGTCAGTTAGAAGTCAACAAAACAATGATTCAAACTAAGTAAGTTTTGATTTATGTATGTGAACGGTCAGGACAATATGACAAAAATACAGCTAATGAAAAAAAAAAAAAAAAACTTTCATACCCCCAAAACACGTTTTTCAATAAATTTAATAAAATCAACGGATGTTGAACTGTCTTCTGTCCTCCTGGTGATGGTGGGGTAACTGTACATGCGCAGTATGAGTGTCATCACTCTAGCATATTTCTGATTAGAGGAATGAGAGTTGTTGCAACTGTCAACTAAGGCGTCCTTACTCAACAGGCTGAATGCTTTTACAATCCACACAGAAAAATGATGATGGAGTCGGAACAGTTGAATTGAATTTGATTTGTATGTTGTTACCTCTGCCCACAACGTTGAAAGAGGTGCATGTATTCGCAGGTGTCTGTCGGTCTGTCTGTCCTCACAATGTCTCCAAATGTTCTCAATGAATATCAATGAAATTTAGATGTACACTATAAGATATAGGAGCATTGGTTGATTTAGGGAGCGGATACAGGAATTTCTTTCAGTTGAAAGATATTCTTCTTTTCTTTCTTTTTTTTCAATACATTTACGTAATTGCTCATGTTCTTCCACACAATATCTCTACAAGTTCTCAATAGATTTCAGGAATTTTGAGGGGGGATGGACCACAGGCAAATGAAGAATTGATTACATTTTGGGGCAGATCTGGAATTTCTAATGGTGTCGGCAGAGGTCTGCAATCTCTCTGTGCTCTCTAGTTCTGAAGGCGTTTTTTTATGTTTTTTTTTTTGTGAAATAGTTTGATGAGAGCTTTTCTTTCCGAGTGAGTGTTTATGAAGGCGTACTAAATAGCTTCATGTATGACACGTTCAGGGTTCATGCCTTCACGAAAGTATTAGCGCAATATGATTCATTGACTTGCAACCTTTCAATGGAATTTTTGGCTGACACACCATTTCCTAAATACCCGGATGCAACTGTTCAGGATTTGATGTCTCATTATTCGAATTAATATAGGATTTTATTTAATAAGATAATTAAAAAGAACATTTTAAACAATCGCAAATGTTTGATTGGATTGGTGCAGAGTGGCGTAATGGTTACTGGCCAGGGAAAACAGAATCGGTAAATTAGTTTCGACCGTAGTTTCTTACGTTCACTTTGCACTTTATGCCCTGAGAGTCCACTTCTCCCTCCCACTTCAGCTATGGATATATAGCATGGCAGTAGGTGCCCTTTTTCATGTAAGGTAGTTCACTTCGGAGAATAATGCAGACTTGGCTCTCTAACCTTGGTTAGCAACTAGTCCAAGAGACGGACAACTCTCAAATCAGAAATAGTACCCCAAAGCCGACTGGTGGTAAACTTTGCCCCCTTTCTGGCAACTCCTGCAGCTAAAAAAAGCTGCCAGTTGTGACATCTCAATCGTACCACTGGAAAACAACCTTGGATACCGAGAGAGTGGAATCATCCCTGTGGAACGACCCTATCACTTTAAAGAAAACATTCACCCAGAAATAGCCAAATGCATTGTCGGAATGACGGTCAACCAAGGAATTCGTTTGATTTCCAACACAAGGAATTCAATGCAAACTCTATCAAACTATGCTGGCCGAATTCCATTAAAATTTTTTTCCAGTCGGGTTAAGATGAGAGAATGGACATTTTCTGTTGTTGAGTCATACGCGACAAAACGTACAAGCAAAGCTGTTGATCTTAATGCAACAGAAACCATTATAATGAAGAAAATACACTCTCTGTTAATTCATATCATCTTCGATACACAGTAAGTGGATATTATTCGAAATATTAACTTTATTGCGAAATTGGTCTTCCATAAAAAAAATTATTGTTCCTGCTTGTTGAAGTGAAAGTATAAAAAGAGTTCATGTCAAAAGTCGTGATTTGATATCAGTTTGTGCAGCAAAGATAAGGCAAGATTTATTTGTTTACTTATGATCTTCGGTCTCATCGCCTGAACAAACAGCGTCATGATTAGACTGATATTAATTAAATTAGGAAATGTTTCGTTGCGATTGTTCTTCTCGTCGATTTCGGGACATCATGTTTTTATTCAAACATTTCATGAACACAAATAACTTGATTAAATGTTGGATATTTACTCTGGTTAGCATAATCTGACACAGAATCACAACAGAGGGACATTCAATGAGGATCAAATTCACTGCAAGACACCCGACCCGCCCACATCGTGGCATCGTGCTTATCTCGGTCTAGAATGTACGCATTCACTGAGCTGTGCATTCATTCATAAACGGATTTTTGGCTCCAGCCACGGGGCAAGGATCATTTTACTAAAAATTCACCAAATGTCCATCCGTTTATCAATGTTAATAAAACTCAAGAGCAGCCAGAGTTTTGGCCACCGAATTTGTTGTTGCTAAAGGGATCACGTGCAGGTTTTTGAAATAGCCCCCTCAAAATAGGTTTTAGTGGGGGGGGTCGATTTACAATGTTAATTTATCCTTAATTGCTCACTTATTCTATGTCCAGCAGTGTTCATTCTCACCTAAAAATATTCTATCTTACAACAACAAGCTAGACAAAAAAAAAACAAAAAACGTGCCTGTAGTGCAGGTTTTCAACTTGTCATTAATCACACATCCTCTTTATAGTGGGTTTCAACCTCAATAGGAGCACCATTTTCATGGCCCTGTGCCTGATGCACACCACCCCACTCCCATCTGCATATATTTTTCCGGGCGTATTTCCACCCGCTCCACACTCTTTAACTTTTTCTCTCTCTCATTCCTACTTATACTCTCTCTCTCTCTTTCTCTCTCTCTCTCTCTCTCTCTCTCTCTCTCTCTCTCTCTCTCTCTGATACAAAATACCTACTCACACGCAATATGCATATAATTATACTGTGTATTAGATATGCATACCGGTACACACACACACACACACACACACACACACACACATATATATATATATATGTATATACAGAAGAAATATATATATGTATATATATATATGTGCATGTGTGTGTGTGTGTGTGTGTTCTATATCTGGAGTGGCCAAACCACGGTTCGCGAGCCACATGTGGCTCTTTGACAATTAATGTGCTGCTCATGGGGATGTGTTACCTGAGCTCCTTCTTAACACAATATTAAAGAAAAAATAAGGGAAAAAATCAAGTTTTGTAATTACTTACCAGGCATGAAGCGCGACCCCACTGGATTGAAACGTAACTTTGAGGTTCATGGTTAGTAATGATATCTGAGAATTTAAATCTTATTTTAGTGCTCGATTTGAGTGCAGCATTGTTCTTCAGCGCTTGGGGAAATTTCAGAACGGCGAGGCCCACGGAACAGTACGGGTTAGTGCCCATATAAAGGTTTTCACCTGTCTAACTCTTGGTAATCTCATATCGATTAAAATTTCTATTCAAGAGTTTGGTGAAACCAACCCTCGATTGTGTTTCTCGTTTGTTCAGGTAATATATTGCCAAGGAACTGCGATATTCTCATCCATGGCTCTCTGTAATATTTTCGGACGGGAACAAAGTTGGTCAAATGACCAAGGTAATGATGAACGGTACATATGTAGACTTTTTGATTACAGAGACTAATAGATATCAACTGATAAAAAAGAAATACGTGCATGAATAAATATTATTGCTTATAACTATCAAATACTTATCTGAAACTTTTGTTTTAAAATGTGTACATCTACTTTAATAATGGACAATGTGATTTTCTTCCTCTTTTGCTGATACAAAATTTCCAACCCACCATTTGAAACTATGGACCCTTCCACTAGAACTGTTTGAGTGGTTTCATTTGTAAGAGATCAGTTCATAAGTGGGTAATGCCTTTACGCTGGGAACGGCTTCGACCTCTCCTACTTGAACTTAACAAATCACACTAATTATTCGGGCCGCTTGCGCTCTTGGCGTGAAGGTGTCAAACACCCCAAAGCTGCGTCATTCACTTCACCATCCATTATTTAATCTATTGCCAGGGAGAAAATGTATCCATGCCATTCTCAAGTGAATCAATGCAAAATAAACACGAGCTGCCTCAGCCGGAGTTTGAACTCAGCTCGCTGATTTTATTCTTTGTGCCGTTACCCGGGTGGCGCCTCGTATCTACTACCTCTTGGACATTCGAAAATATCCGTGGATTTTTTTTTTCACGGACATTGACTAATGAAACAATGAAAACGTGTTTGAAAATTTTGTTTACGTCTTGTAGCTCTCAAACATCTGAAGTTCATCATATTTGGTTCAAACATTAAGCAAGTTCGGTCACCTCTGCATTAATAATGTGTGTATACGAATGTATCATATTAATGTTTGTATACAAGCACACATACGCACATACAAACACACACACACACACACACATCTCTCTCTCTCTCTCTCTCTCTCTCTCTCTCTCTCTCTCTCTCTCTCTGTATTTGTATGAGCTTCCATGCAAATTCTCCTTTCTGTTTGTTTGTTTGTTTGCGCTTAAATGGGATGATAGCATTCGTTGCTTTATCTTTGTATTATGACATAACAATAACTATACGTCATATGAACTCTCCAGACTTCATTTCTGATCATATTAAAACAGTTTAAGATGAATGGAAACTTTTAAAAGGGTTAAAATTAGGATACTTGAATCATTGAAAAAAATTACCAAATGAAATCACTTTAGGCTCATTGCCGATCCATACGAAAATAATGCCGTCATTTCTGACTCGATGAGCTTATTTGCTTTTTTTCTGTTTATTTATTTTATACTGACGCATATCATTGGTTAATTTACCATCCTATCATGGCATAACAATTACGTCATAGATTACGTCATTGGAACTCTTAAGATTTGAAACGCCTTAAAAAGCACAATGGCTTGAGTTGAGTTTAGACTTAGTTTATTTGAATTATTAAGAACGAAATCACTGAATAGCTCCCTAGTGCTGATCCATACATAAATAATCTTCAATTTTGACGTGTATATTCTAATATATATATATATATATATATATATATATATGATGAACAGTGTGAAGTTTTCTGACAGTTCCTCTGTCAACAGACTTTTCCACTTGAAAGTTAAAATTTTACTGATAGAAATATCTCCTACCTACCATTTTGAATAATCGGTTTTTGTGTTGAAACAATTTTAGAAGTTTCTTTTCTAGGAAATCATCTCATAAAAATTAAAATTTATCCGTGAATTTTTCCGTATGTATGTATATGAACAATAGGGAATTAAATATTCTCAGGAGTAAAAGTGCATGGAGAGTTTATTTGTTGATTAATTATTTCATAAATGAATTAGTTAATATGCTATACATGTTTCGGGAGGGGTCACCATCTCCAGTAGCATGTGTGTACTTTTCAGTGATTAAAAGGTTTCCGTAGAAAACAAATATAGCATCAGATGTTTTACTTTGGAAGCAAACATGTGAATCAAGAAAGAGGATACCTTTTGGATCATAATGATGAGTCCGAACTGTATTCTGTCTGTGAGTAAATCTGTGTTGGTATGCTTGGATATCCTGTTGGAAGTAGTAGCAGTACTTGTGGGTATTTTATTGGTTGGGCTGTCCAAAGGGAGCATTCGTAGTCATGGATACTAAGGAGCTGAATAGTAGTTTTGTATTAGACTGTGTGGCTGCTTGGTTAGTTTGGGATGAGGCTATTTCTGGTATTTTCTGATTACTTTGAGTTGTACAAATGAAATACTATACATTGTTTTCAATAGATAGGGGTCTGTGTGACTGTATGAAGTTACCAATATTGGATATACATAAAGGGGGTAGTGGTTGTTATATGTGAGTATTTCGGTGTTAGAGATCGGTATGGCTAGCGTTGTTAAGTTTAGTGTCAAGTCCGTTAGCAGAGAGTTTCAAGTTTGTTAATCCACATATCTTCATGTTATTTTAGAATTTTTGTCATGTCTAGAGGTGTTTTTTTAAATTTTCCCAATGATTGTGAACCTGGTGTCTGTGCCAAAATTATGTCCAGGGGTGCAGGAATGTAGTTCTGGGAGTAGGTTTGGATGATTGGTTGATTTGATTCTGGGCTAATAGTCTAATATTGAATTGCCACTTGGACTGGCCTATGCATTGTAATTTGCATCTATTACACTCTAGGAAGTAAATAACATGTTTGCTTCAACAGTTAGAATTATGGAATATGTAGAAAATATTCTTAGTTGTAGAGTTAGTGAACGTGTTGCAGCATTGACAATTCCTTTTGTTACAGAGTTAGAAGAATTTAATGGTTTTAGGGATGTTGTTGTGTGGGACTTGATTGCTTATTGTATTGTTAGTGTTTATCATGTCTTTGGAATTTTAGGGTCTGCGGTAGGTGATGATACATGGTTCTCGGGATATTTCTTCAAGTTCTATTTTGAGTATAAGTATATTCCATCTCTTAGTTATTAGATGTAACTGAGGTGGGAGTGTGTTGTTGAAGGTGGTTATGAGTGGTATGCACTCAAGTTTATTTTTGTTAGAGAGTGTGAGGCTTTCTTATTTGGGTATTGTAGTGACCTTTCTTATTTAGCTACTTGTATTGCCTAATGAATATCATCGTTCAGTGAAATGTTGTAGGAGGTTATATTCGTGTCTGTTAAGTTCATTATCTGTAGACCAAATTCTCCTAATTCTAAGTGCTTGTGAAAATGATATTTTTTCTTTCGGTTGTTTGGGATGGGCTAATTCATTGTGAAGGTGGTTGTGAGTATCTATAGGTTTAGTATAGAGAGTGGTCTGGAGGTTTCTATTATTATGTATATGCAGTTGTACTGGAAGGCTATGGAGACAGTAGATTTCTCGTTGTCAAATTTTAAAGATTCGTGTGTAGAGCTTATAAGTGTGAATAATTTCTCTGGTTCGGATTCAACTCTATATTGATAGAATGTCATCTATATTTCTGATACAGAAGATGCAGTCTTTGTCTATCTCCGAATATATGTAAATCTCTTGGATTTTGCCCTCGAAGATGTTAACATAGGAGGGGGCTGCTACTTTGCCCATGACACAGCCTTTCATCAAGAGGGAGTGTTTATTATCAAAGTCGAAACTTTTGAGTGTTAGAATGTATTGCCTAAGGGTGGTTATTGTTTCTGTTTTAGGTTCTTCAGTAATTCTGTTGTTAAGGGCTTCTTTGAGGGCTAGAATACCTTCTTCGTGTTTAATATTAGAACACAAGGATTTGACGTTCATAGTGACTTGAAGTGTTTTTTTCTGGGATTGTTTTGATGCGTCTGATTTTTTTAAAGAGGTCAGCGGTGTATCGCATGCAGAATTTAACTTGTGTCACTAGGGGTTGGATGTGGTGATCTGTATCGTTCGATAGTTTGGAAGTGTGGCAATTAGTGGAGGAAACGACTGGTCTACCTAGATTATTTACTTTGTGGATTTTCGGAAGTAGGTAGAATCTAGCAGATTTCATGGAAAAGGGTTTAAATGTATTGTCTTCTTTTATCTGTTATTGTTGTTCATCTCTGTTAGGGAATGGGTTATTATGTTTGGTATCCGGTGAAGGGATCATTAGGTAGTTCTTTGTAAAGTTCTGTGTTATTCAGTCGAGTGTTAGCTTCTACGAGGTATTTATCAACACCCCAAATGACTATAGCTCCTCCCTTACTTACTCTAATGATTATTGAGTCTGTATTGTTTTCAAGTTTGTTAAGGGACTTTCGTTCCGTAGTGGTGAGGTTAATGTGTGTTTGGAGTGGATTATTGTGGTACTTTATCTGGGTTTTAATGTCTTCTCTAACTGCAAGTTCAAATGTTTGGATAGTGATGTCTCTCTCTATATATACACACTTACAATAACATTACATATATCGTATTTAAACAGCATACTTTCTTTAAATAAGTATTATTGAAATTGAGACCAACATAGCAACTTGAAACCAACTTTGAAAAAGACCTGTGATGGTCGAGAGTACTCAGGATAATAATGATAACGATAATACGACATGAATTTCAGAAAGTCTTACTCTTAGTTGAACTGACAATAAGAAACATCAGAAAACTTGAAAAACATACTAGAAAAATGATCAGACAAAAATGCCTGCGCTTTTCAATATATATTTGGTTGTCTGTAAGTATGTTTATGTGCACACATGTTCGAAATAGAAGCAAATATTTTTTGGTGTCCGTACACTGGTTTGAACGTACGACATGCCAGGTGGCACTTTGGATACTTTACCGATCGCTCAGATGTGTGTGTTCAGATCTTTGCAAATAGAACATATCAAGTTGCTGCATTTATTAAAAGAAATTTCGGAAAAATTGTTATTTAATTTTTACCAATATTCGGCCAAAACTTTGTTTTTTTCAGAAAATCGGTCTCCCTGGAAATTTTTATGCACATTACTTTTTCTCAAAATTCATTACTGAGAGAAATTATCGTCAGTCGTATGTAAACACATGATCGTATTTAGAAAAAAATACTTTCATTCAAATTTTTCGAACAATTGACTGAAATGATTTTCCAGAGAATTAATCTTACTGGAAACTTTTGCATGCATTAATTTTTTCCAAAAATTAAAAACTCAGTATTTTGAGAGACTATTTTTTAAGCCTTTACAGCGGGGTTGTATTTACATTTTAACTACTATGCTAAACTGGACCATTACTTTCCATCCGTCATATTTCCTTTCAGTTACTTCCTTTTTCGAAAAAAAATTACGGGTAATCTTCCGTTTTGTGAATGCATGAGTTTTTAACCGCTGTCGAAATCGACTACGGATAAGGATAAGGGCAAAAAACTATTGTTACATTTGTCTTAACCTTTGTTTTCCTTCAATGAATCCTCGTGCAATGGTAAGAAACGGCACTCAGACGATGTGTCCCATTTTTAACATCGAGTTATTTGATACAATTGGTTATTTACACGATTTCAGTCAAGCCATTTTATATTTTCCCTTTTCTGCATCCGTATTCGATTTCGATAATTGTTGAAATTTTTACCTCAACAAAACGAGGGATTGTTAAATATTATTCGAGATTGAAATAAATTTGTTAAGAATTTCCTATTATTGATATCTTAAACCCGAACTTCTGCTTTCAAACATTTTGTTAACGATCACAAGAAAAGCTTTGCAGGCTACTCTGACCCGTCCAGTGGTGTGGAGGGGCCTGTGCAGGTTTGTCTGGGAGTCTGCACGAACTTGCCCTTGGGTATGCGACACCCATGCCAAGTTTCGGTCGCATAACCTGCTAGTAAATACACTCACTCAATTTTTTGGCTCGTACTATCCTCCGCCCACATTGCTGCGTTGTTTAAGAAGATATCTTAAGGAACATGTATAATTTTGTCTTGTCAAATGTGCAGTTATTTCTTCCCCGGTTAACGCTGAGATTCTCGTTGCATGCTGACAGTAGATATTTATATTAAAGTACTAGCAGAGAATCCTGGCGTTGACTGGGATAAGCAGATCTCAGATTTGACATTAACGAGGGAATAATGCTCATTTGTATGTGGGAGTGAGTGTGGACTAGCGCAGGGTGCACAAGAAGTTATTTTGATCCCAGATAACGCCATGAATCCCTGCTAATATATATATACTATAAAAACGACTAATGTTTCTTTGTTTCTTTCTAAATTTGTTTTATACTCAAAAAAAGTTGCACCCTACAAGCTAAAAATGTGTCTAACTTGACCCCTGGATAGGTTCCAATGACCTCTGGTGACCTCTAAAGGTCAATTTTCGGGTAGGTCAATGCTGGCATTTCAAATCTAACGAAGGTGGCAGCAGGATAGGTGGATTTGACCTTTGGTGAATATCAAAGGTCAAGGTAAGGTCAGGTCAAATTTTGCAAAAGATCGATTCTGGAATTTTCAAATCCAACGGAGACGGCAATACTTCATAGGCACCTAAATTGTGTACAAGGCTAACTTGGATAGGTGGTGCTGACTTCTATTGACCTCTAAATGGTTGGGTTTATTCAGACAATATCAAATGTAAAGAAGACTCCAGCAACCAATGGGCTGCATAGTTGGGTACATGAGTAATTTGATCTCACAATGAACATAGAATATGTGACACTGACCTCTGGTTATCAATTTTGGCATTTTCAAAAAAATCCATATTTGGCATTTTCAACCTCACGAAAGGGTTTCACACTTTGAGGAGCTCTGCGTTAGAATTTACTACATGATCTTCCTGTAGTAATTAATTTTTCCCTATACAACGGCGGGTATCCCAGGTAGTATGTGTATGTACGTTAATGTTTGTCTGACTATGTGTGTGTATGCGTGTGATAATTGTAGAGACAATTTATTTGGAAGCATATTTCGTCCGGCACCGGAATTTACCGTTTGGCAAATCGACCCCTCCATCGATCATCGACCCCTCAAACAATCCCATGGACCCCTTAACAAACCTTTCCTTCCCACTACACCCCATCACACTTCCCCGTTCTTATACGCATACTAACATACATACGTAAAAACACCATTACTTGTCCATAGCTACTAACACATTCTCATGCACATTCATACCATCGCACCTACTAATCCCCACACACACATACTGACATTCATACCCAAACACACCATAACTTGACCACAGCTGCTAACACACACTCTCATATTCATTGGTACTTCATCCCCTTTACCTCTCACCTTGAAGGGGGTTCCAGCAACATTCATCCTCCAATCCCAAAACCCTCACCAATAACTGGAATTTTATGACACCCATAAAATTTGGGCACAAATCAAGATTAATGTACAAATGACATGCAACTAACCTTATTTACTGGGCAGCGTCAGAGTACTGCAACATATATACAGTCACAGCAACTCCTTTATCCTTTAGAGTTTTTATGTAGCCGCATAAAACTCTGAACTCTTCTAGCTCCCAAAAGGAGTAAAACAAGGTGATACCTGCTCACCCAAACTCTTCACAGCCTGCCCCGAGATGATCTTCTGAAAACTAGATTGGGAAAATAAAGGAATCAAAATAGACAGCGAGTATCTGAGCAAGCTCATCCCCTCAAAAATAAGAAGATCCCAATAATCTTAAAAAGAAGAGTATACTATCAATGCATCCTCTCAATAGTCACTTATGGAGCCAAAACATGGAACCCAACCAAAAGACAGATCTGCAAACTGAGAAACAGGCAACGCATGTATGAGAGGATCATGCTCAACCTCACATGGAGAGATCACAAGACAGCACAGTATATCAGGAAGAAAACAGGAGTCCGAGACATAAAATTTACTTGAAATCTTGAATGGCAATGGGCTGGTCATATTGCAAGAATGGCAGACAACCGATGGACATCGCGACTCACAACATAGATCCCCTGAGATCACATGCGAAACCGAGGTCGACAAAATGCAAGATTGGGAGATGGACTAGACAAATTCAGAAAATACTAGCTCTGCAACGCCCATGATAGAGAAATGTAGCAGATCCTGGGGAAGGTCTCTGTCCAATGACGAACGATAAAAGATTTATGATGATGATGGACAGTAAGTCCACGAGTAGAATTACATTCGCCTCCTGAAGACATATACGAAACTGGCTGAGGTTTATTAAACATTTCTATACCTTAAAACCATAGCTAAAAAGTTCGGCTTTCGTTTTTCATTTTTTCTGAAATTCATTCAACCCTTTTTCCGCAATTCAAGTACCTATTTCCACGCACGCGCGCACACACACACGCACACACACGCATATATATATATATATATATATATATATATATATATATATATATGTGTGTGTGTGTGTGTGTGTGTGTGTGTGTGTGTATTCTAGCGTTGACTGGGAGACAGTAATTGTGATTTAGACAAAACAGTGATTAACATTTTCTTTAATATATTTATTCCTACAGAACACAGCTAAGGAATGAAAGATGTTTTACACTATTAACACAAGTAAAAGTATACTTTACTGAAAAATAATGTGATACACAAAACAAAACTAATGACTTTCGGGTAGACAACATTTGCTCTTCTCCCATTGGCTGCCAGTACGAAAAGGTTGTTTGTGGATCCGACCCCAGAACAACCAACACAAAGCTGTCCATGGGAAAAAGCACGGAGAAGTCAGGTTGAGGCCAACAATCTTATGCCTTGATGAATGTCATGACAAACTTCAGTCTCAATGGGAATCGGATTCGGTTGGATTCAAATGACAAGTCTGTTAGAATAACGGGGATCCAAGGGATGAACACATTGCTGACTCCAGTGAGGATGGTGGCCTCGATGACACGTGGGAGAAGCTGCTTGACAAGCTAGGCGCGTTCCATTACACAACTAGGGAGGATCTAGTTTTCTCAGAAGCATTTTGGGCGGCCCAATTTTCTGTTGAAACCTGTGGGGAAGAACATCAAGTAGCTAAAAAAAAAATAACGTCTTCAAGTGTGAATGCCCGCACGTGTGTGTATTTCGTTACTTCAAATCAGTAAAAGACAACTGCTTATTGTGTGAAAGCGTGTGCGTGTCTTTAGAAATAAAAACGCCTAAAAACGCCCGAAACTTGATAAGTATCAATTTTTATAGTGAGAAATATTGGTAAAAATTCTAATATAAGAATCTTTTGTTTCCAATGTTTAGAACTGAAGATTGATTAGAGAATGGCCCCTAGTAACCTCGAATGACCCCTACTGATCTCGAATCACCTCCAAGGTTAGTGTGTGGGAGAAGACTATTTGTTCTGATACTCCCTGCTAGAAATTATGTCAATAGGCCTTATAGTTTTAGCGTGAACGAGGCACGGACAAAAATAAATATCAAATATTAGTATATATAAATGTTTGTGTACGTATGTGTGTACACATGCGCGTGCACTCGCGTGCACAGAAATACAAAAATATATATTTTTACATTGATAAACGAAATCTTCATTCCTAATCACTCTCTGTCTCTTTCATTGTCTTCCTTGTTTTGTTTTTTTGTTCTCTTGCACGCACATAATTAGATAGAGGCTCATACACTCTCACATTAAAACTACTTTCTTCCCGATCTTTTCTTCATCTCATACGTGTGCGCCCGCATTCACGTAAATAATGGACGCTCAGCGGATTTTTTTCCTACCATTCCTCAAGCACGTTCAGAATTTTTCTTCCTCAAACAAAATCGCGTGCGCACCAATACATCTATCTACCTTTCTATATCAGTCTGTTCTCCACGTTCATATATATATATATATATATATATATATATATATATATATATATATATATGTATATATATATATATATATATATATATATATATATATATATATATATATATACGTGTATGTATGTATTTATCAATCTATCTATCTATTCTTGTTAATATCTATCTGATTGTTAACGTATTTATCTCAGTCAGTTCATGTGTCTTGCTGTCTATCAATCTATGTAAGTGTCCATATCTATCTATTGCCTTTTCTTCTATTGATATACACACGCCCACGTATGTGTGTACGTGTTTATGCGTGTGTGCGCGCGTGTGTGTCCCTTTTCCCTACTATTCCTATTTAAATCTTTATAAACGTTAGTTCCCGTTCTATTTGTCTTGGTGCAGAGAATGGAATAAATATTTAGTTCAGCACCAAATCCTTCGTGTCCATCCGATAAATATTGTCATAATATTTTTGCGTCTCGTCAATTGCAAACGATCAGTCTGTCTTTCATCTTTTGTTCAATGTTTGGCGATTGTTATCAGTACAGAATTGACCACCGAAACCAGTTTAATGATTTTGGCGTCTTGAAATCTCCACATCAGAATTTTGAAAAATTCAAACCGGAAAAAAATATTCTAAAATAATACGAACGTTGTTTCGTTACAGTTTATCGCACGACGAAGCGTCTAAAATTCTCTTTGAAATACGTATAAATATTTTTCTTGAAGAAGTTAAATTTATCGTTTCCTGTCGATTTAGTGTGAGAAATTTTTCTCTCGAACGTTCTGTTGGTGCTGGTAGCCTAACAGTTAACGGCACTAAGGATAGAATCGCACTAATTCCCTTTAGGAAAGTACGAATCCAAGCTGTGTGTATGCGTCCGTGCCTCTTTTACGTACTTTTCCTATTTACATCTTTATAAGCGCCAAATCCCGTTCTATTTGTCTTGATACAAGAAAATGAAATAAATATTTAGTTCAGCACCGAATCATTCATGTCCATCCGATAAATATTGCCATAATATTTCCTCATTTCGACGATTGTAAAAAATCAGTTCGTCTTTCATCTTTGGGCTTTTTAGTCATGTAAAGCAGTCCATCTTGGGTGTTGGGTTAGTTCTCTGGTCACGTTCAAATCACTATTGCTAAAAACAATGATTGAGTCTCCAAGGATCGTTGGAGAAATTAAAACAAAATCATTGCCTCATGTGTCGTGTGACACGAAAAAGAATTTTGCTTGCTTTTTTGTTTAAAGCTTGTCAATGGTCACGCATGGGATAGGTAGGTAAGCAGTATGAAGCTCCATCAGACGAGGCTTGTTATCCCATAGTCGGTTAAGACATGGTAAATTTCATTTTCAAATCTGGATAAAGAGAGTTTTTCCCGGGCATTTTTTTTTTTTTGATAACCAGTTTTAATAAATCTCACTATTGGAAAAGATTGAAAAGTTTTGTTTTGTTTTTTTTTACTGGCACGTGGATATTGGAGATTTTATCATCAAAAAAAAATACTGACCGCAGTGTAGAGAACGAACTTGTTTGAATTCAAGTCAGAACCCCCCCCCCTAAGTTGACAACTAAATAAATAGATATTGATAGACAAAGCCATTTTTGATACGTGGAGACTTAAATCTCGACTTCTGGTCACGAGTTACCCCCCTTACAGGATGTAAAACATTGAGAACACTATCTATAAGCTTGCGTACTGCTACAACGGTATGTCAGGAATTTCTCAGCTCTTTTTCAGATTACGGGCAATATGACTTATTTCAATTCAAAATTTATTTGCTGTTTGGTTGGATAAAAGCTCTATTGATTTCTATTAAGAGTAGACGTTTCATCACATGATACTAGGTTGTATTCACTTGGCCTTTCTCAACCCTTTTAGACTGGAATGACCCTTGAAATAACTAAGTAATTATCAGTATCCCACTGTGTCCAAGAAAATAGTTTTCTATATATTTGATAATTTAGTTGAACATTCTCAGACTAAGCTCTATTTTTCAGTCCCCTTTCACCCAAAGGACATTTGATATAAAAATATGAAATGAAAGTCAGTTTCTTTGAAAGAAATATTGATAACCTTAGCTTACCTTTCATAAAATGAATGTTTTTTCATTTACTACATATACTTATATAAGAAAAGATATTTGTACTCTGAAAACAATGTACAACGGAATCATCGAATAACTGGTCACATACTAAAAAACAGTTTTCTAAAGATAGAGTCTTGATTAATGAAAATGAAATTTGCAAAGTTATCAGCAATAGAAACAATAATACAAGTCAAGTCAGTACAATCTTTGATACCAATTTACCTATGAGTAGTGAATTGTACTTAAGTAACGTGAAACTCCTGCTTGTTTTCCGCTTCACAAATAGGTACTCAATCCAAGATAGAAGTTTAGATACACAAACACGAATTTCGTCTTCCATTGGAATGTATTTTCGCGAAACCCCTTGTAACCTCTTGGGGAATCCTTGAGTCCGGCCGAACCCCGATTAAGAAAGGCTGCACCAAGCGAAGTAGACTTGTGAGAAAAACAACATCCCAGTACCGTATGAAAGTTGAATATTTTACTCGGTGAAGGTTTCTTACCACACACTGTTCGAGGCCTGTTTGGTTGTCGAAATCGTTGCATATCTCCCGCCAGTGCCAGAGATGTTGTGGATACAACTTACAAGCAAATTATATAAAACACCTAGTTTATCTTAGCTCCCTTATTATCTTGACAAAGCTCGATATGAGCGAAACGTCGAAATAAAGAATCGTTTGTCCTAAAAATTCTTCTTATATCGTCATTTTACTCTCACATTATCAGATTAAGCATATATATATATATATATATATATATGTATGTATATATATATATATATATATATATATATATATATATATATATATATATATATATATACGATATTGCCCTTTGAATAAAAATAACTATATCAATCCACGTTGGTTAGCTTTTGAACTACATATGCGAGAGTGAATGTACGTCTAGTGCGCTTGACCATTTTCCCCCCAGTTGAACAAAGAAGTCCCGTGATTCGTGGAAATTATCGCCTAACTGTCCGTGGAGTTTCCAAAGAGGTAATTATCTGTAAAAGTTCGAGCAGCATGATTTTTAAAAGAAAGGCCGATGGTGCATCATGTTATCCATTTCATTCATCTGTCAGCAGATCTAGCGGCTATCATCGGTTTTTCATTCAAAATCATGTTGCACGAACATTCACTGTCGACGATTTCCACAAATCATATCACGCACTCTTTTATTTTAATTCCTCCTCCTCCAACGTGAACCCCCTCCCCCCAGATTCAGCATCTTCTTTAATGAATATCCTTCCTGATCTGAAACACTGGTACCACTCGGGCCATTGCGTACGGCTCCAATGATTCTACCGATTGCAACATTAGAAAGAAAAACTTCCATTGTCCAACTCAGGGGAAAATGCCAAGCGCACTATACGCACGTTCACTCTCGTGCATGTAGCTTAAAAAGTAACCGACGTGAATTGATGCACTTTTATTTTTACACAAAAGATCAAAGTCATAACAATCATATTTCTTTAAAATGTCTCCTTGGCGCGCTATTTCAATAGTTCGGTGTCTTCATGAACAGAACCCCTGATACGCACACATACATACCATATTTTTACAAAAGCCCATGGGTTTTTTTTTATCTGGATGTTTCTTTGTTTCTTTGTTTGCTGATGGTTGGTAAAGCAAATAGAATATAGCAAAGCTTGTTTCTGTGTGTTTGCGAATGCTAAAGCAAATAGCTACCATGTCAATGTATCCTCGTCGATATCACGATTATTACTGCTAATGATAATTACATTTTAGTTGTAGGACTGAAAACAAACATAGGTATCTTCGATTTTCATAAAAACAACCGTTCATATAAAAAAGAAATTTGTTTTCAACCGATCCCGTTGTAATGTAGTTTGAGAATTATTTAAAAAAAAAAAACACAAAATATGGAGAAGCGTTATGTTTTTTGTTTTGTTTTTTTGTGTGATATTTTTGCAGTACATTTACACTAAAATAGATATTTGTATCATTTATCCGTACGTAAATAATCGCGTAATTTTTTGCAGGTTCTGTACTATCACGCACACATACGCACACTCATATACACGCACACACACACACACACACACACACACACACACACACACACATATATATACATATGTTTATGTGTGTGTGTGTGTGTGTGTTTGTGGGGGGGCAGAGAAATCGCCACTTCATGGTGACTACCAGTTTCACGTTTCTGCCGTCATCAGTATGAAGACCGCAGAAACGTGAAACTGGCAGTCACCATGAAGTGGTGATTTCTGTATCTACATTATCTATATTCACATACCATTCATCCATGATATCGAGCTCTCTCCTCTCATAAATGATAGAGCACTCAAACACAATATATATATATATATATATATATATATATATATATATATATATATATATATATATATATATATATATATATATGTATGTATATCGTTTGTTTTTAATGATTTCATAGGGAAATCGTATTGTAAGAGTGCAGACGAGAAAGATGCAAACATAACGGCAAAAGAAATCGTGTTGTCAGTCGAATATGCTTTTGTAGGGAAGCAGACGTTTTCTGGTTTGCAGATCAAGACTGAAAATATTGCCGTGATGGTTGGGTGATCGGCGAAGCAGCAAAGTAGAAAATGGATAATCGATAGTCATGTGGGTCTTTTTGAGAAGTGAGTGGAAAAGAACGGACGAGAGACGGGGTGGGAGAGACATGAGTAGAGAGAGAGAAAGAGAGAGAATAAAAGAGAAAAAGAGAATTAAAAAAGACAATGGGAGGGAGAGATGCGGAAAATGTTGGGATGGTTATTGGATAGGCTGCGAAAAGGTTATGAGCTACATGTCTATCTATATGCGACGGAATAGAAAGTATATGTTAATGTAATTCATCTAAGTAAGGGGAAAAAGACATAAGAAGATTTCCGAGAAAAGGGAAGGAAGAAGATATGTGATGCTCTATGAATTTAGAAAAGGCAATAATGCCACAGAAACAACAGGATACATTAATGATCTTTACAGGATAGAATCTTTAAAATGTGTTTTGGAAAATGAGTTTTCCATGATTTGACAGAAGCCGACTTCTTGGGCAAGAGTGTACATCTGTACTTCTCTACACTTCTCTACACTCTCTTCATTTTTGGACAGATTAATTACTGGTGATGAAGAATTAATGTTTTACAAGACCATAAAGCGACGCAGTAAATGGTTTAGCGGAGGTAATAAGTCGAAAACAAAACTCAAAATGGACCTCCATTCAAGGAAACTTGGCGAGAATTTGGTTGGATTGTATTTTGATGCAACCAGTCAATGTTATGATTGAAGCAGACATCTATTGTCAGCAGTGAGAGCGTTTCAAAGTTGCTTTGAAAGAAAAGCGACGATTTTGATTGATCGCAAAGACGTGGTGATGTTCCGTCACGATAATACATGGCCCCGTAGAGCAAACATCACACCTTGAAAGATGAAACTCCCTTCTTTTTCTCTATAATCTATCCATTTGATTACAACCAATTTCGGGGTTTGTAAAATTATCTTAATGACTCATTTCTTGAAACACATGAAAAGGCGGAAACTACTCTCTCTGAAATCTTTTCCTCCGAACCAAAATACTTTCTTTTTTTTCCAAATATTACTACGAAGCTCATGAATGATTGGAACGAGGTTATTGATAATAAAGGAATCTATGTTGAGGGATAAATTCTAATTGAACAAGAAATTTTGTCATTTTTCTGACCCTAAATCTGGACATTGATTACTGATAGATAGATGAATAATAAAAACACTGGGGGGATTTCTGATGCGTTAAACAGACCCTGAGCAAATACAATTCAACCAGTTCACATTGTACCTACCGAAGTCTCTACATACATTCATCCACTTAGATTCAACCACATATATCTATACCTGGGGTTTTCAAAATTTACTGTAGGTCGGCACACTAAGAAATATGCATTTCGCGGCACACCAACTGTGAAAAATGAAATGAATCAAACTTCAGTAGTCAATGAACGAAACTTTTATATCGGTATACCGAGATACGTACTCGTTAACCCCTTTTTCCTTCCATTTCACTGAAAACCTTGCGATCTTACAAAATCTCGTGATAAAACCATCAGATTGGCAACTCTGTGATGGAAGAAGGACAGGCATAATACCCATACAAGGCTCGAAATATATGCGTATTGGGTAGATTTTACGCTGCACACTTGGGAGATAGTTGCAGCACACTATTGTGTTGCCACACACATTGTAAGAACCACTGATCTATACATACACCGACACGCCCAAACCGGCACATGCGTAGACAAATTCAGTCAGTCTGCTGAGTATTGGGTAAAATCTGCAGACTGTTCTTATTTAATATCTATTTCATATTGTTTCTATCTATCTATCTATCGTTTTAATCTATCTTAATCTGTTCATACATATCTTGTACACGTGGCATCGAACACACACACACACGCACAGATAGAGTCGACCACGTACATTCATCCACATACGGTCTACGCGTACACTCATACGCATTGAGTCATACACGTACAATCATCCTCATAGATTCAACCACATACATCTCTGAACACGCTGACACGTCCACACACCAGCACATTCAGTCAGTCAGCTGAGTATTGCGTAAAAATTGCAGCGGCATTATGATGATTTCGATGCAAATGCACGAAGAATACTCAAGACCAAAATGAGGCAGCCAGAAAGAATGCAGCGTTTGTCACATTGTTTGAAATCTCGCCGCCGCCGCAGACGATACGACGTGAATGACACGCAACGAAGTTAAGATTCCCGGTTAAGGGAAAGAAACTATTTTTAGGGAGAAAATCAGACAGACTTGACGTTCAAGCCTGACAGCATTCGCGGAGTTTAGTCAGAAAAAAAAGCGATTCGAAGAGCAATATTTTTGTAATTGACCGCATTTTTATCCCACCCCTCATTCCATTCTTTCTTTGATTTTTCCTCTGTTTTTTGTTGTTGTTGTTTTTTGTTTTGTTTTGTTTTTCTTTCCTTTATTCTTGTCTTTCTTTCTATATTTTCTCTCTGGATAAATTAATTATTAATCATTTCTTCGTTCCCTCTTTCAGTTATCTACCATTTCATTCATTTTTCTACCCTTCTTTCCTTCTTTCTTTTCTTCTTCTCTCCCTTCCTTCTTGCTTTACTATCTCCTCTTCCCCCTTCTTTCTTACCTTCTTTCGATTCTTCCATTCTTCTTTCCCTTTCCAACCTTCCCGCCACCCCTCCTTTCTCTTCCTTCCCTTCTCCTTTCACCCGTTCCCCCTTTTCTTCCTTCCTTCTTTTTCCCTTCCTTCATTCATTTTCCTTCCTTGCATCTTTCTTTCTCAATCTTTCTTCCTTCTCCCTCCATTCCTCAATTCCCCTCCACCTTTATTCATTCATTCCTTCCTTACTTCGTCCCTTGCACTTTCGTTCTTTCATCCGTCCGTTACTCCCTACTTTCTTTCCTACCCCTCCTTTTGTTCGTTCCTTTTCTCTTTCCTTAATTCTTTCCTTCTTCTTTCCTTCGTTCGTTCCTCCCTCCTTCCCTCCGTTCTTTCGTTCTTTCCTTCCCTTGGTTATATCTGCATCAACTATTGACACATTTGCTTCATTTTTTTCTTCTCCTCTTCATTTCCTTTTATTTTCACTCCCTTCATCCCTCTTCTTCTTCTTCTTCTTATTCTTCTTCTTCTTCTTCTTCTTCTTCTACTACTACTACTACTACTACTATTATTACTAATAATAATAATAATAATGATAACAATAATAATTATAGTGATAATAATAATAATAATTCTTTTCTTTTTTTCAGTCCGTATTTCATTTGATTAACTCTACATTGACTCTTCGTTTTTTTCTTTCTTCGTTCCTCCACTTCTACGCCATCTTTTTTTCTATGTTTCACTTTTCACCTTTCTAGCATACGTCTTGCTCTTCTCGGTATTTTCTGCTTCCCAAAAGCATTATTTCTTAGCTTCGCCACTAAAGGTCATATTGATCTATCTTGTGCATTTTACACATCTATTCAGATCTCTAAGTACCTCTCCCAATTCTCTGCATCTTTCTTTATCTATACATCTATCTCTACGATGGATGTGTTGCGGTGTAAAGCCATTGACAATGTTTGAGACTCCCACTGGGTGCCTCACAAAAACGAGTTTGTGCCGAACTAATCGATCTCAACTTGTTCATATCTATCAATTCATCAATGTAGCTAGTTAACTATCTACCTAATTCTATCTATCTATGTATGTCAGTCTATTCATATCTAAGTCTATCTATGTAACTATCAATATTTAGATATTAACTAAACTTGGGTTAGTCTGGCAAAAGGCGACAATCACTCAGTATTGAATTTTGCTGGTTCGCATCTCTGCCTTTCTATGCCACCCCTCTATTTCTTTTTCTCTCTTTCTCATCCACTCTCTTTCTCCCCTTTCTCTCACCCTCTCTCTTTCTATACATATCTTTATAAAATCTCTCTCTCTCTCTCTCTCTCTCTCTCTCTCTCTCTCTCTCTCTCTCTCTGTATATATATGACTTTGGATTTATCATATATATATATATATATATATATATATATATATATATATATATATATATATATATAAATTATATATACACATATATACATACTCATGGAATTCTTGCAACAAATTCACTAGCTATTTTTTCGAAAATATTGATCACCTATATTATAAACACAAGATCATATTATTGTTAGTAGGATATGATAGTAATAAAATCAAATTCTGTATTCAACACAGAATACTTACAGAGTACATCAACTGTGATAAGAAAGTTACTTGTATGACATAACATAGTAGGATGATTTGAAACTGGATAATATTATGGAATCTCAAAAATAATTCTTTTTTACCCATATGTATATATATATATATATATATATATATATATATATATATATATATATATATATATATATATATATATATATATATATATATATATATAGTAAAAGATGAAGTAAGAGACAAGAAAGAAACTTGGGGAAAATCTTCGTTTATCACGATTTCGGAAAAAATTTTCACTACCAAATACTATATGACTGTTAATCCATATATATATATATATATATATATATATATATATATATATATATATATATATATATA